>JAESUZ010002531.1:492500-1134220 GCA_017311185.1 Proteles cristata cristata | reverse complement strand
TTTGTAAAATTCAAGAAAGTGAGACATTCTGTGGGTAAGACCAACTGCAGTGTTTTTCCACTTGACCTGAGCCCACATCCTTCCACGTCTCTCCCTGGGTGTGGGCATCAGGCTAGCTTCGGTGTGGGCACAGTGTTTTGATAATCCAGCTACAGAGAAGTTGAGTCCAGGGTATATTCGATTTGGGTTGAGTGGGATACTTTTATGTGGTTTGCACTCATCACTCTGTACCCCCCAAGCACAGCCACCCAAATAGTGTCCTGTAGCGACGGGATGGTGTCCCCCAGGTCAGGCCCAGAGGATATACCAGTAATGGAGAGAAATGCACAACTCTTAGCAATGTGCGACATACAATGTTCAGCAAAGGTTGAAATGTACGGAGTCAGAAGCTAGTTGCCAGCACATTCTTCCAAACACCAGGGAGGTCAGAGTGTATGGAGGGACTTCAATTGTCACTAATGCCTTGTCAAAACTATCTATAATTTTAAAACAATTTCAATCAACCATGTTGCAGGAAAGGCAGATTTAGCATTCTGTCCTTTCAATACAAAAATGATATTACAAAATGGTCACTTTACAAAAAGGTGATCAGAGAGTATATAGGTTGAAAAACACAATGGAAAAAAGTATTGAGGTGCACCAGGCACCTCAGGTAAAAATATGTTAATTTCTTATAATGCTTATGCTATTTATTAGACTTCTAAGCTATGATTTCTTTACTCTTAATATTCACTTAAATACCTAATTTTATTTTTAAGGTTTTTATTTATTTATTTGAGAGAGAGAGAGAGAACGAGAGAACGAGTGGGGGAGGGGCAGAAAGAGAAGATGACAGAGGATCTGAAGTGGGTTCTGTGCTGTCAGCACAGAGCCTGATGCAGGGCTTGAAACCCACAAACTCTGAGATCATGACCTGAGACAAAGTCAGATGCTTAACCGACTGAGCCACCCACGCGCCCCAACACCTCATTTTATATTCACAGTTTTATATCTTTTTTTTCTCTCGTAAAATGGCTTCCAAACAGTCCACTTACTGTCCGGCTGCCCCCATCCTGCCAGTGTGGAGTAGCCGCTGTTGCCCTGGAGATCCAAGAGTATGTGGGACCCTCTAGGGTCATGTGGGGTCTCTGTCCCTCTTGTTGATGGTCACAGGGTGGGTCTGCTTTTGGCTCACTGCCAAGGGGCTTGATTTACTGCAAGATCCAGCCGAGTGCTGCCCAGGAGTTCAGGAGCCCCAAGGAGCCCCCGAGTGTAACCAAGCCTAGAGAGGCCCATGGTGAGCAGCCTCACTCTCGACCCCGTCACACACACCCCCGGCTCCCCCACCCGCCGCTGCAGGACTCACTTCCTGCAAGGGACGCAGGGTGGGGACATGGGGGTAAGGCCCAGAACCACACTGCCGGTTCCCTCTCCGCCACTTGCCAGCGGCCTGGCCTTCAGCACCTCCCTCCCTGTGCCTCAGTTTCCCTGTGTATAAAGGCAGGCGGTACTGTGCCCACCACGCAGAGCTCTAGTGAGGAGGAGCTGAATTAACGTCTGGTGCCCGGCAAGCCCTGTCGACAAGCTCAACAAGCTCGACAATAATAATCCTGGACACGCGTTAGCCACTCTCCTGCCTCCTCTCTGAGAGTACGCGTGCGCCACGTGGGGCTATTCGGGGGAAGGGGGGGTTCCCGCCACACACCACCCCCACACCTCCGGTCTCTCTGCCCACTCCAGTCTCCCGTGAGGCCTGTGTCTCGCCTCCCTCTCCCACCGTCGCTCACCTCCTTGCTCATCTGTCCCCTTTAAGGCTGCCCCTCCCCCTCCCCCCACCCCCACCCAGTGGCTCAAGCCCCCAGGGGCCCTGGCTGCAGTCACATACAAAGAATCCAAGTTCCAATCTTGCAGTTCACACCCCCCTCCAGGCCCGTGGTCTGGTGGGGGGGTGGGTGGTGCTGGAGACACACATGGTCCTCCTGGGTCCTGATGGGAGGCGGGAGGGCGAGCCCGGACAAGGTGGGAGGCTTCGAGGCCCCAGCCGGCTTGTTTCAGGCGTGGCTGCGTCACCCACAGTGTGGGGTCGGCCGGGCTGTGGGAGGAGGCTCCTGGCTAGGAGCAGAGCCCGGCGACGCAGAGCCCGGCGACGCAGAGCCCAGTGCCCTGCGGGTGACCGGGAAGGACAGGGAGGCGGTCCGGGCACGCGTGGCTGAGCAAGGCGCTAGATGGAAACGTCAACCCCGCCTCTTCCGACGATTGAGGTGAAACATCCTGATTCTGTGCGCAGAGCTCTTGACCCTGGGGCAGAGCTATGTTGGGTCCCTGTTCGTGTCCTTTTCTTCTTAGAAATGCCCTTGATCGTTTCTGTGATGATTTCCTTCCCTCTGTTCTCTCTGAACCCGCTTGTTCGGAGGTCAGGTTCCCTGATGATCTGAGCTTCTTATCTCCTGTGTGTGTCTCAGACTCTGCTCTGCTTTCTGGGAGATTTGGTTTTCTTCTTCTACCCTTGTCTTGAGCTTGACTTTATTTAGTACTGCTAACGTTTTTATTTCCAAGGACTCTTTCTTGTTCTCCAATTGTTTCGTTTGATAGAATCCAATGCTCGCTTAAGAGATATAATATCTGTGGGCGCCTGGAAGTCTCAGTCGGTTAATCGTCCAACTCTTGGTTTCGGCTCAGGTCATGATCCTGTGGTTGTGGGATCGAGCCCTACATAGGGCTCCAAGCTGAGTGTGGAGCTTACTTTAGAGTCTCCCTCTCTCTCTGGGGCGCCTGGGGGGCTCAGTCGGTTAGGGGTCTGACTTTGACTCAGGTCATGATCTTGCGGTTCATGAGTTCGAGCCCCCTCATCCGAGCTCTGGCTCGGAGCCTGGAGCCTGCTTCAGGTTCTGTGTCTCCCTCTCTCTCTGTCCCTCCCCTGCTTGCGCTCTGTCTCCTTGTCTCTGTCTCTCTCTCCCTCTACTCCTTTCCCCTGCTCGCTCTCTCTCAAATAAATTGAAAAAAAGAAAATTGTTTTTATCTCCTACATGATCGCCTCCCTTCAAACTGCCCTGTTTATGACTGGGATTTAATCTTCACGTTAGTCTCCTTAACCATCTGGTGACCCTTAGCTGTCAGCTCCTATTTAAGGGAGGGGCACCCAGAAGTTGCTTCAGTACTTACTCTGGGCCCACGCCTGGGGCTTATCAAGCTGTGGGAGTCACCATGGGCTGGGCCGGCTGGGCCGTTACATTGGGAGAACCATTAAGGCCACTATTTTGGGGTCTTTCCCCGGGGCTGGCTCAGAGAGGGGGAGGGCCAGGGGTTTTACAGGAGGTAAGATGGTGCCCACAGATGTCCATGCCCTGATCCCTGGAATTGGTGACTATGTTATAAGGCATAAGGAGCTCTGCAGATGTGATTAGGGTTATGAACCTTAAAATAGGGAGGGCGATTTTCCTATGTTATCCAGACGGTCTCCATCTAGTAGGCGGGAGACGGACACCGTTGAAGTCAGGGACATCCCAAGCGTGAGCAGGACCCTGGTGGCTCTGAGACAGAGGAGTCCGGTGCCGGGCGGAGAGGACCCACGGCTGTGAGCCAGCAGGAGGGCAGGGACGCGGGGGAGGGGATGCCGGTGGAAGGGAACGCAGCCCAGGGCAGCAGGCCCAGGCCGGCACCCACGTCCACGGGGGCCCAGAGGAGGCCACTTTGGCCTAAGGATTATTTTGGGCTGGAGGTAAAAGAATCAACCGATGCAGAAAGATGCCTTCCGGTGCTTCCCCCTTCTCTGCCTCAAAGTAGAAACTTCTGAGAAGTGGGGGCTGCGGTGAATCCCCTCTCCGGGGGTGGGAGAGGGGAGTTTTATGGCCACGAAGGAGGCAGAAAGTCCGCACCATCCTGGACCGGCACAGCCTCCCCCCAGGGCTCACCCCCTGCATTTGCCTTTCCTCGGTTTGCTGCCCTTGGCGCCTAGCTCCCTCTTCCTGTGTCCCGCCGCCTCTCCCGGGACGGGTTAGTCTCTGGTTCGGTGTGGCGCCGACGAGGGTGCAGCTGACTGGGCGACAGTAAGTCAGAGGGTGCCAGGGGGGCACTGGGTGCGTCGGAGACTCAGGCTGTGTCCCGCGCAAGCGGTGGGGGTGGGGAGGAGGGAGAATCAGGGCCTCGGGACACGGCTGGGAAACTCAGCAAGGCTCAGCTCCCCCCGAAACCCAGGGTTTTTTTGGGGGGGGGTGTGGACCGGCCCAGGCAAGGGAGCAGCACAGAGTGGGAAGGACAGCAGGCGCTGGAAGCCTGTTTGCAAAACCGTCCTGGGTGGTCCGAGAGGGCCCTGTCTCCCTCACCGTCCCTGTCTCCGTCCGTCTGTCCGTCCATCCATGGGTCTGTGCCAGACCTACGGCTGGTGTTCCTGCCACTGCGCCCTCGTTTTAGGTGAGACAAATGACCTGGACAAGCAGAGGTAAGAACCGCAAACAGGAAAGTGGACCCGGAGCGGAAGGGAAGGGAGGAAGCTGTGTGTGCCTTTGTAAGTGGATCACAGGACAGAGAGCAAACACGGGGACCGAGCCTCTTAGCCACAGAGAGCAGAAGTTTGCAGGGGGAGGGGGGGAGTGAGGCCCGGGACCCTACATCCCAAGTGCCGGGGTAGCTGGGGGTGGGCGGGCCCTCAGTGTCCCACCCTGGAGGTCACAGTCACCTAGGGTCCCAGACCTGATTCCTCATCTTGCCTCAAGGCCACTGGCCACCACGCATCCCAGGGGGTGTCGCCCCCTCCGCACCTTAGCCGGTGGCCCCACGGCCCTCTCTGCGGGCCTGGGGAGCCAGGTGTGGGCAGGGAAAGGGCTGGGAACAAACCAGAATGGGTGATGGCGGAAGAGATGGCCTAATACAGTAGGGCCAGAGGTTAACAAGGGTAGCCTGTCACCCTCCTGGCTCTGGCAGGACAAAATTCTCCCCTTCAAATTATGTGCCAGGCACCGTTCTAGGCAGCGGGGAATCAGTGACTGGGGGGGAGCTGCGAATGGTCCTCAGGACGCTGATGACGCTGATGTTTCTACCTCGGGAGGAGACACAGGAAAGGAGGGAGCCGTGAGAAGGCTAACGTCCTGGGAAGAAGCAGAAAGAGCAGGATGGGCTAAGAAGGGCCCTGGGGTTGGCCTCTAGTTTTTATTTTATTTATTTATTTTTATTTATTTTTTAAATATTTTTATTTATTTCTAAGAGAGAGAGAGAGACAGCGTGAGCACGGGAGGGTCAGAGAGAGAGGGAGTCACAGACTGAAACAGGCTCCAGGCTCTGAGCTGGCAGTCAGCACAGAGCCCGACGCGGGGCTCGAACCCACGAACCGCGAGATCATGACCTAAGCGAAAGTCGGACGCTTAACCGACTAAGCCACCCAGGCGCCCCTGGGCTCTAGTTTTTAAATGGGAGATGGGGGGTGGGGCATGGAAAAGGTGAGTTTTGAGCAAACATTGCACTTGCGGTAGTAGGAGACCTGAGGGTTAGGTCCTGGGGCAGGAGAAAGGGGCACAGTGGGTTAGCAGGGGGAGCGCAGGGAGGGGCCAGGGGAGGACCGCCTACCCCCCCGCCCCCCGCGAACCCCCCTCCCCCCGGGCGTGTCAAGTTCTGGGTGTGCCTGGGGATGGAGCGCCGGAATTCTGGGCGTCAGGTCACCTCGACCGCTGCGTCTTCAGGCTGAGCGCCTAGACGGGTGAGAAGGGCACGGAGGGCAGGGCAGGGGTGCCGAACTTACTGTTGCGAGCGGGGGTGTGGGGGGCGTGGGCGGAAGCCAAGCCCCCAGGTCTGGCTCCCGGGGCCCAGCAGGTGGAGCTCTGCGAGCAGGGCCTCCTCCTCGCCCTCCCGGGAGCCCCTCGGCCTCCGTCCGGGGCGGGGGGGTGGCGCTGGGGGGAGTTGGGGGTTGGGGGTTGGGGGGCGGGTAAACCTCTGGGGGGGGGGGCCGCGCCCACAGCTCGGTTCACATCTAGTTCCCTCCGTTCCCAGCCGTTCTCCAGGGTGATTAAATAATTCTGCATTTCCAAGGAGCATTTGTTCTGGTAAACGCTTTGTAAAGCTGGCCCCGCCCCCCTGCTTTCTCAATTTCTCAGAAATATCACCGGGTCCTTACTGGCTCTGCTCCCAAGAAGGAAAGCACTATAAGCACCACGGCTCACCCTCAGGCCCAGTCTGGGCCGGTTTCCACCAGACCCCTGGATCATTCTATTTCCATTACCCATAGGTCCAAAACATGTTTTGTCAGAACAATTATTAACTAATACCCTTATTATATACGAAGCACTCACATTGATAATAAAACAACAAACACCAAGGCCCAAGGACAAAAGTCCCAGGAACACAAACCAAAATCACCCACGTGCACACGCACGCCCACAGGCACACACACGTGCACGTGCACATTGCACACTCACTCGCACGTGCTGGGGAAGGTGGGGGGTGAGCCCCGCACCCTTAGGCACTGAGATGCTTTCTCTGGCTACCTCGGACAGGGCCCCGTCAAGCCAAGCCTCCGTCCAGGAAAGCCCTGAAAAGGTACCCAAGCCAGGCTGGGGGTGGGGCTGCCGAGGCCCTTCCTGGGGAGGAAGTCCAGGAAATATGCGGCCACTTTCAGAGTGAGGGCAAGCGAAGAGCCCTAGGCAGGGTCCCCTCTGTAAAGCGGGAGTGTAACCTCACCGGGAGGGTTTCTGCAGGTGGAATGAGCCCAGCCTGGAGCACGGCTAATGCAGTGTGGAAATTTCTGACAGATGCTGTTATGGACCGGAATTGTGTCCTCAAATTCATTGGCTGAAGGAGAGGAACAGACCCCAGCCTCCGTGTGGGGGCAAAGACTAGGTGGCCTTCCTCGAGCCAGGGGGAGAGTCCTCTCCAGAAACTACCCCTGATGGCACCTTGATTTTGGACTTCCGGTCTGCAGAACCTCAGAAACGACATAGTTAAGCCCCCCCCCCCCTCCCCGGGGATGGTGGTATCTTGTTACAGCAGCACGTTGGCCTTGGAAGATGCCACTGTGCACATCCTCACTTTCAACAAGGACACCCCACTGCCACCGCCCTGGGGACACCACCCCAGCTAATGACAGCTGCACATCAGGCCCTGAACACACAGAAAACAGATCCATCTCTAATTATATCATAACTCAGAGGCACGCCGATGCCATTCCGCGAGCCCTGATTTACAAGATTCATTACAAAAGCTTTTGTAAAAAAAGAAAAAAAAAAAGGAAAAAAGAGAAATAGGCAATGCGATCTGCTGCAAGGGTTTATTATATTTAGAGGTCTACAAATTTGATCTTTTACGAAAAAGTCACAAAATATTCAGTTGAAACCACATTTCTGGCTCATCAGATTTCAAATATATTTTACTGTGCTGAACAGTATATTCTAACGCTGTCTAAAACACAGCCAAATTAGTTTTCTTTATTCATGTATACACATCCTGTAATTTTTTGAAAACCAAGATTAAGACAAAAAATATTAACAAAACTACCCAGTTACAACTACCGTTCTCCCGAGTACTGAGATATTGCTCCATCCGTGGGTCTGTCTTCTTACCTTATGCATCTGAAATTCTGTCCACCATGTGGATTGTTAACACACTCGGGAGAGTCTCTCATCTTACATCTCCCATAAATTCAAACAGCAACACCGTGTCAGAAGATTAATTCCCTTGGCAATGCAGAAGCTTAGGTCTGTTAAAAGTCCTCGCTGTAAATTATTTTTGAATGTACAGATCATACACAGGGACAGACGACTTTAAACATTATTTCGAAATCACCGTAACATGTGGGAGGAGAAACGAAGCAACCTGCCAAATTCGACATTTTTGGTCTTTCGCTTTTATTCTTTGATCCCTTTTAATGAAGCGCGTGCTGTGAGTTGGGTTCTCCGGGCCTCTGGGGCGACGGCTGCTTCAGGGAGCCCGGAGCCCTGGGTCACACAGCACTGAGACCCCCGTCCCGGAATGAAGGCTCTCAGCTCTCAGAGGTGGGAGAAGCCCTTTTCTCCAGACCCCCAGCTGCTGAACCAGCCCCCGCAGAAGCGAAGCGAGCTACACGCGGATATGCCAAAAGGAGGGACGTGTCCAGGAAGGAGCGCAAAAACAGAAATTACGACAAAGCTTCGACTACATAAAAAATGAGAATTTCTCAAGGGAAACATTAAAAATCAGGAGGGTATGTTATACCATGTGAAAAAGCAGCAGAACATTCTGCAGAACTGCCCGGTCTTCACTGCGGCCTGCGACGTGCTCGCTGGTTCGCGTCGAGAGGCCTTTCCCCTGGCAACACCGGGCACCGGGTCGGTGTTAGGAACCGTAGCGATCCTGGCGAGAGAGAACCAAGACGCGCGTTTACTGGCGCTCGGCGCCCGCTTCCCGTTCTCAGGCGCACCGAACGCTCGGCGGCCCCCAAACTGACATCGTGGGGAACATCCACCTGTCTGGCCTCTGGACCGACCGCCCCGCAAGGAGCCGGGAACTGGAAGGGGCGTGGCCACTGGAAGGGGCGTGGCCACAGGGCTTCCCGATGCCGAGGTCAGCCTTGGACCAAGGACATCCTGCCCCGACCTCTGGGGCGGCTGCGGCTCCGCGCTGCGGGGCGGGGCGCAAAGCAGCTGGGAGGGGTGGTGGGTAAGGGCTGAGCCTCTGGGCGGCAGGTGTGACACACGTGGAGTCTGAGCCCCGCTCGGCGAAGCCACCCTGCAGAAGCAACCTTACCTCTGTACCTCCGATTCTGCGTCTATCAAATAAAGATATAAAAGAGGGATAACCTAGGGGCGCCTGGGTGGCTTAGTCGGTTAAGTGTCCGTCTTTCACTTAGGTCATGAACTTGCGGTTCGTGGGTTCGAGCCCCGCATCGGGCTCTGTGCTGACTGCCAGCTCGGAGCCTGGAGCCTGTTCAGTCTGTGACTCCCTCTCTCTCTGACCCTCCTCCTGCTCACTGCTCTCTCTCTCTCCTAGAAATAAATAAAAATATTAAAAAAAAAAAAAAGGGGGGGATAACCTATAAAATGCGGATGGCCTTCCATAAAAGGTCACCTATAAATGACCTTCCATAAAATATGGCTGTCACCTGCTTGGAAGGCCTGATGTGGGCTCAGCTGACCTCGGGGACATGAAAGAGCCCCGTGAATTCTAACCAAAGGTTGTTCTCAACAGGGGTGAAACCAGCGGGAACCTGCGTGGAGGGGATTCTCCTCCCCCACCCGGGAAGCCCCTTCGGAGGCACCAGAGGCCACCTGGATCAGGGCCTACCGCCCGTGGCCACGCCTTCACATTGGTGACCGCACCCTAGAGCAACATGACAGAGGAGACCAGGAGTTTTCTGAAATAAGCCTCAAGAGACGGCCTTCCGCTGTTTCAGTGAGGACCGGCTTCCTGCTTTACTCCGGAGAGGGAAATACGACGTGAGTCCCCACCTCAGGGAGCAGTTAGATAAATGTTCTGTGTTTTCGAGGAACGGAATGTAGCTTCTGAAGGATTACACAAAAACGCTCATGGCACAGCACCATGGGACTGTCAACTCGTCTACACAACACAGCACTTTTTCAATTCTAAGAAGATGTGCATAGAAATCTAGGACTAAAATGTGTAGCAACAGAAGGTGTCCTTGTGAGGGGGGATATGGATGATTTTTATTGTCTTACTATTTCTCTGTTCCAATATAGGAAAGACACAGAGCCTGATCGGTTCCTGGAATAATTCCCTAGAGTCATCAACTAGGAAATTTAAGTGAAAATAAAAGTCCAGGGTCTGGTTTTCATGACGACCTGGCTCACACTGCTGCACATGTATGAATCAGTAACAGGAAATCTAGTTTGCCAGCAGGTGAGGAGCGGTCCAAGTCGCGGTTTCAAAGCCGGAACCCCCACCCCCGGCCACACTGCTCCACTCCCGTCAGCCCAGGGCACTGACCTGAATGGAAGTCATGACTCCGTTAGCAAAGACCGAGAGCTTTCCGGCAACGGATCTCACTCCCTGCTTAAACTGGGCCATGTCGGGCGCAGTGGGCAGCACACTCGTGAGGTTGTAGCTTCCTGCACACAGAACAGATGCCGTTGGTCACTGCACCCTGGCGACAGGCAGCCCGACCAGTGCCTAGGGCGCTCCGTGACCTTAGGGGGCACGGAATCCCCTCCCTTCCTGCTTTCTGAGGCAGCAGCTGTGGGGAAGGGGGAGGTGCTCAGGGCTCAGTTTCAGTGCCAGCCACCCCCCATGCCCCCGCCCATGAACCAGCTGCAAGAACCCACATGAGAGAAGATGTCATGTTGGGTCGTGCGACCATCAGGGGTTCAAATACTGGCACCGCCATTTCCAAGCTGTGTGTGTTTGGAGAGCTTTCTCACACTCTCTGGGCTCCTGGATCCTCCAGGTGCTGAACACAAGATCTCACAGGTAAATACTCAGGAAATGGCAGATGGGCGGACAGCTCTAGTTTTGAGTGTTCCACATCTGACCCCACCCCCCGCCCCCCACTTTTGGTACAAGCCCTCCTCCCTTCCCCTGGGGAGCCCCCTGGGCTCCATCCAGAGGGGTGGGCGTGTGACTCAGCCTGGCCAATCAATGCCTTCCCGGGACTCCTGAATCTTCCTGGGAGAGGAGAGGAGCCTTTTGCTTGCTCTGGGGCTGCTGGTGGTGAGAAGGCAGTGCCACGGCGGCTGCCTCTGTCACCGCCACTCGGCGCAGAGGAAGCCCGCCGCAGGACAAGAGAAGGAGGTCCAGTAGGGCGGGGAGCCAAATGCATACGTTTCTCTCTGATGCTTCTCTGTCTGAGCCGGAGCCAAGCTCACTGGGCAGAACCAGACCCCCCCTTCCTGACGCCACCATCAGTTGGCTTTCTTTGCTTCGGTTTAGTTGCCGCCGGAAACACCGGTTTATCTCCCAGGCGCAGGTGAGGTCATCGGTGGGATGGCACCTAAGCGGGGGCAGCTCCAGAACGGACCACCGGGGTTTCGGGCTGAGGCTCTGTCACAGAGGGGTGACAAGCTGGAGGGGCTCTGTGACTGTGAGCCCAAACCCTGCAGGTCCTCGGAGTGCCAGGCCTGGTTCCCCCGTGCGACCCAGCTGCGCCCACCTGCCCCTTGAGCCACAGAAGCCAGTTCCCTTTCCAAGAACAAACAGAATGGGTGTGTTTGTCCTTCTGCACAGATGCTGCCCGGAAGGGACAGTGTTGACCCACGGCACTGCCGCCATGCCCACCACGCAGGGAGGGGCCGCAGCCGCAGGTTCCTCCCCTCTCTGCCTCCAGCTGACTTTTAATTTATTTTTTATTTTTTTAATTTCTTTTTCTTTTTAATATTTTTATTTATTTCTAGGAGAGAGAGAGACAGCGTGAGCAGGGGAGGGTCAGAGAGAGAGGGAGTCACAGACTCTGAAATAGGCTCCAGGCTCTGGGCTCGCAGTCAGCACAGAGCCCGACGCGGGGCTCAAACCCATAAACTACGAGATCATGACCTAAGCGAAAGTCGAAAGTCAGATGCTTAACCGACTAAGCTACCCAGGCGCCCCTATTTTTTAAAATTTCTTTTAAACATTGTATTTATCTTTGAGAGACAAAGAGAGACAGAGTACGAGCAGGAAAGGAGCAGAGAAGAGGGAGACACAGAATCCAAAACAGGCTCCAGGCTCTGAGCTATCAGCACAGAGCATGACGTGGGGCCTGAGCCCACAAACTGTGTGAGATCATGACCTGAGCTGAAGTTGGACGCTCAACTAACCAACCCAGGCGCCCCTCCAGCTGACCTTTTAAAGTTTTGTAGGCCTTTGCCAGTAACAGAGTGGAGGCCCAGCCTGGTCATTGGATCTGGGTTCAAATCCTAGGACAGCTGCTCACCCCTGTTGCTATTGGGCTAAAGATGGGTCTTTACAGAAAACAGGAAGCTAGTGTGAGATCCTGAGTGTGCAGAGCCACGGCCACAGCTGCGCCGTTACCTGGAGAGGCCCAGTGTCTGGGTGGGTCTGGACCAGAGGTCAGTGGGGGTGACCTTCGCAGAGGCCGTTCCACATATGAGTTTCCAACTTGAGCAAATTTTAAAGAAGACTGCACAGCTGAGGCAGGACAGCTCTGGGACCATGAGCCCTCACTGACTAGGTTCAGTCCCCAGGTGCCCTGAGATGGCAGCCCCTCCCCTAGAGTGATTCATTTCCTCTCCTCCCCTTCTCTGTACAGAGCTCCCAGATTCTAACCCTTGCAACAAGGTGTGTTCAGATGACAGAGTTCTGGCCAATGGGATGGAAGCTGAAGTGCCTTCCAGAGCTGGGGCCTGCCCTTTTTCCTCCCTCTTCCTCCTTCCTGCTAGCTGGGATGCAGATGTGATGGCTAGGGCTTGGGCAGCCATATTGGGCATGAGGTGAGGTGCAGAGTGGAGGTCATGAGTAACAAGAGGAAAAGGGCCTGGGTCCTTGGCATCTGGGAACACAGCTCATATCCTGAACTGCCTCCCTGGAGTCCTACGTCGGAGGGAAACAAACTCAGATCTGATTTAGTCTCCGTTATTGTGCGCCTTCACTCCTTTCTTAATCCTCCCTAAGGATCTAAGCTCCTGGGAGTGTAAGTAGCTGGTAGCTCCTACGGGCCTCAGGTCTCTGGCAAGGAGGTGCCTTCCCACCCTCCGCCCGCAGGTCTGCTGCCTGCAAGCATCTGAAAGCTGCCTGACGGCCTCCTGTGTCCGTGAGGTCTCCCTCCTCCTCTCGTATCTGGGTGCCGGATCCTGTCTGAGGGTCGCCCAGGGCAGCAGAGCCCCAGTGCGCTCAGACTACACAAGAGCTCCAAGAAACGAAGGCTCAAGCTGCTTCCTCAGGAAGAGGCTCCCTGACCTATGTGCAGGGACCTATGTCCTGGCCAGGTCAGGTGCCTGGTCTCCCTGCTACCTATCTGTTCCCATAATACCCCCATGGGGCTTGGTGCTGAGAGCACCCACACAAACCTGCTTTACCAGAACGTACTGCCTCCTGGGGAAGGCAGGCAATCAACCGATGAGAGCACTGGGCGAGCACGGCCAGCAGTTAGAGGCCACGTGGCAGCCCAGGTGCGTGTGGCTGTGGCCGAGCCTTAGCCCATGGCAGTGGAGCAGGTGAGTCTGAGTGTCCTGAGGAGGCTCACGGACCGACGGGCAGTGGGGGAGCTGGGAAAGAGAGAACTTAAGGCTGATTCCCAGGTTTCTGGCTCCAGCACCGGGAAGGTGGCCCGACAGAGCCAGAGGCCCTGGAGTGTTTAGGTGGGGGCCGGGGGCCAGCAGAGCCACGTCGTGGTAAGCGGTTGGCATGGAGGCTCTGTATCAGGCAGGAAGGCCCAGTGACACCGTGCTAACGCCTCACGGCGCCCGCCACGACTCGGCAGGGGGTCTGCTTTGCACAGTGGCTCGAGATGCAGGCCCACGGGGCTGTCCCGCAGTGGAAGCCGCCGCGGCCACCTCCGCAGAGAAGGAGCCACGGCAATGGCTCGCAGCACCTACTGCTGGCCTTGCGGCAACACAGGTGTTGCAAGGGGTGGCCCTGGCGGCACTGGAAGGGGCGCGAGCACAGTGGGGACCACGTTCCTGCGCCCGGCTGGCGGAGGGGCCCACCGACCGGCGCCCCGGCTTCCCGAGCTCCTTAGTTACCCGTCCACTCAGTCACTCAAAAGATGCTTCCTAAGGGCTTTGTCTGTGCCAGGCCTGCCAGCTGCCAGGGGCCGAGGTGAGAACTGGCAGGTCCCGTCCCTGAAGGGCTCACGGACCAGGCAGGGGGGTGGCCTTGCCCCTGGTGAGAGCACAGGGTGCTGAGAGCGTGCGCCCAGGGCTGGAGCGCGACGACGCTGAGAACCGGGCCTGGAAAGGGCAATGGGAGCCGAGAAGCAGGCGGCGGGGAGCTGGGGGCCGGGGCTGCAGGCCAGCCACGGCGGGATTTGAAACCAGGGGGACCCGAGGGTTCTGTGCAGAATCAGCCTGGGGAAGGGGGAAGGCGAAGGGGGCAAGGGGGAGAAGGAAGGGGTGGCCGCAGGCGGTGGGAGGGTGCGCTGCGGGAGCCGGGGGAGCCAGGGACAGTGCCCGGGCTCCTCAGTCAGTCAGTTTTCAGCAGCCGATCATGTACCCGTTTCCCTGAAATGGGGATGAACGGCGAGAAAAGAAGGGTTTCCAAGGTGACATGAGTGACAGGTTTAGAAACGCACAGAGCACGGCAGTGACCTCTGTGCCCCGCGCCGGGGTGATGAGACTCCGGTCGGCAATGCCACGGCACAGCTGTGACGCGTGACAAACGTCCACCGACGAAATCACCTGGGTGCGGACTGAGGCCCGCGCTTTGAGATCTACGGGCCCCGAGGAGGTCACGGGCCTGGGCTGCCGGCCTGAGTCAGGGGGAAAGAAGAGAGCGGCTGAGGGGACAAGAACCCATGAGGCGCCTGGAGCAGACGAGAGCGGGGGAGGGAAGGGTCTCAGTGTCTCTGGCCTTGGAGGCAGCCTCGCTCAGACTCAAGTAATCGGAATCCCGTTCTTGAGAGAAGCACCCGAGGGGGCAGGCTGGGTGCGGGGTTGCCTTTGCTCCAGGGCCGGCTCTCCCAAGCTGCCTCGCTCGTCATTCAGGGCCCTGAGTGGCTGCGTCCCCAGGCAGGGCCCAGGGGGTGGGAGTCCCAGCTCCCCCTGCGGACCCTGCCCTGGGAGGGGGCCGCAGGGACCGCCGCGATGCCAGGCTGGCGGCAGTGCTTATTGTGTCTTTGATCGGGTCCTTCTGGTATCCTGAAAGGGAAGCGCCCTTGAGCAGCGTCCAGGCTCCTGGATTAACATCCCGGGGAGGCACCTCGAATATGGGATGATTGCCCCCCGCCCCCCCACGATGAAACTGTAAAGGACACTGTGAGCTCCTCAACGCCCGAGACCTCACGGACGGGAAAGCTTCTAAGGTGAGAAAACACAGAATAGTCTATTAAACCAGCTTTTGCTGTTCGCTGAAATGCCCTCTCGACAAAAAGTAAATATTTAATAAGAGTTGTTCAATGCACTTACATTTATGGCCGTTACCGAAGGCAACTCTTATGACGTGCTTGATGGAAGATGCGGAACGAGGGTGACCGCGGTCGGAGCCGTGGCCTTGGATGGAGGAGGGAGTGCGGGAGGCCAGGGAGGGGGGCGGGCGGTGGCACCCTTGCTGTGACCCTGAGTTCGGGACCCACACGGGGCCCAAACAATTAAAGAACCTTTGTTCTCTGAAAGGGGACAGGAAAGTAAACATGGGCTGGCCACAAGTTTCCTTCAACAACTGGGAAGGCTGTTTTCATTTGATCTCCAAATGTTTTGCTTTTTTTTAAAAACAGTGTTTCAGAGTGAAACTTGCGATACTTGAATTACAAAACCAAGCACAGCTGGTTGGGGGAGGCGACTTTCAACACCTGGGGTTCTAGGGGGCTGACCTGATGCCCTGGGGGATGGAGGTGGGGCTGCTCCCCTCCGAGGGGCGCCGGGCCAGCACCCCTCCACCTGGGAAGGCGCAGGAGGAAGTCCCCGACAAGAGAGAAGAATACAAGTCCAGAGGCCACCCTGCCCCACCTGGCCTGAGAGCCGCAGCCCGGCTGTGTGAGGCTGGGGTCCAGCGCCGACCCGACCCGGGAGGGTTCCCCGCCCCCCACCCCTCCTTCTGGGCCGGTGTATCCCCTGGGCCAGGAGCAGCAAGCAGCCTGGTGTGCTTACGGCACCCGAGGGCCGCGGTGGATCTTCCCCAGACCCCAACACTGAAGGTTCCAGGCACTCAGTCTGTCCCCGCCTCCTCTCCGGAGGCTGTTTCTCGCTGGACTCAGAAAATAGTTGTTCTCTGCAGCTGCCTGTGCTGGTCAGCTGTGCCCATGCCTGGCTCCTTGGGTCTGGGGACGAGGGGGTGCAGGGGGCCCTGGGCCCGGAGCACTTGGCTCTAGAGACCACCCTCCCCCTGGGCCCCCCTGCTGAGTGGGTTCCTGAAATGACTTCAGAGGACACTGCTCCTTTAACGTGAGCTGTGATGAAGGGGCAACATGCAGACTTCCCCTCGCCCTTGGCCGGCCGGAGGCCTGGGCGGGACTCAGTCACGGCTCAGGGGCCAGAGGTACAAGCAGAGAGTGGGGCTCCCAGACATCTCTCGCCAATGGGGTCTGGACCCTCAGAGGGACGGGGAGACAGGAAATTCCCCTGCACCTGCCTGTTTCCAAAGCCACATTCTGCCTTCCCTGGAAGACCGAGCCTGGTGAAGTCCCCGGTTCTAGCTGCTTCTGGCTGCCAGACACCCAGGTGGCACTTTATACACCGTACTTCACGTAAGCCTCAGTGCCACCTTGTGCGGGATGTATTATCTGCCCACGTCACAGGGGGGAGTCTGGGGCTAAAAATGACAGGAGACACTCAAGGTCTCAGGCAGGGAGTGGTCGGTGACAGCTAGGAGCCCAGGGCTGTCCCCCTGCAAGGCTGTGACGCCACACACATCAGACACCACCTCAGCACTGGGCTAGGAAACACTGTTCCAGGAAGATGACTTCTTGGGGAACCTGGGGCCGTCGCTTAAATGTCCCGACCTGGTCTCCTCACGTGCAAAGCGTGAAATGGTAACTTCTGCCCTGACTCATAGAAGGGGTGAGTATCGCATAACAGTCACTGGTGATCTTAGAAAAGTAAAAAGTTCGGGGTGCCTGGGAGGCTCAGTCGGTTAAGCATCCGACTTCGGCTCAGGTCATGATCTCACAGTTCGTGGGTTCGAGCCCCACGTTGGGCTCTGTGCTGACAGCTCAGAGCCTGGAGCTGCTTCAGATTCTATATCTCCCTCTCTCTCTAACTCTCCCCTGCTCGCGCTGTCTCTCTCTCAGAAATAAATAAAACTTTAAAAAAGATTTAAAAAAAAAAAGAAAAGTAAAAAGTTCTACGCAGAGGAAACATACTCATGCCGTAGACACGATGGACACCGACCTTGTCAGCGGCCCCTCCCCCCATTACCTGCCGTCTGCTTCCTCTGCTCATCAAACAGGTCTGCCGAGCTGATGGAGGAACTGGCAGAAAGCCTCTCCAGCCGGGCCCTGGTTTCATACTAGAGAAGACAAGGAAGAGGAAACATTAGGCTCCAAAGGCTGTGAGCAAATCTGTAAAACAAATCAGCGAGGAGCAGTCATTTGACAGGTGCTCAGCGCGGGGCTGGGGACCAGAGAGCAGCAGAGCATCTCTGTCGCAGTGACCAGTGGCCAGCAGAGGCCACCGCGCAGCTGGCCACATCGGCTCCGTGACTTTCAAAGTAGACTTAAATGTGGCCAGCTTTAAAAGAAGGCAGCTTTTAGGACGTGAGGTAGGAGCAAGTGGTAACTCTAAGCTCCTGAAGTGCTGGTCAAAGTTCTGTTGCTACAGAATAGTCTCAGTGCCTTTAGGATGCGGCTCCCTGTGCCACCCAAGAAACCTGGCAGTGACGCGCGCCTCTCAGAGCTTTGGCAAGCACGCCAGCACCCCAACGTTAGGAAAAAAGGCTTGGGCCTCTCCATTACCGTATGATCTGCCTGCATAGCAAGACTTCTCTAAGGCAAGAGGCAATAACCTGGAAATATATACACCTTCCCCAAACGTATCTATGTACTTCATTTAACTTCATTAATAATAATTCAAAAATTAGGTAAATCACAGCTGTATCAAAAATTGCCTGAAAATTTCCCCAAAGATACTAAACAGACGTGTGCTCCAAACACTGAGAAAGGAATTAGAGAAACGTGAGACATGGTCCCTACCTTCTAGCCTCTTCTCCAGCGGGAGCAGTGAGGGGGAGTAGTCAGGAAGGCCTGGGTTTGAGTCCTGACTCCATCCATCACCCTGGGGCCAGGGGCCTCATACAGCCCGAGTCCATCCCACTCTGTGCCTCTCACCTCCTCTCCCGGTTCCCATGTCCCTGCTCGCTTCCTGCCTGGTGGGGCTCCCGCACAAACTCTCTGGACACTTACATCAGCTTGGGCTTGTCTTCCAAAGTACATATCTGACGAGATGGCTTTGACGTTGCCAAACTTCTTCTGGGCCTCATCTGTATTCTCAGCTGGCTCATAGTCTGGTTTACGGCGGGCAGTAGGTCTGTAATTAAAAACAGCCAAAATAGGAGTGACGTCCGCGAGATGGTGAAATAGGGGGTTTTCTGCCGTGTCCCCTAGGGAACACCGGCCGTGACCAGTGTCCACAGGTAAGAATGCCTCCGTGGGGGCGTGGGATGCTTCCAACGCTCCGTGCACCTCACCCACGTACCTCCCGCCGCTTATAGCTCCAGGCACAAGCGCCCCACAGACGCCTGTGAGCATGTGCAGAAAGCCGGCCCCACTCTGAGACTGGGAGGCAGGGAGCATGCAGGGCACCGAGGGAAAGTAAACAGGAGGCTCGAGCACCTGGCCTGGCCTTGTGGGCTTGAGAGGCGGCCTATCATCTCAAGAATTCACTGCCAAAAGGGAATGAGAAGTGTGGAGTGGCATTGCCATAGACAAGCTCTGAGGAAGCATCAGGATCCCTAGCAGGGCTGCTGGCGAAGGCACTTCTCACCCAGAGCCGGTAGAGACAGGAGGAGGGGACTGGCTCTTCAAATAAGAAGACAACAACACAAGACACAAAGCAGCAGGATGAATCGAGGAAACATGACGCCACAAAGGGAACACAGTAATTTTCCAACGACTGATCCCAAAGAATTGCCTGGCAACAATTTCAAAATAATTGTTTTAAGGAAGCTCAGGAACCTATAAGAATACACACAACTCAGCGAAACCGGGAAAATAACACGCAAACAGAATAAGGGGTTCAGCACAGAGACGGAACTTATAGAAAGGAACAGAAGAGAACCTCTGGAGCTGAAGAATACAGCAGGGGAGACCCAGACTTAGTCAGGCAGAAGGATTTGTAAACTCGAAGACAGGTCATTTCAAATTATCCTGTCGGAGGAGAAAAAAGAAGGAAAAAGTGAAGAAAGCCTACATGAATTATGGGACACCCTAAGAAAATAATGTATGCATTATGGGAGTCCCATCCGAAGAGGAGAAAGGGGCAAAAAGCTTATTGCAATAAATAATGGCTAAAAACCTCCCATATCTGGAGAGAGATACGGACATTCAGGTACATGAAGCTCAAAAGTCCCCAAAGAGATTTAACCCAAAGAGATCTTTACCAAGACACATTATAATAAAATTGTTAAGAGTCAAAGAGAAAAAGAGAGAAAGATAAATACCATATGATTCAACTTATAAAATAAACCTTTAAAAGAAACATGAATAAACAAAAAAAAGGGCAGAGTCAGAACTATAAATACACAGGACAGACGATGGTTGCCAAACAGAAGGGGGGTGAGAGGACAGGCAAAATGGGCGAAGGGGAGAGGGTGATACAGGCTGCCAGCTATGAAATGAGTAAGTCATGGGAATAAAAAGTAGAGCATAAGGGGGAAGAGAAAGAATTTTTAGTTTCTTGGGTTTTTTTGGTTTTTTTTTGGGGGGGGGTTGAGAGAGAGAGAGGAGAGAAAGAGAAGAGGCAGAGAGAGGGAGAGAGAGAGAACCTCAAGTAGACTCCACATTGCCATGGGGGACTCGAACCCACAAACTGTGAGATCATGACCTAAGTAAAAGGAAGAGTCAGATGCTTACCTGACTAAGCCACTCAGACGCCCCCCCAAAAAAAGAATTTTTAAAGCAACAAGAGAAAAGAAACTCATCATGTACAATGGAATCCCTGGGAGACCATTAGCAGATTTCTCAGCAGAAACCCAGCAGGGCCAGGAGACCGGGGGTGAGGGTGGGGAGGCAGGATATTCAAAGTGAAAAAAACAAAACGCTGCCAACCACAAGACTTGTGTGACTTGTGTCACAGAAATGCTAAGAGGGGTTCTGGAAGCTGACCTGATGAATGGTAATTAGTAACATAAAAACATGAAAGTATAAAACTCACTGGTAGAGGTAAGTGTACAGTCAAATTCAGAATACTTGAATGCAGCAATGGTGGTGTATAAATTACTTAACCTCTGTATAAAACTTAAAAAACAAAAATGTTAAAAATAACTATAGCTACAATAATTTGTTAGTGGATACAAAATATAAAAAGGAGTGAATTGTGACATCAAAAACATAAGATGTAAAGGGAGGTAAGGTAAAAGGGTAGAATTTTTGTATGTAATCTAAGTTAAGTTGTTATCCACTTAAAATAGACTGTTATAGGGGCGCCTGGGTGGCTCAGTCGGTTGAGCATCCAACTTTGGCTCAGGTCATGATCTCCCAGTTCATGAGTTTGAGCCCTGCGTCAGGCTCTGTGCTGACAGCTATAGAATGTATACAGACTGCTATAACTATAAGATGTTTTATGTAAGCCTCATGGTAATCACAAAGCAAAAAATCTACAGTATACACACAAAAGAGAAAGAAACCAAAACATATCACGCTGGAAAATCAATTCACAAAGGAAGACAGTAAGAGAGGAAGAAAGGAACAAGGGAATCACCAAACAGCCAATGAGCAATTACTGAGATGGCATTAGTAAATCCTTACCTATCAATAGTTATATTAAATATAAATGGGTTAAATTCACTAATCAAAAGACACTGAGTGGCCAGATGGATTAAAAAATAAGGTCCAACGGCATGATGCCTACAGGAGACTCCCTTCAGCCTGAAGAATGCACATAGGCAGAAAGTAAAGAGACTGAAAGATATTTCAAGCAAATGTAACCAAGAGAGAACAGGGAGAGCCACACTTATATCAGATGAAGTGGACTTCAAGCCAAAAGCTGTAACAAGGGACAAAAGTCATATATAATATCCATCTATAATATCAATTGTAAATATATATGCACCAACATTAGAGCACCCGAATATATGACACAAATATTAACAGATATGAAGGGAAAATAGTAATCACAATAGGAGACTTCAGTACCCCACTTTCAATAAGGGACAGATCATCCAGAAAGAAAACCAAGAAAAACTGGACTTCAACAGTATTTTAGACCAAAGACACAAACAGACACATTCAAGACATTCCGCACAAGAGCAGCAGAACACACATTCTCAAGCACACACAGAACATTCTCCAGGACAAATATATTAGGTCACAAAACAAATTTAAGTCTTATGTTAGGTTTAAGAAGGCTGAAATCATATAAAGTGTCCTCTCCAACCACAGTGGTTGAAAGTGGAAATCAGTGACGGGAGAGAGGAGAACTGGAAAATTCACAAATATATGGAAATTAAACAACATACTTCTGAGTGACCAGTGGGTCAAAGAAGAGATTGAAAGGGAAATAAAAACATGTCTTGAAACAAATGAAAATGGAAACTCAACATACCAAGACTCATGAAACACAGCAAAAGCAGTTCTAAAAAGGAAGTTTATGGCCACCAGGTTATCTGAAAAGATGCTCAACATCACTCATCATCAGGGAGATGCAAATCAAAACCACACTGAGATGTCACCTCACACCTGTTTGGGTGGTAATTACCAAAAGAGAGAAGCATTAATGAGAACTGGGGAAAAGGGAAGCTCTGTGTGCTGCTGGTGAGAACGCAAATTAGCACAGCCATATGGAAAACAGTACGAAGGTCGGTCCCTCAAAAAATAAAAAACAGAGGGGCGCCTAGGTGGCTCAGTCGGTTAAGCATCTGACTTTGGTCATGATCTTACGGTCATGATCTCACGGTTCCCGAGTTCAAGTCCCACTTTGGGCTCTGTGCTGACAACTCAGAGCCTGGAGCCTGCTTCTGGTTCTGTCTCCCTCTGTGTCTGTCCCTCCCTCTCTTACACTGTGTCTCTCTCTCAAAAGTAAATAAACATTAAAAAATTTTTTTCACTTAAAAACAGAACTACTAGTTGGTCTCGCAGTCCCACTTCTGGATATGTATCTGACGCAAACAAAACCAGGATCTCGGACAGATGTGCGCACTGCCACGTTCACCACAGCATCCTTCACAGCAGCCATGATTCATGTCTGTGGATGGATGAATGGATAAAGAGAATATATATACAGTGGAACGTTATTCAGCCATTTAAAAAAGGAAATCTTGGGGCGCCTGGGTGGCTTATTCGGTTAAGCGTCCGACTTTCGCTTAGGTCATGATCTCGCTGTAGTGGGTTCGAGCCCTGCGTCGGGCTCTGTGCTGACTGCCAGCTCAGAGCCTGGAGCCTATTTCGGAGCTGTGTCTCCCTCTCTCTCTGATCCTCCCCTCTTCACGCTGTCTCTCTCTCTCTCTTCTAGAAATAAATTTTAAAAAATATTAAAAAAAAAATAAAAAAGGAAATCCTGCCATCTGTGACAACAGGGAGGAGCCTGAAGGCCATCATGCCAAGTGAAATAAAGCAAGAAAAATACAGCATGACTTTGTTGAGATGTGGAATCTAAAGTTTAAAAAAAAAAAGTCAAACTCATAGAGTAGATTGGTGTTTCCCACAGGCTTCCAGGGAGGGGAAGTGAGCAGATGTTCAGAGGGTGCACACTTCCACTCACAGGATGAGTAAGTCCTGGGGGTGGGAAGCACAGCACGGGGACTCTAGTAAGTGACACCGTCCTGTGTACGTGAAACTCGCTAGGGGTACACATCTTACGTGCTGTCAGCACACAAAATGGAAACAAACGAAAAAACCCCAGCCCAAATAGGTTAAACTGACTTGAGGTGAGGCAAATGCATTTCTCATTTATAATGTATACTAATGCCACTTTGCTTTTTATTTATTTATTTATTTATTTATTTATTTATTTATGTTTTATTTATTTCTGAGAGAAACACACACATACACACACACACACACACACACACACACATACAGTGTGAGCAGGGGAGGGGGCAGAGAGAGACACACACACAAAATCCAAAACAGGCTCCAGGCTCTGAGCTGTCAGCACAGAGCCTGATGCGGGGCTTGAACCCATGAACCACAAGATCATGACTTGAGCTGAAGTCGGATGCTTAGCCGACTGAGCCATCCAGGCACCCTGCCATTTTGCTTTTTAAAAAGCTGACAGAAGTAATTTTGTAAAAGGATTTCAGCCCACTTTAAAAGGCCTGAAAATTCGAACAAAACATGGATAAATATCCAAGGCACCCAACATTTGAAGGAATTTTCCCACTGAAACAGAGCAGCCATTTCGATCTTCAGCTCCCTATGGAGGGGAATTGGTGAATACTGAGCGCACTGCTTGTGACACAGGGAAGACACTGCTCTGCGTCATGTAGGACACAGAACCAGTAGACGGGCCGTACCCTGCGGTCACTCAGCTTAGTCCCGGGCTGTGCCTGCATCCCAACATACTACCAGGGTCTCCCTGCACTCTCAGCAGCTCCCTGGTTTGGACAGGAGGTTGTAAAGTCTGTCATTCGCAGTCACCAACGACTGGAGATAGTTCTTCGGCGGGCGAACGGACAAACACCTCAACCACAAAGAGGAAGGCGCATCATGACAAGCGTCCCACACACACCATGAAAAGTCAAAGAAGGCAGTCTAAGGAGGCCAGGTACTACTGTAGGATTCTACTTATAGGACATTCAGGGAAGGGCAAGATTCTGAATCCAGAAAACAGACCAGGATGCAAAGAATACTCCTGAAATAGTAGAATAAAATCATTTGCTAGTCTTAGAGAGTTTCCCTGGAGATGCACGGCCTCCCTGTTTACAATCCCGCTGCTCTCTGTGCACACCTGTCTGAATAGCCCGTGTATTTCAGGACAGCGTCGGTATCTTTGATGGTCTCTTTTTTCCAGAAGGAATCTGAGCTGTCATCCCAGCTGGAAAAAGAACTGCTCCTCAGCTCCATCGGCTCGTCAAAGTACCTGTATGAGAAAGAGGGACATGGTGACACGAGAGACCTTACTGATGGCCACCCACAGGGGGTGGCGTGGCAGCCACACTTCCTGGGCCTTGCGGGTGGGGTGGTCATGTGACTACAGCTGACCAATGGAACAGGAGCAGGTGTGGGGAGGGTCGTTTCCAAGGCCTTTAAAGCACCTGTGCTCCTCGCCCAGTCCCCTCTTCCTGTGTCACCTGAAAGATGAGGTGGTTTTCCAGGCGCTCTAGCCTCAGGCAGGAGAAGCCTCCATCCACCTGGAAGATCAAGGTGCTACCCAAAGGACAATCACCTGTACCCTCAGCTGAACAAGCAATAAACCCTGTTGTGTTAAGCCTTAAAGACGGGGTCGGTGGCAGGGGGATGCTTGTCAGTGCAGCCTAACCTGGCCCATCTGGATGGCACCAGATGCCTCTGAGTGTCCTTCCTCGCTAGCCGTTACATGTTCTGCTTTCTTTGGGTCTAGTTCTGCCTAATCGGGTTGTCACAACACAAACCCCACTCGAGGAGTTCGTTGTCGGCAGCCCCTGCCAGGTAAGCCCCAGTGGCCGGTGGCAGGTCCTAACAGTAGCTACCGCCTAACATGAACGATGCTAATGAGCCTCTTCGCAGAGTCAGATACAGAGCGACGGATGCCTGATCGCTGGACCGCTGTGCGGCTGCTCCTTCAGCCTGGAGCTTGACGCGGGCGTGATCTGGCAGCATCTGGCTGGGTTTACACTTTCACTAGCAGAGGATCACTGGGCAAGGCCTTGCTCAGAGGGCAGAACTCCCTGGGAGCTTTCAGGTCTGCGTGGTTCCAGGGCAGAGAGCGGTAGGTGAGGGGGATGTGCCAGAGCCTCAGGAAGTGACCGCACCTTCTCAGAATTCACAACAGCTGAGGATGGAAGACAGCCTGCCAGATACGCTCCTTTTATTTACTTATATTTTTTAATGTCTATTTATTTATTTTGAAAGCGAGAGAATGGAGAAGGGGCAGAGAGAGGGCGGGAGGAGAGAGAGAATCCCAGGCACAGAGCCCCACACAGGGCTCGATCTAACAAATGGAGAGATCATGACCTGAGCCAAAATCAAGAACTGGATGCGTAACAGATCGAGCCGCCCAGGCGCCCCCAACTCCTTAAACGTGGAGTTCCAGAAGCTCAGGAGAGACAGATTCCAAGGCTTAGGTCTAGAGAGAGGAAGATGATGGAAGAGAATGCAGAGGCTTTCTGTCAAAAATGTCACCAGCTTTCTGCAGAGTAAGAAAAGAAACGCATGAGATACGTGGTGAACATCGAGCTCAGGGGTCACGAGGAGCCGTACCAGGACGGAAAGCCTGGGCAGTCGGAGGGGCCGGTAATCAAAGATGAATATAAGAGGGGGGCAAGAGCCTGTAGGAAAAAACAGGCCAAGGGCCCAGATGAGCTAAGATTGGAGGGGTTGGAAATGCTAAGAACAAACATACATTTTCCGGGTTAAAAAAAAAAAAAGCGAAGGGATAAACTTGCTATTTGAAGCAGATGGTGGGGCTCTACGTGGATAATAAAGAGAAACAGAATTTCCAGAGGGGGCTCCGCCTTCTCTGGCGAGGGGGTCCTTAAGAACAAATCTGCATCCACTAGCCTTCTCTCCCCTGTAAGGAAGTCGCAGGCTCAGAGTAGACCCGCGTTTCAGGGAGAACCGGGCCAGGCCCTCTCGGGGGCTGATGGGTGGGTGGGCCCCAAGCCCCGGGCTCTGCCCAGAGGAGCAGTGACTGCCGGTCCCTGTTGCGGAGGGACCTGGACAAGGAGACTTTAAGTGGCTCAGAGAAAGAGGGCTCGCAAGACGCAGGAGGCACACTGGCCCGAAAGTTACCTGCAGTTATTTAGCGAAAGAATCAGGACCAAGTCAATGAGGAATTTGAAAAATACTCAACAAGCATCTATCTAAGAGGAGGAGCTGGTGCTCTGCTAGACGGGGACACGGAGCAAGGACACATACTTGGTCCCTGCCCTCGCGGGGCTGGCTGGTGTGAGCTCAGAAACCCAGCGAGCTAGGTAAGTAAAGGCATCATTCCTCACAGAGCCGCCCTGGGACTGAATGGCTGCTCGGAGGAGGGGGGGGGGAGTGGGGTGGGGGGTGGGGGGCCGCACGGTCCCCTGGAGGATGCTGGGGGCGGGAGGGCGCTAAGGACTGGACAGGAGGTGGTTGGAACATCCAGGCTCTTCACAACTCTGAGCTGCTGGGACTTAGGATTTTGCAGGTTTCGCTCCAAGGAAATGTTCTTCATTTGTAGAAGTCCAAGTGCTTATCTTGGAATATAAACCTGTCAGAGTTTTTCAATGACTGCATTATTCACAAGTCAGGAGTGAGAGACCCATTGTGCTCGGGTCCTACTCATCAGCAGGGAGCACTGGGCAGTGCTAGGTGCCGGGGCGGTGGTCGTGGGGGGCTCTGTGACAGACGTGGGAGGCACGCAGCAGCCCTGTGGCCGCAGACAGCTGCCCCACCAGTTGGAATGATGGGCTGACTGACCACCGATGGCCGCAGGGCACCTGCTTGACCTTAGAAACACACTGGCAGTCCCGATTTCCAATCTTTACTTTTTTTTTTTAATGCTTATATTTGAGAGACAGAGTGACCTGAGCTCAAGCTGGACGCCTAGCTGACTGAGCCACCCAGGCGCCCCTATACTGACTTCCTAATGTTCTGATTTCTAGATCCTGGTTCTCAGTGCTTTTCACTTGTATGTTTTGCTCTTTCACTCTGTCTTCATCCAACCCTGAAGACGTTCCTTGCAATCCCTTGATACCCTGATAGCACGTATCTGATTTGCAGCTGGAGACAACCATCTTTTCCAGTGAAGGCCACGCTGACTCCATGAGGCTGAGCGAACTGCTCTAGCTTCATTATTTTGTATGCTGTATGTAATTACACTGTGTACATCCTGAATATAATGGAACTCAATTTGAAAAATCCCAAAGATATGGTGGATCTTATTTTTCATAGAAATAGCACTCTTCCATAATTTATAATGTTCAAGTCTTAATGGGCTAATGAATAATTTGGAAGCAGTGCAGGCTCCTCATGGAGCTAATATGCCGGCTCTCCCAGAGGCTGTGTTTACGATCTGTCCGTCGCCTGAGTACTAAGAGCACCCTTGTTCCCTACCAGCAGTGGTCACAACCAAGGAGGCTGGATGGGGGCGTGGGTGGCTCGGTCGGTTAGCGTCTGATCTCGGCTCAGGTCACGATCTCGCGGTTTGTGAGTTCGAGCCCCGCGTCGGGCTCTGTGCTGACAGCTCGGAGCCTGGAGCTGCTTCGGATTCTGTGTCTCCCTCCCTCTCTACCCCTCCCCCACTTGTGCTCTCTCTCTCTCTCTCTCTCTCTCTCTCTCTCAAAAATAAACATTAAACAGTTAGGGGCACCTGGGTGGCTTAGTCGGTTAAGTGTCCGACTTTCACTTAGGTCATGATCTCGCGGTTCGTGGGTTCGAGCCCCGCGTCGGGCTCTGTGCTGACTGCCAGCTCAGAGCCTGGAGCCTGTTTCAGTCTGTGACTCCCTCTCTCTCTGACCCTCCCCTGCTCACGCTGTCTCTCTCTCTCCTAGAAATAAATAAAACATTAAAAAAAAAAGTTAAAAAAAAAAGGGCACTCATGCTCCTGGTAGACAACATGAAGGTGACAATGACACCCAGGTCTCTCTGCGGGGAGGGGGGACAATAAGTGTCACCTATAAAAAAACACCTGCTCCAGGGTTTCCAACCATAAATAATTGTTTCATAGCAATGAGGTCCTTTAGGACTAATTCTTTTGACTAAGCTTCTGGAGAAGGAGAAACCTCCAGGATTCATGAGGCTCCTGACAAGGCAGATAAAGCCCCCTGGGAACCTGTGAGTGACCTGGGGCCAGTGATGTTCTCCAGAAGTTTCTCAGGGCCCGTTCCATGGGTAACTTCACCTGCCGCCATTTCTTTTCAACTCGGCCACCACACAGCGGTGCTGATTTAAATTGAAACGTCTTGGGGCACCTGGGTGGCTCAGTGGGTTGAGCCTCTGACTTTGGCTCAGGTCATAGTCTCACGTTTGTGAGTTCGAGCCCCGCGTTGAGCTCTGTGCTGCCTGGAGCCTGTTTCAGGTTCTGTGTCTCCTTTCCTCTCACTCTGTCCCTCCACTGCCCTCACTCTGTGTGTGTGTCTCTCTCTCAAAAATAAATAAATAAATAAAATTGATTGGAATGTCTTGTCTTTCCTCTTCCATGCTTTCATGGGCAGGAGTCGCTAATGAGCAGTGACATCATCAAAAAGGTGCAGAGGCACCAGATGGGCCAGCGTAGAAACTGTACCAACTACAGTTTCCTCTGACTAAGATCCACTCCTCATTTAGAGAGCAAATCAGAGAGGCGCCTGGGTGGCTCAGTTGGTTGAGCGTCTGACTTCAGCTCAGGTCATGATCTCGTGGTTTGTGGTTCATGAGTTCAAGCCCCACATCGGGCTCTGTGCTGGCAGCTCAGAGCCTGGAGCCTGCTTCCAATTCTGTGTCTCCCTCCCTCTCTCTGCCCATCCCTTCCTTGCTCAAGCTCTGTCTCTCTCTTCTCTCTCAAACATAAACATTAAAAAAGATTAATAAAAAAGATAAAGAGGAAATCTGAAATGATCTGACATGCATGGAGCTTTTAAATCAAGTTAGAAATTTAGTTTTATCCTGTAGAAATTTAATTTTATCCCGTAGAAAATACATTCAAAAATTTTTTAAGTTTATTTATTTTGAGAGAGAGAGAAAGCATGAGTGGAGGAAGAGAGAGGAAAGAGGGAGAATCCCAAGCCGGCTCCACACTGACAGCGTAGAGCCCGATGTGGAGCTTGACCCCACAAACCGTGAGATCCCGACCTGGGCCAAAGTTGGACGCTCAACCGACTGAGCCACCCAGGCGCCTCTAAATACTTCTAAACGGCATGATTTGGGAGTTGCCTCTGTGGAAACCACGCCTGGTGTGTCACACAGGTTACTCACGACAGGCAGGTGTAAAACCGTCCCTGCCTCTGGCAACCCCAACAGGGAACACCACTAACCTACTAACTCTTTTTTGGTAAAATATCAGAACTTGAAAGAATGGGAAGCGGTGTGAGAAGAATTCTTTAAGTATAGTACTAAGCTATGAACTTTGAGAGAATATATGTCACATCAGCTTCTGGTTAATAGTTAACGTGTATCTGTAACTGTATATGAAATATATATCCAATGTATATGAAAATGCTTCAAGCCTGCGTAAGTAACCTTCCAGACGTGAGCCACGGAGCCTCCTTCAACGCACTGCCCATTCGCTCAATTTTCCCGAACTCCAAACCTGAAGGCGGCCCTCAGCATAACAAAGTATCTAACAGTAGTAATTAAACATTTAGACTGAGTCACATCTCTTGAACTGAATTCTTATGTCATAAAATCAGCTAAACATCACATAAATAATGGTCAAGCACTATTCCAGGTGCTCCATTTGCATTAATTCATTTACCCCTCACACAACACGGTGAGGTAGACCCCGGCGTCCCTAACATACAGACGAGGCAGCTGCAGCACAGAGAGGTTGAGTGACTTGGTCAAGGTCACACAGTGAGTAAGTGGCCCAGCCGGGATTCAGATCCAGGCCGTCTGAACCAGGGTCTGTCTGCACTCTTAGCCCTGGGCTCTCAGCTGGTGCCCACCTGTAGCTCACAGCCCAGCCTTGCAGGACGCTCCTTGTGTTGGTCAGGTTCTCGGAAGAACCTCACAAAGTGAGTCAGTTCAAGTTTGAACTTGTTCGCCCTGCCTTTTCAGGCCCCTGAACCTGAACCATGGTACTTGCCACAGTCGGCTTCACCCCAAGTTAGGCAACTTGGCCCAATGTGCCGGTGCAGGCTGGAGGACCGGCACCCGGCTGACCCCGAGAGCCCTCGGAGTGTGCTAGTGTTTTCCATGAAGTGATATGCACACACAAGCAGTGTTTACTATTTGTTCTGAAACAAAAGGAAATGGGCCTTTGGGATCTCACATTGTTCTTCAATTTCACACTCAGATACACACAATTCCTACTGCTGTTTTTTTTAAGTTTGTTTATTTTTGAGAGAGTGCGAGAGCACACGCAAGCAGGGGAAGGGCAAATAAGAGAGGGAGAGACAATCCCAAGCGGGCTCTGTGCTAACCGACACAGGGCTCGGATTCAAGAACCGTGAGGTCGTGACCTGAGCCAAAGTCAAGGGTCAGACACTCAACGAACGAAGCCACGCAGGCTCCCCCAAGTTCCTACTTCGATTTTCAACTCTTGGTCACTGATTTTATTATAAACGCCTTGCAAGCATTGTCCCACTTATGAATGTGTCCCCAATTATTTTCCAAAGGACACTCCAGCCAAAGCTTGTAAGAGCAACGAAATAAACAGGTTCGTATTTGCTCCTAATGCAAATAAGCAAGTAATTCCCCATTCATGACCACCTTTCAAAAGGACGCGTTGAGGCTGCTTTAGGGCGGGGTACCTGGAGCTGGAAGTAAAGTATGAGTCCTCACTGTCTTCACTGTACTTCTTTCTTGACTTTGCTATGATTGGCGTCTCTTGTTCAATGGTTTGCATATCGGAAGTCACGGAATGTGAAATACCACTGGGGGAGAACAGAGAATAAAACGGAGAGAAAGTCTATCAGTTCATGAAGACACTTGTGTTCGTGTTCGCCACGGAACAAACATTTTATACTCTCAACAAAAACAGCCATTAGTGGGGTTAAAAACAGGAGCAATAAACACAGCATGTATAGTTTTTGGCATAAGCACTGAAGAACACTGGGCCTTTGTGAGAACTGGCGCTAATTACACAAAATACAGTCACACGTATCAGTTCTGTGTGTAACTTGACAACGAGTCAGGCCTATTTCCTTTTGCTTTGACTCAACTTGGAATTTTTCATGCTACGCTCCATACTAGAGTAGAGTAAAACAACGGAAGAAAGGAAGGAATCATGAGAAGATACTTTTCCAGCTGACATTAGTAAGGAAAATCCATTTGCGACAAGTGACGTTTAAATTCTGGAAGCCACATACCTCCTGCAGTTTCCAAACCCCATGCCGAGTCTCTCTGACTCTATCTTTTTTTGGCCACTCATGGTCGCCTTCTCGTTCTTCTTCATCTGAATTTCAAGATCCTTGTAGGCTAATCGCAGGGATGAAACGCTGTCAGAAAACCAAATGCTCCTTAATTTAGCTTTAATGCTGTGCTCTCAAGTTAAACACTAAGCAAAATTAAACACGTCACTGATGATTTGAGCTTTGTGCTTCTTTCCATAATTAACAGTTATGAAGGCAAATTGGCTTTTTTTCCCCCCCAAAGGTCTTTTTTGACTAGATGCTCAAGAAAATTTAAATGAGTTTACATCTACTTTTTGGTGCCGCTGACCCTACCTTACTGTTCTAGTTCATATCACCTATCATCATATAATAATGGTTTATGCTACCTGCTACGTAATAATGTAACATATGCCAAAACTGCGTCTAAATAAGATAGTAAAAAGCAGAATTTCTTAGTTGGACTAATATTCCATTTATACTTCCACATCGCATAGCAGAGGGATGAGGTTAGTCTCATTGGTTTGCACATATATTTGACTTTACAAATAGATAAATTAAGGGGTGCCTGGGTTAAGTGTCCAATTTCAGCTCAGGTCATGATCTCATGGCTCCTGGGTTCAAACCCCTCATCGGGCTCTGAGCTGACAGTCTGGAGCCTGAAGCCTGCTTCAGATTCTGTCTCTCTCTTTCTCTGCCCCTCCCCTGCTTGCATTCTGTCTCTCTCTCTCTCAAATATAAATAACCATTAAAAAAAAAACCACAAATGGATAAATTAAGAAGGAGTTACTTAATTGCAAAAAGATCCTTCAAAAGATCACTTTAGAATCAGGCTTCCAGAACACTCATTCCTCAGCCAATTTTCCCTCTGTACTACTGGTCAGACAGTCATCATCTGCTAATCAAGTGCCTGTTACAAATGATGTACCAAAGGGGTAAAAAGAGGTACACGACACTGTCCCTTACTCTCAGATCCCTAAAAATGTTATAAATGCTTAATTTTTCACAAAGAAAACTATGCAATAACGAGGGTATTTTAGATTAGTAAGACAGCGACAAAACTTCGGGGCCTGAAAGGTGATGTACCCATGTTACCAGGAATTCTAATTACCATCCATTTCATAAAATTGTGTAAAATGTCATGAATTTCTCATAAGAAAGTCACCGTGTATATTCCATAACAATACAAATATATTTTCCTGCAGTAACAGGGAATGACAATTGAATTTCTTACTAGAAAAAAAGAGTAAATAGAATATGGGGGGTGGGGGACGCTGCTCCTGTTTCCTTCCTCAGTCAGGATTTGTTTTGTTTTAATCTGGTAGTTTTGTTTTCTTTACCATTATTCCCACAGCACAGGTTCTGACAAGGTCCCCAGTTTTATCGCTCAGAAAATAAATATGACGCTGGAGTATACTTTCTGGGGGACAACAGATTTGCTGAAAATCATGAACTTAAAAGTGGAGCAACAGAGTCTTCTGGAGAAGATGGATGGCCGGGAAGAAGGTTCCAGTAGAAAGACGTGAGGTGGGAGAAGGTTCCTCCTTGGGACCCGCGCTGGGGACCAGGCTGTGACCGCTGAAACCACACGCTTTCCTGCGTGGCTCCCTGTAACGGCGGCTCATGAAACTGATGGAACTGAGGAGTCAGGGCTCCGTGCTTCTCGAAAGCGCAGGAGCCCTTCCCAGGAGCCGTTCCCAGGCCCGGGGGAGGGCTCCCCAGCCGCTCAGACCAAGCAAGGGAAGGGGCTCCGGGGACAGCTCTGTCTCTTCCTTATCTTCCCACCCACCGTGCGCAGACCCCTCTGGGGGGTGGGGGCGCAGGGACAGCCAGGAGGGGAGGGCCAGGCTGCTGCACGGACAGCCCGGGGCTCACAGGCTGACAACAGAGGAAAATGCTGCGCCTTGACAGTTTACTCCACGGAAAATAACTCTACTTACAGTCATTCAAAAATTAACTTGCAGAAAAATAACTTTGTTCCATCTTTAGGACGAGACCTGTGTGTTTTCCCGGAGCTGGCGCAGCCCTGGTTTGGCGGGACGGGGCCGCGACGGGGCTCAGAGGGAGGACGGCATCTTGGGCACAGGGGCGGGGATGCCCTGAACTTGGCCGAGGAGGCTGTCGAAGCAGGTTCCCAAATCAAGTTCATAAACACCCCAGGGCCCGCGTCTGTGCGTAAGTGCTGGACTGAGCCGTCCTGATGAAGGACGCGAGGTAAGGCTGGTGTTGCCTCTAACACTGATACGCTCGTCTCCAACCACCCCTGCAGACACGGAGCTGGTGCCTCGTGTTTCGTATCTTCTGTTCTGATCAGGCCCTAGCGCGCACCCGCTCCAGGAAAGCCACGCGTGGCTGACAGGCACAGAGCCCGCTCCCGAACACCAAGGGAAGCAGTCTAAACCTTCCAGATCGGAACTCCTCCCCTCCCCGTTTCCAAGGTCAAGGGCCTAGCTTAGAGAAATCACACTGGAGTCTGTGATGACAGCTCGAAGCCCATCTTACATAGAGCATTTCACACCGTATCTGGTCTAACTGCAGTTTAGTGCTGCCCCTATGTTCTAGGAGTTAGATGACAACGAGAAACAACAGCTTCAGTTCTCTGGGCTTACCAACTAGCAAGCCCGTTGGCAAACTTTTGGCAGGAATAGTAAGAAATCATACTGACTGAGGGGCGCCTGGGTGGCTTAGTCGGTTAAGCGTCCGACTTTCGCTTGGGTCATGATCTCGCGGTTCGTGGGTTCGAGCCCCGCGTCGGGCTCTGTGCTGACTGCCGGCTCAGAGCCTGGAGCCTGTTTCAGTCTGTGACTCCCTCTCTCTCTCTGACCCTCCCCTGCTCACGCTGCCTCTCTCTCTCTGCTAGAAATAAATAAAATATTAAAAAAAAAAAAAAAAGAAATCATACGGACTGAGCACTTACTCCGCACCAGGCACTGTGTGATGCCCTTTGACGTCAGCTAAGTTAACCCTCAAAGCATTAAGCCTCATATAATAAGCATTATTATTTTCTTCATCATGCAGTCCAGAGTAACTCAAGCCATGAGGAAATGCACGTGAAAGTAAAACACCATGTAAATAAAATAAACACACATAAGAACTAGGAACCTGCCTTTCCTTCTGACGTTGTGCTCACTCTGCTTTCTTCTCTCCTTATGATTTTTTTTATACCCAGCACATGCACTTTCCAGAGGGCCATTCTGCTCCTCCGTTTCCAACACAAACAAAAACCTCTCAAGCCTACTTACAACTGGCGTCCTGGTTTCCAGTTTCCGCCACAGTCTGTGTGTCTGTCCTGATCTCCCCACCAAACTCACTTTCCAAAATACATCCCCTTCATCCAAACGAAGGGTCTGACTTCCAGGTACCCCACGTTATCATTCCAATTTCACCAATCCAGGCAACGCCTCGCCTCAGCACCAAAAAAAAATGAAATGGCATTTTGAAGGCAAATCTCAAGAGTTGTTTAATAGTTTTGTTCACTAAAAATACACTATTACAACCAAATTAAACTTACATTGATTCTTCCTTAGGTGCCGCCCTGGCCAGAAGGTCTTCCTGTTCCTTCATTTTATCTACAGCTTGGGCTTGTTTCTCAATTTCATTAAAGCACGTATTCGTCAGTTTCTGGGCTCCCAAGCCTCCTTTTTTGGCCCCAAGCTAGAAGATACAGAAGATTAGATTCGACCCATGCTGTTTGAAAGCCCCGGCCAATGGCTAACGCTTACTGAGGTCTATTACCTGCCAGGCTCTACAACCTGCACTTCACATTCGTTCTCTCGCTCAGTCCTCGCCACCCTGTGGATTTGGCACCACTGTCATCCCCATGTCACAGCTGAGGAACTCAAGCTGGTGCAGGTTGACTGACTTGAGCGAGGTCACATAACCAGTAAGTGATGACGGCCATCGATTCAGACCCTGGTGACAGCACCCCTTATAGAAACGCAAACATGACAGAGACCCCCACGGAGCCTCCCCTGATTTGTTTAGAATTCTGTCAGTAGCAAAAGAAATACTGTCGAAAGCTCATAACATTCGCCTCCTTAAACAAAGCATAGGTTCTTTATCAAAGCCGCAGTTATGGGGCACCTGGGTGGCTCTGTCAGTTAAGGATCTGATTCTTGACTTCATCTCAGGTCATGATCTCACAGGCCTGAGATCGAACCCTTCATTGGGCTCTGTGAGCCTGCTTGGGATTCTCTCTCTTCTTTTCCCTCTGCCCCTCCCTAGCTCGTGTGCATGTACTCTCTCTCTCTTAAAAAAAAAAGCCACATTTCTTATATACAATATGGCTCAAAATGTATTTTTAAAAAATGACAGGGGGCCCTGGTGGCTCAGTCGGTTAAGTGTCCAACTTCAGATCATGATCTCATGGTTCAAGAGCTGGATGGAGCTCCATGTCGGGCTCTGTGCTCATAGCTCAGAGCCTGGAACCTGCTTCGGATTCTGTGTCTCACTCTCTCTCTGTCCCTCCCCTGCTCTCACTCTCTCTCTCAAAAATGGATAAACATTAAACGAAATTTTTTAAACGACAAAGGTGGCTTTCTTGAAAACATAAGCTATCGTATAGCCAAACTACCAGATATTTATATGCAATACTCACTCCTCGTTTAGCTTGATTTGGTTTCTTTTTTATGATAGAGGACACTTCTGTCAAAAAGTAAAAAGTAGAAAGTCAGACCAATAGAAATACATAATTTTTCTAATTTTAGTGTATCTTTAAAAAAGTTCTAAGATATTGTATGTATTATTTAAGAGACTATAACATTTTCTACATTAGTTGCTCACCCAGAAGACTCAAGCACACGAGCGTACTGTAGATTAAGAGAGTTTTGTTAAAATGGAGTTTTTCGGTATTTTCACGTAGTCTCTGAACTCACAGAAAACATTTTCTACATCTAAAGAGAAATAAAAGCCTGGCCTTGCCCACCCCACCCCACCCCATTCATTGCTATCTTTAGGGGTGTTTGTTATATATATATTAGAACAAACTCTTCTTTTAAGCTCTGCTCTTCAGAAACTTTTAGAATTATTTTAAAATGGAAAGTTAGCCAGGCATTATGTACACAACGAAAGCTGTGATGTACTTTTTTTTTTTTTACCTTGACTTATATACAGATTTATCACATTAATCAATGGGAATTATAAAGCATTCCATTATTTTAGTAGCAGTACTTACTAAACTGCACAAAGACAGATGAGGCTTTAAGGTAAAGTTCCTTAAAAATTGTTTTCTGGGTAAACTTTAATCATAGATTATACATCCTGTTTCTAAAATTATGTTTAAGAGACCCAGTAAGAATAAAATGTTAACCGTTTCCTTACAAAGGTGAGAATGTGCTTTAATAAGAAAAGACAGCATAAACCCGCAAACAACTAAAGACTCAAGTTTAGCCCTAACGAGAGCAGAACATCATTATGTTTCAAGTGTCAAAAAGAAATCTATGGGAGTTTTTCTTTCCATCACTTTCTCTTGGATCCGTGCTAAAGCAGTCACACAATCTGCTCCCAACCTCCTACGAGGCCATTAGCTCAGGATGAAAATATCCATAACATTTCTAATAGTTCAGCTATTTTTCCACCAAAGTACTTGCTTGCCAATTAATGCAAGCAATGTAATAGACACTCATTTCAGAGTATAATTCCCTGATAATGAACAATTAAAGATCATTGTCCAATCAGAGGGAACACATTAGGAGTTCTCAGGTTGAGGGGAATGGACGATGGGGCCGCTCTGGCCTCTCTCATGCTGAGAACATAAGCTGCTTCAACACAAACGGGCAAACCAGCGGCTTCAGGGGCACCTGGGTGGCTCAGTCGGTTAAGCGTCTGACTTCGGCTCAGGTCATGATCTCATGGTTCGTGAGTTTGAGCCCTGCGTTGGGCTCTGTGCTGACAGCTCAGAGCCTGGAGCCTGTTTCAGATTCTGTTTCCCTCTCTCTCTCTCTGACCCTCCCCTGATCACGCTCTCTCTCTCTCTTTCTCAGAAATAAATAAAACATAAAAAAAAAAAATCAGGGGCTTCGGCAGCAAGTACAGCCAGGCACGGCACACGGGCTGCTGCCACTCACGGCCTCAGGCCAGTGCTGAAGGGGACAGTGTTCTTTGCTCAATAAAATCTTATTAACAGATTAATAGTACGATGACAGTTTACTCTACACAGTCTAGGCAGAATGGAAAGACAGGACTCATTGTTTTGTTTTAATGAATCTCACTCTCTGAACCAGAATATGGAATTATAGGCATATTACCTAAAGCAGGCTTTGTGGGTGCATTAAGGCCTTCCACACTTGGCCCTTGACCTTCCACACTTGGTCCTTGCTCTAGTCCACCTGAAAGGTAAATATATTGATATTAATGCAGAAAATATATTCATCAAATGTGCTTTTGAATATACGATACATTCAACTTGCTCGGTACCACGTATGTGACCCAATTTTGTCAATTATTGTTTTTCTTTTTAGCTCTGTATTCTATTCTATCATAACAAGAATTTTTAAAAATATTTGTTTATTGGGGCGCCTGGGTGGCTTAGTCGGTTAAGTGTCTGACTTTCGCTTAGGTCATGATCTCGCGGTTCGTGGGTTCGAGCCCCGCGTTGGGCTCTGTGCTGACTGCCAACTCAGAGCCTGGAGCCTGTTTCAGTTTGTGACTCCCTCTCTCTCTGACCCTCCCCTGCTCACGCTGTCTCTCTCTCTCCTAGAAATAAATAAAATATTAAAAAAAATATTTGTTTATTTAGGGGCGCCTGGGTGGCTTAGTCGGTTAAGCGTCCGACTTTTGCTTAGGTCATGATCTCGCAGTTCGTGGGTTCGAGCCCCGCGTCGGGCTCTGTGCTGACTGCCAGCTCAGAGCCTGGAGCCTGTTTCAGTCTGTGACTCCCTCTCTCTCTGACCCTCCCCTGCTCACGCTGTTTCTCTCTCTCTCTCTCCTAGAAATAAATAAAAAATATTGAAAAAAAAATATTTGTTTATTTAGAGAGAATAAGAGCATGCACGCAAGAAAGTGGGAGAGGGGCCGAAAGAGCTGGAGAGAGAGAGAGTCCCAAGCAGACTCCACACTTTCAGTGCAGAGCCTGACTCGGGGCTTGAACTCATGATCCGTGAGATTGTGACCTGAGCTGAAACCAAGAGTCGACGCTTAACCCACTGAGCGACCCAAGTGTCGCATTACAAGAATTTTAAGTTAAAAGTCCATTGAAATAGAAGCGTATTTTTAAAACGATTTTGTTTTTAAGTAATCTCTACCCCCAACATGAGGTTCGAACTCACAACCCCGAGATCAAGAGCTGCGTGCTCTACTGACTGAACTAGCCGGGCACCCTGAAATAGAAGTGTATGTTTTATCCAGTTGCTTTAGAGGATAAAAACGTTAGTGGCCTCCCTGATTAATATCATTCAACATTATACCTTACTGTCTAGTGTTTTAAATTTTTTTAAAATGTTTTTATTTCTGAGAGAGAGTACGAGCAGGGGAGGGTCAGAGAGAGAAGGAGATACAGAATCCAATACAGGCTCTAGGCTCTGAGCTAGCTGTCAGCACAGAGCCCGACGCGGGGCTTGAACCCACAAACCGTGAGATCATGACCTGAGCCAAAATCGGATGCTTAGCCGACTGAGCCACCCAGGTGCCCCTACCTTACTGTCTACTGTTTTAAAATAAACTGCTATGGGGCCCCTGGCTGGCTCGCTTGGGTAAGCGTCTGACTCTGGATTTTGGTTCAGGTCATGATCTCACTGTTCGTGGGATCAAGCCCTGAGTCTAATTCTGTCTCCCTCTGTCTCTGCCTCTCTCCTGTTTGGTTTCTCTATCTCTCAAAAATAAATAAATAAATAAATAAATAAACAAATAAATAAATAAACAAACAAACGTTTTAATGGATAAACAAAATGCTATATATCTAGGCAATGGAATATTACTCGGCCATAAAAAGGAATGAGGAACTGACATCTGTCCAACATGGATGAACCATGAAAACATTATGCTGAGCACAAGCCGGTCACACAAGACTACACACCGTGTGATTCCCCCGATTCGAAATGTCTAGAACAGGCAGCCCCACGGAGCCAGAAGCAGACTCGTGGTGGCCAGGGCCGGGCATCGGGGATGCCGGAACGGGGACCGTTAGTGGGTACAGGGCATCTCGGGGGCTGCAGGAAATGTTCTGACGTAAACAGTGGTGACGGCAGCACAACCTCGCGAATATACAAAAACCATGGAATTGAACAGTTTAAAAAAGGGCGAAGCTTGTGACGTGTGCATTTTAAGTCAATAAAGCTGTTATTTAAAACATGGCAGGCCCGACAGAGGTTTAAATGAAACTTGTCTGTCTTATTTTTATAAATATTTAAAAGGTAAACTCTGGTCATGGCATTTAAACAGGCAAAGCAGGAGGAGGAAGGGGACAGGGTGTTAAGTGGTAAAAAGAACTGACCACACACTTCCTGATGACCTCCCAGGGGCAGGGGCTGCCCAGCACCGGAGGGACGCAGGGGACAGGGACACTTAGGCAGAGGGTCTCGGGACGCACATTCCATTGGTCAGAATTGTTTTGTTCTCCCCTTCCATTGTGTAATCCTGAACTTGACTCAAGGTGCCCGCCGCCAGCCCGTGCAGACAGGCGAAGGAGAGCCAAGAGCGGGTGAGAACAGGGGAAGGGAAGATTCTGGGTGCGGGAGGAAGGATGACGTGTTGCTGCAAGGGGAGGTGGAATTCTTTTCTTTTTTTAAGTTTTTAAATTTATTTATGGGGGGAGGGGCAGAGAGAGAATCCCAAGCAGGCTCCACGCTGTCAGCACAGAGCCTGACACAGGGCTCGAGCTCATGAACCCCGAGATCATGACCTGAGCGGAAATCAAGGGTCAGATGACGCTTAACTGATGGAGCCCCCCGGGCGCCCCCAAGGGGAGGTGGGATTCTAAGCAACAAAATCTTTAGGACACACTCTTCAGCTAAGAGCAGGGTGTACGATATTTACAAGAACAAAATCTTGTTCGGCATCTAGTTATCTTAGTTTCCTGCTGGCAAATCAGACGGAGACACCTGGACTCCAAAGGTCACACCTCCCGTGCCCATAAGCTTCAACTTCCAAAGGCCTCTTATGCTAACTGGTTGTCACAGTAACAATATTCAAATCATCATCGGTACTTGCAGAAGCTACCACGCTGGCCTTGTGTCTGTTAGTCAGGAGAGCATCGGGATGATTTTGTCGCTTCTGTCCCTTTGGATAATGACACACCCATCAATGGCTCAGGTAGATTCTTTCTCTTAAAAAACAGTCTCCCCCACGGAGGAGCTCACGGTCTGGTGAAGGACACACATGGACACGGTAACTCCCAGCACGAGGCCGTGCTGCGCTAAGAGAGACCACACACAGAAACGTGGTCGTGACTGGGAGTGTCCGTGGGGTGGACACGGCCTCTTTGGGGACAGGCCCTCGGGTAGAATCTCTAGGAAGAAGGCGGCAACATGGCAACCAGAGGACAGAGTCCCACTGCCAGTGAAACAGAGCAAAGATAGGGAAGAGCCGCGGTCTTGGTCTAAGAAGTCAAAAAGCTAAGCGCCACTGAGAAGGGTGTCTGTGTCTTCTTACCAGGCACTTAGGGTCACAGGCACAAAAATGAGCTGCGCCAATAGATCACAGGCTGCAAATCCTACAAGACCCAGCCACGCCAGTGTCCTTTGCATATTAAGGGAACAAGCTCTTTGTCTTTGTATGAATTGCAAACGTTTGTCACCTGTCTTTAAAGCATCTCTTCAGAACGGAAATGTTCTATTTGTAAGATTCATGAATCCCTTCCTTTCGCGATTCATGAATATGCATAGAAGGGCTTCCCTGGTCCAGGAGGATAAAAAAGCTTCACTCATTTTCTTGTAGCACCTTCATATTTTCATGATTTATATTTAAATCTTTGACCCACAGGAATTTCGTTTGGTGTAAAGAGTAAAGAAGGAATTCTGCTTTATTTTAGTATTTTTTCCAAAATGCTTGGGGTGCCTGGGTGGCTCAATCAGTTAAGCATCTCGCTTTGGCTCAGGTCATGATCTCATGGTTGGTGGGTTCAAGCCTCGCGTCAGGCTCTGTGTTGACAGCCTGAAGCCTGCTTCCGATTCTGTGTCTCCCTCTCTCTCTGCTCCTAACCTCGCCCTCTCTCTCTCTCTCAAAATAACAAATAAACATTAATTTTTTTTCCAAAATGCTAGACACTTGTCTTCACTGTCCCCCAGAATGCAAAGGGCTCCCATCCTGGTTCGCTGACGGGTCTACATCTAAGACCCGTAAAGACAAAAAGGCGTCCTAAAATCTGTTGTTTGATGCAATCTCAGACACTCCCAGCCTTGCACCTACAATTCAATACAAACGAAGTGACTTTTCCTCAGAGCACACTCCCGACTCCACTCAGAGACCCGACTGGCCACTCTTCCAGGACTCTCTTCTCAATAAATACCAGTTACTCGCTCCAAACCTCCAGCAAAACCCTCGCCAGAAAGCTTCTCCAGTAAGAATCTCAGTCATAAAGCTGGTGGAGTGTTTGGTCTTTCCTATTTCACCAAGTTCCCTGAAGTTCCCCCAAAGTGGCTCCAGGCTCAGTATATACAAGCCAGCACCTCTGGCCACACTCCAGGGTTCCCGCATAGCTGTCAAATGTCACCTTGTTAATTTGCTCAAACTTTCTGCTTTCTGGCTAACAAATGATGCTCAATCTTTTTTTAATTAAAATTTTTTAAAAATGTTTATTCATTTTTGAGAGAGAGAGAGGGAGAGAAAGAGAGAGAGAGAAAGAGAGAGCATGAGCAGGGGAGGGGCAGAGAGAGGGAGACACAGAATCCGAAGTGGGCTCCAGGCTCTGAGCTGTCAGCACAGAGTCCAACGTGGGGCTCGAACCCACGAACCATGAGATCATGACCTGAGCTGAAGTCGGACGCCTAACTGATGGAGCCGCCCAGCCACTCCCACGATGCTCAATCTTAGAACAGAAAAGTTGATGTCTTGATCCTTGTTATTCCTATCACATAAGTGATTTTTTAAAATGTAAGCAACTGACATAAGTATATTTCCAACAAATATAATCCTATAATAAAGTCACCAATTGTAAATCATTAGATATCAACTATTTGTAGAATCGGTTTTAAAACTGAAATCTTGTTTTCTAATTGTAGAAGTAACACATATACATTACAAAAGCGCAGTCACTTCACATCTGTATTAAGTTGAAAGTAATTCATTCCGTAATTTCATTCTCCAGTTAACAATTTGATATGTACCTTCTAGAATGTTTTCTGTGTGTATATGTTGTTTCAGTTTTTTACAAAAATAAGATATTTCCTGTTCGGTAATTTTTCCTCCACTATATAATCTACCATGGGTATCTTTCCTTCATTAAATACAAGGATCTTATTTTCTCTTTCCTTTTGTTTTAAGATTTTATTTTATTTTTAAAATTTTAAAAAATGTTTATTTATTTATGAGAGTGAGACAGAGAGCAAGCAGGGGAGGGGCAGAGAAAGAGGGAGACACAGAATCTGGAGCAGGCTCCAGGCTCTGAACTGTTTAGCACAGAGCCCGACATGGAACTCAAACTCACAAACTGTGAGATCATGACCTGAGCCACCCAGACGCCCCTAAAGATTTTATTTTTAACTAATCTCTACACCCAACGTGGGGCTCGAACTCACAACCCTGAGATCAAGAGTCACGTGCTCCACTGACTGAGCCGGCCAGGTGACCCCTAAGGATCTTATTTTCTGACAATCTCGTAGCATGCCATTGAACCAGGGGACAGCATTACGTGACAGTTCTGAAAATTCTACCTTCATTATTAGCTGTAGTGGCCTCCACATTCCTTGATGGCAAAGCAGATGGTTCTGGTGGTGCTGAGGTCCACCCCGGGGCACTCGCCTGAAGGTGAGAACATTCATCAGTGAGCAAAGCGAGAAAAGTAAAAAAAAAAATCAAAGCCACTAATTTAATGGTCACCTTCTGAGTCACTGGATTAGCGGCAAGGGAAGATAATATTAAAACATGTCTATTCTTTTTCTTTGTTTTCTTGAAGTATAGTTAACATACAGTGTTCTATTAGTTTCAGGTGTACAATATAAAGGTTCAATAACTCTACACCTTACTCAGAGCTCATCAAGGTGAGTGTGCTCTTTATTCCCTTTACCTAGTTTAAGCTTTCCCCCAGCCCCCTCCCTTCTGACAACACCAGTCTGTTCTATTTAAGAGTCTATTTCTTTGTGCCTCTTTGGTTGGTTTCTTAAATTCCACATGACTGAAATTATATGGTATTTGTCTTTCTCTGACTTATTTCACTTAGCATTACAGCCGTTAGGTCCATCCATGTTGTTGTGAATGTCAAGATCTCATTCTTTCTCGTGGCTGAGTAATATTCCAGTGTGTGTGTGTGTGTGTGTGTGTGTGTGTGTGTGTGTGTGTGTGTGTGTGTGTGTGTGTGTTCTTTATCTGTTCATCTCTGATGGACATTTGGCATCCACAGCTTGGCTGTTATAAATAAAGCTGCAATAAACAAGGGCATGTACCGCTTTGGATGAGTGTCTTTGTTTTCTTGGGTAAATACCCAGCAGTGGAATTACTGGATCATATGGTAATTCTATTATGAATTTTTTGAGGAACTTCCATTCTGTTTTCCACAGTGGCTGCACCAATTTGCGTTCCCACCCACGGTACACGAGGGTTCTTTCTTCTTCACATCCTGTCCGACACTTGTTATTTCTTGTGATTTTGATTTAAGTCATTCCGACGGGTGTAAGGTGATTGCTCACTGTGGTTTTGGTTTGCATCTCCCTGATGACGAGTGAGGTTGAGCATCTTTTCATGTGTCTGTTTGCCATCTGGATGTCTTCTTTGGGAAAATGTCTATTCAGGTCCTCTGCTCATTTTTTAATCAGATCATTTACTGTTTTTGGTGTTGAGTTGTATACGTTCTTTATGTAGTTTGGTTATTAGCCCATTATCAGACGTATCATTTGCAAATATGTTCTCCCATTTGGTAGGTTGCCTTGTCGTTTTGTTGATGGTTTCCTTCACTGTGCAAAAGTTTTAATTTCGGTGTGATCCCAATAGTTTAATTTTCCTTCTGCTTCCCTCGCCTGAGGAGGCATAGCTAGAGAAAGGTTTCCAGGGCTGATGTCACAGAAATGACTGCCTATGTTTTCTTTTGGAATTTAATAGTTTCAGGTCTTACATTTAGGTCTTTAATCTATTTTGAGTTGTTTCTCTTTGTGTAGGATGTAACAAAGTAGCCCAGTTTTATTCTTTTGCATGACGCTGTCCAGTTTTCCCAACACCATTTGCTGAAGAGACTTTTTCCTCATTGTATTTTCTTACCTCCTTTGTTGTAGATTAATTGACCATGTAAGTGTGGGGCTATTTCTGGGCTCTATTCTATGCCTCCAGCTCTGTTTTTCTTTGTCAAGTTACTTTAGCTATTCAAGGTCTTTTGTGGGTCCACACAGATTTCAGGATTATTTGTTTCAGTTCCTTGAAAAATGGTGTTGGAAACATGTATATTCTTAAATCTCTGTTTCAATGCTCAAATTCCTTCTTTTCTCCCCATAAAATTTTTATTTTGCAATAACTTCAGACTTGCAAAAAAGTTGCAAAGACACGCTTCACCCACCTTTCTCTGATGGTAAAGTAGCCACGGCACGTCTGTCAAAACCAAGAATTATCATCGATGTATCACTGATTAAGCCGCCATTATGTGCTGAACTCCAGACTTTATTCAGATTCACTGCTTGTCCACTCCTGTTCCTTCTGTTCCAGGCTCTGTTCCAGCCTGCATCTACTCTGTCCCAGGGTAGTGTTGTCTCATGTTTAGCCTCAGTTTTGGGGAAGGATGAGGTGAGGTACCCTTGTCACTGCCGCACGTTGGCTTCACTGAATACGGGCGATGCTGACCTTGATCCCTTGGTTAAGGTGCTGACTGCCAGGCTTTCCTCTGATAAAGTCACTGTTTTCCCCTTCCATTCCCTAGCTTTGGGAGCAAGTCACCAAGTCTGGCCTGCACTCAAGGGGAGAGAGGGGAAGGGCCATCTCCTCAAGGGCAGACTATCTATAGACATGACTGAATTTTTCTCGAAGGAAAATCATCCCTTCGCTCCATTTATTTACCCAATCATCTCTTCACATTAGTGTGGACTCATGGATATTTATTTTTTTCTTCGGATTATAATCCAAACTGTCATTATTTATTTTGCTGCTCGAATTATTCCAGCTTTTTTTTTTTTTTTTAATATTTTTATTTATTTCTAGGAGAGAGAGAGACAGCGTGAGCAGGGGAGGGTCAGAGAGAGAAGGAGTCACAGACTGAAACAGGCTCCAGGCTCTGAGCTGGCAGTCAGCACAGAGCCCGACGTGGGGCTCGAACCCACAAGCCGCGAGATTATGACCTAAGCGAAAGTCGGACGCTTAACCGACTAAGCCACCCAGGCGCCCCTCGAATTATTCCAGCTTTGACCATTGGGAGCTTTTTCTGGTTGGTTCCTCAGTCCTTTAGACACGGCCTCCCCCCCACCCCCGGCCCCGCCCCGCCCCTCCCAGCACTTGCTTACTTTCTGGCACCACAGGACGCTCCAGGCTTAGCGGCCCCAGCACCCCAGGCCTCGAATCTGCCGTTTCTCCGAAGGTAGCGCTGGCTCCCCTTGGCATTCAGAAGCCAAGATGGGGGGTGCTGGGTGTGCCTGGGTACCGAAGCGTCCCTGTCTCTGGGCCTCTTGGAGGACAGAGGCGGGCAACATAAGTGTGTGTGTGACCCCTGTGTACACATGCATCTGTCATCACGCTCTCCCGTGTGTGCGCGTGCGTGAGTGTGCACAGACACACGCTGAAATAGTGAGTTCACATGAATCCGAGTCCCACCTTAATTCCTACACTAGTCACCAAACTGTTCCTCTGTCCCCTCCTCCTAGCCTGTGGTTTCTGTCCCTCACACGTCTCGACTACTAGTCACGGATGTTCTAGATCTTGTTCTACACTAAATGAAAGGTGCTGATCATGACAGAACGCCTTTTCCTTTGTTTTCTGTTCTCTTCTTTTTTGATAACTATTTCTGGTAACTATTGACTATGTCAACGAACTGTTCACCATGTGAATGGAAGAGTATGTGCACATTGTAAAACAAAACAAATCAAGGCTTAGCAATTTATACAGCTTTCCCCACTTTCACTTGGAAGTTGGTTACAGAACGGGTTAAGCACGATTAAGCAAAGAATGTCCCCCCATGGGACTGGGCAGAGGCAGGGCGGTGAACAGACCTCTGAGCTGTAAGCCAGGGGCCAAACACGTTTCCTTAAAGGAGCGCTCAGGAAATATGTTAGGCGTTGGAGCCCGCATGATCCCTGCCTGGAGAGATCTGGGGGTTGTTACTGCTGCTCCGATCGGACCATAATAATCAGGGCATGATTCCGACAGCACTGCCTTTAGGCTCGCTCTGGAGGGAGGCAGCTTCCGACTCCTTGAGTCTGTACTGACTTCATTCTTACAGTAGCCTTGAGATGCGCTCTCTGGACGCAACTAATCAGGGGCAATGAGATTCAAACTCCGACTAAATTCTGGGTTAAAAAAAAGAAAACTGTTTTCATTCTTGGTCTGTTCCGTAGCCGTGACCACTACCAGTAACCATGGCTTGGCCTCACTGGCGGCTGCGTACGGACCGGTGACCAAACGCTAGCCGCAAGGATGTGAGCAGAGGTGATGTGCGCTCTCTCTAGATTGCTCTAGTAAAAGGATGGGGCCCATGCTTTCCCAGATGCCTGCCCCCTTCCCATGGCTGTGGAAGGTCATGAGCTGTGCAGACATTTCTGACTGTGAGATGGAAGCCAGTATGTAGGGAAGAGCAAAATACCTCCCTCGGTCAGCCCTGGACAGCCAACTTCCGGGCTGCTACTGGGAATTCACTCTACCTTGTGTAGGTGACTTCTTTCAGGGTTGTTAATACGGCAGCTTAGCCTGGATCCTAACTGAAACATTTAAATATATGCCCTTTATAACTGTCAGAGGAAGCACACTTTAAAATTATATAAAGCAGGGGCGCCTGGGTGGCTCAGTCAGTTAGGTGTTCAACTTCAGCTCAGGTCATGACCTCATAGGTCATGGGTTTGAAGCCCGCGAATCTGAAGCCTGTTTCAGATTCTGTGTCTCCCTCTCTCTCTGACCCTTCCCTGCTCACCCTGTCTTTCACTCTCTCTCTCTCTCTCAGAAATAAACATTAAAAATAAATAAATAAAATAAAATTATATAAAGCATAATACGTACCTCGGAAGAAGCATGAGAGGCAAAGAAATCTTCCTCTTTTGGTGGAGAGGACAAAGGCGGAGCCGCACAGCTATCAAGCCACAGCTACAACGGAAACATAAAGTGCGTGCTGAGCCCTTCTCCTGCTTTAAAGGTTTTCTTTACTACTCTCGCTCCCTTTCTTTTTTTTTTTAATTTTTAAATTTATTTCTAGGAGACAGAGAGAGAGAGACAGCGTGAGCAGGGGAGGGTCAGAGAGAGAGGGAGTCACAGACTGAAACAGGCTCCAGGCTCTGAGCTGGCAGTCAGCACAGAGCCCGACGCGGGGCTCGAACCCACAAAGAACCGCGAGATCATGACCTGAGCAAAAGTCGGACGCTTAACCGACTAAGCCACCCAGGCGCCCCCTCTCGCTCCCTTTCTAGAGGCCTGCTTGCTAAAGATTGGTGCTTTCTGTTACTATACAATCAGTAATAGGCCGACACAGGGCCCTGGAGCGCATTTTAGTTATGGATTAATCCACTAACTTCTGCTTCCAAGCCTTGAGGATGTCGAGTACCAGATTCACAAGCTATTTCTGAAAAGGAAAGATGGAGGCCTTACGATCTTATTGCTGGCTCCAGAGTACAGTCCGTCCTCACTATTAGTGCATTCGGACTTGCAAATTCATACCTGCCAGAACTTACTTGCAACCCCAAATCAGCACTTGAGACACGTCTGTGGTCCCTCACGGACATGTGCGGATCAGTAAAGAATGACCCCAAGGTGCGCGTTCCCAGTTGAGGTCGAACAAGGTGACACTCTGTCTCCTCGTTTCAGCTCTCAAGCTGTAACTAAGTGTCCTTTTTTTGTGGTCTATTTAGTGACACACTTTTCATATTGTGCTTTGTTGGTGATTCCATTGGTCCGCAGGCCTAGTGCTGAAGTCCTGCCTCGTGTCCCTAAGCACAGGAAGGCTGTGGTGGGCCTTACAGAGAAAACCCAGTGTTAGGTAAGCTTCACTCGGGCAGGGGTTACAGTGCAGCGGACAGTGAGTTCAATGCTAATGAGTCAATAATTACCTATCAATGATATAAGTTATATATTAACTATTACTATATCAATATACTATTAAGTCTTATATATTTAATTGCATATTAATAATATACTCAGTCTGGCTGGCTCAGTCGCTTAAGTGTCTTACTCTTGACTTTGGTTCAGGTCATGATCTCATGGTTCGTGGGTTCGAGCCCCATGTCAAGCTTGGGCTAACAGCACAGAAACTGCTTGGGATACTCTCTCCCTCTGCCCCTCCCACTCTCTCTCTCTCTCAAAATAAGTAAAGTTAAAATTTTTGAAATTTAAAAAGTTAATAATATATTCAATAAGGTGTCCTTAAATAGAAGCACACGTAAAATAAGGTTATGTATTGATCAGCTGATGGGAATGTTATGACCAGAAGCACGTACGAACCTAGCCCTCTGTCTCCCCAAGGAGTGATGTTTCTGCATTTGCTAATTCTGTGCATCACTTCCATGAACCTCAAAAATCAACCATACAAGGTTTCCTTGCAAGAGAATCCAGCTAGAAGGCTTTACTGTTTGGGACAGTTAACACCACTTAAAAAAAATTTTTTTTTTACTGTTTTTATTTATTTATGAGAGAGAGAGAGACAGAGAGAGAGAGACAGACAGTGTATGAGTGGGGGAGGGTCAGAGAGAGAAGGAGACAGAATCTGAAGCAGCTCCAGGCTCTGAGCTGTCAGCACAGAGCACAACACAGGGCTCGAGCCCACGAACTGTGAGATCATGACCTAAGCCGAAGTCGGACGCTCAACTGAATGAGCCCCCCAGGTGCCCCCAAAATCACTTTTTCTACCGAAATGGATGTTCACCTGCTGGAGGTAGTCCAACCCACCATGACTTACATCAGTGCCGTGCTTCCGTGTCGCCTGGGAGGCCAGCGACTTGATTCTCTCCCGATAGAGCTGAGCCGCGCGACTGTTGTACTTGGCGTTGGTGTCATTGGTGGTACAGCCGTGTTGATGGAAAAAGGAAGACTACAGAGGAAAACGCATGAATTAATGGCAATGCGGCATTAAATCCCACCTGCGACCGAAAACAGTGCTTCATGTTACGAAGGATTTTTTGGAAAATACTAGTGAAAACAAAAGTAATGAAACCATGTAATTCACAAAAACAATTTGAACTACATAATTTGAAGTAAACTTTTCCTTGTAAAATGCTTTGCACACATTCAACATTAGTATTTTGGTTTAAATGGACAGGAGACGCACATTACAAAATGAAATGGCTGGCCCTTCATTTCTCCATCTAACCCCTTCGGTCATTTTGAATTAATCTGTTATTTTGGGGGACACTTTCCACTCCGGACTACTTTTAGCTCATGAGAAATTCATTTTCGTTTGAATTCCACTAACTTGGAGTTCCTGACAAATTGGTTAGAGGCCATGCTCACCACCACCTTGTCCAGCTCTATTTCTTCATGAACAGAATCCACAGCATAAGCACAGAGATAAAACAGATGTTTCAACAGTTCGAGGAAACTGTTTTCGACCCCCTCGTATGGGTCAGAATTCACATCTAATTAAAGCAGGTATTCTAAAAACCTGTATGAGCCATCCTCATATTGACCCAAGTGGATTAATCAGATATACTGAATGTGTAAATGAAGTTTAACATATTTGAGGATCCTCATTTAGGTTTGTAAGGGGGAGGGTTGAAGAGACCTGCTCTTTTATTTTATTTTCAATTTTTTTTATTTCTTTATTTTATTTTGAGAGACAGAGAGTGAGCAGGGGAGGGGCAGAGAGAGAGGGAGACCCAGAATCCAAAGCAGGCTCCAGGCTCTGAGCTGTCAGCACAGAGCCCGACGTGGGGCTCAAACTCATGGATATGAGATCATGACCTGATCCGAAGTCAGATGCTTAACCAATGGAGCCACCCAGGCACCCCGAGACCTACTCTTTTAAAACTGTAAGTTGATCGGACACTTACAAAGTTATGTTTTACTCAGAAGCTACTAAGAAAGGGGATCTCATGTGTCTTGTGCATCGCTGTATCCCAGCATCTGTAGGCCAGAGCTGTGTGTTTACTAGGCAGCTGACAGATTTGGGGATAAACACGTCCCCCGGGCCATCCCCTCCCACGCCCGTCACTGGGGCCCCAAACTCTCCCATGCAGGTACCAACTGCCTTCCCGGTGTAACGTGCACTTACAGCACGAAGGAAGACAGCGAGTGTGAGACAAACTTACCGCATTAGCGTTTCCTCCAACCTGCATGCACCGCAGCTGAAACCAAGACCAGTTCGAATCCAGCTCGGTGGATCTAAACGGAAAGAATGTTCTCAAATGTGAACACGGTCTGCCCCCAGAAGGAAGCTGCCAAGCTTCTGGAAACAAGAGTCCCCTTGATTTTCTGGACCCTGAAGACCTGCAGGTCTGGGTAAACGGTGACCGGGGATGCTGGGCCTACAGAGCGTGTGACAGTTAGGCAAACAGCTCCTGCCCCCCCACACCCCCACCCCGCAGGCCGCCCGGGCCAGCAGCACTCCAGCCGCACTGACTCCAGCCAGCCCCCCTTCTGGGATGCGGGGACAAGACGAGCTTCCTGGGATGTTGGAACAATCGAGGCTGGTTGCCTCTCTCAGTGGCTTGTGATCCAAAAACTTGTAACGCGTCCCTGCTCAAAACAGATGTACTCTTCCGATGGCCTCAGATCGACTACCCATTTGTCCAGTTCGACCTCTCACAGGGGCCTTGGGGAGGCTCACGGTCTCATCATCAGGTGGAAGGGACCTGAGCAACGTCACCGTCATCAGGAAGGAGAGAAGACTCAGGACTCCGTGCTCCTGACCCGGAGGCTGGAAGGGCCCTCTCCCCTACCACACCTCACGCTCTACTCTCTGCAACCTGAGACCACATCCAGGCAGGGAAAAGGCAGTAAGCGTATTTCCCAGCAGTAAAAATTCGCCAAGTGATCACTGTGAAGCAAGATGTGATATTCCAGCAACGTTAGAAGTCTTCGCGTTAAATCCATAGGTATGAGCAGAAAGCAAGGCTGTCGCACGCACAAGGACAGCTTGTCCCCCACTAACTGGAAAGGAATGTGTACATTTTTAAATGGCTGCAGGTAGAGGACCTGTAAAAACAGGAAGGTAAAAAGAAAAGACACTTCTTTTCCTTTTATACTGCCCTTCCACTCGCAAATTACTATGCCCATTTGCATTGCTTATTAGCCTTTGTAAATGTTAGAGTGTTATTTTGAAGCCAATGGCTACCTTAAAATTAATAATCACACGAATACCTAGTATTACTTGTACATGTGACAAATCTACTTGATGGCAATACGTAAAAAGTAAAACATAATCTATCCTTTATAAGCAACAGATTTCCCAAAGACAAAAATAAAACTTTTAGAATCTGATGACCAAGCGATGTGACTAAATTATATATCTTATTCCAAAATCCTTCTTCTGATAGATCTTAGTCACAGGTCCAGGACTCTCGGTCAGGTACCATTCCCATCCCACGCTGTCAGAGGGTGGCTGTTAACAACACAGCCTCTGGAGACAGACCGAGACAGGACAAACCTCAACTCTGCTATGGCTTGCTGGGTGACTTCGGAGAAGTTACTTAACTTCTCTGTGCCTACTTTCCTCATGTGCAAAGCAGTGATAATTACAGCATTACCAATTTCATTCTTGTAGAAATCAAACAAGCTAATATCTGGAAAGTGCCTGGCTCATGGTAAATCCCATATGGTTAAAATCCTCACCATGACCATGACCATGACCACGTCAAACCCTGTCACACTATGTCAGGTCAGAAGCACAAGCTCCCGAGGACAGGAATGTCCCACATTTTTCTGCCACACTCCTACCATTGGCACATAACAGGCACCTGAATTTGGGCTGACTTAATTATGTCCTAAAACTGAGGGTGCAAGTACTCGGATCTGCTGATCAGCCTCAACTTTTGGTCTTAAACTATCTTAAAAAAAAAAAAAAAAGCTAGGGGAGCCTGGATGGTTCAGTTCTTTAAGTGTCCAACTTCTGCTCAGGTCATGATCTCATGGTTTGGTTCATGAGTTCGAGCCCCTCACTTCAGATCCTCTGTCTCCCTCTCTCTCAGCCTCTCCCTGGCTCATGCTCGTGCTCACTCTCTCTCAAAAATAGACATTTAAAAAAATTCCAGAGAAGGACAGATACCATATGTTTGCACGTATAGATGGATTAGGAGGAACTTAACAGAAGACCATGGAGGAGAAGAAGGAGAAAAATAGTTGGGGAGAGGGAGGGAGGCAAACCATGAGAGACTCTTGAATGTTAAGAACAAACTAAAGACTGACGGGGGTGGGGGGGAAGGGAAGGGGGAGATGGGCATGGAGGAGGGCACTTGCGGGGATGAGCACTGGGTGTTATAGGGAAACCAACCTAACAATAAATTATGGAAGAAAAAAATTCCAAATATTACTCCATATATTCCTTAGAAACGGAGATTAAAACAAATTATTCCTGAACTGGGTTACCGGGGACTCTCTCTCATAACACTGGAATTTTGAAATAAAGCGTTTTAATCATAGTGGACTCTGAAACGAATCAACCTTCAGAGGAAACCTAATTGCTCATTAAGTGCCCATTCCCACAGGAGGAGGTGACTCACTGTTGGTGATTTCTTCCCTCTAATGTAGATGGGGAAATATGAAAGGGAATTGTTTGGGACAGAGCTGAGAAGCAAGTGAAGCAGAGGCAGTAAGCAAAGGTGAAGAATTAGTGTCACTTTAACAAAGCAGCTCCTGTTAACAACCACGTCGATGAGAACACAGGCTTCCAGGAACCCCTGTGATCCTTACGTGAGTCCAGGAATAATCTCCCTAAAAACTGCATGAAGGGGCGCCTGGGGGACTCAGTCGGTTAAGCGTCCGACTTCGGCTCAGGTTATGATCTCACTGTTCGTGGGTTCGAGCCTCGTGTTGGACTCTGTGCTGACAGCTCGAAGCCTGGAGCCTGCCTCAGATTCTGTGTTTCCCTCTCTCTTTCTCTCTCTCCACCCCTCCCCCACTCACACTCTGTGTCTGTCTCAGAAATAAATAAATATATATTTTTTAATTTTTTTAACGCTTATTTATTTATTTATTTATTTTTTTAATGTTTTTTTTATTTATTTTTAGGAGAGAGAGAGAGACAGCGTGAGCAGGGGAGGGTCAGAGAGAGAGGGAGTCACAGACTGAAACAGGCTCCAGGCTCTGAGCTGGCAGTCAGCACAGAGCCCGACGCGGGGCTCGAACCCACGAACCGCGAGATCATAACCTAAGCGAAAGTCGGACGCTTAACCGACTAAGCCACTCAGGCACCCCAACGCTTATTTTTTTTTGAAATATATAGAGAGAACATGAGGTGGGGAGCGGCAGAGAGAGAGGGAGACACAGAATCTGAAACAGGCTCCAGGCTCTGAGCTGTCAGCACAGAGCCTGATGTGGGGCTCGAACCCACGGACTGCGAGATCATGAGCCAAAGTTGGACGCTTAACTGACTGAGCCACCTAGGCACCCCAATAAGTATTTTTAAAAAATGCATGAATTAGCCTCACTAGTGGCTGCCAGGGTTCACAAGCAGCACATTTAGATAGATTTTAGAAATCAGAAGGAATCTCCCAAATAAACATGACAAAGTTAGCTTGTCATCAAAAATCTGAAATGGCATCTCCTCCACTGGCACCGGTAATCTAGGCTTTTGTTCACAGACAAGCCCGGGAATAGCTTCCAGGGAGCCGCCCGTCCGTAACTGGCTCAGCTGCTTAACACAAGACCGTGCAAGGCATTGCCTCCCTGCACCAACATCACAAAACGGTCCTCCTCCGGCATCCGCTGGCAGGGCCCCGGATGACTCAGCCCCGAGCGCGGGCAGCATCTGCCGGGGACCCAGGATGTGCCAGGCTCTCTGTGGGTTCACCGCTTTCTCCTCCCGAAGCCGCTTCAGTGACTACCCGGCTTCTCATCCCCAAGGTCAAGGGAAGGAAACAGAGACACAGAGAGGGAGGGAGCACACCCAGAGGTGGTCAGGGTGGCGCTGGGCCTCAGCCCCCCAGCAGCTGGACGCCATGCCCATTCTCCTCACACCCCTGCCCCGCCTGGCCGATGTCTGTGGGTGCCTTCTGCCCCCCGGGCCCAGGTCGGCCTGCCAGGGTTCGCCCCTCAAGGCCTCAGCAGTTAAGTTCAGGCTCTGGCCTGGCAGTCAAGACCCTCCACAGTGTCCCCCAGATCTTCCCCTGGGAACCCTCTTTCCCTTCATTCTCCTATGCATGTACCGATTAGCTCCTCGGGGCGCCGGGGGGGCTCGGTCAAATGTCGGACTCTTGGTTTCAGCTCAGGTCATGATCTCCAGGTTCGGGAGTTCAAGCTCTGCATCAGGCTCTGGGCTGACAACAGGCTCTGAGCCTGCTTGGGATTCTCTCTCTCTCTCTCTCTCTCTCTCTCTCTCAAAATAAATAAACTTAAAAAAAAAAAGTAGCTACTAAACATTTCACTTTTTCCAGCCTCTATATTTTCTTTCTTTCTTTTGAGGGAGAGAGAGGATGCACATGTGCGTAAGCCGAGGAGGGGCAGAGAAAGAGAGAGAGGGAGAGAGAGAATACAAGCAGGGACACTGGGCTCGATCTCATAACCCTGAGATCAGGACCTGAGCTGAAATCAAAAGTCAGATGCTCAACCAGCTGAGCCACCCAGGCGCCCCGTACCTTTTCTCAAAGCCGGAGTGCTGACCTCCTCTCCCCTGCCTTGTTTCCATGATCAAAGTCTCACCAAAACTCCGAAGTGCATTGCAAATGTTACCGCCTCCTTTAAACTTGGACTGATTTGCCCATGGAAGTAGACGCAGGGAGGTGTCCGTGTCGCGTGTGGCATTTCACAGTCTTATTATTCATGCTGTGTCCCTACCCTCCTACTAGATTCCACCCACCTTTAAGAAGCTCATGACATACTTAACGGTGAACTTGAGAAGAAACCGAGCCGGAGGGAGAGGAGCACAGGGAGGTACAGCTGCCCCAGGAGCCGAGGCGCAGAGTTCAAGCCCCGGAGGTGGTAGGCGGGGGCCAGTGCAGTTACGTCCACTCTGCAGTCAGCTCCAAGGCCATTTCCGTGGGTGCCTAACCCGCCTTTCCCTTTTTGGTTGGCAAAAGTTCATACATTTTTTTCCTTTGTAAAATTGTTGACTTGAAATTCTACTTTCAAAAAACAACAATAACAACAACACAAAAACCTCCTTTTAAATAAACATTCCACCCATGCTAAGCTGTTCATCTGTTCATGCCCAGGAGGCGGGACTGTGAGTGAGAGAGAGAGAGAGTGTGTATGTGTGTGTGTGTGTGTGTGTGTGTGTGTGTCTGTATGTGTCTGGCAGGGGTGAGGGGGTAGAGGGACAAGGGATTCTAGAGGAATGGCTTCTCATTTCTTACTTTATAAACTTTGGAACTGCTTGGTTTTTTTCCCCTCCTAATGACCTAGTGTTTGTCGTTTCTTTTCACCAATAAAGCATGTTTAACGAGCAGGCCTCTGCCTCTTAAAAACAAAATCCCTCCTGAGCACGCTCATCGTCCTTACTTCTTCCTGCCCAGTTCCTAGGCTGCTGCCCTCCGGTTACACAGGAGTTGTTAACAGTTGCTTATGAATCATTGATAAACATCATGATTCGGAGTTCTATTTATCTGACTTTTAAAAGGCTAGTCATTAAACCTGCAGCAGCCCAAACTGACCTGCTGTCCAGCCTCATCATGCTCTCCGGGAGTGCTCCCTCACCCAGTCAGCCCTCCCCTCGCCCGGGGCCCCGTCAGAAAACCGCACGACTTCCTGGAATGGTTTAAACTGGAGGTGTGCTTTGCCGGAGAGGCGAAGGGAGGGCCAGGTCACAACAGGCGGGACTTGGCACAGAGGGAGGGGGACAGATCACAGCGAGGACAGAAAGGAAGACGACCAATTGGAAACTGCCTCGAGTCCATGGGCTGTGGGCAGAGCCGGTCACCTTATGGTAACTGGTAACAACCAGTCCGGGGGGTGGGGGGGAGGGAAGCACATTAAAAAGAAACTTGGCCTTGGCAAGCAAGTCCCTCAACATTTAAAGAAAGAGACAAGAACAGGATGATGTGTTCAAAATATTCTGGGACCAGCGTTTCGGAAAAAAAAAGACAAGAGATGGCTAGATACTCGGAAACCAGGAAGAACACAAATGAACTCCCTTTTCTAAGTCATCACCTACGGAATTACGTGCCTATAAACATCCAGCCCATCATGCCTCTACAAACCGACTTCCAAAAAAAAGAACTCACGAAAGTGCACCAGGAAAGTTTTTTTTAAGTGAACATATTTTTAAAAGAAAATTATGTTATTATTTTTACTGTATAGCTTTTGTGTCATCATATGAAATGTCTCGTTACAAATTATAAGTGATTTTACCTCATAGGAACGAATACTCTTCCCAGTAATCATATTATGTCGATATTCCTCAAGTCATAATATAAAATAAAAGCGCTCGCCACAATTCCAAATAGCCTGCCTGCCTAGTTGGGTCCTTCCCTGGAAAAAAGAGGTGGCAGGGGAATCAGAGAACTGTCTGGAGAGGGTCAGCAGTGACAGAGGTCTGAGCCACGGTGTCCAAGGGGGGCCACACACGAAAGCCCCACCCAGGCTACAACCAGACTGTCTGGGGCAGGAGATGCGTTCCCCCCGCTGCCCTGGAAGGGAGCCCGAGTCTGCAGGTAAAAAAAAAGACTTTTTCTTCACAAGCATTTGAAATTACCATTCAAATTCCCACCGCGATCATTCACTCAGGCGTCGTGCAGGCAGCAGCCCTGGGAGCCAGAGCTGTAAGCCTGTGCCATCACGAGGCTTCTAGCCCTTTCCATCAGCTCTCCTGCCGGCGGGCCCACAGCACCTGTCCCCTGCCACCGCGACTGGGGACACAGTGGTGCTCCGCCGCGCTGCTGGTTATTAGATGGTGATGAAGGGAAGGGAGTGGAGTCTCAAGTCCTCCATTCAGACTCCACCTGTAAGACCCCGGCCTCAGATCTCTGACGCAGAGTCCACGGAGCAGTAACGGAACAGAAAAGAAGTCATGTTCCCGGTTTACCTAATTATAAAGATCTCGACCTCCACAGCTCCTCGCCAGCCTCTCATTCTACCTGGCGGCAAAGCAAACGTGAAGCAGAAAGGTGGAGAAGAACCATGCCCGCCCGCGGTGAAAACCGATCTGCTCACCTGATGAAGCTCAAGTGGACCCCCAGTGACCGGTGTGACCCCGAGCAGTCGATGCAAAGGAACACGCCGTAGGTGATACTTGCCCAGCTGGGGTTCTTGGCCCCGCAGTCAAAACACACCTGAAAGACAATTTCAGAACCCGGTGATCATTACTTCCCAGCAGCCGAATGAGCTCTCGTACAGGAAGCAGGATGCAATTGAGTGTGACGGCGGCCTGACCTTCACAATTCGAAACTGGTTACTACAAAATAGCTCACCTTATTTATTATTTTTTTAAAAACCTCAACTTTCGGGGCACCCGGGTAGCTCAGTCGGTGAAGCGTCCAACTCTTGGTTTCGGCTCAGGTCACGATCTCATGGTTTCCTGAGTTCGAGCCTCGAGTCGGGCTCCGTGCTGGCAGCGAGGAATCTGCTTGGGATTCTCTCTCTCTCTCTCTCTCTCTCTCTCTCTGCCCCTCCCCCACTCACGCTGTCTCTGTCTCTCTCAAAATAAATTAAAAAAAAAATAAACCTCGACTTTCAACTTCTTTGATTATTATTACATTGCAGATAATTACATATTAATGAAGCATCAGCAAGACTCCTACCAGCCACGTGAATGAGCGCTAACTAGGGATGTCCCCTGCTGGGGACGCTCAAGGCCTCATGGCCTCGTGGCCGTCCAGCAGGCTGAGCACCTCACGACTGAGCGCAAGGCCGCACCCCGGGCTGCAGAGATGACAGCGCCAGCGCGGACAGCCTGACGGCCCCTCATGAGAGACCCAGGGCCTCTCTCAATGCTGACTGAGACCAAACAGTCTTCATCTGATAGCGTCTGGCAACGGGAGCACAAAAACGACTTTAAAATATACAGAGTTTGTCACGGAAATTAATATGTATAATTAAAGTCAGAACAACAGAATGGCAAAAAATTCCACTCATAAGAGGACACTTTTTCCCCCCAGGCAAAGAGCCCCATATATATATTTTTTTAAATGTTTTATTTATTTCTAGGAGAGAGAGAGAGAGACAGCGTGAACACGGGAGGGTCAGAGAGAGAGGGAGTCACAGACTGAAACAGGCTCCAGGCTCTCAGCTGGCAGTCAGCACAGAGCCCGACGCGGGGCTCGAACCCACGAACCGCGAGATCATGACCTAAGCGAAAGTCGGACGCTTAACCGACTAAGCCACCCAGGTGCCCCAAGAGCCCCATATTTTAAATACACTTGATAGACAGAGACACCTATGTGAAGTTTGCCCCAACTAGAGGCATCAAGAAAGATCTGGCGCTTGGGGCGCCTGGGTGGCTCAGTCGGTTAAGCCTCCGACTTTGGCTCAGGTCATGATCTCATGGTTCCTGAGTTGAAGCCCCGCGTCGGGCTCTGTGCTGACAGTGCAGAGCCTGGAGCCTGCTTTGGATTCTGTGTCTCCCCCCTTTCTCTATCCCTCCCCCATTCACATTCTGTCTCTCTCTCAAAAATAAACATTAAAAATGTTTTTAAAAAAAGAAAGAAAGAAAGATCTGGCTTTTGGCCTTACGGAGGTAACACGAGAGCAAAAACACGAGTAGATCTCCCAAGGCCCCGCAGCACGACTGGCCCACGTGCCATACGTGTGAACACTGGGGCTAGAGCAACGACCAGCGTGGAAGGCGCCCGTCCACTCCCATCCGTGTTTACTGGGCGCCTGCTGTGTGTCGGACTCCGTGGCGGGCACGGAGGTGTCCTCAGAAATAGCGGGTGTCACGGACTCCATGAACACCTGGCTGGGTCCCTGCCCCCCGCAGGCCACGTGCTGGTCTTTCTGGAGCTCGCGGCGCAGTGGGAGGGTAGGACCCAGAAATTAAGATGCCCTGTGGGCACAGCCAGCAGAGTAAGGAATCCCCTTCCATGGGACACCAAACGGTGTGACCGGCTCTGCCAACGGTGCTGGCCCTCTGCCAGAGGCCGCCTGTGGCCCCCCGCTTTCTCGCCCAATAGCTGTGCTCTTGCTACCAAGCAAGGAGGGGGCGCACAGTCCAGCGGGCAAGACCAGTAGTTACAGTGCGATCTTAGTAAGCGAGGACGGGATGGAAACAGTGCTCCAGACGGGGTCCAGGAGGAAGCTCAAGGACAGAATCTCAGAGTAAGCGGCACAAGCCTGCATAGGAGATGGCCCTGTGGCGGCGGCGATGGTGCGTACCCCTGAAAACACGCAAGATGGAGACTCCCTCCTGAGATGGTCTGGTCATGTGGGCGAGGAGCGCACACCACCTGCTAACAGGCTGGCCGCAGCACCCTCCTGTCCCAGCCGCTGAGACAAGGGATTGCCAGAACACTAGCCCCGGGAGGGCGGGGGTCACATCTTGTGCACCTGAGCGGAGCGCGGAGCCTGGCGCCAAGGAGGCACGGGCTAAATGCAAACACAGGTGGCTGGACAGTCCGTAGGGGCGGCTGAGGTCGGGAGCTGAGAGGTCCAAGTGCGGCAGGCAGTTAGCAATACAAGTCTGGCTTCTCCCAGATCCCCGGGCGGGAGCTGCTCTGAGAGCCCGACGGCACTTGTTTCCACATGCGGTCCCAAACCACAGCTGAGGTACGGTTTACTTATTTATTTTGGGAGAGAGAGAGAAAGAGAGAACGAGCGGGGGAAGGGCAGAGAGAGAGAGGGAGAGAGAATCTCAAGCAGGCCCCTCGCTGTCAGCACGGAGCCCAACTCAGGGCTCGATCTCACGAACCCCAACCATGAGATCATGACCTGAGCGGAGATCAAGAGTCGGATGCTCAACCGACTGAGCCCCCCGGGTGCCCTGAGATACGGTTTTCTAAGCAGAATATCACTTCTCATGGTGATGAAAAACAAGACCTCTAACAGTTGGCTTTGCCTACGGATGAGAATAAGTACTAGAGAAGTAACAGCTAACGCTGAGTGTTTATTCCATGTCAGGCACTGCTATTGGTCAACTGCAGCATCGTAACAACCCTAGAAGAAGGCATTAATATTATTCGCATTGAGGCCAGCTTCTGGGGACATGTGCAACCTATACAGCTGTCCAGGGCCCCACGGCTGCTTAATGCTCTGCTGTCTCATCTTGAAATTCTCAACACTTAAAAATTTTTTTTTTAAATTCATTTTAGAAAGAGAGGGAGAGCACATGAGCAGCCAAGAGGGTGGAGGAAGAAAGAAAGAATCTTAAGCAGACTCCACATTCAGCACAGAGCCTGATACAGGGGCTTGATCCCACAATCCTGGGATCATGACCTGAGCTGAAAGCGAGCAGGACGCTCGACCGACTGAGACCCCAGGCACCCTGAAATTTTCAACACTTTTTAAACAAAGGCCCTGCATTTTCATTTTGCACATTTTGTTTTGTCTGCAAATTACTCCGTGCAGTTTTCATCCCCATTTTGGAGAAAACTAAGGAAGAATGAAGCAAAGTATCACCGCTGAGAAGCGGGATGGTGGGGACTATACCCGCAGTGGTCTGTCCCAGAGCTCGCTCCTCACCCCTCACCACCCTGCTCCTCACAGGCCAGCCTGTCCTTTATCTGTCTTCCGCCTGCCAGACTGGCAGCGTCCTGAGGGCAGGAGCCCGTCTCTCGATCCAGCAGTGTGCCCACCACTCTGTGGATGGCAGCTGCTCAGCGGACACTTGCTGATCACAGAACTCAAGCAATCGAGCAATAAAACAACAATAAATCCAGCAAAAAAGCAATCGAGCAATAAGGAACACAGAGACAGGAAGGATTTCTCAAACTAGAAAACTGACCTTTCTGAGTTAAAACCTTGATCCACAGTAAATATTCATCACATGAGAGGAAGACCTCGGATAACATACTCTTAAACCAAGTGGTTTCTTTTGAAGTGCCTCTTCCATCTGTGTATCTTACAGCTCTCTCTATTACAGCCCCTTCTTAAAACTGCTTACTGGGGGGAGCGTGGGGGGCTCAGTCGGTTAAGCATCCGATGTTGGCTTAGGTCACAATCTTGCGATTCGGGAGTTCAAGTCCCACGCCGAGCTCTGTGCTGAGAGCTCAGAGCCTGGAGTGTGTTTCAGATTCCGTGTCTCCCTCTCTCTCTGCCCCTCCCCTGCTCATGTTCTCTCTCTCTCTCTCTCTCTCTCTCAAAAATAAACATTAAAAAATTTTTCTTTTAAATGCTTACGGTTCCCCAACTCTTCCACATCATTAAAACTAATTTTCATCTTTGCTTAGTTAATGGTTTCTTCCTAACGATCAAGTAAAAATTTCCTGATCAACAAAGGTAGCACAATGCTGCAGAACATTACCAGAAAATGTTTTTGCTCCACGTTTTTATTAATCCTATTACAGAATATAAAATTTTCCACCTTGTAACAAAAACAGTAACAATATTAACACTAGCTGACACTAGTGGAGACGGAGGTACTATTTCAAGTGTTTTTCTTGGGTTTTCTCATTTAATCCTTGGCAATGACCCTCTGAGTTAGGTCCTGCTCAGGTCTGCATTTTCCGATGAGGAAAATGAGGTACAAAGTGGTCAAGGAACCTACCCAAGGTAACATAGTTACCAGCAAGCCCACACACATCCCTCAAAAGTGTCATAAAGACAATGAGTTCTTATTTAAAAGAAGTCACCTCTCCTTTGATGAATTCAAAGAGAATACACACTGTTGCAGAAATAAAGCAGACCCAAAATACAACTTCTACACTGCTAACTGTGGGTCCTAATCTGATTTAGCCATAGGGCAACTATATAAACAGATGAGTCTAAATTTGAAAATCAAGAAATTGGCGCTTGAGAACTCCCGAAGCCTTTCTCCTCCGACTTCCCTACATTCATCAGCCATCACCTCCAATAAACTGTTTCCTTTCTCACTCTTCTTAGTCTTCAAAAATTCCGGCTCCCTTCCAAGATTTAAAACAAAGACATCTAAATTTTGCAAAACTCGGGATCTTTCTATGCCGGGACGCCCGGCTCATGACCATGATCGGTAACAGCTGTTCGCTTTGGAGGTGACAGTGGGGACTGGACAGGCTGCTGCCACAGGAGGGGAGGGGAGAGTCCACGCTGACACACTGACAGCCCTTTGCACTCTCCAGGTTCCACTCTGACCTGTGACCCTCCGCAGGGGGTGTCACGTTAGCCCGATGTGTCATCATAACATCTCCTGCCGGTTGCGAAAAGTTGTAAGAGTCAGAGGAAAAAGCAACCTCTGGGGACAAAAAAAGGAAAACCCCAATCGCCAAATCTCCAAAGATTTTGGAGAGACCCAAAGGGAAGAAAGAGAAAGGGTGTGTGGCAGGCCTTCTTAGCAAGAGAAAGGAAGTCATTGCAGAGACCACTTAAGCCGCTTTACCAAACAGGGAAACTGAGGCTGCTGTCAAAAGACCACGGGCAACCAGGCAGACGCCAAGAGGCATCCCAGAGGAGCTTCAGAGGTCAGCTCCGGGGTGCAGGGGGGGGGTGGTGGGAGGAGGGATGGGGGGGATCAGACGAGCTTTCCCCAGCGTCCAGCGCTGCCAGCTGGAGTTTCTGAGCCGGTGCCTGCGCCCCAGCTGGGTCACAGGTGGCCTGCGCCGTCCGCCCGGCTCACAGGAGCCCCGGTGTATGCTCCCCGGCCTCCTCTCGGGGCCTCCGAGCTCGCCCCCAGCTCTTTCCGGAACTCACGGCGTCCACTCCGCCGCCCCCGCGTGTGCTCCCCCGCCCGGTGTCAGGAACCACAGGTGTGTGTCCCCGGCCCCGGGACGCCCAGGTGCCCGCCCCGCCCGGGGCCCCGGTGGCCGCCCCCTCCCCCCACTTGCTGAGGCTGGGGGTGGCGCGCGGCCGGGAGGCCCAGGCGCCGCGGCCCCAAGTGCGACGTGTCACAGGCCGGGCCGGCCCCTCCTCCCGCGGCCGCGGCCACTGCCGCAGCAGGGGCCGCCCGCGGGGCTCAGCGCCGATGCCCGACTGGCCTCAACACGCCCCGCGGCCGTTACCTTGTTGGTGGGCACCGAGCGGAGGCGCTTGAAGATGGTCAGGATGTCCTGCTTGCTGGGGTCCCCCATGGTCACCACAGAAGCGAGGAGCCGCCGGCCCGGCCAACCGGGAAGGGCCAAGCAGGGGCGGTTGCCGCCTCCCGGAGATAGACAGCGGCCGAGGGGCGGGGCTGAGCGTGACGGCCAGGCCCCGCCCCTACGGCCCCGCCCCGCCCACAACCGGAGCTCCCGCGCCGCTCTCTTCTCGCGGCCTCGCTCAGCTGCGCCGTGGCTCCGCCCACTCGAGCCCCGCCCCGGCGCGGCCCGCGCGTGCGCAGGAGCCAAGGGCGCCTTCCTGCCGTCTGCAGTTCGCTCCCGGCTGCGCGAGGGGAAGCGGGGCGCGGGGTGAGGGGTCGGGGGAGGTTCAGCTCCCGCGCGCTCGCCCTTGGGGTTCGCCATCGACGGTCGACTGCGTGCTTGGCCGAAGCCTTCTCTCCTGGTCCTCGTGAGGGCGCAGAGCCAGTCCCTCCAGGTGGCAGAGGAGGAAACGTGAGGGCAAAGGGCCCACCCGCCACCTCCGGACGCCCGTTGTCGCTAGTCGCCTTCCTTCCTTTAAATTTTTTTTTTTTCCATTAAGCTGAAGCCGACCCCTGGGTGGGGACGCTTTCATCGCCCTAAAATTGGTCTTAAGAGTATGTGTTTGGGTCCCGGGTCAGCGAGAGAGGGCGGTTCTCTTGAGGCTCAGCTCCAACTTGTGAATGGACCAGAAAAGCAGCGCGACTTTGCCCAGCACCCCGGGCTGCAGCCCACCCTTTGGCGGACATCACAGAAGGGTTTAAACTCGAGGAGAGGGTCGCCTGGGTGGCGCATCCGGTTAAGCATCCGGCTCACCTCAGGTCATGATGTCACGGCTTATGGGATTGAGCCCCGGATCCGGCTCTGCACTGACAGCGGGGAGCCTGCTTGGATGCTCTCCGTCCCTCCCTCTCTCTCTGCCCCTCCCCCGCTCTCTCAAAATAAGTAAAAAATTTAGGAATATAAATAAACTCGTGGAGAAAGATGCCTCTTTCGCTGCCGGGGTGTGGAGCTGCTGGAAAAATGTCCCCGGAGGCAGGGTGGCGCATACACTCGCAGGGAAAACAGGTTTACCTTAGGTCCAAGCCCGATTCAGCCCGCCATTTCCTAGCTCTATGACCTTGGCCAAGTCATTTCTCTACAGCCTGGCTTGCTCACCTGTACAATGGGGTTAGAGGTGAAGAATCAGCGCACCCCGGCGGGGGCTGCGATCCCTGGACAGGCCCTTGGCAGTGCCTTTCTACTTTTAGAAGCGAGGAGTGCTCAGCGCTGTCCGGTTGGGTGCCCTCAGGGGCAGTTGGAAGCTTGCTGGGACGTGGGCTCAGATACACCCAGGGTTGGAACTTTTCCAAGGCAGGAAAACAGTACCTTCCAGAAGAGTAAGTTGCTTTTGCAGAGAGCTGTGACAGCTTGAAAGTTCTTCCTTCTATGGAGTCAGAGTATGTATTGTTGTGCTGTGGGTCCCTTGATACTGACGCAGGCTGGCCCTTCAGAGGACCTGGAGGGCCCTTGGCTTTGCACAGGACGGGAATCAAACTAGTGAATCAAACTTCCGCTAGTGAGAGGAAGTGAGAGCAAGGTTTATCAAGTGGCATAGTGATAGAACACAGCAGGCGGAGCGTGTGGGAGACTCAGAGGTCAAGTGCGAGCTCGGGGGGCCTCCAGAAGTCCTGGAGCCACAGGGATCTTGGCATCAAGGTGTCTGGAGTCTGGTCTTGGAGAAAGTACCTGACGATCCTGCCCGGTCACTCGCTGGAAGTTTCTATTGTGCTGGAAGACTCTGAAGAAATCGTTAACTCCTTGACCTTCACGAGGAGGTCGTACGTGAAGGCAAGAGTGAGGTGGGGGTCAGGTTCCGCAGGAAAAGTAGCAGGAAAAAACCTTTTTTTTTTCTTTTCAGTGAAGTCCCTTCAGTTTCCCTGTCTCAGTACCTGTTTGGCCCTACACAAGCCCCGGCCCGTTTTTGAGGAACAATTGTATCTTTTCTGACGGGAACGACGCTTACTCTTTGGAGCTGAAATCTTCCCGAGTTATATGTCAGATCCCGGGTATTATGGACTCAATGCTACAGCACAGAGACACCCGAGGAGAAGAAAAACACATGCAGTGTAGCATCTACACTGACAGGCAGGGGTCTAACCCGAGGAAAAACACCGTTGTCTTCTTTCTCATCTGCTTAAATGTTCGTCATAGAACTTAGTAGCGCCTAGTACCACAGTCAGTAATACCACAGGTCGCCTCTCTTCAACGGAATATAAGTTTGTGGCGATCAGATCTGTTTAGTCTCTGCCTCTGTCCCCAGCACCTAGGTAACGCCTGGCACCTTGTGTACATTCAAGAACGATGTGTGGTCGGAAGCTGCAAAGAGCGCCCCTCCCAACATAATAAGGAGAAAAGACTGGATAATAAGAAAAGCACATCTCTTCTTACGCCTATCGGGTGGCTGAGGTTGCAAAGTGACCAAGGAAACTGAATTCCCAAGAGAAATGAGCGTCCCCAAAGATCGAAGGAAGGCAAGAATCCTTCACCTTTGGCAAAGCGTAGGAGAAAGTGGCGGCCCTACAAGCGGGCAGGAGGAACTCAGTTACGACGGTAATGAACTCTTAAAGGCCAAGTGTGGGCTGGGCGTCAGTTTGAAATAGCTGGAGGCCCCAGATATAGAGTTTGCGATCATTCCCAAGCTCCTGTCCATAAACCCCCGTCAGAAATCTTTTTCCATAAGGGTGATGGAGGCAAAGTGAACTGAGATAAACCCGTAGGTGAGTCAGGTTTCCCACTGTTGGGGGATGGGCGCCAACCCCCACCCACATCCCTTCTGGAAAACAAGCGGCAGACAAGCCCTCTCCCCCAGGATTCAGATAAGATCCAGGATGGCCTTGAGAAGAATAGAAGCAACACTCAGTAATACCAAATCCAAAAGAAGATAAGAGAGCCTCTCAACCCTCAAGAGGATGGCCACGAACTCACTGGGACAGGCTTAGGGATAACAGACTCCGGAAGGGAGCCAGCCCCCAGGCAGGTCCGCAAGGCCGGCTGGCGACTGTCCTTGGTATATTTACCTTTTACAGACATCCTGGTGTGGCTGTGGCCAAGTGAAATAGCACTTAGTTTATTTAGTGCCTTCAGTTAGATGGGAGCTCGCTGAAAGCCAAGTGGCACTCCCCGGAAGAACTAGACTTGCCTCGACAGTCACACGATGAGTCACAGAGTGAGAACAGGCACAGACCTTGTCCCTTGCCACTGGAGGACACCAGTGAACTTTGGTTCGTGCCGAAGAGAAAACATAGGAATGTTGTCTATCTCTTACACCCTTTCTGTACAGGTCAGATAGATCTGAAAATGAGCTTGCGAAGTCACGAGCAGCAGCATCTGATTCCCACAAACGCCATCCACAAATGTCCCGCTTTTAAAGGTAAAATATGTAAATAATGATATTTGTTATGGCGTTGATGTTACCGATTGATTTTTATTTATTATTATTTTGTTAATGCTTGTTTATTTTTGAGAGAGAGAGAGAGAGAGAGAGAGAGAGAGACAGTGTGAGTGGGGGAGGGGCAGAGAGAGAGGGAGACACAGAATCTGAAGCAGCTCCAGGCCCTGAGCTGTCAGCACAGAGCCTGACATGGGGCTTGAACATGGTGAGATCATGACCTGAGCCAGAGTTGGATGGATGCTTAACCAACTGAGCCACTCAGGCGCCCCACTGATTGATTTTTAAAAAGAAATTTAAGCTGATGCCATTAGCTCCTTTAATGGGATAAATGATTTGGAATATTCTCATGGCTGTAATATTTGCACCATTGGCAAAAATAATTGGAAAGTGAAATGAAAACTATGTTTATATAAAACCTGTACCGGAATGTTTATAACAAATTATAATCATCGAAACTGGAAACGAAAACAAAAAGCAGGGGGTGTCCGGGTGGCTCAGTCAGTTGAGCATCTTACTATTGACTTCATCTCAAGTCATGACCCCAGGGTTGTGGGGTCGAATCCCACATTGGAGCCTGCTTAAGATTCTCTCTCTCAAAGGGCACCTGGGTGGCTCAGTCAGTTAAGCAACCGACTTCGGCTCAGGTCATGATCTCAAGGTCCATGAGTTTGAGCCCTGCATCGGGCTCAGTGCTGACAGCTCAGAGCATGGAGCCTGCTTCAGAGTCTGTGTCTCCCTCTCTCTCTGCCCCTCCCCTGCTTGCACTCTGCCTCTCTCTCAAAAATAAACATTAAAAAATAAAGATTCTCTCTCTCTCTCCCTCTGCCCCCTCCCCTGCTCGTGCTCTCTTTCCCTCTTAAAAAAAAACAAAAACAAAAAAACCTGGAAACAACAGAAATATCCTTCAACTGGATTAGCAAAGCATGGTGAATCCATTCAATGGAGACCACCCACAGTAAGAAGGGACAAACTGATAGTTGACACCACATGGATGCATCTCAAATTAATTATGTGAAGTGGAAGAAGATAAGACAAAGGCTACCTATCGATGTAGAAATGTTGGGGGTCAGGGCTGTCAGCCAACCAAGAATTCTTGAGACGTCTTTGGTCCAAAAAAGGCGGTTTTATTAAAGCACGAGAACAGGACCCATGGACAGAAAGAGCTGCTAGGACATTCTGGGAAAAGCAAGACTGTACAAAGGGAAAGCAAATTAGGGAGTTGCAAGGGTTGAGGCCGTAAGGAAAGGTTGGCTACAGAGGACCCAGGAGAAATCCGGGACAGGACCCGTGGGCAGGATGACAGGTAACTGATTATGTACCTTCAGCTTGGGAGGGGGACAGGGATAGAGTAAGTCTCTAAGGTATTTTGGGTTTTTGTTTTGTTTGGTTTTTTTTTAATTTTTTAAAAATTTATTTCTGAGAAAGAGAGAGAGAGAGAGAGACAGCGTGGGCAGGGGAGGGTCAGAGAGAGAGGGAGACACAGAATCTGAAACAGGCTCCAGGCTCTGATCTGGCTGTCAGCACAGAGCCCGACGTGGGGCTCGAACCCACGAACTGTGAGATCATGATCTGAGCCAAAGTTGGATGCTGAACCGACTGAGCCACCCAGGCGCCCCTCTAAGGTATTTTGGAAGCAAGGTTGCCAGGGCCTTGAGGGGGAGCTGTTGCTAGGGAAACACCCCTTATTACCATTTAGTAAAACCTCGGTCATGAGACCCTTCAGACCTGGGGACCATAAGCTTGGAGGAGCGGTGCCAGCGTGTATCCTGGGGCGGCTGGGATAAAGGAGGTAGACTTACAGGATCCTGGGGGTCAGGATAATGTTAAGCCAACATTCCCTTGTGCCCCCAGCGAAGTGTCATCAGCGAGGCAGCTGAGCCCCCGGAGGGAGGGCACTCTGCTGGTTTCAAGGCCTTGGCAATGGGCCGTAGGCAGTAAGGGGATTTAAGGCTTCGTTTGCCTGACTTGTGCACATCACCACGGCGAGCACCTAAACCCCTTCCTTTTGTTCTCGGGAGGCCAGGAGGGTCCGAGGAGCGTCACACATGTTCCACAGGGGGTGGGGGGTGCTGTTAGCTCTACTTTGTCCTTAGCTTGCTCCCCGCCCTCCACCGCTAATCACATTCCTTCCTTCCTTCATTTCCCAGTCCTTTCCACAAAGGATTTGAAGAGGCCTAAAACAACGGAATCTGAATTTCATCGGATGGTCCAGAACGGATTTCATTTCCTCTTTTCAGGTGAGCTCCACAAGCAGCGAAGAGCTAGGAAGAAGCTGTGGGCTGAAGAGATGAAGCCTCAGTCCCCGCACGAAGGAGCTTGCTGTTCAGTGGGAGAGACTGGCCTCCCCGCAGTGACGGTGAGGCGGGGCGAGGGCCGTGACGAGGTGCTCCAGGGCACAGGGGAGGGCCCTTCGGTCTGGCGGCTCTCTAGTGCCCAACGGGGTCCGGGTACGTGTCGTTCGCTGAGCGCGCTGGGGCCCGGCCCCTCCTCACCCTCGCAGCCCAACAGCACAGCCTAGTGGGCATGGCCGGTACTGCGCCACCCGCGTCTGAAGGCTCGTTCGGCTGGGTGGCAGCTGTGACACGCCGGGCAAGTTACCTGAGCTCTCTGTGCCTCCAGCTCCTTACCTGTAAGACTAGGAATAATCTCGTTCATTCACCTAGTTCGTGGGGCTGCTGTAAGAATTCAGTAAGTTAACAAACGTTGAAGAGTTTAGGACGGGGTCTAGCGCAGAGTGAAATACAAATGGTAACGACTGTGATTCCCATTTTATCAATGAGCAAACCAAGGCTTAGAGGTGAAGTATTTCAATCAGGCGCACGTAGCTCATTAAGGACGCACGGTTGGAGCCAAGTCTGAGTACAGGGACTATGACCTCATAGTCAGTGCTTTTTTAAAAAAAATTTTAACGTTTATTCATTTTTGAGAGAGAGAGAGAGAGAGAGAGAGAGAGAGTGTGTGTGTGTGTGTGTGTGTGAGTGGGGAAGGGGCAGAGAGAGGGAGACACAGAATCCGAAGCAGACTCCAGGCTTTGAGCTGTCAGCACAGAGCCCGACGCGGGGCTTAAACTCATGAACCGCGAGATCAGGACCAGAGTCGAAGTCAGACGCTTAACCGACTGAGCCGCCAGGCACCCCTCACACGGTGCTTTTAACCACCGGCTTCATTTTTATGACTTTTGTGAGACTGTTGTTAAGTTTCAGAAAAGAAAAAAAAAACTTTTCTCCGAGTTTGGTGCGGAAAACCCAGCCTCGTTGCCTGCGGCTTTACATACGCGTGATTGGTGGCTTGGAGGAAGGACTCCTGCTCAGGGACTGGTCGGGGAGGAATGTGACTCTGCATCTGAGATCCACTTACCTGGGTCACCATCGGCTTGAGCTGGGATGACGCATGGGGTTAGACCACCTCCACAACAACGTTCCCCAGATCTGTGTTTTTTCAGGCACGTTCACACTCTAGACCTCGTATGATTATGAAAAAGAGAAGGAAGGAACCATTTCCCCATTTTCCAGATGAGGGGGAGGAGCTCGCCTGAGGACATGCAGCTCATTGGTGACAAGAGGTGCCTATCTGACCCTGGTGGGACATCTCTCCCTCAGCCAGGTGGCTGCCACTTAACCTTCCCCGCCCCTTGCATGGGAATCATAGGAATAGCCAGGGGTGGGATGTCACATTGGCCTGTGTCCCTTGCTCCGTGGGCTCTCTTTGGACATATTTTCCCCACCTCCTTGGGCCAGACTGTGGTCTATCAATGTCTGGATCCCCAGGGCCCAACTTCCATGCCCTAGAGCTGGCTTAGGAGCATCTGCTGGTCACATGAACAAATCCAGGAGTACATGAAATAGCTGCCACTTGGTGGCTCTGATTTGCTGTTTGGACCAGTAGTTCTCAAAGTGTGGATCGGCATCACCTGGGACTTGTTAGATATGCAGACCCTGGATCTCACCCCCAACATGATTCAGAAACTCTGGAATGTGGCCCAGCAAGCTGGGGGGGATGGGGGGATTCAACAGCACCTGCTCTTTGGAGTTAGGCTCTGCCCCTAACTTGCTGTGTGGCCTCATGCAAGTCACTCAACCTCTCTGGTTTGTTTCCTCATTTGCAAAATGGTGCTCATCCATAATGAGGAGGTTTGTATGACCCTTTGCAGAGGAAGGTGCTCAGGACCGGACCTGACATGTAGCTGATAAATGTTAAGTCCAAGGCTGGTTGGAAAGGGGGCTGAGAAACTGCCAGTCTCCTGCCAGTGCCGGGTCAGCCTGGCTCCTCTACCTCTGTGCTTGGCAGTGGCTCCACCTGGTGCAGGATGACTTTGTGCCTCAACAGGAAGCCTGCCAGATTCGGTCTGGCCTGGGTCTGTCCCCCCCGGGGCAGTGGAGCGCTGTTACCCCAGCCACAGTGGCCCACAGGTCCCCTGGGTGCTGTGGCCTGGGCCCGGCGGATCTGTCCCCCCCACAGAGACCACAGAGGTCCAGCCCGGAAGTCGATGCCTGGCCTTCTCAGGGAAAACAGCGTCCGGAGAGGGGCACACGCCTCCTGCGGGTGTTGGGGCAAGGGATGCAGAGGGCAAGGCACCGGCCCAGCAAGGTGCCCCGCTTCTGGACACGCCCAAGGTCATCCCCACTTCATGGAGAATAGGCTCAGAGGTCCAGGTACTTGCTCGGGGTTCTGGTCACATGGTGGGGGGTCCTCCCCGGTCAGTCCGCAGTCTATCCTGACCTCTTGCCAGGCAGGGGTGCTTCCCACCAGAAGTGAGGGCAACAGCCTGAGGACCCCATGGTACTGTGCCCCCAAGAGCCTTGGAGCTGGGTTGGGGGACCTGTTTGTCCTAATTTCCTGAGAGTCCTAGAATCCACCAGGCACCCCCTCCTCCCGGGTGTCAGAATGACTCGGTCCCTCCCTGAGCTTCTGGGGATCCCCCACGGCAAACTTGGGTCCTTCTTCATTTCTGTCCCGGCACCACCTAGCCTTGCATACAGTAGGTGCTCAAGAAATGCCTGGTGAATGAACACGACCCAGGCACAGAGCCAGCTGATTCCCTGCCAGGAGGGGCTCCTCGGGGTCAGGCCTCACTCAGCCCCCCAACCACTCACTTCCGACCACGGGCAAGTCACCCCTGCCCCTTACTTGGCCCCAGTTGGCCCATAAACAAGTAGGGGGTTGGTCAAGTGGCCCACAGGGGTCCTTCCCAACCTCCTCCATCCCTAGTCTGACGGCAGGCAGGCCCCTCCAAGTCTGCCCCCGTACCCAGTGCCCGAGGTCACCCAGCAAACACCAGGCCAGGCACGTGCTTAGGGGGTGAGGGTCCTGCAGCGAAGCCCAGGACAGAGGCCTGCTCCGTCCTCCGTCTGGGAACTCAGCCAACCTGTGCTTTAGCTCAAGCTGCTACAGAGCCAGGTCCCTGCCAGGGTCACTCAGCCAGAGCTTGCCGGCCCTCTGGGCATTCCCTGGGGGCCGGGCCGGGGCAGGCAGCAGAGGGCCCCGGGGGCCCGTGAAGGTGGTGTGCGCGGAGCAGTGATCCCGGAGGAGAAGAGGCGGCTTGGACCCGGGCCGTGGCTTGGAGAGAAGGACAGAGGGACAAAGAGAGCTTGGTGGCCCAGCAAGGAGGGCGTGGGGGGGCAGTCAAGGGTGCCAGAAGGTTCTGGTTGGGGACCGGGAGGAGGGGGTGTCGCTCATCGCCATGGTAACCGTTACCACCTCCTGGGTCTCCTGGGGCCTCGCACGCCTGCCTCTAACCCTCTGACTGGAAGGCAGGGGCCGAGCTGGGATCCCCTGAGGGTCAGGACGGGAGGGGCGGGTGGGCAGGGAGGGCCGAGATGACAGGCTTGAGAGCAGGGCCTCGCGGAGCAGAGGGGGTTTCATCCTGACTTTTGAGGGTTCCTCCAGTTCGCCACCCCCCACCCCTGCTCTTTATCCACCAGTGGGGGGAGCGGGGAGGGGCCTGCCCTCGAGAAGCCCGCAGTTCTGTCGTGGGGCCTCAGGCCAGTTGCAGAACTGGAGGTTCCAGACCTTCCGTGTCCTCTTCTGCAAAGCGAGGTGACTCCAGCCTCCCCTGTGGCCGTCATAATGTGAACCCGTGTGCCCAGGACTCCGGCCATGGGGACCAGGAGGCCGTTCCGCCCCCTCCCTTCCGCCCTGTCCTCCCTCCCGGCCGGGGCCGGCGAGGCAGAAGCTGGTGTCTGTCCCGGGCGGCGGGCGGCTCTGGTGGACTCCGGCTCCTCACGGGGGGAGCAGGGGCCCCATGGCCCAGCGGATGACAAGGACTGGCCTCTGCCTTCCCGAGCCGGGCAGAGCAGGGCCGCGGCGGGGCAGCCACCGGCCTCGCTCTGCCGACTCCCCGAGGGCCCGGAGCCCAGAAGGGGCGCGTTTCTGGGCGAGCCTTACCAGGGGTCGGTGTGTGCGCTGTGGCAGCCCTCACAGCTCTCTTTTCTCGCCTTCCTTCAAGTCAGGCCCCCCCAGGGATGGGGGCCCTCTAGGGATTTTAGCGCCCTAGGCCGGCTGGGACTCATAGGGTGAGTATGGCCCCAGGAGCCTTCGTCGGCTGCAGAGTGGAACGGGGAGACTCACCCCACCCGCGGAAGCCCGGGCGGGTACCGTGCGAACAGAGCCCGGGGCCCGCGCTCAAAGCAGCCCAGGGGACGGATGGAGGCGCCAGCCTCCTGTCTACACTGGGGAAGCCCAGGCCGCAGTGTGGCAGGTTCCGGGGAGAACCTTGAGGGGTTCAGGGGCCTCAAATCCCCCAACCTGTGGCTTTGCGGGGTCTTGTGGGCCGCGGTCTTGTGCCTGGGATCTGGGCCGGCTCCAGAGCCGGTACTGCTGGCGGAGACACGCTCACCCGCGGACAGGAGTGCGAGGCACACACGGCTCTGAGACGGTCACACTCATGAGATCAACTGTTTATTGATTTTTTTCTTTGTTCTAAAATACTATACATTTAAAGAAACTCCTAACTGAAAAGACTTGACGATTTTTGGTAAATCTGTAGCAAAGGAATGAGGATTTCTGCTGGTACGTTTTCGTGATGGACACACACACACACACGCACACGCTTTCCAAGCAAGACCTCAAGCTCCCTGGAAACATCGAGAAAATGCATAGCTTGTGATGGCGGCGGCTGTCCCACCATGTCTGAGTTACACAAAATAAAGGTTTTCCCTCCTTCCCTCCCTCCCCTGCCCTGTCATGACGGTGTGCCTCCCGCCCCAGCGCGGCCGCTCAGAAGAGGCCCCCGCGCTCCGGGGAGAGACCCAGCTTTCGTGTGCTCGCGAGGAATCGAGGACTATGGACCGTGCGGCTGCCGGAAAGACACGGGGGGTTTACAGTGTTCTGCTACGGAAAGGACTAAGGCTAGTTTGCAGGTGGACCCACGGCCGGCCGGCGAGGACACACTTGCCCACAGCCATCTCCACCGAGCCCGGAGGAGGCCTGGCCCAGCGGCCAGGCCTGCGCCCGGAGGTCACAGTCTTCAAGCAGTTTACAAACGAAACCCACTGTCAAAAGCCGTTACGTCTCGTTAAACCAGTAGACGAACTCTTCAGATTCTCCGAACATCAAATAGTGTACACGGGTAGGCGCCGAGACGGGACAGTGAGGCGTCTTCGCCTACGGACGCGGGTGCTGGCAGCGTCAGTCTTACTTTCTAACCTTCCGAATCGCTGACAAAATTGTTAACTGGCAAGAGTAGAGTTTTAAACACACACAGAACGGAAATAGCTTTTAAATACGGTGACACTGGGAGAACGACGTGACGACACGACATGACGACATGACGTGAGGTTACACCAGGACCTCGGGGAGGGCGCCCCCGGGGAGGAGGGCTTTCCCAGAGAGAAATCCAGCCCCCGGGGATCCGCCTTCCCCCCTCCCACGGCACTCTCTCCCTCTCCCTCCCTTGCGCGCGCGCTCTCTCTCTCTCTCTCCTCCAAGGCACAGCACTCCCCGCAGGACCGTGGGTACCAACCTGTGCCACTGTTTAAGCATGAATGAATGAAGGGCACGTATGCAAAAAAGCATCACCGTACACAGCCTTTAAATCAGGAACCGCGAAGTCTTTACTCTGCAGATGGCGCGTGAGTTTGTTCATCTGAGTCGCAGGTGAGGAGGCTTGTCCCCGGCGGGGCGAGCATCAGCGGAAGCCGGAAGCCGCCGCAGACTCCGAGGGGAGGAGAAGGGACAAGGGCAGATCCACGATAAGCCAGCACGGCCCGCGCCGGGGGGTGTGGGGGGGGCCCGGGGCGCTTTCCGTCGCACCGTGTCCTCCTGCGCTCAGACTGCTCTGTCGGCACCGCGTGCGGGAAGGGTGCCGAGTCCCGGGGGAAACGACCGGCTCGTCTGCCTTCGAGAGACACCATGAAGCCAAGAGCGACGGAACCATCATCTTTTGCGGGACAAGGAGCAGATGCTCGCACAGCCAGCTGCTGCCGGAGGCGCCGCTGCCCGGGGCCGACGGCCAGTGGAGCTCCCGGGCCCACGGCCTCCCCCCTCCGCCAGCCGGCCGGCCGGCCCGTCACTGGATCGCCTCGACGTAATTGGCGGGGTACAGGCCAACCTGCCCGTTGTCCAAGCGTCCCTTGCACCAGCCCTGCTCATCCTCGTCCTCAATCTTGGTCAGCTCGTCCCCTTCAAGACAAGAAGGAAGCAGTCCCGGTGAGCGGCGGGTGACACGCCGACCACCCCGTTAGAGTCGCCCTCGTGGCTCAGCCCCCCTCCCCCGCCTCAGAGGGTCTCTAACTTGGGGGGGGGCAGACATTCTCTGGGGGGCAAGGTGGGACCCAGGGCCTGGCCGTTTCTCCGCTATGTTGCCTCGTAAGCCATCCTTTCGGCCACGGGGGCCTCTGAGATGTTACGACCGCCACCTCTCAGTGACCCTAAAGCAAGCAGCTCCTAGAGACACTGCTGCATTAAATGCCGCAGGCCCTGTGCCCCCTGACCGACCCAGGCCCCGGGCCGCTCGATCTCGGATGTCCCTCCAGCACTTACCGCACTGCCTCATGCCTTCATTTAACCTGTGTCCAGAGCAGGCACCCATCACACGATCCCTAGCACCCAGCTCAGGGCGTCTGTCCTCAGCTCAACCCCCTCCCAACACTGTGAGATGGAAGCCACGGGCTGTGTGTGTTAGTGCGGCTTGATTCACGTCTGGCCCGCTCAGACATGACGGAGGCCCTACTTCGAGCCAGGCCCTGGGAAGTGGAGGAGACACACTCGTGAGAGGGGACACACCAGGGGGACGAAGACCAAAGGTGTGGCCGGGGCCGTGGTGGCGCTCGGTCCAGGTCTGGCAGACAGGTCCGTCCAGAGCCAGCGGACGGGCAAGGAGCCACCCTGCGGAGACGCCGTGGGAACCCGTGGCCCAGACGCCCCTGCCAGCAGGGGGCCGGTGGCAGACGGTCGGCCCCGGGAGACACTTCGCCTTTTGTTCAGTTTGCAGCTTTGTGTTTCTCACTGGCTTATTGGTGCATTTTCCAGGCTTAGTTGCAGTTTTTCCCCAGGCAATTATGCCATTTAGATGTCTCCCTGTCGCTATCACAGCGGCAGTGATGTTACTAAAATGCGCATGGGGCCGCCGCCCAGGGCCACCGCCCAGGGCTCAGGGGCTGGGAGACCCGGCACGGTGCCCTGGCCCTGGGGCCTACTTTCCTCATCTGCAGACCAGGTGCGGGCGGGGTTAAGCGTCAGACCAGGGAAGGGCCGGCTGGTGCCCGGCATGCGCCACATGGGGGTGATTTTTCTTCCAGTCGCTGCGGCTGAGATGGGCACCGGGGCCGCCAGTCTCTGGCACAAACCTGGCCACAACAGCAGCAGCGACCGCGGGGCCAAGGTGAGCGTCGGGAGCGGTAACACTCCACCCTCTCCCGTCCTTCCTGCCCCCCCGCTGGGGGCCTCGGGCGGGGCTGACGCTTCTACAACTGGCTTTTCTCTCATCTGGCCCTCGCATGGTGCCAGGCTCGCAGGCACAGGGCAGGAGCGGCTCTGTGACGCTCGCACCGGGTGCCAAGGGCCCCGGGGAAAGGCTCCGTGGGCACCAGCACTGCTACAGACAGAAGGAAGCGGTGGCGGCCAGGGGCGGACGTCACTTCACAAATGACGCAGAGGGGCGCCCGGGGGGCTCAGTCGGTTGGGAGTCTGACTTCAGCTCAGGTCATGATCTCACGGATTATGAGTTCAAGCCCCGCGTCAGGCTGTGTGCTGACAGCTCAGAGCCTGGAGCTGCTTGGGATTCTGTGTCTCCCTCTCTCTCCGCCTCCCCCACTCATCCTCTGTCTCTCTCTACTTCAAAAATAAACACACACCCACACCCACACACACACACACAAAATAGCGCAGAAAACAGACACAGTGGAGAGGGCTGTGAAACACGAATCTGTGACTTAAAACACAGGTTTCAGGCAGTTTGCTTTTAGCAATCCACTCAGAGCAGAAGGGGACATTTATATCTAACAGTTGCTGGCAAATCCAATAGGTGGGACTCAGAAAGAATTAGAAATTAAAAGTGAATAAATTGGGGCACCTGGGGGGCTCAGTCAGTTAAGCATTCGACTTTGATTTCAGCTCAGATCATGATCTCACGGTTTGTGACTTCGAGGCCCATGTAGGCTCTGCACTGACAGCAAGGAGCCTGCTTGGGATTCTCTCCCTCTCTCTCTCTGCCCCTACCTCACTATTTCTCTCTAAAAATAAGTAAATAAACTTAAAAGGAAAAAAGGAAAGAATCAACAGGTGAAGTAGGGAGCAAAGACCACCAGATATCGAACTGGGCAAAGGCGTGTTGGGGGCTTCCGAACGCTCTGCGAGCGGCCAGGGCGCCTGATGACCAACCCGGGGCTTGAGGAGCTGGGGCCGGCCCGCCGGGGACACGGACGCGGCCCTCCGCCCCACAGGCCGGGCGCGGGGGTCCTTCCCAGAGCACCTGCAGCCTGCGCTGCCTGAGCTCTGGCGCCGCCTCCCACGTACAGGGCTGGACGCTGGATCTGGGGTGGCTCTGAGGAGGGAGCATGGCAGAAGGGAGGAGCCTGGCTCTCCGTGGGCCACTGTGGCGCCAGGCCACCCGAGCCTCCTCCGACAGGCTCTAAGGCAGGGCTTTCAAACTGAGGGTTGCAACCCATTTTGGGAAATTCCAACCAGGATTTAAAACATAAATAAAAGACGAAGGCTAGAAAGTCTGCGGCACCAAGCTCCCTTAATCTGGACCCAGACTGTTGTATAAAACGGCAATTCCGGCTACTGGTAACAACGGTGCGCAGGTGGTAGAACGTACGCGTTGTGGCTGCGGGAAGTAAGTGCAAAAGGCACTGCCCTCAAACGGGGCTCCAGGTCGCCCAGGGGCTCCCCGAGCGCTATTCTGGGTCTGGGCGGGGGGGCTGGCCAAGGGTAGTCTCTGGACGAAGGCTTCCCCGGGGGGTCCCAGCGCCCGGCCTGCCCGGCCCTCAGTGCTGCAGGGGCGGCGGCGCCCGGGCCAAGGCACCAGGCACCTCCTGCCTTCTAAGGTCTGGCACCGAGCACGTGCTGCTTTTCAAATGGGGGGGGGAGGGGCGGGCCCACAAGTGAAACTCGCAGGAGCTTCCAGACTTAGAAAATCAAACCAAAACGACTCCCTAAACCCTCCCCAGGCAGGTGGGACGTGCCCACCCCGGGTGCTCGCCAGGGGCCCCGCCTACCGGCCTTGAAGCTCAGCTCGTCGTGCTCCTGTCCTTCGTAGTCGTAGAGCGCCCGGACCCGCACTTCCGTCCCCGAGGCGGCGTCCTCGTCAAATGGGTTTGAGTCCCCGTTGGCGTCCGTGGACGAGAACGGGTTGTTGGACTCGTCGTCTGACCAGTCAGTGGGGTAGCTCTGGGTCTTCTCGCAGCTGCTCACGCTGCAAGGAAGAAAGGGGACCCTGAGCACGGGGCTGGCGGAGGCGGGAGGCCCCGCCTGGAGCCTCACCCCTGCGGGGGGAGGGCTGCAGAGCCCTGGGGCTGGGTGGGGGGCTCCTCGGGCAGGAGCGGAGCCCCTCAACAGACCTGTCTCCCTGTGGTGGTGGCCCCGGGGCCTCGACGAGTGTTAATAGAGTACAGAGAAGCAGCAGCGCGGATTATTAAGGGGTGCCCCCCGCCCAGCGAAACCGAGGAGCCAGAGGCCGTCCACCCCGGGCAGCCGGGCACCTCCTGCGGGCCTCGGGCAGCGCTCTGAGTGCCGGGGGGGCGGGAGCCTGGATAGAGAGAGACCAGAGACAGAGGGCGAGCAAAGTGGAAACTGGAGGGAAATGTGTGTTCACCAACTTTTTAGCCTTAATGTCCTCCTTCTCACTGACGGTGCTCCCCGTGTCGTCCTCGTCATCGAAGGGGTTGTAGCTGGACAGTGACTGTGCTGACCGTGTGGGGTTGCTCGGGACATTAAGGTCACTACAGGGAGAGAGACGGCTTTCAGGGGACCCCAGCTCGGCGCCCCGCCCCGGGCCTGCCTGCGCCCAGCTGCAGGATCACAAGGCCAGCGTCGCAAGGGACACATCGGCCACCCCTGCCCCGGACAGGAGGATATGCTGTCTGAGTGGGAAGATGGTCTTAGCAGAAACACTTAGTGATATTCTGGTGGCTGAACACACTCACAGCACACCTAAGAGAGGACACCACTGCCATCCCCCCTCCCTGCGTCTGTCCTGAGCAGGAGCCCTGGGGGCGGGATGGGCCGCTGCCAGAGCACAGGTCACATCCCGGCTTTCGGCTTCTCCCCACGGGCCCCCCAACCGGCCCCCGTTCCCAATGCTGTGAGCTGGTGGCCAGCCTGCGGGGCTCAGCCTGGGGAGCACACAGCCCGCGGGGCGCAGAGCCCGGCTGCTGAGAGCAGGAGGGAGGCTCCTGACCGTCTCCACACCCCCCAGCACAGCGCTCCCCGCCTTCGGACCACAAAGGGTCTGGTGGCCCTCTCCCCACTTCTTCTGGGGCTAGAGCTTCCAGAAGTGGCACCAAAGCTGGCTGAACAGCTCCTTCTAAGAAGAAAGAAGGACTCCTTTTTGCTCCACAGACACAACACTCATCTGCACAACTGTATCGGCCACCTACTGGGTGCCAGGCCCAGAGGGGACGGACTGGAGAGAGATCTGACTCAAAACTGGCCCAAGGGCCAGCGGCCAGGACGCAGTGACTGTGGGCACAAAGTGTGGAACAGGATGGCCAAGAAACAGGCCCCTCAGAGCGCTGGCCCCACCTGTGGAATTTAGCTGCAGGGCGGGGCCCGGGGGGCCAGCACCACCTCCTGCCGCCACGTCGGGGACTGGGCACGGATGCACGGCACTCACAGCGCTGGATGGATGGCCCAGACGGAGCTGGTGGGGGCTAAATGCCACCAGTGACCCCGCGTGGCCAGTCACTGATTCGGTGGCCTGGCGAGGGGCACCGGACCCAAGCCTGAGCTGCATGCAGACGCCAGCAGGCCCCCCTCCCTCCCTGCACCTTCTCTGACTTTCTGAGGGGGGCTGGTATCGGGCAGCTGGATTTGTGCAGCAGCCCTCCCGGGCCTTCCTCTCCGACCCCTGGGGTGGTGTCTCTCCCTCCACACCCCTACACCAGTCACACAGGTGCTGGCCTGATCCCTGGGACAGCGCTTACTGCTTCGGCCACTTCACCAAGGTCACCTGCCCAGACAGCGGCACAGCATCTGAGTGGTGACCCGTCCCGTCTGCCCAGGAAGCCCTGGTGGGAGCTTCAGCGCCTGGGGCTGCAGAGGGGCCTCCGGACCCTACACGCACCCTCCCAGGAGGCCGCAACCGTGGCTCTAGCATCACTGTCGTGGGGCGGAAGCCTCTGGGCCTGGAGCCTGTGCGGCAGGAATGGCTTCCAGGGGCGAGGGAGCTCTGCGGAGGACAGAAGCACCTGCTTGCCGGGACGCCGAGACCCGGGGGCAGGCCTCGTCCAGCACGTGCTTTCCCAGGGGTTCCAATAACCTCGTTGCCACTTCTTCTACCCAAACCTGGTTTCGGCAAACAACGAGGTAGGAAATAAAATAGCCCACACTCTCATCAAAAGGTGACTTGAAAGGGGGGATGTGTGACGATACTGTGCTCTGCTGCCCCTGCCCCCCAAAGCGCGCCCCTGCACGCGGCCCAGGGAGACACTGACAATCCTGGCCAGGGTGCCCAGAGCCGCCCGGAGGGAGCCACGACACCTGCCCGTGTGCACCACTGGGGACACACAAGGACCAGCCCCCCCCTCACTCAGGCCAGAAGCATGTTTATGGCAAAGGCTCCCTCCTCTGGGTGTCTCCGCAGCTCCGGCACCAGGTGAGCTGATGGCCCTTGCCAGGGAGGCTCCTGGGCCACTACCCAGCAGAACTCAGACGCCCAGGACACATCTGGAAAGATGCGTGTGGGGCTCCCTGAAAGGCCTCACTGGGGAGCGTCTGGGCGTCTGGCCCACACAGAGGCCCCGGGGGACCTATTCCAGGGGACGGGGGCTGCCCCGGTGCCCACCTGCTGGGCTTGCTCTGCAGAGCCTGGTCGCCTGTCTGGTTGATGCCGGTCAGGGTGACACCATCAGTTGCCTTCTTCTTCTCTCTCCGGCTGAGAGTTCGGTTCAGGTCTGCGGACCACTCCTGGGCAGCAGGCACCAAGGGGGAGGGACAGGGAAGTTCGTTTGTTTGAGGCCACGTCAGTCTAACACCCCAGCCGGCGGCCTGCCCTGCACGGTGACGTGTATGTAGCCTTGTGGCCTCGATTTTGCTTTGTTTGCCAGCTGACCACAGGCTCCTGGCACCTTCCTACTCCCCCACCTCACCACTAAAGGCAGGGACTTGGGGCTGTGGTGGCCTGGTCTTGGGGAGGAGAGTCTGGCCAGCCAGCACTCAGGTGTCCAGGGAGTCCCCCCGTCCAGCCCAGGTCCACACAGCACTAAGCCTCCAGCCACCTCAAGCCACCAGGGGTCGCCAGAGGCCTGGCCAGGTTTCCTTGAACCTTCCGAAGCCGATCTCCCAGCCAAGATCCTTCCCATTTATTCCCTAAAGTGCTTCAGGCTCCCAGGGGAGCAGGAGAGCTGGTGAGGGGCCCTGAGCAAGGCTGCAATGTGGGGGCCGCACCATGGGGTGCGGACATAAAGGGCTGGTGTGGCAGATAAGCCGGCTGACCTCGCAGGTCTCGGGGGGCTGCGGGGCTAACAGAGCAGTCAACTTCCCCGAAGGCTTGCTAGTCTCCCAGCACGTCAACAGTTTTCATCAACTGCACTGAGGAACACCGGAAGCGAGGAAGCAGGAAGGGGCTGGGACACGATCTTGCAGAAAGGCACGCACGCGCGGTGAACTACTTCTACCCCCCAAGCCCACCTGTTACCAGACAACCTCCACTGAATGAGCCCTTGGTGTGATGGGGTCCACAGCCTGGCCCACATATACCTGTGGGCCCTCCAGGTTAGCAGGCACCTGAGAAACATCAAGTCTAACCTGCCAGCTTGTCAGATAAGGACAGTGAGGCCCAGACAGAAAACATGACCTTGGACACACTGCATTGGTGGCAGACCTGGGCCTGACTCCAGACCCTTGTCACCTATGTGTTGACTAATTTATCTTCTCAACTGAAATTAGCTGACTCAGAGAGACCCATCCTGACCGGGGGGCTCCCAAAGGCCCGTGTCATCCACACCAGGCCGGCTGGAGAAGGAGCACCGGCCGGTCAGGACAACGACCAGCACAGGCAGAGCTGCTGCCTCAATTCCTCCACCAGCATGTGCTGCCGACACCAGGCCGTGGACCCCACACGCAGGTTTGAAATTCAATATGTTAGTCATAAAACAGAAACTTACTTCGTCCTGCGGCATGGAAAACGAAAACAAATAATTTCATTAGAGAAGGGCCAGCACGACCCTGTAAGAACCAGTGAGCCTGTGCCACATGTGGGCGCTGCTTCCCAGCCTCAGGATCCAGAGAGAAGGGCCACGGAGGGCTCTGGCCGGGACACCACCCCAGTGGGACGGCCTGTCAAGTCTTCCTTCCCGGACCATTCGGTTCCCTGGGTACCGGGGACGACCCTAAGGGACGGGCGGGGGTGACCTCCGAGCCACTTCCCCAGAGCAGCACACGCCCCTGGCAGGAAAGATGCCAGCTCTGGTCACAGGACACACCACCAACTCCGTCCCTCCCCGTGCGCCGTCATGGGGGGGCGGGGAGGCTGTGTGCTCTCTCCTGGGTCCGAGTCCGCCCTGGCACCTGGGGGGCCCGGGGCTCTGCTGTGCCTCCGTGGAAGAGGTAACAGTGTGCTCTCGGCCTCCTGCTGGGAGCCGTCATGCAGACAGTGCAGGGGAGAAGCTCCAGAAGACGGAGTTCACCGTGTGAGGCCAGACACAGTGGCCAGCACGGACCAGGTCACGGCCCCCGGCTGCCCGAGGGGATGGGTGCTGTCATCCTCCCCATTTTACACGTGGCGACAACTAACTCGCTCAGCGTCCCACAGCTGGTAAGTGGCGAGCCCAGATGTGAGAGCAGCCTGTGCCTGGGCAGCTCCCGGAGGCAGGGGAGGCCCCTCGGCCCTTGTGGAAGGTGCCCCCATCCCCCCGGAAGGCAGCAGCCACGGCCCTGCAAAGCCTTTCCTGGCCCCCGCTTATCACAAGGGGCGGAGAATCCCTTCCCGCAGAGAAGGACGGTGGCAGGACTTGTGGGGGGGCCCAGGTGGCCGGCGACGGAGTCCTGCATCCGGCAGAGACCCGAGATCCTCAGGGCCTCCAGCTCTGCATGTAAACATACTGGAAGGCTCGCACCCATGAAATTGGGATAAGAGCAAAGTTAATTCTGAACCCAAACTGGCTGAATTTCTTGTCTGACACAAGGCAAAGCGTCTCGTATGAAGGGTAAGAAGAGCCTCACCAAGCGCCCACCCTGTCCTGGACCCAGGCCCAGATGCACGTGGCTGTTCCCTTCCAGCCATCCTGGTGGGGGGGCGGGGGGTGACTGGGGGCCTGCATGTTCCGTGGATCCTGGGACTCATCCCTGAGAAGGGAATGCCAGTGGTCACCAAGTGACCGTCTAAGTTCTTAATGAGAAAGAATATAATCGCAGGTTTACTGAGATTCAGCAGGCTCTTCGGTAGTGCCCTGGGGACTCTGAGCATGGAGCCGGTTTCTAGAGTGGCCGTGCATAAAGGCTGCCCCACAAACAGGAAAGGCCAGCACGGAGCCGAGTGAGAGAGTCAGCACACGTCGCAGCCTCACGGGCCCAGGCCCCTGCCGGACCAGCGGGGTCCCAGGCACAGCCTCCTCTTACCTCAAACTGCGGCCAGTTCATGGACATGCCCGGCCCGTGGTTGGCCCTGAACCACCTCAGGTCCTCCACTGCGTCGGCGGCTTTGATGCTCTGTTCCAGGTCGCGGTAAACGTTCTTGTAGCTAAATCAGAAAGAGGAGACAGGATCGTCTTGAAAGGTAGGGACGGCTACTATTTATCCCAGCCCAGAGCCGGGCCACAGCAGGCACATGGCCTCCAGCCACACTAGGGCCCAGCAGGACAGTCACCCGGCCTCAGTGTACACGGGACACAGACTCCAGTCATGGTGTCCAAGCCACAGCTTTGGCTTCCCACAAACTGGCTTTTTTGCTGTTATTGTTGATTTTTTATTTTTGAGAGTGGGGAGGGGCAGAGAGAGAGGGGCACGGAGGATCAGCGTCCGGCTCTGCAATGATAGCACAGAGCCCGTCGCAGGGCTCGAACTCACGAACCGTGAGATCATGACCCGGGCCAAAGTCGGAGGCTCAACGGAGCCACCCAGCTGCCCCTCCCACAAAGCGGCTTTAAACCAAGCCAGGTGGCAGCAAGGAAGCAGGGGTCTGGGTCAGGTAACGCAGGAGGCGCTGGCACCTGGGCCCCAGGGGCGCCCACCTCTGTGGCTCGATTTAATCAGGTCCAGAACTGAGTGGCTGGAAGGCTTACACTCAGATGCAAAGTAAGTGACGACTGCCTGGGGCTGCGGGGGCCGTGCAGCCCACCCGCCATGGGGTGGGGGACACCTTGTGCTCGGCGGCTCACGGCAGCGCCCCCTTCCGAGGAGGCCGACCATGAAGGGCAGGAGCACGGGCTGCTGCGGGTCCTGGTATTTTCACTCCAAATCTGAAAGGCCAGCGAGCCATTTACCCCTCCGAGTCCCCAGTTTCCTCCAGGGTCACATGGGCACAATGCCACGTGGTACGGGTTGACCTGTGTCCTCTGAACAAGATCTGTTGAGGCCCTGACCCCCGGTATCTCAGAACACGATTTTATTTGGAAATAGGGTCTTTACAGAGGTAATTAGGTTAAAATGAGATTGTGAGGGTGGCCCACATCTATGGACACCTTTTTATAAGAAAGGGGAGATGCGGATGCACAGATACACACAGAGGGAAGGGGAGGTGAAGGCACGGAGGGAAGACAGCTGTGCGACGGGGGACGTGTCTACGGGCCGAGGATGGCTGCGGACACACCGGCAGCTGAGAGCACCCTACCCTAGAGCCTCAGGGGGAGCACGGCCCTGCCGACACCGTCACTGCGGACTTCCCACCTCCCAAGTTTCTGCTGTCGTAAGCCATGGGGTTTGGGGGTTCTGTTAGGCAGCCCTAGGGCACCACGCTGCCGTCTACTCCCCAGGGAGGCTTCGAGGATGGGAGGCGAGGCCCCACCCCAGCCAGCGGCGCAGCCCCGGGCAAGTCAACCCACAGGCTCTACAGACTGACCCAAGGGTTAATTAACGCCACAGGGCAGCTCTGCAGCCACCCTGTGTCACATGGGAGACAAAGATGATGTAACTTCTTGCGAACTACAAGCCTTGACTCATGAGTCCTTTCTGAGCACTGTGCTCCATGGATGGCTGCAGTCCACGTCCACGGTTAGCCCCGACCTCTGCCCCAGTGAAGGGGTCACAGGACCAAGGACAGGGCGAGAGCGGAAGAGACATCACAGCGTCCGTGTCATGATCCAGAGCAGAGTCTCTGAGGGCCTATGCCACCAACAGCCACGGAGAAGTCAAGGGCTGAGCAGGCGGCCAGCTGCTCGGGACGGAGGGGCCTCCAGAAGGGCTTCACAGCAGGGCGGTCCTGGGGGTGGGGCACACGACCCGGGAAGCACAGAGCAATGCTCCTGGCTTGATTTCAGATACGCGCCCGTGGTCGGTCCAAGCGGCAGCCCACCCTTCCTACCCGGGCCCAGGGTGTGTGCACGGAGCTGGCAGCGCAGGGCCCAAGGCCACCTGGCTTAGGCTAGCCATCAGCTGTTAGCTGCCACAGCTGGGGGGGCAGGGGACACATACCGCACAGGCCAACCGCGCAGCCGCAGACGGCGCGGCATAAGGGCCCGCCGCGGGCCGGACCACTCGGCGGGGAGGAGGTTTTCAGACGGACACCCCCACGTCCAGTCTGGAGAGCAGTTACTGAGCTGCACTCTAAGGCAACTTCCCACTGAGCGCGCGGTGATGAGCTCCTTCTCTAAACGGAAACTCACCTGGCCACGTTCGACAGGTCTAGGTGCTTCTGAACCTCCAGCAGGACTTCCCGGAAGAAGCGCAGGCGCTTTTCTTCGAACTGCTGGCACTGCTCAAACACCTGCTCCATGTTCTCCATGTACTGGGGGGTGCCCTGGCCGAGCTCCTTCAGCGACTTCTCATACTTCTCTTTGGTCTACGAGAAAAGCCGGCAGCAGGGACGAAGGTTCATCTCCGCTCGCCCCGGTTCCTCTGGTGCAGAGAAAGCCAGCCGGTGCTCCGCACCACCCTGTCCATCACCTGCCCTTGTCCCTTTCCGCCACTTCTGGAATCATCAGCATCTAGACCTATCAGGTGACAATATGCAGGCGGACACTTTGAGGGACTTCACAGGGAGCAAGCAGGGTGAGGAGCTGCGACCCAGCGTCCAAGGATCTACCTCCTCAGCACCCCGCAGGTCCCAGTCCACAGGACTCCGGCTCGACCTCTGTTCCCGAAGGGCGCATCCACTCAACCTGGGCGGGGAAAATACTTGGAAAGGCACCCTTCCCACCCCACACAGCCAGGCCCCCGGGCTCATCGCCCAGGCCTCTACAGATTCCAGAGCACAAAGAACACAAGCTCTGAAGTCTCAAAGATTCTACTTTCAAATTCAAGTTCAAGTCCAAGCCCCTCTACTTCTGAACTGCAAACCACACTCCTGGCAGCTGCTGGGCCCCTCGACTAGAACCAGGCCCAGACAAGGAGATGCTGGGGAAGGGGTGCTCACTCTGGAGCCCAGGGTGCGAGGTCTTAAGCCCCACGGCCACGCTGACTCCAGCTCACGTCATTTACCCGTGTCCTCTCTCCCTGGGGAAGGGCTGTGCCATATCACCCTCGAGCCTCAGTTCTTGCCCACAACAGCGGTGACTCAGCAGTTACATCAGAGGCAAGATCACAGGGTTGAGTGCCCAACAGACCTGGGGGCGGGTGCTGGCACCCTGTTTTCTGACAGCTCCACTCTCCTTTGTAGAACACGAGGTACAGGCACACCTGGTCTTGCTTCGCTCCACAGGTATTGTGTTTTCTCACAAATTGGAGGTTTGGGACAACCCCACGTGGACCAAGCCTGTTGGTACCATCTCCGCAGCAGCACTGCCTACTTCGTGTCTCTGGTCACATTTCGGTGACTCTCGTAATACCTCAAGCTTTCCCATTATTGTTATTATTATTATTATTATGACATTTGTCATGGTGATCTGTGATTAGTGGTATGACACTCCACAAAACCTCAGTTGATAGTTAGAATTTTTTAGCAATAAAATATTTTTTAGTTAAGGCTTGCACGTTGTTTTTAAATGTAATGCTATTGCACACTTTGTACATTTCACTGCAGTATAAACAGATCTTTTACACGCCCTGGGAAACCAAAAAAGTCATTTGACTTGCTTTACTGTAATAATTTACTGCGGTGGTCCAGAACCGAAACCCTAATGCCTGTACCTCTACTTCCACATTCTGATATTTAAACCAGGTAGCACATAATGGGCACCAAGTTCCACAAAGAAGGAATTCAAACAAGTCCTTGGCGCCTTGTCCTCCGGCCCACTACACCCCGACACGGCTGTTCCTGCAGAGACTGGCCTCAGGAAGGGATTTCACCAGGAAGGAAAGTCCGTAGGACCATGGTAGTCCCTGGGGGCAGAGCGAGGTACGCCAGGGCTGGGGCCATCCGTACCGTAAGCCTTTCTGCTATGGAGACACTGACAAACGAGGGTGACCACGGACGGGTGGGCTGGCCACCCAGGAACTTTGCTTTTCTGTCCCTGATGACAGCTGGCTTTCCAAGGGAGGGCTGAGCCTCCCTGAGCCGTTACGGCCACCTTGCCTTTAGGATCAAGGCCACGCCTCGGGACCCCAGCCCCCACCACCTCTGGAGCAGCTTCTCTGCCCCCACTCGAGACTCCAGGTCTATTCACTGTCTACCCTGCTTCCCTCCCAGACACGCAGTGACTTAGGCCCTGGAGAACTCCCCTTTAAGCTCCAGAGACCTCTCGTCTCAAATACTTCCCCAATAGGCCCCACCATTCTCCCCCAGCCACTCCCCCACCCGTTTCTGTTGTCCCTTCTCCGGCTTCTGAGCCTCCGGAGTGGGCCTGCGCCCTCTGTGACCCCAGGCAAAGTCATCCCTTCCAGGGTGTGGGCATTGCCAACAGGAACAGAAAGCCACCAACTGCTCTAATGACTCATCGTCATCATCATCATCATCATCATCGACTGCCCTGTGCCTGTATGTGTGAGGCCCTGTGTGGGGTCACCAGCTCGGAGGCCTCTAGACATGCAGCTGTGGTTTAAGCACCCAGCGCCTGGAGGGACCAGCAGAGGGACACAGAGCAACCACTTCTCGGGACACTTCAACACACAGTAGCCACCCTGGAGGCCCCGGGGCGCCCGGTGGGAACAAGGTGCTCCCCACGCACCGGGCATCTGCTCACAACAGTCCTGCCCCAGCCAAGGCCAGAGAGAGCACACGATCTCCACTACCGGGCAATCTCTAGCACGGGACACTTGGAAAGTTCCTAGTAAACATCCATGGAGTAAAGTGAGAAGCGCCCTTCGCTCTCCTGCAGACAGCGACGTTTAGCACTGAGTGTGAGAAGCCCTTTTCTGGATGCTGCGCGGTGTGCTCACTGCTTGATGGGTAAGAAACACAGAAGGGCGTGTATAGCCAGTCAGCGCTGGTTTTCAGAAACTGCTTCCCTAAGGGGAGGTGGGGGTGGGGGTTCCCTCGTCTCCAGGCTGGTTCTTGGCCTACAAGGACCATGGAGCTTCAAGGTCACTGACCAGACCTGCAATGTGGCCCAGTCATCCTGACAGGTACCTGACATCTGACCTCGGACCCTGGGTCTGTTCTGCCGAAGCAGCAATTTAGTGGACTCTGTTCCGGGGGCTGTAAATAAAACAGGGAAGGCACGTGTCTATGTCTCTCTCACACCCGCACCAGGTGCGGAGGTGCCACATTTCTCCTCCGGGCACCGTCCTGGGCACCTGGCAGAGGTGGCCCTCACTGTCCCTGGGCCTTATGTTCCAGGAGCCCAGGTGCCCCCCGCCCCCTGTTCAGCACATGGCCCCAGCTCCTCACCTGATCCCACATTCCCGGCCTTGTCCCAAGTCCAGACCCAGGAGCGGTGAGCGGGGCTCACTCCCCCCAGGAGACTCCTGGGCTCACGCTGAGTGACAGACTCTTCTGTAGACGACGTTCCCCACAGCCAACCCCCTTGCTACACTGATGACGGAGCAGCAAGAAGTGAGCAGTGAGGGTATGGGCCAGCCCCCCACTCACACCACCGGGTGGCATGAGACTGAGCCTCTGACGTCAGTTTCCTCAGCCACACAAAGAGATGCCACCGCGTAAGTCCAGGCTCAGCGGCGCTCACCCAGGCTGGACAAAGCGGTGGATGTTCACGGAGCAGCTCAGGGCCCCCCTTACCCTCGGCCTCACGTCCTGTCCCGGGACGCAGCCCCTCTCGACTTCGCAGGGTCTCTGTCCCCAGATGCAGGCTGGCGCCTCCTCGCTCAGCCATGGCACGGGGCAGGTCCCAACAGGGCTCGGGGGCCTCGCTCACGTCAGTTCTCACCTGGGAACTTTCAAATGACATAAACCTGTCCCACGTTCGCAATGTGTGCCTCAGGCCCCTCCGGGCAGAATCACCCCGGCATCCACGGAGGCCCTCCCATCTGCTCTCTGATCCACACCAAGGGGGCGGGAGGGCGCTCAGGACGCTGCCCTGCCTGTGCACCCGCGCTGCTCCGGGACCTTCACGGCCGGAGCCCACTCCCCGGACCCTCCCCATGGCCACAGTGCACTGGGCCTTCCGGACACTCCCATCCTGCCACGGGACTCCCAGCCCTCACTACCAGAACAGTCCTTCTAAGCTATGGTCCTCCTGTGTTCTGGGTTCTGGAACCTTCTTTCAGCAGCTCCCTGTTAGCAGCGTCAGGAACTCCTCACCACCTGCCTTGCAAGACCCCTGGAAATGTGGTCACCGTAACCCCCCGTGCCAGCTCGGACATCAGCTCCCTCCACGTCCTCACCCATTCCCCTACCTGCCCGGCACCCGGGTCCACCCTGGTCCTGAGTGGGGCACAGGGGCCTGCGGGCAGGGGCTTCCTGAGGGACTCCCTCAAGGGCAGCACTAGGTTTGGCTGGCGGGACATCTCCCCACCCATCCAGCCCAATGGCGACAAAGGCTGCGGGCCAGGCGGGTGGCCAGCTGGGCATGCACGTTCACCGGGGGAAAGCCGTGCTCGATTTACCTTAAGAACGTCTTGCTTGCATTTTTCTACTTTGTCTTGCAACTTCTTAAGCTGCTCGGGATTGAGGGACGGGTCTGCTTTGCTGTTGGTTTCTCGTGACGTGGCCAGCTTCTCCTCTTTGCACGCCGCGTGGTAGGCTTTCTTCGCCGCCTCCACCTGCGGGGAGAGGGAGCGCCGACTAGAGGCTGCACAGGCTCTGCTGCACGGCCCAGGCGAGAGCAGGGAGCGGGCGCAGAGTTGTGCGGGCCCTACAACCGCGACTGCCCACCCAACAGACGCTGGTGCGGTGCGTGCCGGGGGCCGGGCGCCCTCCTAGGCACCGGGGGTGTGGCACCAAAGGCCCTGGGCTGTCATGGAGCTCTCCGTCCAGCCAGGGAGGCGACTGCAAGAGACAGCTGAAGAACACGGTCAGAGGGTGAAGAGTGCCGAGGAGAGGAGAACGGGGAAGGGAGCTGGGGCTCTGAGCCAAGCTACGTGCAAGCGGCAGGGGTGAGCCAGCCGAGATGCCACGGAGCAGGAACGGGAAGCAGGTATGACTGCCTGGGGGCAGAGCGAGCCGGGCAGCTGCAACGGCGAACACAGAGTGCCAGGGCAGATGTGAGGTGCTGGCAGTGGAGGCAGCGTTACGTAGGCCGTGGCTTTCTCCCGTACGTCTACACACGCACGCAGGCACGCACGTGCAGACGTGCGCACAGCTTTTTTTTTTTAAGTTTTTAAGAACTTAAAAAAAAATTTAATGTTTAATTTTGAGAGAGAGAGAGAGAGAGAGAGAGATACAGAGCAGCGAGCAAGTGGGGGAGGGAGTGCAGAGAGAAAGAGAGAGGGAGACACAGAATCTGAAACAGGCTCCAGGTTGTCCGCACAGAGCCCGACGCGGGGACTCGAACCCACGAACCGTGAGATTGTGACCTGAGCTGGAGTCGGACGATTAACCGACTGAGCCACCCAGGCGCCCTAAGATGGATCTGTACTTAACACATGTTTCTCTAATTGAGCCAAAGTCACAGAGTTCATTCTAGACAGGAAAGCTGAGTTTGTAACCCTGGCCTCATGAGGGGGATAATCATTACAAATGGGACCACGGACAAGAAGGAAGAGAAGGAGAGGGCAAAAGCTCAGAGAGCAGGAAAAAGGGAGAGCCTGTCGTTACAACCCGAAGACAGAGGGCTGTTCTGGGTGATTCTGGGGAGGAGTGTGGCTCCTAAGAAAAGCCGGGGGCGGGCACAGAAGGAAGCAGTGTGGCCACCCAAGGCTGGTGAGCTGCGGGGCGGTGAGGGCAGGGGTGCATGTCTGAGAGCCTCCAGCGAGCTGAGGCTGGGCAAGGCTCAGTGGCTTTGGTTGCTACTTCTGGAAAAACTAGCATCAGTAGCATTTGCAAATTTCAGAGAAACACACATACGAGAGAGAGAGACTAGCCCACAGAGACTCTGGCGTCTGGAACCGGGGTAAACGCGAGCCACCACTGGCCTCTAAGGGCTGGTCCATCCCTATCGCTGCTGGCACCTTGTGCCCAAAGCAGTCAGAGGGGGAGTGGCCGGGAAGCAGGGGCACCGGGCCAGGGATGCACCTCTTTCAGCTTCTTGGCCCAGGGCTTCTGTGCCTTCCGAAAGCCGTCCTCGGCCTCTTTGGTCTCCTTGAAGCCCCCCATCATCTGCTTGTGAAAGGCTTCCTTCTGCCAGTTCTTGATCTTCTCGAAGTCCTCGTTCATCAGCGAGGCCTTCACCTCCAGGTGCAGCTCGCTCACTCTCTCTGCCTCGGCCATGACCGCTGTCCAGGCCTTCTCCACCGTCCCGTACTGGGGCCCTGGCACAGAAGAGAGGCTGGTTACTGGCCCCGCGGCTCCCGGGCAGGCCCTGCCTGGGGGTGTCTGTTAACCTGTCTCAGCCGTGAGGCTGGGATCCTAGCAGCCAGGCTGCTGGGCCCAGAGGTTCCTTTTGGTTCTTTTAGATCTTTTTCTTTCCGTGGCTGTTCCTTTTTCAGCCTGGGATGAAGAAAGAATAAGGAAGTGAAGCTGGATATACTCAGCCATTCTTTGTTAGGGAAATCAGGGGATTACCCATATTTCCTTTTTTTAGTCACTAAGCTCTTTAAAAGCTTGAATTTCTGCATCTTGGAAGTTTTCTTCCTAATAAATATTTCTTAAATGTTTATTTATTTAATTTGAAGGGGGGAGGGACAGAGAGAGAAAATCCCAAGCAGGCTCCGCACTGTCAGCACAGAGGCTGATGTGGGGCTCGAGCTCACGAACCACATCATGACCTGAGCCGAAATCAAGAGTCAGACACTTAGCCGACTGAGCCACGAAGGCGCCCTAGCATCTGGGAAGTTTTAATATGCTTAAGGCTGCTGGAGAAAGAGGTGCCTCTGAAGCGAGCCGGCCTCTCCCCTTCCCTGCGGCCTCTCCCCTTCCCTGCAGCAGACTCCTCAGCACCTCTCTCATTCGCTCCCAGGAGGAGCCTGGCTCCGAGCAGGAACCTGAGAGCTGCTTGTCAAACAGAGGACTGTGTCCTCAGCAGAATGGAAGCCCTCTCTCCGGGAGGGGAAGGAGAGCTGGAGGCAGGAAGCTGCTCTGGCCAGATGGAAATCTCTAGACAGCAGTCCCCTCACACACTGTGCTCAGGAAGGAAGCTCGTAATCGGCCTGTCACTCTGCGGAGGGTGTGGGGTGGCACGGCCTCAGGTGAGGGAGGAAGAGGCTGTGACGGAATGTTAAGGGGGACAACTGCTTGAGCTGCGTACCGACACAGAGCGGCACCGGAGGGGTGCATAACCGTGGGGGGGTGAGCCCTCCGAACCTCCACTCCCACGAGCTCTCGCTGTCCCGCCTCGGTCTGCCACACGGCGGCGATATCCACGCAGGGAGGGGGCAATGGTGCTCTGGGACCCTCACGTGTTGGATGACCACAAGGGACGGTGCTGACAGCTGGACCCCAAGAGGCGGAAATAAACAGCAGCTACAGCTGCCACGCCCTCGGCTACTCATCACCCGTGCGCAGCCACCTCACTCCCTGACACCTCCCTGTAGTGAGGCACTATGCTAAGCACCCCCCGCCCCGATGACCAGTCTCAGCAACAAGGGAGACGCGGGCAGCTGGTCTAGACCTGGCCCAAGCTGGCTGGGGCACCGCCAGGACCAGCGGCCGGGCTCCCCGTCCCGTGAGGGGGGCGCGGGACACCCCGGGATCTGTCCACATCCACCGCAGCCGTCGGTTACTAAGCTCCAGAATCTTCTGGGTGTTTTGCTAGGGAGGGGGTGGGGGCAGAAGACATGCCATACAACCCCTCTAGTTATACCTGATAAAATTCCAAATTAGAAAGCCTGGCGCTGTCACCGCCCAGTGTCACCTGCTCTGCCACACAGCCAAGCTTATGAGGAAACAACTCCCCGCGCTGAGCACCCCACAATCGCCGTGAGAGGTGCCGACTCAAGTATGGGTCGTGAAGGCGCCGCTCTCGGTTAAGCTGGCGAGTGCAGCATGACCCACAGGTGACCAGGGCCCCGCAGCGGGGGCGGGGCTCAGTGCTGTCAGCAGACAGGAGCCCCGCACCGCAAAGAAAGGGGAAGGGGGCTCACGCCCCGCCTGTGCTGCTGGGTGATGGCGCCCCATGGCCCCCAGCACTGCGAGACACCTCCCCCCCGCCCCACGGCGGCCCCCCTACCCTTCTCTACAAGCTGCCTCCAGCGCCGGGCCCACTCGGTGAGCTGCTGCGCGTACGCCTTCTCGATGCGCGCCCGTTCGTGCAGGCAGTTCATGAGGTCGCTGCACAGGCGGTGGCCGTCGTCGATCCGCTTCACCGTCCGCTTGTAGTTCCCCACCTAGGAGACAGAAACACCCGGTGAGGCGGGTGACCCCTCCTGGGACCGGGGCAGGCCCGACCCCCACGGCTGCCCGCACAGCCTCCGTGCCAGCCGGGCTCATCCACTCTCCCACTCAGAAGGTGCCCTGCATCGGTAAATGACAAGCTCCCCATTTTTATTACTGGCAGTAACATTAATTAAAAAAAAAATCAAAGCTGAATAACCACGTGGCCAGCGTCTGGGCCAGGGAGGGAGACAGACCAGCACAGGCAGGGCTGTGCTGGAGGGAAGGGGTGCTGAGGGTGCCCAGAGGGCATCTCGTGGTCCACCTCTTGTGGACAGAGGGGTCAGGGACGGCTTCCCGGAGCGAGTGAGGTCTGACTAGAGAGATTTTAAAAAATAATAATTTAGTGGCTCAGATTTAAATGGTCTTATAATTAATATTACAGAATTGGCTAAAGACCTTTTGACCACCGCTGGTCCAAACAGGTTTCAGGTGCCTTCCGCTTTATCGTCTTCCCGTGCTGGGTTTTAGCACTTCCCGATGACAGCACTGAACACTCTCCCACTTCCTGAGCACCTACTATGTGCCAGGGACCACAGCAGGTGTTTTTCACCTGCAAATACTGCCCTGTCCTGTCAAGTGGGAAGAAGATGAGAAAACCAGGGCTTGAGGATGACCTAGGTCACCTAGATCGTGGGGCAGCAGCTGAAGGCCGCGTCTCAAACAGCTCGGGCAGGCGCAGGCTCCTGTCCGCTTTGCCCAGGGGTTAAGGTGAGTCTGGACTACGTTCCCTCACATGTGAGAAGAGAGGCTAGCTCGTCTAAATCATCAAATATAAAAGAAGAACTGAAAAAGTACTAGTGGCCGCGCTGGAGTGAGAGTCCCAGCAGCGCGGACACTGGGCGCTGTAGGACACGTGGCTGAGAGACGATCCATTCCATTTCAACCCTTTCTCCCTACTGTCTTCAAAATCTTAATCAACTTTTACCAATTTTACCATTTCTGAAGGTCTGTGTGCCTGGCTGATCCCTCTCCTATTTCATCCCAGTTTAGACTCAGTCTGGAAGGTCCTGCAGAACAGAGGTCCCCGTTCCAACACAGGGCACAGTCCTCACACTCCCGGGCCGGCGGCAGAGACCAATGGCACAGCCTACTTAACTCTGGTTTACCAAGAGTTCAAACTACCTGAGTTTCTCCTGCCTCGAGCTGAATGAACCGAGGGGGGGTGGGAGCGGTGAAGTCCTTGCAGAGGGACAGAACACGTGGGCCCCAGAGGCGGATGGGCAATGGGGGCCGGCGGGGGGGGACTCTGGTCCCTGAGGAAGGGCTGTTGCTGAGGCCGGTGAGAACCCCGCCGCCGTGGGAAGCAGCAAGGACCCTGGGTCAGGTGGCTGCTGCTGGCCAAGACACACAGCCTTCGGCCCCTTCCAGCAGCGCCGGTCTTCAGCAAGGCAGCAGCAAGCGTTTCACAACCAGCTGGGAGTGACACCGAGTGCTCGCCTCCTTTAAAATAGGACCCTGCTGTCATTTTGAAATCTACAGCAGGATGAAAAAAAAAAAAAACCCATAACCAACAGAACGCAACTCTGTGTTGCCGGGTTGGCGGCCAGAAGGGCTAAGGTGATCACAGCTCGATTCAGGCTCGACGGGCGAGGTGAGGCCGTGACGCAGAGCTGGCTCTCACCCTGCTGTCACCACCACCACCCAAACGGGTAATCTCCACAAACCCGCCCCCCTCGCTCTGCTTTTCGAAGGCCTTGTAAACAAATTTTAGGGAAAAGAAGAGGGTGTCTGCTCAGAAGGCACACACTGGCACAGCCCATCAGCACGACCGCGGCTGCTGCTCACACTCAAGGACGACTCCTGAAATCTGAAAAGCAGCAAGGAATGCAGGTGGGACGTTTCCAGAATCATGTGTTCTGGGTTTAAAGGCTGGCCGCTGTGACCACCGCGGGGCCAAGGGGAGAAGGGAGTGCTCATGACAACGGCCACTGAGACACTCTAGGAGCATCTGCCCCACGGGGCTTTGCTCCAGGAAAAGGCTCCATACGGGATCCAGACGCCTGTCCCTTCAGTCCACACCCCGGGACATTCGTCAGGTATCACCGTTAACATCTCCACCAACTACCCGGTGACAGGGTGCTGGGGCCTGCCCCCTCCCCTGACCAAGGTCCCGGTGGCCAGAGTGCTGACAGCTGTCTCTCTAAAATGAAATGCGATCTACATACGGCAAAAGTCGCACTGCACGGGCACAGTGAGAGCAGTTCAGATGCACATGTACCGTGTATGACCAACACCGTATCAAGGTGCGGAAACTTCCATCTCTCCGCCTTGTCCCCCGTGCCCCCTTGCGGCCAGTCTCTGGCAACAACCGATCTGATTTGCGTCCCTCGTTAGGGGCAAAGGGCAGGCCGCCCCAAGTCAGGCCACTTTGGCACATTAAAAGCAACCAAACCCCAACAGATTCAGGAAAAGCTCTTTGCTCCCCCGCCCCCTCTGCCTAAAGAGAATCTGGATTGAGGACCGGCTCCAGGAAGAAGGCTATCACCACAGATAACGTTAGTCTGTGCTAGGCGTGGTGCACAGGGAAGAGCCCAGGAAGGCCTCTCTGAGCAAAGTTCTCTCCGTCCCATTGTCTCCCAGCAGCTCAGCAAACATTTGTCTACCATACGTTTACTCTCTGTCATTCACCTGTGAATTCTGTCCCTTCCCTTTGAAGTCCCAGACTCCTGTCCCCTTCTCCTTAGCTCAGGATGGCACACACACCTCACTCTGCCTCTCTCTGGGATACGCCATGTCTGTGTGGAGTCCCCACAGGTACAAATGAAATTCTATCTTCTTCGGTTAATCTGCCTCATGTCAATTTGATTCTTAGTCCAGCCAGAAGGACCGTGAAGGGGACAGGAAACTCTTCCGCCCCAACACCCTTCACCAAGATGTCCGGGATAAATGGAACCACGCGGCATGTGGCCTGGCCTTGAGCCTGATACGGGTCATTGTCTAGTGCAGTACTTGGTTCCTTTTCACTGCTAAGAGCTATTCTACTGTACAGCTAGACCGCCATGTACCTGTCTGCCCTTTCCTCCTGTTGAAAGACGCTGGGGTTGTTTTCAGTTTGGGGCAATTATAAGTAAAGTAACTAGAAGGATCCCCGGGCAAGGCTGTGTGTGGACCCAGGTTCTCACTCCTCTCGGGCAAACACTTAGGAGGGGAATCGTTATACGATAATATAGGGGAATCTAACTTTATAAGAAATCGCCAAACTGTGACCCCAAGTGGCCGCACACATCGTGTCCCCAGCTGCGGTGCACGGGCGTTGCACTCTGTGCTCTCCTGGCACTTGGCGCTGCGTCAGGTTTATTTTTGGAATATTTTGCCATTTTGTTTAGTATGTGGCAGTCGTTTCACTGAGATTTTAATTTGCACCTTCCTAATGTTTAATGACGCTGAGAGGTTTTTCTCGCTCCTGTCTGCCACCCATATGCCTTCTCTGATAGAGCCTGCTCTCTTTGTTTCAATACGTTTAAAAAATTGAGGAATAATGCTGACTGGTTCTTGAAGTGTGAGAAAAGTTGATGTGCAAATATGTGACAAATTGATGGTATGTTAAAGTGTGGACGTATATGGTTAGCTATCTTTGCTTTACCAGTTTTATAGTTTAAAAGTTCCTTTCTTTTTTTTTTATATATATTTTTTTAATGTTTCTATTCATTTTTGAGAGACAGAGAGAGACAGAGCACAGGGAGTTGGGGCAAAAAGAGAGGGAGACACAGAATCTAAAGCAGGCTCCAGGCTCCGAGCTGTCAGCACATAGCCCGACTCGGGGGCTTGAACTCACAGACTGTGAGATCATGACCTGAGCTGAAGTTGTATGCTTAACCGACCGAGCCACCCAGGTGCCCTTCTCGCTTGCTTTTTATTTTTTTATTATTATTTTTTTTATGTTTTATTTATTTCTAGGAGAGAGAGAGACAGCATGAGCAGGGGAGGGTCAGAGAGAGAGGGAGTCACAGACTGAAACAGGCTCCAGGCTCTGAGCTGGCAGTCAGCACAGAGCCCGACGCGGGGCTCGAACCCACGAACTGCGAGATCATGACCTAAGTGAAAGTCGGACGCTTAACCGACTAAGCCACCCAGGCGCCCCTCTCTTGCTTTTTAAAACACTGGTTTGTATTGAGATAGCCAAATGGCAAATTAACTTAATGTAGAAATTTAAAAAATAAACAAGATTTCTTCCAAGTCTTATTATCAGTTGATTTATTCACAGAAAGTCCATTTTAAAAACTAGGGTCTGAGGCCACCTATGTTCCTAACTTCCTCTAAATTCAGGCTCACCCCCTCAGATACCAAGATACTAAAGACAGACGCTCACCACACGTGCCTGGGTGCAGGGCTGGGACACCCCCCTTCCTCAGGGAGCTGCCCGGCCAGGGGGAGGGGTGAGAGGCGGGGAAGGTTTACTGGAGGCAACATCCAAACTAAATTTTCAAGGACCAGCAGGATGGTGGCCAGGTTAAAGGCGACGAGAGGGACATGTCTGGAGAAGGGAGAAGAGTGTTGGCGACAAGCTTCGGCAGCAAGGAGGCCGAGGGGGGGCGGGGTGCTGGCCACAGGCGTGGAACGTGGAACACAGAATGAAAGGGAATGACTGGCCATTTGGACGGGGCGCGGGGGGGGGAGGGGTTGGGTGCAGCTGGGGGTGAGGGACATCAGATGTGGAGAAATCTCGAGGGTCAGGCATCCATCCTGAAGGGTGCCACACTCAGGGACTGGGGTGGGGGTGCGGTTTCAGGAGGGCGGAGCTCCCGGAGGAGGGAGCGAGAGCGGCCTCCTCTGCAGTAAGGACAGACGGTGGGAAAGCAGGAAAAGGGACCGCTTTGTCCGCCGGGTGGCAGGTGGGGACAGGATCCCAGTGGCCAGGCACCTGGGGGGGAGGGGGGAGGCTGTAGTTTGTGCAGACTGGGCTTGGAAAGAGAACCACCACCTTTCTGGAGTCTTCCAGAAGCCACTCTCCTACCCCTCCACCTCCTCCCCACCACCAAGCTCGCTGTCCTCCAGGGAATCCGAATCACTCCATCCTCTCTCCACCCACAATTCCCTACCCCGGGGCCTGGGGCCCCTCGTAGCCAGCCCCCTCTCCCCTTCTGTAAGTCTGACTCCTCTGGTTGTCCTCCACCCCAGGCGCTGAGAATCCAGCGACAGACACACCCTGGATTTACAGGCAGCTGAGCCGAGGCTGGAGGTGCGGGAACGTCTGCGCAATCGGGAACCAGAACAGAGACGGCGGGCTCCGTCCAAACCCCAGCAGGCTTATAATTATCCGGGCGCCGGGAGGGACTGTTCAAACAGGTCACACCAGCGACTCGTTTGTCCTCTGGGTGGAAACAGCCTGGAACTGCCTCTCACAAGGACAAGGCACAATGCCTGCTTCTCTGACCTTACAGCCAACTGGTTTGGGCCGAACCCTTTCTGCGGAACAAGGTGGCCAAAGGCCACAGGAAAGCAGGAAGCAGCGCAGTGAGATCTCAGGCTCCCGGGCCGGTGACAGGGCGCGTGAAGGCAGCCCCGCAGCTCCTCCAAGCTCCCCATCTGTCGGTGCTCCGGCGCCAGGGCTGGGCCCCAGTGCAGCCTCAGCCACCATCACCCACGTTAGCTGCCGGCCATCAGGTCAGACAGAGGAATCTCCAAGGTACCACGTCCGGGTCACGTCAAGTACACCTTCCATTTTATTCTTTGGACCCTCCTCTTTGGTTGTCACCCACTAGACCCGTCACAGACAAATGACCTGAGTGCAGTCAGAGGCCCCAGTGGGAGCAGAAACAGGATGGTCGCCCCAAAGCTCACCCTCTCCTACCCTGTGCCACCTCCGCCTCCTCAGCCTCCTCCTGCCTGTGACTCATCTCAACACAACCAACGATCCCAGCGGACGTGGGAGCCCCCCCGGGGACCTGGGGGGGTGCTGGCTGTCTCACCGCTGACTCGATGCCCAGCAGAGTGAGGGAGCGGCAGCCTGTGCCCTGGAACACCGTGCCCTCCCCAGCCAGTCCCTGTGTCCCTGCCCCCAGGCAGCTTTACTTCCTGCGGTCTGAGCTGTGCAGGCCACAGCCTGCAGCGCCCAGGACACCAACCCCCAAATACTGTGCCTCGGTCACTGTGCTCTACAGGCATAGCGGAGGGCGTGGACCTTTGTCTTCCTCATTTACGGCTCTTTCCTCCTGCCTTCCACTGGGTCTGGGTCTGGCACTCAGTAAGAATGTAAGGTAGGACCAGAGAGTGACAAGAAACCAGGTGACTTCAGGCTGGGCAGGATCCTTAAACAAAATTCAAAAGTCAAAGTTGTGCGCTTTTATACATGCGTGTGTATGTATGTGAATACGTTTTATTGCATCAAAAGTTAAGGATTTCTGTTCAGCAACCAAGGCCACGGCCAAAATTAACAGACTGCAAACACCGTTTCCCAATCTGCTGGGGCTAAATTGACAGCACGCTAGACTGGAATATCCCAGAAGTCCTCTCTGTCAACATGAGAAAGACAGGCCCCGAGGGAAGTCAGGCAAAAGGTATGAACAGGCGACTTCAGAGAGAAGCGAAGTCCAAAGGGCTGACACACACTCGTGTGACTTAGGGGAACGCCCATGATCTCAAGGTTCCTCACCCGACAAACCGGCAAACCCCAGAGCATGGGAACCGCCAAGTGGGGGTGTGTGTGTGCAGGGGGCATATGACATATGGGACCTTGACTGTATACACTGGGGGAAGCCAACCTGAGAACAACCAGGCAGTAATGAAGTCATTAAGCAGACACATGCCCTGTGAGGACCTGGCAATTTTGTTTCTGAGCCATATCCCCACAGAAAGGTTCCCTTGTGCGGTGGGCACGCGGGAGTCTTCTCCCCCGGAACGCGTGGGTGAATGTGGGGGACACGCCAGGAGGAGCGAGCAGCGGGAAGAAGCGCAGGCCTGGCTCCAGACCTTGCAATCTGCGTGGACCTTACGAACAGTGCGGAAAAGGAAACAGAATAGCAATGGCGGGGAGCATGATGGCCTTGGTGTGGATTAAAAACAGCTGCACACAGGGGCGCCTAGGGGGCTCGGTCGGTTAAGCGTCCGACTGTGGCTCAAGTCATGATCTCATGGTTCGTGGGTCCGAGCCCCACGTCGGGCTCTGTGCTGACAGCTCGGAGCCCGGAGCTACTTCGGATTCTGTGTCTCCCTCTCTCTCTGCCCCTTCCCTGCTCGCACACGGTCTCACTCTGTCTCTCAAAAATAGATAAATGTTAAAAAAATTTTTTTTTGTAAACAGCTGCACACAAAGCAAGGCTATCAGGTTTACAGGAACCCGGGCTAACACAAGCCATGATGCTAGAGAAGGGAAGGGACTAGCATCAAAGGCAGGGAGGGAGATGGGGAAGGATGCGGGCTTTGGGTGCCACCCTACCTACCTACCTCTCTCTGGAGGCTCAGCTTGTCCTCCCCAGTGGGGCTTCCCTGACACCAGCTGTCCCCGGGGAACCACCAGGAGGGCGCGGCTGCATCACCCGCACTGGCAGACAGGTGGGACCAGTTCCCCACCACCGGCTCCTGCGTGCTCATCCACCTGAGGGCCACGAGAGCCCTTCCGAACACCGTCCCCATGGCCTGCAGCCACTGCTCGGCCCACATGGGTCGCGATCCTGCATGTTAGCCTCCCTCAACAGGCGCCACCCGCTGGGCGTCCTCAGCAGCAGCAGCAGCATCACAATAGGGCATGTCAATGCAGTGCCTGGCATTGTGCTCACAGCTCCACCCCTGTCCCCGCATTCAATCCTGTGACCATCCTCAGCAGTGCATACTATTCATGTTCCCATTTCATAGAAAAGGAAACTGAGATCTAAAAAGGCAGAGTCACCCGTGATCACTCAGCCAGATAAAGGAAGAGCCCACCTTCCAGAACCTTCCGCAGGCTGAGAAGAGAGTAAAGCCAAGACTTAACGAGTCAGTGTTAGGTGATGTGTGTGTTTCCAACCAGCCCCACGGGTCCCGGGAAGGCCATAGACAGAGTTCAAGACTGAGACGTAATGTACGGGCCCTGCTCCTGATTCCCGTGTGCCGCTGGGGCACATCGCGAACCCCAAAACTGTCAACTACTGCAACCTCCTGCCAAAGATGACCTTGACTTCACCCTCAGAGGGCTTGTGCCTTTTAATCTGAGACCCTGGAGGCCCAGGCACAACAGCTGCTCCTTGTACGTCCTGGAAAGACAGGTTCAAGGGTAAGCCAGCTGCGCCAAGCTGACCGGACAGAAGGGAAAGCCCTTGGTGGTGTCCCTCATGGAGTCAGAGTCCAGTGTTTTATCCAAAGCTGATAAAGCACACGGAGAGGCTCCGGGATGTTCTGAAAGGCAAGGATGAAAGATGACCTGTTGGGATTCCTTAATTACAGTCCCGCGGACGGTGGGGAGGCCGGCGAGGCTGGCTGGACGAGCTTGTTGCCCGGTTTGAGTCCCCCAGCCCCCAGCTCGCTCTGACGCGGCCGCCTCCCAAGAGGGAGAGGGAAAGATCTGGGCCTGCCCCAGAATAAATGACCTTCTGTGGATCTCTTTCCCCACATTTCTATTCCTTCATCTGTAAGGCGGAGGAGGAAGGGATTTCGTAAGGACCAAACACACTGGGCGAGGTGGGGGGCTCTTCCCTTAGCCGGGCTCAGGCATCACTACACGAGACCTGGCCATTTCTGCACGCCGTCCACTGAGGGGTACGGTTAGAGGACCTCCCAGGGGCCTTCTCAGTGGGAGGACTTCTAAAGGAAGAGCCTGTGCTGCTACCAGCTGGCTGGCTACCCGCCCCCCCCCCAAGTAACTCAGCTTTTGAGAGCCCGGCACCACCCTCTTGCCACACACCAGTGTGTCGTGAACACCTAGCCGTGCGCCAAGAGCTACGTGAGGGACGAGGGATACGATGGTGAGCAAACTGTTGTGGTCCGGCCTTGCTGGGATTTGTGGTCAGATAAATAACTCAGTTACAGACAGTGACGAGTTCTGGAAGGAACACTCTGGGTCCTTGGGGCTGCCTGAAGGAAAGCATGTTTCTGGCAAGAGCGGAAGAGAACTCTGAGGTGCAAGGCTGCTTCCTGAAGGCTGGAGGCAGGGTATCAAGGCCACTGCAGAGCACGAGCCACAGGAGCCACCACGCCCTCGGGAGCTCCCCCCCTCTCCCCCCCGCCACCCCCATATGGACACCTGCAGCTGCCGGCGCAAATGCGGTAACACGGCGGGTGTCAAGGGTGGGGACCCGCCCCTGCAGGCCAGGCACACACAGGGCACCCCGTGATGTGCTCTGATGCCCGGACGCTGCTGGAGCAGAATCCCAGCCCCACGCACACAGGAAGGGAAGTTGCTAAGTGCTCAGCTGGAGACACGGGGAATGAATAGTGCATGATCCTTTCCGTACCAAGCTCTAAATCCAGGGAGCCGTTCCCACTCTCCTCGCGGAGACTGAAGGGAGTGGACTGCTGGAGCGCCGCCGCCAGAGACTACCTCCAGGGACGACAGATGTCACTAACACTTGTGCCGATCTGGAGAGAGCCGTTTAAGCACAAACCAGCAGGAGAGCCCCACGGCCACTTCACTTACGCTGACAAGGCTTTCTGCCAAACCCAGGGTCCGAGTTAGTTCAGCCCCAAGTCCACCCATGTGCTGGGCAGGCCAGAAGGGCTCCAGGCCTGGGTCTGGGGGCGCTGCCACCCCCCCACCCACGTGCCCGGCAGGGCACACGGCAGCTGCCGGCCCCTCCTCTGAACCCTCCTTTCCACTTCAGGGCTGTGCGATCCGCTGGGTGCTTGAAAGCACGAGGGAGAGAGGAGTACTTTGGAAAACCCTCGGGTCTACGCCTGCTTTCAAGCTGTGCCCTGGCACTTCTCATGTCTACAGGGTCCCAGCTCTCCCTCCGGCCCACCCACCGTCTCGGCTCCCAACCCCTCCTGCGCCGGAGCCGGAGGTGAGGAGCTCCTCACCGTGCTCCCCTGAGCCACCACCTGGACCAGCCTAACCTCCCCGGGCTCCCCATCCTCAGACCAGGATGATGCCGCGTAGCTGGCAAGGGCTCTCGGAGGGCCACAGACCCAGTCCCTTGCGGGCCAGCCGCCTGCTGTCCACAACCGCCTCCGTGAGCCTGGCCTGCGCTCTGGCTGCCTCCCACCCAGCGCCAGTCCCCTCACGGCCCCGGGGCCTCACTCGGGTCCTAGCTCCGGTTTTCAGCTCTCGCTCCCAGTGCTGATCGGCCCTGCTGGCCGTGCCTAGAACTGTACTCAGCAAGCAGGCTGGTGAAGAAAATGAGGCTCATGCCCTGCAAAGGCACCCTGTGTTGCTGGACAGTTTTGGAGCCCAGATCCCAGCCCTCAACAACGTGAGAGATCAACCGCGCTATCCATCTTTAGATGTCCCAAATGACGAACTGAGAAAGGAAGACACAGCATCCCAGAAATCCCAGTTCTCAGGCCTAACTCCAAAGGCAGAACACCTAATGTGGAGGGGAAGGATGTGTTTATTTTTATTATTTAAAAAAATTTTTTTAGACAAGAGTGTGAGCAAGGGAGGGAGGGCAAAGAGAGAAAGAGAGGGCGGGAGGGAGACACAGAATCCAAAACAGGCTCCAGGCTCTGTGCTGTACACAGAGCCCAATGTGGGGCTCGAACTCACGAACCATGAAACTATGACCTGAGCTGAAGTCGGATGCTATCAACTGAGTCACCCAGGCGGCCCCCCCTTTTTTCTAAATTTTTTTAATGGTTATTTATTTTTGAGAGAGAGACAGAGTGCAAGCAAGGGAGGGAGGGCAAAGAGAGAGAGAGAGAGAGAGAGAGGATAAGTATATATTTAAACAAAGTTATTTTAGAGCTGAACTCCTCCTTAAAGGTGGCCACCTAGGTTTCCTGGGCTCTGTGCCCTCAGCATGCACTGCTTAGATGTCAGACAAGGCCCAGCAACGCCATGGACTTGTCCCCGAGTGCAGCACACGTCCCATCTGCAAGCCATCGCCCCTAAGACTCCATGCTGGCGCTCACACATGCTCACCTTCAGCCAAGTGCCCAGGAAACAGCGCGAGGACACGGCTGCCCAGTGACCAGGTCATGACCCTCCCGGAGTCTCCGTCACACTCCAGGTAGGCACTGGGTGAGGGCACCCGCTGCCGTAAGAGCAGCCACTGACCTGGCTCGTGAGCCGGTCTCCCCAGGGGTGTAAGTGGGGGCTCGCTGAAGCCTGGCAGCTGTTGGTGGAAACTCTAACAGTGGAAGGAGGCGGGGACGGTCAGAGAGCTGTCTGACGGCAGGTGAACCCCTGGGGACAGAGCCAGTTACCCGGTGCAGAAACTGCCGGACTGCCAGGGTTTCTCCAGGTGGTGCCCCCTTCCTTCCGTGCCCGTCCCCTCCCCAAAGCCTGCTTCCACGGTACCCGACCCCTCCCTGAGTCCCCCGCCTCCGAATCCTGGCTCTACCTTCATGATTCCTGTTACCACCCTGCACAAAGCCCGCACCCACACACGCACGCATGCACATGCACATACAGGACCATGGACTCCCTCACCCCAGCTCCAAGCCTGGGCCCCTCAGCACCAGCCCCCAAACATCCGCATACAAGTGTCTCCATGAAGCTGAGCCAGCACAGCCTAAGTGGGCACTCAGGAGCCCGCCAGCTCTGAAACTGTGTAGTTCATTTTGTTTCCTGAGGAGAAGGGGAAAACGTTTGATCTTGCGCGGCTTCAACAAGCTACTTTGGCATCACTGAAATCAAAAGAAAAAATAACTGATCTTGAGAGGATTCACTGGACAGCAAAGCACCTTGGCTGTGCCATTCGCTCGAGGAACAGCTCTTTACTGGCATCTAGCCGGGAGGAACGAGCCCATTCCCATGTATGAAGCGGAGGAGGCGAGGCCGCCACACGCACCCCCCGTGCTCTGAAATCCCCGGCCCCGGCCCTGCGGTGGCTGTCTATAATCCCCGCCACCATCCCGGGAGGAGAGGCCCATCAGGGAACCTGGGCAGCCTCTCCCTGCTCTGACCCCAAAGGGTCACACGCTAGCGAACGGTGGTGCCAGCGTCTGACCACACAGCACTTGGCATCTCCGCGCTGAAGCAGAAGCATTCAGTATGTGGCACTTGGAGCAAAGGGACACTTAATTTCCATAATGAGCTCCTGGGAGGCTGAGAGCCGAGGCGAGAGGGCATTTCTAGAGGCAGCGCCTGGGCCCAGGCCCCGGCTCTACCACCAAACTCCTTATGGGAAGCTGGGCCCCAGCAAACCACCGGCACCCCAGTACCTCCACCTGTGAAGTGGAGACGACAATCTCAGAAGGCAGTTGTGAGGACAGAACAGCCTTACAAGCCTGGCCCAGAGCAATTATCACTGTTTTCTTGTTTCTAAATTTTCCATTGTTGGCTAACATTCCTTTTAACAGGTTCTTCTAAAAGTCCACAGACCCTAAGCACACAGCTTATGTGCACACAGCCAGATGACTTAGCAGCGAGTGCACCCGATGCATGGGACGGGGGGACAGAAAGACCCTGCCTGCCCGGAGCCACCTCTGACACAGCCCTGGCACGCCCACTGCGGGGGCCGGGGGGCAGTGAGGAGGCTCCTCTGCACCCTCACAGCGTTTGGTTTGGACCATTTAAAATGCACTTTATCTGTTTAATTCGTGCTGTGTCCCCAAGGCCTAGCACGGGGCCAAGCACATAGCACTGCTCTACGAATGTTCACTGAAAGCTTGATGTCTGCTCACTATTGTGGTTATTTGCACACATATTTTAATTCCAAATACTTCACTGTAAGCTAGCAGGTCTTATTGCCCAGCGTTAAACCTCTTCCTTTCTCTGACTCATGCATTCAGTCGACAATCTGGGTCAGGCACCGTGCCAAGTCCCAGGTACCCAGGGGAGAATTCGAGAATGGAGGATGGTGTCCTGGCCCTCAGGTTCTCAGAGCCCAGAGGGAGGAAGCATGTGGTGAGACTACACACCGGATGGGCCTGCGGGAAGGCCACCTGAGCCCTGCCAGGAGGCGTCAGGGAGGGCTGCCTGCAGAAGGAGCTGGAAGGAAACGGAGATCAAGCTGAAGGAGGAGGGCAGGCAGCGCCCTGTGGCCGGGGTGGCGGGTGCCTGCAGCTGCCGCACACACTTCGGTCTTAGTGATGCTGACAAGCGTGGCTTCACTGCGGAGGTGACGTGGAAGGCCGCAGGTGCCACTCGGGGCAGGGAGCCACACAGGTTTGCTTTCCTGGACGAGCTGCCCGGGGTGGGGGTGGGGGTGGGGAACAAACTGAACATGGCACAGGGGAGGCCGGGGCCCTCATCCTCCATCGTGACGCAGCAGATACTGGTTTGCCGGAAAGAGCGAGCGAATGCGAAACTTTAGAAACTCTGGGAAACGTGTGGTGTGTCGCCAGGCTGCTGGGAGCGCGGCCCGAGCACAGCGGGGTCCCTGCGAAGTTGATGCACCCACAGACGGGCTGTCCTACGGAGGGGAACGCCGCCCAGGCCCGCGCAGGTCGGGGGTGGCCGGAGAACGAATGGAAGGGTCACGGCCACCGAGCAGCAGGGTGACTCATTTCCGTGCACCTTGTGCCTCCACTCACGGCCCCCCGGCTGCCCTGTGACCACCGACGCGGCAGATGGTGGCTCCGGAGTCTGTGCTCACGAACTGTCAGCCCAGGGTCGCGCACGGCGGCTGCCAGTCAGGCTCCTGGTCTGGCTCCATGGAACCCACGCACGCGGGGCGCTGGCAGCTTCTAAGCGTGTCACCCACAAAACTGGTCCGGGGGGATGGGGGAAGCGCGCCCATTCCCTGTGGACGGCTTTCTGGGCGGAACAGCGCTGCACCTGCAGGTGCCTCGCCTGAGACCCCATCTCCACAGCCTGAGAGGGAGCTGCAGGGCGCCAGCTCTTCAGGCCTGACGTTCCCAGGGCGTCTACAGCAAGACACAGAGAGCGGGGACAGGTCAGCCCAGCCTGGCTTCTCAGGGGAGGCGAGCTCTCACTGTGCATATTGGCCGGCGGCTGAGCAGGACCCCTGCCTCGGGGACGAAGAGGGTTCAGAGCCCAGCTTCTGAAATTAGCAGTGTGCCCTCCCAGCCCAGCCGCCAAGGGGCCCTCGGGGACCCAGGCAGCAGCAGGCCTGCGGGCAACAAACCCGCCATTTCGTGTGCAGAGCCCCCGAGGAAGCACCCCCACAACTCGCAGCCGAGGCTCTCTGTGCACCGGCCTCAGAGCCTACCAGAAGGACCGGAAGCAGAGCCTAGGAGCCGAGGACACGGTGGGAGGGCCCTCGGGCCCCTGGAGCGAGCCAGAGCCAGACGCTTGCCACAGGTAACTGGGCTGCCCCACCCCCGCCTCTGGGAAGGGACATGCCAGGCTCCAACATGCTGAACAGGTCCCCTCGGCCCCAACCGACCCAACCCCAGGACTTCTCGCCTCCAAGAATCCAAGACCTTCAGCCCTCTGCCAGGCCGTGCTCACTCTGGCCTCCAGCCCTCGCTCCAACCCAACAGGCCGCCCCCCTCCCTGCTCCCAACTGAAAGTCCAGCCCTTCCCACCCGAACAGCTTCCCAGGTGACCCCGGCCAGCGGGTTCTCCTCTGAGCGCCATGACACCCAGAGGCAGACTGTGGCTCGGTCCCACGGCCCTCCGACCCCACGGGGGCCACCATCCACCCAGAGCCTTCCCCGTGGGGCCCCTCTTCTCTAAATGGCTTGCCATGTGCTGGGTAAGACACAAAGTATCCCCTCCAAGTACCTACAAACACTTCCATCTGATTTATGTCCCCGTGGGTGATCGGTCCTCCCACAGCTCAGGCCTTCGCGCTCATTCACGTAGCAAACACGGGCGTCCATAGCGAGTACCAATCCCTCCTTTCCTGCCCCTCCCCGGGGGGCCCGCTTCCGCCGTGCTCTCCAGCAAATCTTCCGTGATCTGGCCAGTGTCTGTCTCTTCCCACGGGAACTTACCTCCAGATGTCCCAGCCAGAGGCTCCTGGAGGGTGGGCCCCTGCCCCTCCCGTGCAGGCACACGGCCAGCATGCAGAAAAGGATTCTGGAATGACCCACTCCACTGAGTACCTTTCGGTGGAAAGGAGCAAGATTAAGCGTGAGGGCTTCTCCACCTCAAGACCGCAGGGCTTTGCTGAGATCTGTGCAGGTCTGTGGGTCACACCAGTGACAAGACGCCTTTCCTGGGAAAGAGGGACGCTACGGGCAGCATGGAGAGGCGCACAGCGAGCTGTGTGCACCCACGCCACTCAGAGCCCAGCGGGGCAGGTTCACCCTGAGTAATCGCTCCTCCGTTCGGCGAACACCCATCCCGGAGGCACTGATTTATACAAGCTGCAAAGTAATTTCGGAGACAGCGTCCAAGATGAGCAGAGCCTGCCTAGAAAAGAAACCGTTTGCCTTAGCGTTCCTCGGGCAAAAGATGTTCCTGTCCACCGACGTGATTGCAGCTAAGAATTTAACACGGAGCCTGTGAGCTTAAATCAACGACAGGACTTGTTAAAGCCACCTGATTTAATATATACTGACACTATATACTGGCAACTTCAACCTACCTTTTTTTACGGCAGCAGCTACAGGCTTCCATCGTGGCGCTGTATTTAGCTGCCTGATTTCTCCAGAGCGGTTTCTGCCATAGACTGGCGATTCAAACGTCGCCGCCAGACGCACCCCGGAGGAACAGATGACGTGCTGCGTGTGTGCTGGCGACTCCCAGCTCCCACACGGGAGGGACAGAACTCTCTGCCGGCATATTTCCTGAAGCCCCTATACTGCTCTACGCATACTTATTCCTGAAACCCTCACGGCAATACTAGGATATTACCAATACTAGGATAGGTCCCATTTTTACCCCCATTTTACAGATTGGGCAACTGAAAAGACAAATTTGTAACTTGCCCGGAGGACCCCCACCCTCCACCCCCACGCAGTAAGGGACGAGGCAGGAGTCGAGCCCAAGTCACACATCTGAACCCGTCCCGGTGCCTTGCCTGGCCTATGGCGCACAAGGCCCACCGGGTGTGCCAGCCTCTCCCTGCGCCACCAGCTGGCCCACGGCAGCTGTACCAGATGGTGCGCTGGCAAGGCCACGGCCTCCCTCCTGGGGGCAGCCAGCACCTGGCTGCCTGCAGACCTGAACCTGCACATGGGGCAGTCCTCTACTGTCCCAGAGGCACCTGTGGCCTATAGTCTGCTTCACACAGTCCGCCACCACCCCCCAGAGCCCCCGGGCCACAAGAACGCGCCTCACCATGCCAGGAAGCCACTGCTGCGGTGTCTGGACTCCACCGTGACTCTGTCACCAGCCACCCTATCACTCTTGCTGCCTTCTGGGAAATGTTTCCCGAGGCAGGTGTAACTCTCTGGCTACTAAAATTTGAGCTCTGGCCTGAATACCCACCAGGGAGGCTGCTACAAGCAGAGGGGTAATCAGACTCTCCCATTTCCCACTGTAGCTCCACGGGACCTAGAGCATAGTAGCTGCTCATGAAAATGGAGTATTCAGCTATAAGTCAACAATGACCTTTTGGCCAACGCATGGGAAAGAAAAGTGTTAACAGGATTTTGAGTTTCCTTGCTCACGTTTTTTAAAACTGGGCACCTGAGGGGCACCTGGGTGGCTTAGTTGGTTAAGCGTCCGACTTTCACTTAGGTCACGATCTCGCAGTTCGTGGGTTCGAGCCCCGCATCGGGCTCTGTGCTGACTGTCAGCTCAGAGCCTGGAGCCTATTTCAGAGTCTGTATCTCTCTCTCTCTGACCCTCCCCTGCTCACGCTGTCTCTCTCTCTCTCTCTCCTAGAAATAAAAAAAAATAAAAAATATTTAAAAAAACAAAACAAAAAAACTGGCACCTGTGACCACTGTCTCTACTGCACCACAGCATCAGAAGATGTTCGCTCTCGGACAAAACCATACACCTCTTCCATCTCCAGATCTAAAAATAATTCGTGCTCGTCCCCAGCAGACCCTGGTGCCCCCTCCTCGTCTCTCACCACTTGAGCCTCTGGCCTCTGGTGTCAGGGAAGCACATGGATGCTGATGTCTGTGTTTTCATTTCATCCTGCAGCTTCCCTGGAAGGCCAGTACCATCCCGACTTTACTTTTTAAGCTTATTTACGTATTGGGAGGGGGAGAGAGAGAGAGAGAATGCGCGTGTGCACAGGTGACCGTGTGCATGCCAGTGGGGGAGGGGCAGAGAGAGCGCGCCAGAATCCCAGGCAGGCTTTTCGCTGTCAGTGGCAGGACTCAAACCCACGAACTGTGAGATGATGACCCTGAGCCACAATCAAGAGCTGAACACTTAACTGAGGCCCCAGGCTTCTCTCATCCCCCCTTTAGAGAGGAGACTCTGAGGCCCATATCAGTCAGGCCACTGGCCCGAAATCACACAGCTAGCGATGGCACAGCTGGGAACAGAACCCAGACCTTTCTAACTGCAAAGCCAGTGCTCTTTCCACTAAGCCCACAGCTGCCTAGAAAGTTCCAGAGGTTTTGCCACAAGAACAAAAATGGACTTTCTGTAAGCAGCAGGCAGGAAAAAGTAAGTGGGCTCAGGAAGAGTGACTTCCAGAAAAAACAAAACTCCCCCCCACTGCCACAAAATTTCTCATCAGGAAAGGAGTTCCTCCTAAAGGCGCCTGGGTGGCTCAGTCGGTTAAGCGTCCGACTTTGGCTCAGGTCATGATCTCACAGTTTGTGGATTTGAGCCCCTAGTCGGGCTCTGAGCTGTCAGCACAGATTCTGTGCTGTTTCAGATTCGGTGTCTCCCTCTCTCTCTGTCCCTCCCCCACTTGTGCTCTCTCTCTGTCTCAAAAATAAACTACAAAAAAATTAAAAGAAAAAAAAAAAAAGGAAAGGAGTCCCACATGGGCCTAGACTCGCGGGAGATGCTCTGAGGCTCGCGGGCAGTTTGCTAGGCCCCCTGGACAGCCCGCACAGCCCAGCAGAACGTCACAGCACCGTGCAGCCCTTTCTCCCCCACACATGACTCGGAAGTCACGCTGCCTCTTGGGCCAAGCCCAGCCCTGCGTGTGCGCAGAGCCAGCCACAACACGGCTAAGCACGAAAAGGAAGGGCTGAGAATGGACATGGTGATAATGCGGCTACCCTCTTTATGAGTTCTTCCCGGCGACGTGGGGTCACCACCTGCACTCATAGCCAAGCCACACCTACCGCCATCCGGATCTGACCCCGAAGACCGGCCCTGTCTGGAGTACACTCGTCCCTGTCCCAGTTCTGGCCAGGAGAAGCTGGGCCCATCAGGCACCATCAGCCTGCTGTCTGCGCCCCTCAGCACGCAAGCATGGCCATTACCTCCCAGAAGCTGTCGCTGGACACTTCCACTCCAACGGAGTCATCGTAAGCGACAGACATCTCTTCCAATAGTGAGGGGGCAGCAGCGAATGCTGAGAGCAGAGGTCAACTTCAGATGCTCAAAATCCGTAGTCCAACCTGTAAAAGAAAAGCACTTTGTTGGGGTTTTTAAGTTCCTGAGGTAGGAAGCAAGCCCCTCCATCACATGACTTCCATGTCCACTGCTGCCTTAGTGCAGGGCAGTCTCGACTGTCCACTTTGGGTGAGAGCTTGTTATGTGCGCGTGTATTTCATATTAACAGTGAACCTTCTCAACATCTTACTGAAGAGCTCAGAGGGCTTTCTGGAGAATGGTTTGTACTCTTAGGCCAACAGGTTGATGATGTTACTAAATAAGTTTCCCGGTCGCTTGGAGAAAGAGCACGTGTGCAGAGAACACACAGAAGCAGGTAGAATCCCTGTGTCCCTGGACTCGCCCTGCCCCAGCCTGTCCCACTCACCGGGCAGGACCAGGCCCTGCGGTCAGACACGAGTGGAAGTAATCCGCCTTGGACACATGAGTCCATCCCCCTCGCTTGTGTCCCCCGCGCCCACGACGGATTCACCTCGGCCACTAAGGCCCCAAATCAGACCAGTTTATTCTGATACTGTCAGCGAGAGCACAGACAGGTGACGGTGACCCACTTCTGGGTCATGAGGTGATGTGCTAAACCCAGCAAGGGTAAAGGGGTGGTTACCCCCCTGCTAGAGGGAGGCGGCCGTGACATTCACGAGCACAGGCCACAGTGATGCATGGCCCATCCCCAACCACGTGAGACTCCCTGACTTCTTGGTGAAAAGTTGACTCTGCCCTCCTTTCCATCACCCTGTGTTCAGATCACACAGCCCGAGATTGGGAACTCCCCTCATCGCCAGAGTCAGGAGTCCAAAGCTTCAGCTTCACTCCGGGAGGAGCCCGGCAGGAGGGGGTGGGCGGTGTGACCCACACTGCTGTCCCCTCAAGTACAAGGCTTTTGTTCTGGGCCCTTTTCCATTCGTCACCGCATCGGATTCTCACGAGCCTCAATGTGACAGTCCAGAAGCGTGGTGAGGAACAGGAAAATGGGCTCTCGAGTCAGGCTACCTGGGCTCTAATCCCAGACCTATTACTCACTAGCTGACCAACAGTCGGCAAGTTACTCAACCTCTCTGTGCCTCAACAGCCTTATTGGATTATGGAACACATATCACAGAATTACAGTGAGGGTCAAATGATGTCAGACATACAGGTGCCAACGGTATGTGGTCCATAGTAAGTCCTGTGGACTCAGTCAATTCCAACATCATTATCATTAGATAGGAACAATTACTACTATCATCACTTGTATCTCTACTTCACAGTTGAGATAACTGATGCTCGGAGAGGTGAAGTAACTTGTCCACAGTCACCCAAGTCATGAATGGTGGAGACAAACATTTGGCAAGTTTGCTAATAAGGTAATGTTCTCTCCATCACACCAAGATGTTTTCCAAAAACTAACTGAAGTTTAAACAAATCTGCTGTCCTGTAATCGAAGACCTAGTGGCTATTTCAAAGGGGGTAATGTGATGTGTGTCACAGCTTCTGAGGATGAACACAGCACTTGTACAGCCAATAAATCCAAAGAGCGGATGACAGTACTTCAAAGCCAAGTGCCCCAAATTCGCACGTGCTAGAACCAGGCAGCAGCCCGAGAGCGTGCAGGCTGGACCTCTGCTCCATCGTCACAAGGCAGCGTGTCATATTAACTCCAGGGTATCAGAGAGGCCGACCGGCTGCCCTGGCTGGGCCCTGGCGCCATGTCCCACAGCACCCCGGGCTATGCGATCCTGTGCTCTTGACCGGGGTTCTCCTGGGAGCCCACCAGCCCACGTTTGCAGCAGCAGGAAGTCTTCTACCCAGAGCAGCCGTCTCTGCTCCAGGCTCCTCAGGAAATATCTGGGCTTTGGGCTCAACCGAGTCTCAAAGTGGTCTAATCGGGCTGCTGGCTAGGCTGCCTGGCAAGCTCTGGGAACAGCTGCAGGGAGGAGCTGGCGCCTGCTCTAGATGGAGATGCAGCTGGACACTTGAAGAGCCCAGGCGGAGGGATTCAGATTCCGTCGGGAGTTGGCCACGGTACAGACATAAATAGCCAGTCAGCTCTGCCTAAGATTTATTAAGAGCCTACTAAGTGCCAGGAGCCGAGAAGAGGTTGCCACTGGGCTCGGCACAAAAAGACACACTCGACTTCAGAACCTGAATCGCCAAGTAACAAAACCAAGTAACCCCGGGGCTGTGAGGGCTTCAGAGAGGAGGCGTGCTCTTAGCGGACCAGCAGGAAAGAGGCAAGTCCAGCTTTCCGAGCCCGAGCCCCACGGTGGCAACACCTTTAAGCGTCTCCCTCAGCCCAGGGTCCTGAGCCCACCCTGGCACTGCGCTAGGCAACTGCAACAGTCCCCAGGGGGCGGCGGTCCTGGCACCAAGCTGACCCCTGGCCTCAAGGACAGAGCTTTCAACATTTCACTAAGTAGGAAGTTTACTTATGCGATATTTTAAAATATCATTTTTTAGTTAGAAAGTTCCTTTCTACTATAATTCTGTTAAGAGCTTTGATCGTGAATGGATGTTTACATTAAGACTGGGTTTATTTCTCTTTAAATGTCGGGCAGAATCTGTCAATGAAGTCTCCTGGGCCTGAAGTTTTCTTTAAGCACTTTGCATCGCAGATTCTAGTAAAACAGCAGAAGACTGTTCATGTATTTTCTATTTTTTTGTGTGCTGATTTTGTAAAGCTGTGGTTTTCTAGAGAATCCAGGTGATCTTTTTCAAATTTATTGGCATAAAATTGTTTACATTATCCTCCAATGACCACTTTAAAGACTGAGGGATCTGTAGTAATGTCCCTCTTTTCATTCTGACATTAGGTTTTTGTGCCTTTTCTCTTGATCAGTCTCATCAGAGATTTATCAATTTTCATTTGTATTTTTCACAGAATCAGCTTTTACCTTGCTTGCTTTCAGCTGTCTACTGAATATCTGTCTTCATTTTCCTTGATCTCTTCCCGTTATTAATTTCCTTCCTTCTACCATCTTTGGCTTAAGTTGTTCTTGTTCTGACTCTGGCTATGGAAGTGTAGCTTATAAATTTTCTGTCTTTCCTCTTTTCTCACAAATGCATTTCCCTCCGGGTATAATTTTAGCTATTCCACAATCTCATTTATTCTTTGTAATAGTCCCATGAGGCAGGTATCTTTAGTCCCTTTTCACAGATGAGAAACCGAAGGTCGAGCAACTTATTTAAGGTGATAAATGGTGAGATTATGACTCAAGATGAGGTTCTGTGGTTCTAAAATGCAAGTTCTTCCTTTTACAGTATGTTACCTATAAATAGCAGTTTGTGGGTATTATGCTATGAAAATAGCAAGAAGGTAGAAGCGAGTGCTCTCCTGCATGGGGTACGGGAAGCTAGAAAGGGACTGGCAGGTGAATGGGCTCTGTTCCTGCGCAAGAGAAGGGCTGCCTATCTGCAGGCAGAGAGGATGGTCAAGATGGCTCAAGGGGGACCCGGAAATCCGTGACTGGTGATTTCACAAAACAGATTTTGCAAAAACAGAATCAGCTCCCAGCCTTCAGGGCTCACGTAAGAAATGTTCTCCTGACCAATAGTGAGATTCATTCTTTCACCACCAGAATGTGATGGGGGCCACGACTCAACAAGGCACAACGATCAGCCATTCTTCCTGGGCCCAAATGACCTCCTGGGTCACACCACCCACACCCCAGGCTCAGAAATGGTCTGGAAGGGACTGGAAGGTGCCCATGTGGCTCAGTGACACAATGGTTTGTGTCCATTTAAAACTGGGAAGAGGGGAAGACCTGCCATTATCAGCTGCTCTTGGTGAGCCTCATCCATCCATGCATCCATGCATCCATCCATTCAACAAAGATCTAAGTTTCAAGAACTGAGCTGATTAGTGACAGGAATGCAAACAGCCCATGAGCTAGACCTTGGTTTCTTTTAAATGAAACTGAAAACAACTAAACTGGACTAGAACAATGGGAAAATTGGGAAAGATCCAAATGTTAAATTTGTCAAATGCAAACAGAGGAAACATTCTTTGCCTTTTAAGTGCTGCAAATAAAGTGAAATCGGTAATAAATGCTTGATGACAATCAAAATAAAATCTCATAACGTCTCTTCCACATATTTACATAAGACAAAAAAAAAAGTGATAATACCCGATGTTAAGGGGTCTCAGTGTACCAATCAGCTTAGGTATCCTTTTTTTAAAAAATTGTATTTGCAGCTTAGAAAAACAAAAAGAACCCATGTTTCCATAGAGGATGCAGACAGAGAACAGAGTCCAGCAGAGGAGAAAGGACAGGAAGGATCCGCTGCAGCCCCAGCGCTCAGACAGCACAGCGCCTGCTCTTCCCACTGTGTGCTTCCCGGCATCACTTAAAGTGAGGGGTGGTGCTGGGTGGGGACACATGTGTGAGGGCGCCCAGAGCTGTGAGAAGAGAGGACACAGGGCACAGCCCGTGCTCTAAGGAAATGGAGATTCCTGAACAAAGCCCCCTAAAGTCCAGCCCAGCACAGGTACTCTCTTCTAGCGTGTGGACGCTCACCTGAGTGAGCCCCCTCCTGAGTGGGAGCCAGTCACAGACCAGGCCACACCCACGGCATCAGGCTCAGTCCCCAGGGAAACCAAGGCCATGGCCCCACATAGGTGTTCAAGAACTGTCTCACGGCTGACTCACGCCCCCAAAGTGGGCCCTCTAGGCCGAGGCTGGCCATGCTTGTGTTAAATAAAGGAAGCCTGCTTCAATTAGACGTGCTTCTGCTCCTCCAACCGGGAGCCAAGGGTAAGAAACCGACAACATGGCCACGTCCAGGCACCAAGCACCCCTCTGCACCGCCAGGTGGTCTATGCAACCTTTAGACATATTTTTGTTCCTCAAAAACTCTGCAGAAGTGATGAATATTGTCCTCATTTTATGAGAAGGCAACTGAGGTACACGTAATTCAAGTCACTGGTCAAGGGCCCCACAGCCTATAGATGCAAGGCAAGGACTCAGCCCGGACCCTGAGACCCTGTGACCCTGCCCACTGCTCATCCAGCCAGTGGCCCCCAGCTCTGGAGGCCTTGCTGGAGTGGGAGACCGCTCCCTCAGCAAGGGCGCCTGAGTCTAGGGCTGTCCTACTAATACTGGCGTCCAGAACACCCCCGAAGGCCCTTAGCCTGTCAGGAGTATTACTCAGATTTTTCTTTTCACACACACACGTCCCTAGCCATAAAAATGAATCTGGTTTCAGCACGCCCTGGGCCGAAGAAACAAGTCAGTTGGGGAAACTGAGGCTTCTTTTTTTTTTTTTTTAATTTTTTTTAAAATGTTTTATTTATTTCTAGGAGAGAGAGAGAGACAGCGCAAGCTGGGGAGGGTCAGAGAGAGAGGGAGTCACAGGTTGAAACAGGCTCCAGGCTCTGAGCTGGCAGCACAGAGCCCGACGCGGGGCTCGAACCCACAAACCGCGAGATCATGACCTAAGCGAAAGTCGGACGCTCAACCGACTAAGCCACCCAGGCGCCCCGGGAAACTGAGGCTTCTGAGGACAATGAGAGAAACCGCAATCCTGTTCCTTCTAAAGGAGGCCGGGGCCGGCGAGTTTCCTGGCTCTGCCTCCTTCGTTCCTTCAGCGTCTTGAGCCAACCTGAACCATGACTAAGCCTGTGGATGCGCCAGGAGCAAGCAGACGGTGCCGGATACTCCGCAAGTACGTTTACTGAGGCCAGAGACACACAACGTGTGCTGATTAATTAACTGGGGGCTTCTCAAGGGGAAGGGGAAGGTCCTGGGAAGACAGCGAGGCAGCAACTACCTCGGCTCAGCCTCGGTCAACTCAAGTCCTCTGTCCTCTCTGTAAGGCTGGGACACCTCTGGCGGCCCTACCTCCTGAGGTGTGAGGAGGCTCGGGGGGGCGGGGGGGTAAGGGAGGTGGGAGAATTCTGGAAAAGAGCGAGGCGACAGACAAAGCAGTCAGTGCCGCTCTTCCCAAGGACGGGACGAAAGTGAGAGCTTCGCTGGTAGGCACCACACTGTCTAGCACCCAGCAGGTGACAGGTTACTTCTTCCCGAAGCAACGGAACCGCAGTCCTCCGCTGTAAGGCTGAGTGCGTCCCGTGAGCTCTGAACACAGGCTGCAGGTGCCCCCGGGCCTGGTCTGCCTCCCGGGGTACGCTGGGCGCCGAAGCCACGACAGGCTCTTACCGTCCAGCCCAGCGACAGGAAGATGCCATCTGAATACCAAACAACAGATTCGGAAACGAACCCCTGGGCCGAGGTGGTGTGTGCCGAGTTATTCTTGATTCCCTCCCATCACAATGGGAGGGACACAGGTAAGAGAGCATGTTCCCCGTGAATCTCCCCGGACCTGTTTCTTTCCCCAGGATTGCAGGAAAGCAGCCGGTTCAAGACGGGCACACACATGTCTCCCTCCGTCCCCGCAAGGGCCCACGGAGCGGACATGAGAACACGTGCCGCCTGCAGGGTCACAGCAGCAGGCCAGGGGACATGCTGGAAGCAAGAACACAGGTTAGCGCTGGGAGAAAACCGAGAAAACCAGCCCGAACGCCAGGGTGGGAATGAGCCCGCCCGGGGAAGGCGTGCCACGCCGAGGGCCGAGAAGTGCCAAGGCAGGGGGCCCGAGGGGCAATCACCGTAACTGGTAAAACCGCATTTGTGACCAGTAAGCCTAGACTCCCTTCAGGGACACCCCCCACCCCCGGAACCCGGAACAACTCCCTACACATCCTATTCTTTTTTCATAAACATGAACTGATAACCAAGGGGAGGACCAATGGCTGAGGAGCCACTAAATAAATAATGAAATAAAAACCCAAACCGTGAAAAGACCAAGATCAACAGGACAACTTTCATTTGGAGCTGATCTCTAGGGAAAACACGGATACTTCAGGGAACAAGGCAGAGATTCTAAGAAGCTCTGATAAGACTTCTCTAGGAAAGTCAAGGGTTACTGTACCCATAAAACAGGAACAGGATGCTATGAAAAAGGAGTAATCTGGAAATAAGATTTTTTTTTCTTGATTTTTAGGCATCTCATTACTGAAATAAACATGTTGATGGACGGACTGGGTAACAGAATGACGAGACTATGGCTGAAGCTAGTGGCCTCGTGGATGATAAGACCACAAGCACCTCCTAGTACATAAAACAGGAGGAGAGAGAGATGAGAGCAGGGGGCTGGTTAAGGGACAGAAAAGGCCATCAGGAGGTCCTGAGGCCGGGAGGGGCCAGCAGTCCCAGCGCCCCTGGTGCCGCCCTCCCCTCCTCTCCCTCCAAGGCCTCTGTGGGGAAGGCGGCTCTGCGGCTGCGCAGCCCGAGGCTGGCTCCTCTCGGAGCCCTAACGCTCCAGCTGCTGGACAGGCAGGGACAGTGAGCTTCTGCCTGAGACCCTGTCTGCCCAGCAAAGGTACACAAGCGGCGAGCTCATGACACCAAAGCAAGGGAATCCTTGTAAAGGGTTTATGGTGTAAAAATGCACGAGGACAGAGCGTGAAGATGTACCAACCATCACCCCTCTCCTGCCCAGCCCCCTGCAGCGCATATCCAGGGCCATCTCGCGTGTCCTGGGCACTCGGCAGGCCCTCGATAGTAGCTGAGTGCACACGCGGGGAGGTGCCTGGCGGGGCTCTGGGAGCCCCAGGGTCCAGGAGTGACTGGGGCTGGGGACGTGCTTCCAGATCTCGGGATCCAGGCGCTTCTGTCCCTGGCGTATGTGAGCACTGGTGAGTCAGAGCCACTGCTAAGATGCAGGCAGGGTCAGAGGCTCATGGAGGTCGCCAGGGGCGCCCTTGCCCAGGCTGGGAACTGGCATAACCTTCTTCCTCTCTGGGCCTGATAACAGGTATCAGGTAAACAAAAAATACAGATGACAGAAGTACATCTAGCTCATGTTAAATGCCCTTAATCTGATCTAAGAAGAAAAAAGAGAACGGGTCATTAGGCCAAAAGGCTGTTACCATAAAGCAAGGACATTGGGGGTGGAGGCACAGAGCTTCATCTCCCCTGAGAGCCGGCCGGATGGGGGTGGGGACGGGGGCCCTGTGCAGTCCTCTGGAGCCCTGGGAGGGAGCTGTCCTCACCACTGCCTCCCACCGCCAGGCCAGCCCTGTACTGCCCCGCGGCCTCTGTGAGAGCACATGCTGGACCTGGGTTGGTTTCTCCATTACCCACACTGGGAAATTCTTCATCCACCGCGAAGTGACCACAATTTCTGCTAAGCCACTGTCTGGCCCAGAGTGACAGGCAGATCATTCCCTGAGGGGCGAGTTGACCCATTCATCCTACAAACTGACGTTTGGGTCCCTACTGCGGGTCAGGCACAGCGGCAAGGGCCCCCAGGGTGGAGCAGCGAATTAGACGCTGTCCCGGCCTGCCTGGAGCCGAGGTCCTAACAGGGCAGGGCCCACATGCAGCAAAGTACAAGCGGCAGAGCTGTGAGGGCAGGTGGGAGGCTTTTCCAGAAGACGGAGCAGCAGCAAAGGTCCCGCGAGTGCGAGCCTGTTCTGGCCCCCGGAGGGCGCGGCGGGGGTGGCCTGGCACCGCCGGGAAGCTGTGTGGACCTCAGAGCTTGTGTGTCTGAGTGACTGGTACACACTTCCAGCCTCACGTGCCTCTGAGATATGCTCTCGGAAACCAAGCAACACAAGTGCCCAGTCGTTTCAGACCTGTCCCCAAGGGTTGTCACATGCCTCCTGACTGGTGTATTTCACAAAAGAGGAACACCGGGCCTTTGCCCCAACTCTTTCCTCTAACGCTTTAACCTACGGATAAATTCGCCCAAGAGTCAAACATAGGTAGTCACCGCGGTGTTATTTCTAATAGCAACAGAAAGGAAAAACACTCAAAGTCCCTTACTGTCCAACAAGAATCAAAGATGCAGGGGTGCCTGGGGGGCCCAGTCGGTTGAACGCCCCCCACTTTGGCTCAGGTCATGATCTCAGGGTTCATGAGTTTGAGCCCCATGTCAAGCACTGAGGCCCCTTCGGATCCTGTCTCCCTCTCTCTGCCCCTCCCCCGCTCATTCTCTCCCTCCCTCCCTGTCTCTGTCTCTGACAGAAATGAATACAACATTTTAAGAAAAGAAGATGCCAGTACAACTCTGAGTGGAACGGAGGCAGCCGGAGTAAAGGGCGGGAGGGACAGTGTGTACAGACATGAAACACACCGCACATATCAAGCGGGGACACTGGGTGTAGCATGGTAGACAGTCTGATCCCACTGGTGTTACAGGACGATTAGGTGTCCACCAAAGGGCACCCACGCACAGAGTCCCACCGTGTCACTTCCCGAGCCCTCCACTGCTGGTGGTGCCGCCCGGCACCCCGCTCCCCTTGACCAGCTTCCTCTGGAGACCCCGCAGCAGGAGGCCGGCGTCCTCAGGCCCCCAGGCAGGTCTCTGACCCGTAACCTGCGGCTCTCACACTCCCAGACCCCCTCTCCGCTTATCTTTCTCCCCCAAGCACTTATCTCCTTCCAAGAAGCTGTGTCATTTACTCAGTCCTTCCGTTCCCTGCTCTCTGTCTCCCGCTCTGGAATGTGAGCTGCCGCAGGGCAGGGATTTTCACTGCTGGCATCCCGAGGTCCGACACACGGACACGCCGTAGTCGCTGGGTGAATTCAGGACGAGGAAGGCTGAACTGAACAGTCTCAGTAATTTTGATTTATACAGACTGAAGATCCACAGGTGGAAAATACTCGGAGCTTTACCATGAAGATATTTTAACTCTAGTGGTTAGAATTCTTCCATGAACAATACTGCATATGTTAAAACAGCCCTCCCCAACCCCCAGAGTGGCCCCTACCAGCCACACAGGAGGCCCTTCCGCCACTCAGCGCCCTGGGCCACACCACCCCTGGGGACCACAGGCTCCCAGGTCCTCTCTGGCCCCAGCCTTGGCTCAGGCCATTCCTGTGGGCCCAGCCAGCCCCCTGTGAGAAAGGACAGGCTCTCCTGCTTCGCCCTGGCCCTCTGCTGCCTCCCATGGGGTGGACGCTCAGGGAGGAAGGCCTGAGCTAAGACACAGCTTTGCACCATTTACAAAGCAGGAACACTTTTTTTTTTTACAAATAGCTTAAATATCTGGCATGGCCTATTCTGTTTCCAGTGACTTCATCTGGAAAAGTGAACAGTCCTCAAAGGAAGAGATAGAGATCAGCAAATAAAGTGACTTATATCTCCAGAACACTGTGTCGTGGGCCCACTCCAGCAACGGAAAGCCGCCTGTGCACCGCAGGATGCTTGGTTTTAAAGGCTGCCCCGCAGGGGAAGGACACAGGGGCCCACGGCACAGCAGGTCACAGGCCTGGGCAGGGAGGGCAGGGTCCTCCAGAAGTACCCATCAGGGTGAAAGGTGCTGAAAGGTGCTGCTGGATTAAAACCCGGCTTCTAAATGTGGCCAGCTTGGGGTGGCCATGGAAGCCGTCCCCAGAATGAGCAGAGGGTCCAAGCGATTCCGCGGCAGACTAGCCAGACTAGCTGGGGACAGGCAGGGAATCTCTGGAATTCCATGGGGACACGCAGCTGCCTCGCCCCAAGCAGCCGCAGCCCAGCCTCCCAAACGCCCCAGTTCGGCAGAGAGAAAAAGAAGGGCAAGGCCCCGTCTTACCCCGTTTTAGTCGACGCCACAGAGCAGCCCTTCTCTTTCTTCCCAGAGAAGGTCACGTCAGGGAAGCTCTGAGGCGGCCAGGGAGGCTCTCCCACAACATCAAGTGCGGCCCCCGCGGAGGCCAGGGCCCCTCCCCAGCTGTGCTCAACCAGCCCGGGGTCCGGCCCACTGTCCCCCACCCCCCCCCCCCCCCCCCCGGCTTGCCTGGTGCAGGGCCTGACCCACCCACCTGGGCTCTCATTACTCAGGTTTTTCTTCCCCTGCCACCTGCCAACGAGTCATCCATGGTCCGTTTGTCTCAACTGCACAGCAGGCTTCTCCCCGGACGTCCGGACGTCCTCCTAAGGGCCATGCAAAGTCACGCTGCGGCCCCATCACGCTGTGGCCCCGCGCTATGGCCCAGGCCTCATGGGTCTTTCCTAGTCAAAGCCAAGGCCGGGGCGCTCCCCGGGTCTGTCCTGCAGCTCCATCAGGTTCACGTGCTCTCTAACGACACTGGCAGACCTCTTGGCTACAGTTTGAAAAAGTAGGATTTCAGTTTGAAAAAGTAAGCCTGGGTGGCTTAGTCGGTTAAGTGTCCGACTTTCGCTTAGGTCATGATCTCGCAGTTCGTGGGTTCAAGCCCCACGTTGGGCTCTGTGCTGACTGCCAGCTCAGAGCCTGGAGCCTATTTCAGAGTCTGTGTCTCCCTCTCTCTCTGACCCTCCCCTACTCATGCTGTCTCTCTCTCTCTCTCTCTCTCCTAGAAATAAAAATAAAAATATTTAAAAAAAAAAAAGAAAAAGAAAAAGTAGGATTTCAATCTAACCTCTTCCATCTGCCGTTCAGGGGCAGATCACACCCGCCTGGGAAAGGATGGGAACAGACCCTGGGAGGCACAGGAGGGAAAATGACCCCAAGACACACCTGGGCAGAAAAATGCTGCTGTCTGGCGGCGGGTGGGGGGAGGGGCCTGTTTTACCTGGTGAATCAAAACATCGTAGAAACTATTCACACGAACATCACCCGAGGTTGCACACAAGTGAGAAATGGGCAGAAAAGGGAAAACTGAAGCGTGAACTCCCACAGAAAGGAGGCTTCAGCTGGCTTCTCGCGTCCTGCTTGGTAAATACAGCAATCAGATTGGGGGGTGGGTTTCAGTTTCTGTTTAAGAAACCTCAAGGAAATGAACATTTATAAAACTTTACATGTGAAATGCCTTTACTGCATAAACAGGCCAAGGGATCAGGACTCCACTGAAATTGACGTGGACAAAGTTCCCCACGTGGACATCCCAGGGGACCCCCTCCACACAGTTTCCCCCAGGAGGCAAGAACGGAGGCAGCCGTGGGTGCAGCCTGCCGGCAACGCCAATTTAAAACACACATACATGCGCGCACACACGTCTTCACACACACCAAATAAACAAACCCAATGAAACTACATTGAACAAACCTTAATCTTGGATGATTCAGAAGCCACTTTATACTCTTACTGAGGGCTCGCAGGGCCAGTGTTAGGAAACTCAGCCCAAACGTGCCATTAAACAGCCAGGACCTTGGGCAACTATTGGCATCAGGTGAAGGCAGTGGGATGCTGGGCTTAAAATGTTTCACAAGAGCCTCCTACTGGCAAGAGACCGTGGGAGAACTCGAGTGGATTAAGGTCATTATAAGAGCACGTGCTTGCAGCGACCTTCATGGCTGCAAGTGCTTTCTTACTTTACTGGACCTGAGCCTCACGGCCACTCTGTGAGGACATTCTCACCCAGATCCCAGAGTCCAGCTCAAACTCATTCTCCGGGGCTCACTGCAAAACACGCCTCCGCCAACACGGAGCCCATGCGGCCTGAGCATGTCACATCACAGAAGTTACTGAACGGTGTTCCCACGGACACAGGACGTCATGCTTCTGCACCTACGAACGCTAAAGTTTAAAGGGACAGTTGATCATGATTAACGTGTGCCTTTTACAAAATGAGTAAAAAGAGGAATGACTGTCATATGTACGCAGTGACAGGCACTCTGACTCTATACCCCAGGGCCACCCCCCCACTGGCTGTGGGGAGGCCAGGCATAGGCACAGTGACAATTCTGGGGGGGGGCTCAGGAGATTGGGGAGTATCAGGTGGGAGCAGTGTGCCTGCAAGGGCTTAATCCAGCTTCCAAACTATGGGCAGAGGAAAGAGCGTCTCTGAACCCCACAGTGATTCCTCAAGGTTTTCTTTCAAGGTTAGTTTGTCCATCTTTCAGGATAGATCTCACAAGGGCCACGTGGCTGGGGACATCTTGCCAATCTGGTGACGTGCTCTCTAGTGGATGACCTACCCCCGATCAGGACAGTGCAGGGGGGTTACCCACCTTCTGAGCCTCGGAGCCACTCCCACCCACCCAGCCCCTTGGGGCCCCAGCACCTCCTTCCACATCATTCTTCAAGGTCAGGATCAAATATCACCTCCTCCATGAAGGCTTCCTTTATTCCCAGTTAATATTAAGCTTTGCTGCCTGGCCTGCCCTGAGCAGCACAATCCTCTCCTACAGGACTCACTCCATCCAAGCTCAGGTGGACATGAGTCACCCACACATCTGCCTCCCTCAGGAGACAAGGGGTTCTGAGGGCAGGGGCCACATGGTGTCTAGCTTTGTATCCCAATCATAGCACAAAGTCAGCTGTACTGAATACAAAAGTCCTACTGATTCCATCTTGACCATGAGATGACTTAGGCCCTGAGCCGTGCTCAATACAAGAGACAGGAAGTGGGAGCCTCTGACCCTGCGGTCTACCCAGACCTGCGATGCTGCCCCTGAGCATTAGGTGTGAGAGAAATAGACCTCTCTTCTGCTCCCAGTTTAACCCTGACCCAAGAAGCACATGGATGCCCACATTCATACACACCAAAAAAAGGGACACACTATTTTTTTTAATGTTTTATTTCTGAGAGAGAGAGAGAGAGAGAGAGAGAGAGAGAGAGAGAGCGAGCAGGGGAAGGTCAGAGAGAGAGGGAGACACAGAATCCAAAACAGGCTCCAGGCTCTGAGCTGGCTGTCAGCATAGAGCCCGACACAGGGCTCGAACCCACAGACCATGAGATCATGACCTGAGCCGAAGTCAGATGCTCAACCAACTGAGCCACCCAGGCGCCCCATGGTGACACACTATTAAAGATATGAATTTTGCAAGTGACTGTCTTATTAGTTTTAAATTCCTTGAGAGGCGATGCCTGGGTGGTTCAGCTGACTGAGTATCTGATTCTCGGTTTTGACTCAGGTCACGATCTCACGGTTCATAGGATCAGCCCCACACTGGGCTCTGTGCTGGCAGCACAGAGCCTGCTTGGGATTCTCTATCTCCTCACTCCTACCCTGCTCATACTCTCCCTTCTCTCTCAAAATAAATAACTTTTTTTCTTTTTTTTTAAAGGGGCACCTGGGTAACTCAGTCAGTTAAGCATCTGAGTTCAGCTCAGGTCACAATCTCACAGTTTGTGAGTTCCAGCCCCGCGCTGGGCTGATTGCTGTCAGCACAGAGCCCGCTTCGGATCCTCTGTCTCCCTCTCTGTCTGCCCCTCCCCCGCTCGCTCTCTCAAAAATAAAATTTTTAAAAATAAAAAATTTTTAGAAGTAAAAATTACAAAATGTAAGTTTCTGACTGTTCAAATTCAGAAGTAAATTTATCCTTGAAATAAGTCTACTTTATTTCTTACTGATACACCTAATCTTAGAGACAGATGTCAAATGTATAATACAGTGGCTTCTAAACGAGAAGTTAGATTAGCTTGAAGGCTTTAATTTGAGCTAATATTCAAGTTCCTGGCATATTATATTCTTTGCAAGTTAAATGTATTTACATGTACTTCCTTGATTGAAAACGTGATAATATTAAGCAAACATAGGTAATAAATTTAGAAATACCACTACTGAGGCTGCAGCAGTTGCAGCAAAGACCTCACAGATGCACTTGGCTCAAAGCAGGTGACAGGGGGTCAGTTACCATTGCTGAGGGGTATGCAACACGTGAGCGGATTTCATAACTTACTGGATTTTTAAATTTTTTTTTAAATTTATTTCTAGGAGAGAGAGGAAGAGAGAGAGAGAGAGAGAGAGACAGAGAGAGAGATAGCATGAGCAGGGGAGGGTCAGAGAGAGAGGGAGTCACAGACTGAAACAGGCTCCAGGCTCCGAGCTGGCAGTCAGCACAGAGCCAGACGCGGGGCTCGAACCCACGGACCGCGAGATCACGACCTAAGCGAAAGTCGGACACTTAACCGACTAAGCCACCCAGGCGCCCCGTAACTTACTGGATTTAACACCAAGTCTGACAGGGGACGCGGTGGGCAGAAGGGAACAGCTGAGCAGGACAAATCAGGGAAGCGGTCACAGCTAGGAGAGCCAAGAGAACGGCCGGGACAACAGGGCAGGAGTTCAGCAATTCTGTCCTTACAGGGTCTCCCTGTGTCAGGGCCCCGTAGCCCCTCAGGCCCCAGAGGCACCCAGTGGGGGAGGGCTCTTCCCAGGACAGTCTCTCATCTTCCCTTCCCTCATCTGACGTTTACTGAGCCCTGATCCGGTGGCAGACACCATGATAAGAGCGATCGGGGGGTGGGGGGGGTGTGCTCACAGCGCCCTCAGAGTTGAGCGGGGCTCAGCTCTCAGCCCCACCAGGCATCAGAATTCACAGTAAAGGTCGATATTTGCTGAGTGCTTCCTAGGTGCGAGGCCCCATTCATTCTCAGAACAGCCCTATGAGGCAGCGACTACTATCATCCCCATTCTGCAGATGAAGAAACGAGATACGCGAGCGCTCAAATAACTTGACTGAGGCTGCACAGCTAGCAGGTGGCGAAGCTGGGACTCAAACCCCGGGGCCAGGTGCCCCACTGCCTCACGGTCTCCCAGATGACACGTGGCGATGGAAGATTCCTTGCAAGGAGAGGCAGAGGTGAGCGCCGTGAGTGCGACTGTGTCAAAGAGAGAGCTTGGGGGCCTCGCAGGGACAGCACACCAGCTGGGACTCCAGGAAGGGCACAATGCACGCACGCGCTCATCCGGCATCACGGAGCACCGTGGAGGAGTCTGTTCTGGAAGCGTGTCTGCTCACACAGCTTCGGGCGGTGAGGGACCCAGACGCATGCCCCGTGCCTGCCTCGCTCACACGCGTACCCCAGAGCTGGGCACGGAGCCCAGTGTAAACGGGGCAGTCACGTGTGAGGGGGAACGAGTACGCGTGCCCCCAGCCCTGCAGCACGCCAGCTAGATAACCGTGGGCACGTTACTGCACCTCTCAGAGCCTCAGTTTCCCCACCTAGAAAGTGAAACTGATTGGCATTGTTGGCGGACGAAATGCCCCGGTCCTGGGTAAAGTCGCTGCTCCCCGCCAGGATGCTGAGCCCTGGAACAGCACACTCGGTGCAGCGGCCTCCCAGGGACGACAAGCTGAAGCCCAGGAGCCAGTGGGAATTAGGCAGGGGCACAGGGGTAAGGGCCAGGTGTCCCAGACAGGAGAGTCCTCGGGGAAGGGCGGGGGGGGGGGGGCTGATGGGGGCAAGGAGGGAGCACGGGCCAGCCAGTGTCGCCGAGAGTGCTCAGCACGGCCCGCTGGCCCCCGAAACAGGAACAGTGGGGTAGGAAGGAGGAACTGGGGTCACCTTGCTGCATAAAAATCCCCCTGTGGTTTAAACTTGATGACTTTCTCATAACTTATAATCTTCCAGTTGCTGGCTGGGTGGAGAGCAATGTTGTATGTTATTAACAGTTACATTAAAATTTTTTTTTAATGTTTTTTATTTATTTTTGAGACAGAGAGAGAGCGCGCGCGAGAGCACAAGTGGGGGAGGGGCAGAGAGAGAGGGAGACACAGAATCCGAAGCAGGCTCCAGGCTCTGAGCCGTCAGCACAGAGCCCGATGTGGGGCTCGAACTCCCGGAGCTGAAGAGTCTGATGCTTAACCAACTGAGCCCTCCCAGGCACCACTAATAGTTACAATTTTAAAGACAGGCCTATGCAGAGATCGTTTTGTTATTTAGATTCTTAACAACCCAGAGTGTTACTTACTTACAGAACTCACATAACGATACCTCTCTCCAAAAAGAGCCCAGAAAACTTCACAGAATCCCACATGCAAGGAATGCAGGCAGTATTAACAGCTCTAAAACTCCACAAAGTTACAATGAAAGCAAAAGCTGACCGTCTTCTCAGAGAACCCCCGGCAGTTAGTAGATCACAAAATCCAATCTCACTTTCAATTTCTAGTCTCCCCAGGCCGTGCCACTTTCCTGCTCGGCACCATCAGCTCCGAGTTAAACCCTAACTCTTTAAGTCTGCTGCGGGCCCCACCGCGACCTGGCCCGTCTGCCCTCGCCCTCTCTCCCTCACGGACTGGCCCTGTCTTGCTCCAGCCACAACCATCTTCCTGGGTTTCTCAAACGTGCTAAGCTCGTCTCTGCCTCAGGACTCCTGCACATGCTGTTCCCTCTTCCCCAGAGTGCTCTTTCCTCAGATAACTGCATGGCCGGTTCCCTGACACCATACGGGCCTTTGCCCAGGGGCCCCCGGGGCCGCCCTGGCCATCCTTCCTCACCCAGCCCCACCTGCCACCACCGTCACCCTGCAGAGCTCTAAGACTAACCAGTGTGTCGCCACACACCGACACATCCTGGATTACACAGGAAAGGAAAACACGGCTACTCGCATGACTGACCACAAAATGTTTCTGGAGCTGATAGCAAGACTTAATTTTTCAGCGATTCTTAAAAAGCTGATTCTTGGGGCGCCTGGGTGGCTTAGTCAGTTGAGCGTCCGACTTTCGCTTAGGTCATGATCTCGCAGTTCGTGGGTTTGAGCCCCGCGTCGGGCTCTGTGCTGACTGCCAGCTCAGAGCCTGGAGCCTGTTTCAGAATCTGTGACTCCCTCTCTCTCTGACCTTCCCCTGCTCACGCTGTCTCTCTCTCTCTCTCCTAGAAATAAATTTAAAAAAAGAAAGAAAGAAAAGAAAAACCTGATTCCTCCACAATGGTCAGCCTGTCTGGTCATCAAGGGAGAAGCCCTTCTCCCTCCCCACCCCCACACCCCGGGCAGGCTCCAGAGCCCTGAGAACCACGGCTGTATTTTGTTTTTGTTGTTTGCAAACAGGTCGCCTCTGAATTAAAAGAAGACACTGTGTTAGGAGCCAAAGGCCCAGTCAGTTACACCGCACTTGAAATCCTCAAGGATCAGGACTTGCTCTATCATTGAATCAACATTCGTATTTATGGAATTTGAACAAGTTTGGCCGGACCCATCCCCTATCATAAACCCCAAACAGACCCCCAGAACCTATGTTTTGATACCACATTTTGATACTACGTGTATGTGTCAGAGGAAAACCTGGTTATCCCCGAAAAGTGGAAGAGGTCAAAGACTTTAAGAGATTGGAAACAAATTACCTCTATGATTCTGTATTATTCGGGGACTTTCTTTTAAAACCAGAACAATCCTTTAAGACACGCATTGCTCGAAGCCAGAAAATTTGGAAAAGTATCTCCCTGAATAATCCCAAATGCCGGGAAGAGAGGGCAGGGCAAACTTGGCCAGTGACTGCCAATGACTGGTTTTCTTTGGACTGCAGAGTCTTAAAAGCAGGAGCCCTTTCCAAAGTGGAAGCCTCGATCAAGTCCAAAAATAAATGGATAAACAAAGTGGCAAGAGACACACACAGGCTTCAAGAGAAGCAAGAACCGAGAGCCTGCTGATGTCTGGACCTAAATGTCCAAGGCCAGCATGTCGCGAGCAAACATGGCAGCGTGCCCATCCTGTACCCCCAACCGTGGGACGTAAAGGGGAAGTGGTTCCACACCACACAGATGACACTGGTGTCACCTGCTTAGACTGCCAGTAGGGGCCTCCTAAGAGTCCCGACCATCCCCACTTACTGGAGCTCCTTCGCAGAACCAAACCTTCTCTCTTCCCAATGCCTCTGATGGGAAAAACAAGTAACTTTTCCACTTTGGAGCAAACTGCTATTGCAGCTGGAGAAACATTCTTGGATGTCACAAATAAGATATTCTGCTTCCAGGGAACTGGAGAGTCGAGGCTGGAGTGTGAGAAAGGATGAACAAGCAGATTTGAGGAAATATTATGGAGCTATGGTAACACAACCAGGGAAGAAACTCCAGTTGCACAAAACTGTTTAAAAATAAACCGGATACTAAAATACCAGCGAAAAGCTACAATGACTCACACTGTTCTCCTCAAATACTTATGAGAACAGCCAGCGCTTTGACAGCCTCCCCGCCCTTTTCCCTATTGGAGAAACGGGAGACAAAGAAAGTAAAAAGATGCTTTGAAAATCTTGCTCTAATTTTACCCGCGACTTGGTATGAATAAGACCTTCACATGTCTTAGGGTTTGCTGGGAGCACAGAAACACACATTCACGACGAGGGAGTTGGCTTGAGGCTTTTCATAAACGCCGACTAACCTCACAAAGCCTAACGGGGGCCCTGGGTGCGCTATGCTGAGTGTTCAGATACTGGTAAATGTGGTAATGAACTACAGTGCACTTTCTGTCGTCAACGTACCGCCTCTTAAGGCATCGTGTGTGTGTGACCCCCTTCCCTGTTCCTCACTTGCGTGCGTGCCTGCTTCCCTGCACATACTCTCACTATACTCACACTCCTTTTCACATGTCAGGCACGCACACAAGGCCCCTCTGGGCGCGCCCTGCTTGCCTGGCCCGCCTCAGCCTCCCGCCGGGCGCCGGAAACCCCCATTCTGCAAGGCCCAGTTTGAGTGTCACCTTCTCCATGGAGCCCAACCACACCAATGACCCTCTGCCCGCCAGTGTCCCTCTATGGTGCCATTATCTGGCTATATCCCTACTTCCCCAACCAGGCTGTGGCTCCGGGGAGGGGGTGTGGGGGAGGGACTCTGGTGCCCGTCACAGTAACTTCGGCTGCTCAGAGCCACCTGTTGAAGGGAGACTAGGGCCAGGGAGTGGATTTCTTAGGAAACTCCCTTCCTGCAGTATCCGTGCCATTATTCCGCATTAGCCCAGGACCTGCCTCCTGGCCTGCTCCCCCTTCCCCGGCCCCACTCACTGCATCTCTCCTTTTCCCCATGAAAATAATAATGCTCCTCAAACCGCCACCCTCCCATGTGCCCGAAGACCTGTCCGGACACACTACCACGCTCATCTACAGCTGTGTCTGGAACCCGATCCCCAGAAAAGCTTGTTTGCGAAAATCTCTTGCTAGCTGGTCAACAGTTCCAGTGAAGAAACAGTATTTAGGTGATCACTTAAACTTGACTTTGTTTAGGGCTAATTTTAAAATCTTCTGCAGGAGAAATTATTCATCAAGTCCCTTAATCACTGAGATTTCTTTTTTTTAATTAATTAATTTATTTTACAAATAGTTTATTGTCAAGTTGGTTTCCATGTAACACCCAGTGCTCATCCCCACAAGTGCCCTCCTCCATGCCCATCCCCCCTCCCCCCGACACCCATCAGTCCTCAGTTTGTTCTCAGCATTCAAGAGTCTCTCATGGTTTGCCTCTCTCCCTTTCCCCCACCATTTCCACCCTTCTTCTCCCCCTTGTTCCTCAGTTAAGTTCCTCCTAATCCTCCTATACGTGCACACGTATGGTATTTGTCCTTCTCTGCCTGACTTATTTCGCTCAGCATAACACCCTCAAGGTCCATCCATGTTGCTACACATGGCCAGATGTCATTCTTTCTCATTGCCATGTAGGATTCCATCGTAGCGATGAACCACATCTTCTTGATCCATTCATCCGTTGATGGACACTTAGGCTCTTTCCAGGTTTTGGCTATTGTTGAGAGTGCTGCTATGAACATCCTTAATCACTGAGATTTCAATGTCGTTTGTGACCTAAAGCCCAGGAGAGCCACTTAAACACACACCAGCTCTGAGCAGGGGAAATGCCCACAGCAACGAAGGCCAACGTGAGGACGGCTCACGGTGGGAAACTGGAATTCAGGTGACTGGCCAGTAGCATCAAACAAAAGATCTGGAAAGCACGCTATACATGCTCCCGACCACGGCTGGGAGGAGACTCCCTATGTGTTCCGTGACGGGCTCCAGGGACGTCCCCAAGAGAACTGGCTAAGAATGGGACCGACCCGGCCATCGGCGTCTTACTAGCCGTGGGCAAACTCCCATGACTGCCTGTGCCTCTGACACCCCACTCAAGAGACGGGCAGGATGACGAGCGCCCTGCAGACTTCTGAATGAGATCAGCTTAGATAAGGCAGAGGGCCTTCCCTTCTCTTGTGTGGCCAACAGTGAATACTGGTTCCCTTCCCTGGCTCTAGTGCAAATGTCAAGAGATGGGGTGAATGACCTTGGACTTAGCACAAGACCCCTTGGGCCTTCAGTTTCCTCGCTCATAAGGCAGGTGATCTTCCAGCACTATTTAGACTCAGACATACTGAGCGGAGACGGGAGTACAGGCAAAGGATGGAGTGGGGCTGGCGCTGGCTCCGAGTTTTCAGTGAAAGCGTGCGTTACGCACTGTGTGTGTCAAAACGAAAAATGAAGAAAGATGACTTTTTTTTTTTTAATTAAATAAAAGCAGCAATCAAAAGGGAGTTCGGCTTTTCATTAAATTAGCGGATGTCCATTGGGACTACAATGGTAGCTACCCACATATTACTTAATTTCCATTATTCTTTCCATACCTGCAGTGAGACCATATTCTGGGTGCTGGGGAATCCAACAGGGTAGGAGCACCCAAAAATCAGTCCCCTATCATGGAGTTCCACTCTAGTGCACGTGGCTGACAAGGAAAAGAAACCAGAGTGGCCACTATGTGGAGAAACAGAGCAAGGCAAAGGCAGGAGGCTTTTGAAGGCGGAAAGGAGTCTGAACTTGGAAGTGGAGCGTCTGGAGAAGGTCTCACTGAACAGGTGGCATCTGAGACAAGACCGAGGGGCAGGCCAGGAGGGCCTCCCGGGGAAAAAGGAGCTCACGGATGAAGGCGGGGAGCCAGCCTGGCTGGGGAGCGGCCAGAGAGCCGCCACAGCGTCGCCCACTGAGAGAGCATGGTGGCTGGCGCTGGGCAGACGGCAGCAGAGACGACGACGCGTGAGTCCTGAGAGAATACTGAGCCTGAAAGAAAACGACCTCACCCTTTCGGCCTCTACCCCACCGGCGTCCGTCCCTGACCCGCTGCCCCGGGTTTCCCGGCTCAGCCGTGCAAACACCATGTGCCCAGGGCCGCAGGTGGCCTGTGTTTCCCGACTCAGCTCTCCCCGACCCAGACCTGCCCGAGGCCCGCCGTGGGTAGGAGTGGGGTTGTGGACCCTGAGCCCTGCCCAGGCAGCCGTGGGAGGCAGGGAGGCCCAGCGGCCCTGAGCGCCCCAAACTGTCTAGGGCCAGCTGTACAGACACGAAGCCCAAGTAGCTTCTCCCCCGCTCGAGTGGTCCTGGCCCCCCACCCTACAGAAGGACCCCTGTTCTCACCCGGCAGACATTTCTCAGCTCACTTCCTCACCATCCCGTCTACACGTGTGCAGAGTAAAGCAAAATCCTCGTGCTAAATGCTAGATACACACTGACAGCACTAAGAACTGAGGACATTTTTAAGGAGTTTATTCATTTTGAGAGAGAGAGAGCGAGCTTGGGGGGGTGTGGAGAGAGGGAGGAGGGGGGAGAGGGAGAGGGAGAGAGAGAGAGAGAATCCCAACCAGGCTCCTCGCTGTCAGCGGAGAGACACGGGGCTCGATCTCACAAACTGTGAGATCATGATCTGAACCGAAATCAAGACTTGGGCACTTAAATGACTGAGTCACCCAGGCGCCCCGGAACTGACGCCATGTGACCCCAGCAGAACGGGAATGGTTTTGAGGCACAGCGAGCAGTCACTTCAGGTAAGCACGGGTAGGGTCTCCTAAACTACCTCCCTCTCGACTTGCACCAGCGGGTTCGTTTCTGAAGTGTCTCCCGGGTTCGGCAAGGGGCAGAAGATGAACAGCAAATACTCAGCAGTGAACCCCTCAGGCCTAAGAATGAAAACTGAATGGCTCTGAAGACCCAGAGAAAAGTGTGTCTGTTTATTTTATCCTTAAAATTGGCGTGGAGAGGAAAGCCCCGGACGCAGAAAACACTTAATAAAGCCTCCCCCTTCCTTATATGCAAGGAGGTGTTGAAAGGCTTGACCTTTCCTTTCCGATTATCTTACAGGAAATGAACTCAAATCTTAAAATACGCTGTTCTGTCAGAGAGCAGCCTTCTGAAGTGGACGAGGAAGCTCTCCCCCCAGGCAGGGCTCCCCGAGATTGCACTGTGCGTCAAGGACCACCGAGCCGAGGGGCACGTCCACCATCTCCCGCACCCCCGCCACGTGCCAGCGGCAAGGCTCACAGAGGTCCTTCTACCGCACGAACTGGCCTGTGTAGCCCACAACAAGAGCTCGGGGAATGAGACAGGACCACAGGCGACAGGAAGACGAGGGGGGGAGGGAGGAGGTGCTGTCTGAGCTAGATTGTGATGGTCAGAGGTGACAGATTTTCTGGGCAAGAAATTAGTATTAAAAAATACTAGATTGGGAGTCACATAGGAACCCTTAAAATGACTTTGCTTTACCCCTAGGGTTTTTACATCCTAACAGTTCAAAGAAAAGAAGTCCATGGCCGCCCGTCACTGGCCGTTTTCAGCCCCTCTGGCTCTGCCTGTTCTGGGTGAAAAGGGTCTCAGGTCCTGGAGAATCAGCAGCAAAGGAAGATGACCCAAAGTCACCCGGTCTCAGTCCAGCCCCTCGGCTGTCGTTCACCCACACAATTTAACGAGGACCCCATGCCCCCAAAACTCATTTCTCTTCTGCAATGCAGATGCATTAGCTGACAGGTCCGTGCCTGGGACTGATTTTGTGCAGTGACACTTGTGAGACCTCCCTCTGCTGGCAGGCGCCCTGGGAACGTTGGAGGCTGGGGCTGAAAATTTCCCCAAGCTAAATATTGACTCGCTGCTCCACAGGTTTAAAAATAGAAAGAGTTACTTTAAAAAGGCCAAAAATGACACACTGGCAAATCTGATATCAATGCGAGAATGCAAACAGCAGCGCAAGGAAACGTACCAGGTTTGAAAGGAAAATAATCGGAAGGGGGCCTAGTGGGACTCCAGCGACAGCCCCCCCACACACAGTCCCCAGGAAGGCCGATCCGTGGAGGGGCTGGGACGCGCTCCCAGGGGGTGACACGCCGATGAGAGCCATGCCACTTTTGCTCTCAAGGCTGGGGTGGGCCTACGATGTCCAGGAGGCGGTGGGGCAGGAGCCTGGGGTCTGTGCTCGCAGGGGCTGCTAGCTGTGAGGCCTCGGCCTGCCCACCTACTGGGAGAGACAGGTTCCCGGCCCTCCCCTCCCAGCTCTCCGGTGGGGATGAAGGGGCTGTCACAGCACCGCGCCGCCAGTCCTTCGGCTCGCGAACGAACATAACTTGGTGCCCCTACCGCGTTCCGGGTACTCACGATCACGGCGAGCAAGTCAAAGCCCCTGACACATGTTAGACCGTGCGCTGCAGGGGCATCTACACGTGCCGGGCCTTTGCTAAACTGCTTAGGTTTCTAACGTGGGGCTTGTCCCCTGGCCCAGCGCCCCCTCCCCCCGGGAGCTCCTTGGAAGGGGGCACGACATGGTGATCAGCCTAACAGCCTACCTAGCACGCAAAGTGAGCGCTAAATGGGAAGGAGGGCCGGTGTAAAACCTCATATTCCTTCTTGATGACTCAGTAACGCGGGCAGCATTTTACTGTGAAACAGCTTTTTATCGGGACGCCTGGGTGGCTCAGTCGGTTAAGCATCCGACTTTGACTCAGGTCATGATCTCACGGTTTGTGGGTTCCAGCCCTGCGTCGGGCTGTGTGCTGACAGCTCAGAGCCTGGAACCTGCTTCAGATTCTGTCGCCCTCTCTCTCTGCCCCTCCCCTGCTCATGCTGTCTTTCTCTCTCTCTCAGAAATAAATGAAACATTAAAAAAAATTTTTTTTTTAAAGAAAAAACAGATTTTTATCTTCTATGCAACAAAGGAAGAAACGTGCTGCAGAATAAATCATTAGACTGGACACTGCCCAGGACAAGCCCATGTCTTCCCCTTGAAACTCAGAAGCTGCACACCGCACAGGGTCAACATGCGTCTGCTGACTGAATAACAGTGGCTCCTGGGGGTGAGAATAAGGGGGGCGCGCAGGGGGTACTCTTCACAGGCATCTTAGAGTGCCACTCCTCCTGAACCGATGTGGGGACCGGGCGGGGGGTAGGGGGGAAGAAGCCGAACCAGCAAGCTCTGCGGGTTAGGTCGGAAGTGGTGGCGCCGGAATGTGAGCCCTGCTCTGAGGACAGGAAGCTAGCCTGGTCTGGAGATGGGGCACCCCTGCCTCGGCCTCCTCCGCCCCTACCTTGGGACTCTGGGTTGAACGCTGGAAGTCACAACTTAGGCTGTGGTCCTAAAATAATTCTTCTGTCTACATAATGAGAAGACCCGGACGCATCTCGAGGCGTGACATGATGTGGCCGGAAGAGGTTGTGGGAGGGACAACGGTTTAAGCGGCTGAAATTTTGCTATTTTTTTTTAAATAGCAACATGTTGACCTTTTTTACACGGAGATACAATCCACATGCAATTCTCCATTTAAAGCGTAGCCAACGATTTCTAGTGTGTTCAGAGTTGTGCATCCAACACCACGGACAAGTTCAGCACACCTCATCACCCCAAAAGAAACTCTGTGCCCTCTGGCAGCCACGCCCCCCACCCCCACCCCCACCTCCAGGCCCTGGCAACCACGGACCTAACTTCCATCTCTACGGATTTGCCTATTCCGGACATTTCATACCAACGGAATCCTGCAGCGTGTGACCTTTTGTACTGGGTTCCCGCACTCAGCACAATGTTTTCGAGGTCCATCCACGCCGAAGCACATGCTCGTACTTCGTTTCTTTTGATCGCCACTGTTCCATTATATATACACCCAGCAAAACATGTTTACTCCTGACCAAGGGGGTGGACACTTCTGGGTCGTTCCCATGTTGGGCTGTTAGAAACGCTGCTGTGGGCATTTGCAGGCAACTCTGTGTGGATATCCGTCTTCGCTTCCCGCAGGTAGATTCTGTGAGCTGAAATGCGGGGTCATGTCGCACCTCTGTATTTAACTTTTTGAGGAGCTGTTTTTGAAAGGAGTTCTTTTTCTTCAATTTTTTTTTTAAGTTTAGTTTACTTATTGAGAGAGTGAGAGAGAGAGAGAGAGCACACATAGGAAGGGCATTGAGAGAGGGAGAGAGAGAGAATCTCAAGCGGGCCCAGCACCTGACATGGGGCTTGAACTCACAAACGAGGAGATTATGACCTAAGATGAAATCAAGAGTCGGTCGCTCGTGAGTGAGGTCCTGTGTCTCCACCTCCTCCCAGCACTCGCTGCTGTCTGTCTTCTGTTACGGCCATCCTCGTGGGTGGAAGTAACCTCCTACGGTGGCTTCGATGGGCATATGTCCAATGATTAACGACGTTAAACACCTTTTTGTGTGCTTTTTGACAATCAGTATACCGTCTCTGAAAAACCGTTCAGATCATTTGCCCAGTTTTAATTGGGCTATTCATCTTTTCATTGCTGGGTTTTAACAGAGTCCTTTACCAAATATGATATGTGACTGAAAATATTTTCTCCCGCTTTGTGGGCTGCCTTTTCATATCTTGACGGCACCCTTTGAAGCATTAAAGTTTTTAATTTTGCTAAAGTCCAATTTATCTATCTTGTTCCTCTTGCTGTATTTTGGTGCCATATCTGGGAAACGACGGCCTAATCCAAAGGGAGGAAGATGTGTGTTGCTTTCTTCTCAGAGTTTTATAGCTTTAGCTCTTCCATTGAAGTTTCTGATTCATTTGCAGCTAAATTTTATACTTGGTAGGAGGTAAGGGCCCAAATTCATTCTTTTACATGTAGATATCAAGCTGTCCCAGCACTATTTGTTGAAAGACTGTTTCTTCCCCCATTGAACGGGCTTAGTGCCCCCAAGTGACCATGAACATGAAAAGTTGAGCTCTGTCCTCTCAGTTCTATCCCACTGATCTATATGTCTACCCTACACGCCAATACCACTGTTTTAAATATTATAATTTGTAGAAATGTTTGAAATTAGGAAATGTAAGTGCTTCAACCCTGTTCTACTTTTTCAAAATTATGTTGACTACTCTAGGAACCTTACGTTCCCATATGACAATTTTAGAATCAGCTTGTCAATTTCTACAAAAAAAAAAAAAAGCCAAGAAACAACAAAAGGCAGCTGAGATTTCTGGTCGGGATCGCCCTACACCTGGAGATCTCTGGGGAATGTGCCATCTTAACAACGTCAAGTCTTCCAATCCACGCACGTGGGAGATTTTCCCATTTATTTACATCACCTTGAAATTTTTTTCAACTTTATTTTTTTAGTTTTCAGTGTATGAGTCTTGTACTTCTTTGGATTATCCATACAGCAATACCATTAGTTTTGTATGTTGATCTTATATCCTGCAACCTTGTTGAACCCAGATATGACTTTTAATAGTTTTTTAATGAACTCCGTAGGGTTTTCCATATACAAGGACACGCCGTCTGCAAACATAGGTCATTTTGTTTATTTTTTTTCTTTCCAATTCATATGCCTTTTATTTCTTTGTCTTGCTTCACTGCCCCGGGTGGAACCACGGTGCGGTGGGAACAGAAGTGGTGAGAGCAGACATCCCTGTCCCTTCCGTCTTGTATTTCCCAACCCTGAAAGTTTTCAGGCATGCGCTTTCTCAGGCCAAAGTCCCCTCCTATTCCTACTTCATCGAGTGTTTTTATCATGAAGAGGTGTTTCACAGACTCCCTTAATGTTACGGAACAAACGCGTATCACCAAGGACCAAAGTTAACTTAGATTAAAACCACCTGACATTATATACTTGGAGGAAGTGAAGTGTCACCTAGAGGCAAATAAAAATCTATTTTAAGCAACTCGAAGAAATAGCTTATTCTCTGGCTTTAAGAAAACAATAAATGTGTAGGGGAGCCTGGCTGACTCAGTTGGTGGAGTGTGCAACCCTTAACCTCAGGGGCGTGAGTTCAAGCCCCATGTGGGTGTGGAGACCACTAAGGAGAAGAAAAATGGGTGCCTGAGTGGCTCAGCCAGTTAAGCATTCCAGACGAGGTCATGATCTCACAGTTCATGGGCGTCAAGCCCCGAGTGGGGCTCTACACTGAGCATGGAGCCTGCTTGAGATTCTCTCTCTCCCCCCCTCCTCCATCCCTTTCCCACTCACGTGCACGTGCTTGCGCTCTCTCTCTCTCTCAAAATAAATAAAAGTTAAAAAAATAAAATACAAAAGTAAATAAAATAAATTTGTGAGAGTAAACAAAAGACAGCGCCCCAAAACTTAGGCAATTACTTAAACCTCTGCACAACAAAATGTGATGTGAAAAGCAAAGAAAAAAACAGATTCAACACAACTGCTAAAAGTCTTACTGCCTAGAGTACGTTAAGGACTGACATGAAGACCTTCCACTGCACGAGAGGTTGCTGGAGACGAACACGCAGGAGACAAGACGGCCGGGCAAGGACAGGATGCTCACAGACGCTGCACCTGCTGAGCCAGGCTATGTGCCTAGTGGGACGCCTATTCCCAGAGCCCAGTCCCCTCATTCCTGCCCGTCACCCACTGAGGGCACCACGGTGAGGCTGCAGGAAAGGGGGGGTGTCCTGAATCGGCCTGGCCTCCACCGATGGTGTAGAACTGTACCCCCAACACCCCACAAGCACAGACAGAGAAGGTGAGACATTTTTATTATGTAAAGGCTGACACTTGGGGTTCACTTGTTAGCGCGGCATAACCTGGACAATTCTCACACAACAAATTGCCGCATGGAGGGGAAGAAAAACACGACTTCCTTAAAAAATGGAAATAACTTGCAGAACCAAGAAAAACTAAAATGACAATGCCAGTTTGGGTAGGGCTATAGGAAAAATACAAACGTACTCTAATGCTGCGGAGAGGCTTCATGGAAAAATCTGGAAACAACAGAACAAGGGAGTTATCAACCTCTGGGGAATACGGCCCCAAGCAAATGAACTCAAAGAAAAAAATAACTCGAACAGAATGTTCATCCCAGCGATATTTATAACAGCAAGGACTGGAGACAAGTCAAAAGCTCACAAACTGAGAAGACAACGGTGAACTGCCAAAGTGGACGTCCACAAGTGAAAAGGCAGAGGACAACAGCGCAGACATTTGTCACACGTAAACTTTAAAGGCCAGAGTTGCGTGTCTTCACCTGCTTCCCTGCTGCTTTAGTGTGAAGTAGACGCTCAAATATTTGCAAAGTGACTGAATGTCTGAACCAAGAGACAGTCGGGTCAGGGCTGACGGGGGCTGGAGGAGACCACGTGGTGAGGGAGTCGAGGCTCCCTATTTTGGGGACACGGCTTTAATATGCACGTTTTCAGAGCCGTGCATCGTGTCGGGGAAGGGAGATCGTGTCCTTCCCGTAACAAAGCCAGATTCATGCTTCAAGGCAATGGGTTCAGGACTTCACACAAAGAAAACTCACTAAAACTCAAGCTCTCCACCACCAGGAAGGAATCCTCAGTAAGTGCTGTCCCGGAGAGGCCAGCGGGCCACCTGTCAGCGATGCGATGAGTGGAGGGAGAGGCGGGCTCAGGCCCCGGGGGAGGCCCTTCCACAGCCTCGCTGGCAATGCAGGTGCCGAGGTGCCCAGCAGAGCAGTGAACACGCAGTGCAGGCTTCGCCGTCCAGACACCTGGACACTCCGTGTCTGCTTTCACTGATCCCTGTGTGTAGCCAGAGACCCTCCTCTGTGATGAGAACAATCATGTTTCTTCCTTTGGACTCATGTTCATATAATGGAAAGAAATCAACAGAAATTCACGGGGCAGTGACACTGCCTTGTCTCTCACGAGACACACCCTCCTCATCTCCACACCTCTTGTCTCTCCTCTGTCCTGGGCTGGCCCACAGGGCACCACTGACTCGACACTGTCACCTGACCTGGGCCCCCTCCGCAGTTACAAGCAGCCTGCTGGGGGCTGCACAAAAGTCACACCCCCTTCGGGGGGCGGGGGGGGTCCCCCCCACTGCCCTGTCTCCAGGCAGCTCTCCCCAGAGGCTCCCGCAGACCCGCTCCCAGGCCACCCCTCACAGAACACAGGCAGGGGGGCAATCAGAAGCCCCTCCGCTTCTTGCCACCACCCAGAGGCGTCCGCACCCCCAGGCTGGCCTCGCCACACACACCCCTGTCGAGGCTGGCCCCCTCATCCTGCTCCCTCCCCAGGCCAGGGGACCTCACTCCACCCACCCAGCCCTCACAGCCCCCCTCTCCAGTCCCCACCCTGCCCAGTCCTGTCTCCGCCTGCAGCTGCCTCCCCCGCCTCTGACACAACTGATCAGACCAGAAAGCAAGCCCATCCTGGTGTCAGAAGCGGACACTTCCCGGGCTCCCTAGTGCTCAGCGCAGGGCAGCTTTGGGTCCTACAATCGCACCCCGGTGTCCACCGCACCACACCTCCTGCGAACCTCCCTCTCCCCTGCCCGGGCCTGGGATGCCTGGGCTCCTCAGGTTCCGACGCAGGGCCTGCTCCTTGGAGGCACGCTCTACCTAAGCAAGCTCTTCTGTTCCCACCTATCAAGCCATCCTGTCCCCCGCCATGGCCTCCAATCCGCAGCTCTGGCCCAAAAGTCCAGACCCACTAACCCAACTGCCTTCTGGATGCCTCCGCGAGGTCACCACACAGTCCCCACCAATCCCTTCCTACCTTCCCTGAGACCACTTCAGTCCTTGGGTTCCCCATATGAGGAAACGGTCCCACCACTCACAGCTGCTCAAGCCAGAAACTGCTTTCCTTCCCACACCCAAGCACCCCCTGACCCCACGGCACGTAATCAGTATCCAAGACCTGCCAAGGGGTGCCTGGGTGGCTCAGTCGGTTGAGTGTCCGACTTCACCTCAGGTCATGATCTCACAGTTCATGGGTTCAAGCCCTGCGTCAGGCTCTGTGCTGACAGCTCAGAGCCTGGAGTCTGTTTCGGAGTCTGTGCCTCCCTCTCTCTTTGACCCTCCCCTGCTCACGCTGTCTCTCTCTCTCCCAGAAATAAATAAAACATTTAAAAAAAAAAAAAAAAAAGACCGGCCAACACTAGGTCTCAGTGTCTCCTGAGCCCTCCTCCTCCACCCATCCCCCCAACAATGGCTACCTTTGGTAAGGGCCCCCTCTTCTGCCTAGATCACTGACCACCAATGAGTCTGGTCCCCCTTCCTCTCGTCTTCCTCGAGGCTGCCATAGTGGGTGACGTGTCTTCTGGAAGATTAGGTTACGCTTCCACTTGGGACCCTTCCAAGACTTGTCAGGTGGCCGGCAGGGTCTCCCAGCCCCAACCACCACCCCCTCCAGCCTCACCACCCCCACCGCATTCCAGTCACACTGTGCTCATTCCGCCACACCTCACACAGTGTGAGCTTAAATGTGTGAACTGAGTGTGAATACATACTAGAACACATCAAATAATGGTGATTTATCTAATATAATCCAAGATGGGGCCTCCAAAACTATTAACTGCCCAAAGTCCACGGCAACCTGAGGGTGAAGAATAGAGAAAGATGATAAAGCCCAAGGACATTGGGGGTGGGGGGAAACACATCACAGGTCCCTCCTGGCTCCTGACTTGGTGATGGGAAAAGCACACCGTGTGCCCCCCACGCTGGGCCATTCTACACGCAGCCCCTCACACTCACAGGAAGTCTGCAGTAGGCCCCATTCCACACGCGGTCAGACAAAGGCTGAGCCACCAAACTCAGGTGGCATCACCTGACTGGGGAGGGGGCTAGAGTCATTTGTGGACCCTCCGGACGCCACCTCCTCTCTTCTCCACAGCGTGGGGTAGGGGCGGGCTGGATGACGAGGGTCATTGCAGGTCCCATTTTCTACCACTCTAAACATGGAAAGGGGCCATGACCTATGGTCACCAAAATCTCAAGAAAGTACCTATCGCCCACGATTAAACACGTTCAACAGATGTGGCTTCTGCCTCACGAATGCAAGCCCAGGCGGTCACGTTCAACACAGACTCCCTTTAAGGCCCTGAAGAACAGGCGCTCACTGATCTGCCCCCGCGCCGCCACAACACGAGAGGCTGTGCGCCGTTGCTCCAGCACAGGCTCAGCGTGCCTCACACGAGCGGTATCTTGCACACACACGCACATGCACGCCCCCTCCTGCCAGCCTGCGGCTCCTCTCACATCCGCTGGTGGTGAGGGCCGGACAGCACACGAGGTCACTCAGTTCTTCGCCGCGGCCGCCTCCCCATTCTCTTCAAGGAGTCCCTGCATCCGAGCCGCAGGACCGAACGAGCGACAGGTGGCCACAGACGCGAGAGACAGCGTGTGACGGAGTTCCAGGAAACGGGGCTGTCGATTCAGGCGACTTCATCCCGCCTGCCCCGAGAGCCTCTGAGTGCGGCCCCCCACTCCCCGGGCCAGCCCCCCCGGCTCCGTCAAACACTTCCCGAAAACTCCCTCTGTCCGTCAGAAGCACTTGTCCAGTGAGATACTTCTTCCTTGAGCTGCAAGTTTCCCAACTCAAGAGACATACTTAACCCCTGGAAAAGTCACCCCGGCCCAGGGAGCGCCAGAAAGAGACTTTTGGCAAAAGCAGAAGGAAAAACTATAGAATGGGTCAGGAGGTTGGCCTTTGTTGAGGCAAGAAAATGGGAGCATTCAACAAGGGCAGACAAGACGGGGAGAAAGGAAGAACCACGGCCCCGGGGAGGTTCCGAGGCCTCCGAGGCCTCCGAGGTCAAGGCCGAGGTCGGTTAAAGCAGGTTCCCAAGATTCAACAAAGGGCATTATTAACAGCGCATGAGTCAGAGTGGCCTCAGGTCAAGCACTTCAGCTGCTTTCAAGCCCTCCACTTTGAGGCAGCCCCTTCCAGAAGGAGGACTTCCTGTGGCACAAAGGGCCTCTGTGGGCCCTTCCCCGCTGCCTCTTTTCCCCGCGCAGAGCGGTGGCGCTCGGTCTTCCCTCCCTCCAAGTCAGACCAAGCACAGCACCCATCCTCTAGAGGGGCTGCGGCCCCGGCTGAAGGGCGAAAGTCACCCCCTAAGAACTAAGGACAGCGAGAATCCAGAAGCATGAATCTAGAAGGTTCTCTGAAACGTGCATCTAGGATTTTTCATACGATGCGCTGGCGTGACCCCTCCTTGGCCCAGTCACCTCGGGCAGAATACTTAAGAGGTCTGTGATTGATGCTGTTTCTCTGTAACACGGAATCCGACCTCCTTCGACATTGTGAGGATCAAATGGCCTCTGTCTGAGACTCGGCACGGTGCCAGTAGGGCCAGTAACGGGGGGAAAGGTCTTCGATGACTACGGGCCAGCCTCTGTCAAAGACGCCAGGAGCCATCATGGAGGCATCCTCCTCCTCACGGCTTGAGGGACGCCTCGCCTCCACCACAGGGCCAAGCACTAGGACAGACTTCCGCACAGAGCGCCGTGGGGACACACAGGAGGGACGCACTGGGCACCCGGGGCTGACGGGGATTCATCGGCCGGAGAAGCAGGGAAGGGCATCCCAGGTGGAGCCCCCAGGGGGCAAAGGGCAGGGCTAGAAAACTTCAGCCCAGGGTCACACCAGCCCGACGGCCAAGCTGTGGCTTTTAGGCAGGGAGAGGGAGCTCATGCCCGGCCTTACGCTGCAAGACGAGTGACTTGTGCTGCTGCGTGTGGCTTCTCCCCTCACAATGAAAAGGAGCCCGTCTGGGTAAGAGCGGCGGTCACCAACCAGAGAGCACAGCCAGCACAGCCACAGGAAATAAACTGCCCAAATGTTCCCCAAGCAGGGCTGTGAATATGCGCCTTTCAAGTTAAAAAAAAAAAAAAAAAAAGTTATGCAAACCACAAAAAGATTCGGTTTTTCCGGATTCTGCACTGGGCTGTGGTGTCACTTTCTCAACAGTCTTCCGTCTCATTCACGTGCGCCACCAGGAGCCGAAGCATCCCGTCCCAGAGAAAGGCGCAGGGCCAGCTCGGAGCCGCTGTGACACACCGACAGCGGGGTTCTAACATGACGGTGATTTCATTCTTTAAAAAGTGCACCCAATACGAAGGGCTCCCCAGTGATTTGGAGAAATGAACAGGGAGCCCCTTACCCCCCGGCAATGTGAAACTACGGAGCGCCAGGCAGGCACAAAGCGAAGAGCGACAGGGTCCCCGGTTCAGGGAGGAAGGGCAGGGCTGCGACGAGCTGTGACAGGTGCGCCTTCTGGCTCCTCCTCCTCATCCCCCTCACACGCACAGTGCGGACAAACACGTCAAGGACACCCGACACGTGCGTGCCCGCCTGTACGAGGCGCTCAGCAGGTGCGCGCTGGGCCCGCCCGTCCCCGGTCCGGCTCCTCCTGGTCTCTCTGGCCCGCAGGCAGGTGTCACTCGAGTAGGGCAGGACTTGCACTCGGCCCTCAGTCTGCGCCGCAGGAAACTCCAGGAACACAAAACAAAAGGCTGCACTATTGAGCCTCTTATATATTTTCCGCCCGATGCTACCTGCCAAATAAACCCTTCCAGTTGCCGGATTACAGAGGAGAATTAATGGCCTTTCCATTTATGATAAACACCCAATTACCACGTATAATATTATCCGAGAAGCCCTAAAGAAAATGCCTTGATCACTACCTTAACTTCAGGCATACTACCAAGCGCACACCCGTGCTCACACGCACACGTGGGCACAGATGCTTCATGCACAAACCTCACACGCCCAAGCATATGTGCACACACGTACATATTCTCTCTCTCTCTCTCACACACACACACACACACACACACACACACACACACACACACACAGAAAGAGCCCACCCTGAATAAAACATCGGTCGGTCTTCCTAGCTCAAGAAATAGCCTGTGTTCCAACTTTTTAAATGTTTTCAATAAAATATGTAATTTATTCTGATAAACTCGGTAAAATGATGCTAAATCAAAACACTGATATTTTTATAATTTTACGTATCTTTATCCCAATATTCTAAAAACATGGGCTTTCTTTTATTTATTTATTTTTTTTTTTTTAATATTTTTATTGATTTCTAGGAGACAGAGAGAGAGAGCGTGAGCAGGGGAGGGTCAGAGAGAGAGGGAGTCACAGACCGAAACAGGCTCCAGGCTCCGAGCTGGCAGTCAGCACAGAGCCCGACGCGGGGCTCAAACCCACAAACCATGAGATCATGACCCAAGCGAAAGTCGGACGCCTAACCGACTAAGCCACCCAGGCGCCCCTCTTTTATTTATTTTTTAATTTTTAAATTTTTTTATTGTTTTTAAAGCATGGACTTTCTGACTCCCAGAAACCTTGCTGAGGGCTGGGGGAAGGGAGCCAAGTGAGTCCGTAATAAGACCCGGCTCCGCAGTCCGGGAGCTCACAGTGCAGCCGCAGCCGCAGCCGCAGCCGCAGCCGAAAGACAAGGTCACACCTGATTAGGGGACAGAGAGGAGAGAGGACGAGGCTGGAGGAGGGGCGGGAGGGAGAGCAGTGTGGAGAGGAAGGGGGAGGCCTGCGGCCAGGTCACAGTGAGGACGAGGTACTCCAACTGAGGCTCAGGCTCCGAGGCTGGACACAGACTGAAGACAGCACCCACTGCCCTCCCAGGCATGGGGTGTGGGGGTGGTGGTGCTGTAGCACCTTCCGCCTAAATTGCTGCTGATGACTTAAGCTAATTTAAAAACAGAGATTTAAGGGGCACCCAGGTGGCTCAGTCCGTTAAGTATCTGACTTTGGCTCAGGTCATGATCTCACAGTTTGGGAGTTCGAGCCCCGCATCGGGCTCTGTGCTGACAGCTCAGAGCCTAAAGGCTACTTGGATTCTGTGTCTCCCTCTCTCTCTGCCCCTCCCCTGCTCGTATTGTTTCTCTCTCAAAAATAAATAAACATTAAAAAATTATTTTGAAAAAAATTAAAAAGAGATTTAAGGGGTGCCTGGGTGGCTCAGTCAGGTGTGCATCCAACTTCGGCTCAGGTCGTGATCTCACGGTTCATGAGTTCGAGCCCCACGTTGGGCTTTGCACTGGCATTGCAGAGTCTGCTTTGGATTCTCGGTCTCCCTCTCTCACTGCCCCTTCCCCACTCGTGCTGTCTCTCTCTCTCTCTCAAATATAAAAGAAATGAACATTAAAAAAAATATATGTATGTATGTAAACATGCATACACACACACACACACACACACACATACATATTTAAGAGTGGGTGATTACCCGCAAAAACAATCCAGAAGGCTATGTACCAAAATGTGAACTGCTTCATTCAACAAAGAGAACTGAAGGCTTACGAGGCTCCGGGCAAGGGGCAAAGCCCAAGGGGCCCAGGGGAGAAGGGGTGAGAAGGTCCCTGCTCACGCTGCAGGGATCAGAGGACTTCCAGACACACCAGGAGGTGACGCAGTGGCAGGTGGTGCTGACGGTGGGGGGTGGGGATGAAGCCAGCGGGGGACAGAGTGCTGGGCTCTACCGTAGGCAGGACGGCGGGCAGCGAGGCTTTTCCTGAGGAGGGGGCACTTGAGCAAACACCTGAATGAATGCTAACATTTATTCACCCCCTCCAGATGGTGGAACATGTGAGTTTGGGAGTTGTCTTTTTGCGTATCTGTATTTCTTAATTTTTCTGTCCTAAGAATATCGGTTGGGTACCTTTTGAAAACTCAAAAGGAAACTAAGGCAGCGCCTAGGCACCTTCTGTAACTTTCGTAGGCATAGAGCCCAAGCTTTCTGGCAAAGGAACCCAGGTCCTTTCTCTTCAAGTCACCGATGACTAGCCCTGGTACCTCATTGACTTACTCATGCAAGTGCTCACTCCCAGCCTCCATGCCCCAGGGCCCAGGCCTCTGTGCGCCGCCCCCCTCTTCTGCACACCAGCTTTTGAGGCGGTCCCTCTTTCCCGTGACTTGAGGCACCAGGACCTCTGATGCCTTCTGACTTTCCTTCCCCAGCACAGCCCCAACTGCCGGCTCAGCATCGACTCCTCGGGGAGCCCAACGGGCCTCTCTGATGTGCTGCCCAAAGCTCGGCCCTGGCTTCCCCCCACTCCCCAGACAGACTCTTACCCAGTCTTCCTCCTCTGGTAAGGAGCGCCATCACCGACGCCAGCCGCTTAAGACAAACGCCGCCATGCCACCCCGCCGCCTCTCCTGCCCTCACACCCTGTGTCTACCAGCTCCCGCTTGAACAGAGCCACCGTGCGGCCCCCTCTCGCCAGCCCTGCTTTGGCCAGGCTGGGTCGGGCCACTGACGTGAAAACCTGCCAACATGCCAGGAGCTGCCAGCTGTGTCTTTTAGCTGCTGGAAAGGGCTAAGCCCTCATCTACACTCCCCTCCCTGGCCTACAAGGGCCCGTGCAATCAGGTCCCGGCTTCCAGCTCCAGGGTCACTCCTTCTGACCCCGACCCCTGGGTGTCCCAGCTACAATGGCCTTCCTGTGGGCCTCCAACTGCACCAGGCTTTGGCTTCCCTGCACATCTGCTTCCTCTGCCAGCAGCACCCCTCCTCCAGGCTCTACGGGCTTTGCTGCCTCAAATTGGCACACATCTGCTCACATATCACCTTCTTTAAAAAGCAGAACCCGTCCCCATTCCTCTGACACACAGCCCCTAACCTCTGCTTTATTTTTTAAATAACACTCGGGCTCCCATGCCAAGTTACATATTTATACAGTGTCTCTCTCTCCATCGACAAGAACGCAAGCCCCTGAAGAACGTGAACTATGCCTACTTCACCCCTGCATCCTCAGCACTGATGCTCGGCAGGGGCAAAAATTAACACATCTGCAACGAACGAGTCAAGGGGTGCGCTAGGCTCCGGCACAAACACACAGAGCGACAGAACAGACTTCCGCTCTCAGGAGCAAAGAGGCAAACCCGGGATCTGAACAAGCCTCCCACTGAAAAAGCTTGAAGGCTGAATAAAATATAACTGCATCACTTTATTACACTCCGAAACGTAAGAAAGGAATCCAAAGGCACCAAAAAGGCAAATCTAAAGAAGAAATGTAAGTAGGGGCGCCTGGGTGGCTCAGTCAGTTAAGCATCTGACTTCGGCTCAGGTCATGATCTTACAGTTCATGGATTCAAGCTTGGTGCTGACAGCTCAGAGCCTGGAGCCTGCTTCTGATTCTGTGTCTCCCCCTCTCTCTGTCCCTCCCCCCACTCAAAAATAAACATTAAAGAAAAAAGAAATATAAGTAGATAACTCAGCTTTCTCTCTGAGGTAATAAAGAGAGATAAAGAAAGAAAATATAAAAGAAAGATTAGACTTGGAAAAAACAACGAAGCCTAACTTAACATCTAAGAAAGTTCCAGAGGGAGACAACCTTTTTAAAGGTTTATTTATTTTTGAGAGTGAGAGAGAGAGAGAGGGAGGGAGGGGCAGAGAGAGGGGGAGACACAGAATCCGAAGCAGCTCCAGGCTCTGAGCTGTCAGCACAGAGCCCAATGTGGGGCTCGAACCCACGAGCTGCAAGACCCTGACCTGAGCCAAAGTCGGATGCTCAACCGACTGAGCCACCCAGGTGCCCCCAGAGAACTTAATTTCTAAACTGAGAGAGAGAAAATGGAGGTGGGGGGCATGATGGAACTCGATCGAAACAAAAGACCAAAACAAAATAGAACAGAACAAAACATGCCACCAGAACTGTAGCGAGCAGAAGGCACTGGAACCAGAAGAGCTGCTTCCTACCACCACTTCTGATCAAACTGCACTGGAGGCACCCGCAATAAGGAAAATGAGTAAAGTGAGAAAAGAAGCAACAAACAGTACGACGCGCGCACGCCGGGGTTTCAGCAGCGCTGAAGGACACCTAGAAGGAAGGGCCAGCTGGGCGCGGAGCCAGGCCGAGCGCTTGCCTCCACCCACCGGGAGGGAGCTACCCCTTACTTTACAGACAAGACATGAGACTCAGATAAGTGAACACATCTTGCCCAAAGCCACCTGGCAGGTAAACGGTTGGTTTGGAAATGAAGTCTATCTGTCCCCAAAGCCTAGGCACGGTGGCTGCCACCAAAAGAGACAAACCACAGGACAAGCACCGTGAGTACTCTGGCCCGTGCGATCACCAGGACTCCGGAGCACAAAGAGAAAACGAGATTAACCTGCGGAAAGGCAGGGAGCACGCTGTGCGGAGAGAAACCCCAGCGCTAAGGCGAACAGGTCAGGAAGGTTCAAAACAGGTAGCGGGGAGTCAGTGGGAGAGGGAAGAGCTAGACACCAGGAGGCAACAGCGGTGCCAGCAGCTGGGCCCCCTGGAGGTCACACTAGGGATCAGGGCTCCTCTGGAAGGTGGCAGGGAGGGACCTGGTCAAGGTCCAGGAAGGAAAGTTCCCTCTGGCAGCAGAGAGGGTTGAGAACAGAGCACGGAGCCCCGAGAGCGCCCAACACCCCAGCCAGCAGCGGCCGAACGCCTGAACCGCAGCTAGTACACGTGAGGAGCCGTCGTTTTCATCGTATTGGCTTCTCATTCATTTTACTAGCAACAGCCACGTGCGCTTAGTGGCCGCCATACGGGACAGGGCAGCTCTAGAGGTTAGAGAGGAAGCAAGAGAAACTGGTTAGGAGGCCAGGACAGAGGACACAGCGAATGATTATTCCAGGAAGGGGGGTGGGGGGGGGGTGGGGAACAGGGCGGGGAAGGAAACGAGGATTAAAAAGTCCTAATTTTGGTAGCAAGGTAGAGAGCAATGCCACAAGGGGAAACAGGTTCAGAAGAAAGAACTGGTCTTGGACAAAAAAAACACTGGTCCAGGCCCCGTACGTCAGAGGACCCGCGGCCCAACCACACGTGTGCCACAGGCCAGCCGCGTCCCGCCCCAAGTGTGCACTCTTCTGATGTCGCCGCCTCCGCACGCGCTGTCTCCTCCACCTCCCTTGTCTGCCTGCAGGGCCTGTGTCTGTGAAACCCACACCGCACTGTGAAGTCTTCCCCAAGCTGCCCCACCCTGCACGGAAGCCTAAGGCCCCTCCGGGTCTGTAAGAAGACCTGGCGTTTGGAAGTCTCTGCGAGCTCTTCAGGGGCAAGAACTGAGTCTCAACCATCATGGACCCCAGGGCCCTAGCACAAGACGTGAGGCACACTCGGTGGACAAGAGGCTCTGCGGAATGGGTGAACTGACTGCATGGACGCGCACAGGCACAAGCGGGCCGGTCACCCGGTGCAGCCCCCCAGCACCCAGGTGAACTGTCCCTCTGTGGGGTGCCCTAACCGACGGCTGGAAACGAGCACGGCGCTCGCTCAGCTGCCTGCACAGCCATCGCTCAAAGCAGCTGGGTGCCAGGAGGACTACAGTGTACGTGAGCCTTGCGGGGAGTTTTCATCATTGTGACAGCATCTACCGTCCCAAACTCGCATTCTTCACCCATAGCAGCCGGTCTACCGATCGCCCGTAGGAGCGAATGCACTGCCTGGGAGTTCGATGTTAACTGTGCGAAGATGTCCCCCCGCAAGTGGCCCTGGGGCTTCTGCGTGGCCTGGGGCTGCTGCTCCACGACACGCTCCCTGCACCGTGCGGGCCAGACCCAAGTGAACCTGCACGACGGGCTCCCGGGTGGGGAGTTAACGGAACTGCTCCGCTTTCCAGGTCAACAGGTATTTGGTCATCAGACCACCGTGCCCTGTGGTTTTTCTTTATAGGTCAGTTCACAGTGAAAAGACCCACAAAGAGGTCACTCTGTCGTCCCTGGGCTGCCCGGTGCCTCATTCATCTTGCTGTACTAGCCCTACCGATACTGAACACAGAGACAGAATTCCAAATTGGGAAGGGCAACGTTTTATTAGCCTATCAAGTACATCAACAACATCTTGTCAAATAAGCAAAATCATTCTCCGCTGAGCTCCCTTACGGACTCCACTGCAGAACAATCCTGATGGGAAACAAGACTGAGTATGAAATTTGCTGCACAGGCTTCACGTGGAAAAAAACAGAAAATTCTGGTCCCGTAGTATTATGATGGCCACTGACACACATTTCACATTCAGGGTACTTTCTGTTATATTCTTGAAATTAACCAAAACTAGAACAATATGCTTCACGAGCCCACAGAGGTTCTCTTCTGATGATTCACTAATGATAGAGTCTAATGAGAAAAAAACTTACGCCCGATTCCCAGGGCTAGAGCAGGTGACAACCAGGCACCCAGTCTGTCACCTGGAGCCCCAGCAGAACGGAAGGTGCAAATGCGCTCAGACCTGCCTGGTGACACAGGATGACAGTGCCTTCAGAAGCAACCTCCGTGGAAAGGGGACCATTGCAACTCATTCATTCATTCAAATTCATGGTCCATGTTTTCAACTGTTACTTCCTCTCATATTGTCTATCTGTCTCACACACACACACACACACACACACACACACACACACACACACACACACTCCTCTCTCTACCTGGCCCTAGGACCTAGGATCTAGCTGGGATACTAGATAAAGGTTTTTCAAGGCCTCAGAGAAGGTTCTAAGGCCACCACTAGCGGCTCTCCTGGAGAGAAGCCCCCCTGACAGAGACGGAAGTGAGGAAGGCCCAGGACATAGGCAGCACAAAGTCTCAGAGCTGGGCCAAAAGTGGCCCCAGGGGTCGTCCTTAACGCCTCCTCAGTCTGCAGCAAAGCCAGCACCATACCCCCTTCACATCTTTAAATTCCCAGGCATACCAGCGTTCACAGTAACGTGAGCAGAAGCTGGGGCCAGGAGGAATACCAAACGTTACCTACTGACTAGGGCAATGGTATGTTAGTATTTACGGACACACATATTTACATATATAATTATAAATACACACACATATATATTAAGAAGGCCAATGATAGGTTGAGAAAAGGAAACCAATGTACTGAAAATATAACAGTAAAGGTGAAATGCTAGTTGGGGAACCAAGGGGACTACATTACGGGAGAAGTGAACCCAGCCACTTCCTGCTCACCCCTTCTTTAGCCCTTGGATGAGGTCACCTGGCTCTTCCACTGCAGGCAGCAGCTTCCCAGGGATGAGGACAGAAGTGCCTGCATGCACAGCAGGAGGGACGGCACGGTGCCGATGCCTCTGCAGAAACACACTGCGCACATAGCCGACCTCACTCTTAGAGCTTATACATTAAAACAGGTATAAAGTTACTGACCACAATTTCAAATACAAGTAAAGTTTTTATGAAATGCCTGTTCCTGGGGGGGTGCCTGGGTGGCTCAGTGGGTTAAGTGTCTGACTCTTTGATTTCGGCTCAGGTCATGATCTTAAGGTTCGTGGGTTCGAGCCCCGAATAAGGCTCCATGCTCCGTGGAGCCTGCTTGGGATTCTGTCTCCTTCTCTCTCTGCCCCTCCCCTGCTCTCTCTCTCTCTCAAAATAAGCATTAAAAAGTTTTTTTAATAAAAAATAAAAGAAGAAAATGTCTGTTTCCCTGTAGCATATTTGTTTCAGAAATTCTTGAAGGCATACACTCTTAAATACTTCAGAAAATATAGGTAAGTACTATTCTGTGAGACTTAAAGGTGGCGTTGGGGCCGTAGCAGGGTCTAAGAATCCCAGTTACCTGCTGCTCTCAGTAGGTCTCTATTTGCATCTAATTTGCATACCTGAATTTCAGAAGGATTCAAATTCCATTTTTAGGAGAGACTTTTAATTGATTCTGAAAAGTTGTGAGTAAACTCCATTTTTATATATTAAATCATTACCCTCTTTTTTTTCTTTTCTTTTTTTTATATGATAACCTATTGTTTTAAAGTTTGCCACTTTCCAAAACCTGGGTGGTCCATACCCAGTGCCATGAATAAGTCCCCAGAGGGACCAAGATGCCCCCAGGCTTGAGAGTTTGTCTGGGTTTTTCCCCCACATCCTGAAGAATCCTCTTTCAAAGAACTTAGTACTGTTGTCTGTTTCTTGTATTTGTTGTGAATTTATTAGGTTTAAATTTCTGGGGGCACCTGTGTGGCGCAGTTGGTCGAGTGTCTGACTCTTCGTTACGGCTCAGGTCATGATCTCACAGTTCATGGACTCGAGTCCGGAGTCAGGCTCTGCGATGACACTGTGAAGCCTGCTCGGGATTCTCTCTCCCTCTCCCTGCCCCTCCCCGGCTCATATTCTCTCTCTCTCTCTCTCTCTCTCTCTCAAAATAAAGAAAATCTTTTTTTTTAAAAGAAATAAACTTTTAAAAGTTTGGATTTCCCAGCTAGCAGGTAATCATATAATGAGGTATACTTACAACAGTTAATAACTGAGTAAGGCCTGGTTTAGGGGTAAAGCAAGAGGAACTTTAAACCAAAGAAAACTCTATTTTTAAGAAAAAAAATCTTTCTCAGAGGGAGAAATGTCTGCGCACTTTGGGCTTCAGGTAATTCACCTAGACCTGTACCAGGCAGCACTCACTTTGGGAAATCACTGCACAGAAGCTGAGTACTTGAAAATGGACTCCTCAGAAGAAAAAAGGCCATTCGTAGCCAAGTCCTATTAATCGTGAGATAATATGTGGAGAAGGCGGGGAGAAGAGAGGCCAGTAGCCCACAATGACCAACAAGCTGTGTGACCTTGGACAAGTCAACAAAGCGTGTCGCAGTGCCTCTTGGTCTTAATTCCTTTGCTTACAAAAAAACTAAGTGAAGGGCCTGACTCTACAGCCTGCAGGAGCCGTTACTACCCTGCACAGCGTGTTCCCATCTTCTTAACCATGCCGCCAAATAACAGCAGAATTACACGGCAAAGCCGAGGACTAACGAAGTATGAAAAGAAAGGGGGCGGGGCGGGGAGGCTTGTTTTTACTCCTGGCATCAATCTCAGACCTGCAAGACACGTTTCCGCCTGAAGTCATGACACCGCTCTGTTATTTTCCATCAACGCAGCGTTTAAAGTTCATCTAGAATTCAGTAGGAGATCGCAGTGTGAAGGAGGAGAAGAGTCCGAGGAGCTACCCAGAATTACACCAGCGAGGGCAAAACCTGCGGGCCCCGCTAAGGTCCGGGGGAAACAGTGTATGTTGGGGAGATTTCTAAAAAACAGGAAAGCACAACCCTGAAAGGGTTCGAAACGCACAAATCGACGAGGTGACGGCCTACCAAGAAAATCCGCTTCTCTGTGTGGCACGGACTGAACCGGCCTGGCACTTTCCGGAAAACAGAAAGAGGATCCGGACGCCGCCTTTCTAATGCTCACGCCGAAAGGTAATCCAGGAAGTATATTCACTTCGTGAAGGCTCACTCGAGTGCCGGGATTTTAAAAGCCCTTCTAACCAGAAGCGCGGGGCCGCACACACCAAAAGGAGGGAGAGGAGCCACAATTTTTCAATTCCAGAACATGACTTCTGAGACAGGAAACAATTCAATATGCGTGTGAGGCTGCTCAGTGACGGGAACAATAGAACTTTTCACATTCCACTATGTACTGAGAATAAAGACACAGGGGCTGGTGACAGCAGTCGGATGGGGCCGAGGGGACAAACAGCGTCCCGCTGCGGGGGGAGGAGTAAGAAAGCAATGACGGAGGAGGAGGAGGAGGAGGAGGAGGAGGGGAGGAGGAGGAGGAGGAGGGGGAGGAGGGAGGAGGAGGAGGAGGAGGAGGGGGAGGAGGGAGGAGGGAGGAGGAGGAGGAGGGAGGGAGGAGGAGGAGGAGGGGAGGAGGAGGGGGAGGGAGGAGGAGGAGGGGAGGAGGGAGGGAGGAGGGAGGAGGGAGGAGGAGGAGGAGGGGAGGAGGAGGGGAGGAGGAGGAGGAGGAGGAGGGGAGGAGGAGGAGGAGGAGGAGGAGGAGGGAGGAGGAGGAGGGGGAGGAGGAGGGGAGGAGGAGGAGGAGGAGGAGGAGGAGGGGAGGAGGAGGAGGAGGAGGAGGAGGGAGGAGGGAGGAGGAGGAGGAGGAGGAGGGAGGGGAGGAGGAGGGAGGAGGAGGAGGGGAGGAGGAGGGAGGAGGAGGAGGAGGGAGGAGGAGGAGGAGGGGAGGAGGAGGAGGAGGAGGAGGAGGAGGAGGGGGAGGAGGAGGAGGAGGAGGAGGAGGAGGAGGAGGAGGAGGGAGGGGGAGGAGGAGGGGAGGAGGAGGGAGGGGAGGAGGAGGGGGAGGAGGAGGGGGAGGGGGAGGAGGAGGGGGAGGGGGAGGGAGGAGGGGGAGGGAGGAGGAGGGAGGGGGAGGGAGGAGGAGGAGGAGGAGGAGGAGGAGGAGGGAGGGAGGAGGGGAGGAGGAGGAGGAGGAGGAGGAGGAGGGGAGGAGGGGTCTTGGAGCACGCCACATGCTAATTCCGGGAGTCCGGGGCAGACGGCCATGAAACAGCAATTACTGTCGACCTGAGAAGCTAATTTGTTCCCTTCTTCTGACAAGTCCCATTTTCATGTTTGTAGGTTAGATGTGGCTGCGAAGAAAGGAAAGCACGCAGAGACATAATATGCCCGACAGGAGGAAAAGGAACCAACCCCGTTAGCAGTTAACTCAAGTAACTCATGCAGCTACCCGGTAAGAAGAAAACACAGCTGGACGTGTGTAAGCTGGTCTAAGCCGCGCCCACGTTTCTAATTTAGTCCATCTCTTTGGGAAAGAAGCCTGAGTGGATGCTCTCAAACCACAGTCAAGGTGATAAAGCCCAATCTTTCATTTGTTTAGGCCAAAATCTATCCACCAAGCAAGAAATCAAACATTTACTCTGACATTTTCGCCAAGCATTCTGGAGAGAACGCTCCACGCTGGCTCGGTTAATACTGAACTCGGTGAATGTTTCCACCGAGAAGCTCTAAGATGAGGTGTGTTTCAAAGGTGAGGTTTCTGTTAAACCCAAGCGCTCGGAGGAAAATGAAACAAATCAATGAAGGCTCTGCTTCTGCAAAGGTCTCCCTGAAAGGAAATGCACGCCTCAGATGGCACACTCACAGTTCTCCGCCAAATGCCAGCTTCCACCGCCTCGCTCGGCAGCGCAGCCTCCGTACCTGCCTCCTCCCGGCCCTGCTGGTGTGTCCGACCTCCAGCTCCCCGCCGAATTCTCCCAGCACGTTTCATCATTTCCTGTTGGCTGCCGACTCCTTGCAGCGAGATAAGGCGAGCTGCGGGCACCCTACAGCCGCCAGGACCTCAGACCTCGGCTCCAGGCCCGCTGGGACCACCACGGAGGGGCTTTCTTTTCGGGAAGCGGCCCCCCAGAAACCTCGGTATTCGAGAGAGGGTCAGACGGAGGGGATGTGAGAACAAAAGTCCTATGACCTCCCCCCCAAAAATCAGCTTGTCCATCAACTGACTTACACTGCGTAGGACAGCCCTAGAATCTGCTGCACTGGGGGTCCTCGCACGTACGAGCTCTGCAGCTAAGGTGCCAGGCGTCACAGGAGTCAACGGGACAGGGACGACTTGCAGGGGATAACCTCACGCTGTCCCTACATGTAAAACTCAACTGCTCTTTGTGACTCCATATAGCGGGGCCGGAGCGGCTCAGTGGGGGGGTGGGGGGTGGGGGGCGCGGAGGCAGGCTCAGAGCTGGAGACTCCAGTCTCTCGGGCTCCGAAGGCACTCAAATGCGCGAGTGTGAGTCGCCAGAAGTAAAAACTAAACCCAGGAAACACCTTTCTCTCTGGAGTTTTACAAAGCGTTTAAAGTGAAGGAAAAAGAGAATAATATAACTGTAGGGAGAGCTCTAAACACGTGCGCCAGTGAGAACACATACTGTATAATTCCCCTTGATACAGTAAAGAGCGGGCACCAATATTCTACACTGACTGACGCCGGGGCAGAACGGGAAGGGACTGGGCAGGAAAGGGTTCCCGGGAGCACTTCTGGGCAGGGCTCTGTTTCCTGAGCTGGGTGTGTGCTCGTCTGTGAAAATTCACTGGTACACAAACTTATAATACGTGCACGCGTATGCTTATGTTATGTCTCAATAAAGTGTTTTAAAAACGTATGCAACAGTATCAAAAAATACAGACACTACAAAAAAGGGCAGGTATTGAACCTAATGTGCACGAACACAAGAAACAAAGATTTTCAGATCTCAGTTTCCCCAAAGTCCCCTCCCAGAAGATACACGCGCACCCCCACCCCTCGGGGGTGTGGCCAGAACTGCATCCTTCCCTCCCTGCAACATGGCCTCTGGCTTCCCCTTATGACACAAAAGAGAATAGGTTAAAAATATCTTCCCAAAATCTGGTGTTTAGAAATGTCTCCGTGGAAAAACACCAGTAAACCCAGGGCCCTGTCAACGCAAGGCTCAGTCACTTGACACACGCTAAGAATTCACGCCACTTGGAGAAGTATCGCATCGCCCTCTGCCCCCCGCCTCCCCAAAAGAAAATCCCCACAAGTCAACCCGACGCAGACTTCCCCGTCCCCCCCCCAGCAGTCGGCTCGGCTTCACCTGCACCCTTACAGAGGGGCCCACGCTGGAGGTCTGGGCCAGCGCACCCGGCCTGCGGCGGCCATGGCCTGCAGGGAGGGGGCTGCTTCGTCCTGGGGACTGCTGCGGGGTTAATGGCCCCCAAGGTCATTTTGCCCTGTGACGGACACTAAGGCTGGGGAAGCTAAGTAAGGTTTCTAGAGACTACTTCAGTGTACCTGACCACGACACACAGACAGGCTTTCTAAAACTAATGGCCTGGCAGTCGCCTTCCAAAGTGTTTGAACTAAATTTAAGCAGCACAAAAGTATGGTCACAAAAGTCCTTTTCTGGGGATGTTTTCTTCTGCTAAGAAAGAATAAACACCTGAGTTCTGGCAGAGTGAGCTGATTACCTACCTCTCCTTTCCATCGGCCAGTATAACGGAGATCTCTTTGCCCCAGAGTCCCCTTAGGGCCCTTGGTTAGGAGAGAGGATGATCATGGCAGGGGAGATTTATTCATTTGAGGTTTTTTCCTTTAAGACCTTCATTCGCTTTACTTTTTTTTTTTTTGGTAATCCAACAAACACAAGCTGCTTGGTAAACACGTATACAATGCTTACTTTATGGTTGATCGTGGAAATAATCCTATCAGGGCATCTTGCCTCTTCCATTTCCTCACTGAGATAGCTGAGGTCCAGAAATATCATATTACCTGCCCTGTGTCCCAAAGCTGGCACATGGGGTAGCTAAGCTCTGAACCCAGGCAGTCAGCTTCCAGAATCCTGCTGTTAGCCACTACCCCACACTGCCTCTCCATTCTGGTTCCCCCGATAAACCAGAACTGGACCTTGGAGACAGCTGCTGTGCAATAAAAATCTGATTGGAAGTGAGTTAAGAATGCAGACGGCGAGGGCGCCTAGGGGGCTCAGGCGGCTAAGCCTCCAACTCTTCATCTCTCACGGACGCACGATCTCGCGGTATGTAGGTTTGAGCCCCGCGTCAGGCTCTGTGCCCACGACTTGGAGCCTGCTTGGGATCCTCTCTCTGCCCCTCCCCCACCTGTGTTCTCGCTCTCAAAATAAATAAATAAACTTAAAAAAAAGAAGAAGAAGAGTGCAGACAGCATAGACAGAGACTATGAAGTAATGAGCCCAGCTTTCCTTCCAGTGTGGCTGGGGCATCCTCTCCCCCTCCCCACCACCTGGGCCACCCTCACCACTGGGTTCCCAGAGGAGACAGCTGTCCTGCCCCTCGTCCTGTCCCTCTGGCAGAGGACAAGGCTGGCTGAGGCGGCTCTCCTGCCCTAAGGCAGGCCTGGGACCGGAAGCACTGCTCCAGGGAGACCCACCTGCTAACCTCTGGCACGTGGTATCTAAACTGGTATTTCCAGTTCCAATCTGGTTTCTGTCACCGGACTTGAAATCACTGGGGATTCATTCAACAAACATCGGCGGCAGGCACAGTGCTTAAGGCCTCGGGGGTCCCTTGGTTGTGAAAGCGAAGGTCACTGACTGCTCAGTGTCGGGGCAGGACAGATGCGTAAGTAATAAAAATGGCACGGATTGATGACGGCTGGAAGGAACACGTGCCCCAGGACGAGGGAAAACTGTGCGGTGACACAGGGCGGGCAGCAGGCTCGGGGAAAGGGCAGGAGAGAGTTCTCCAAGAGCTCGTCTTCACCCAACTCAAACCACGTAGATTAAGGCAGAAAAAATTCAGAGACTGAGTCCCACAAGCTGGCTAAAAACTACCAGAGCCTTCGTCACCTCAGTCCTCGCACTGCGGTCATCTGCCCCGCGTGAGCCACAGACATCAGGACGTCCCCACACAGGCCGCCTCTTCTCTCTGACACCTTTGTTATGTTACATGACAGGCGCGGGGCGGGGTGCTGCCTTTACTGAGCTCTTCTAAAAGGCTCCATAGGGGATGCCTGGGGGGGCTCAGTGGGTTAAGCATCCGACTTCAGCTCAGGTCATGATCTCACGGTTTGTGAGTTCGAGCCCCGCGTCGAGCTCTGTGCTGACAGCTCAGAGCCTGGAGCCTGCTGTGGATTCTGTGTCTCCCTCTCTCTCTGCTCCTTCCTTGCTTGTGCTCTGTTTCTCTCTGTGTCTCTCCAAGTTTTTTTTACAAAATAAAATTAATTAATTAAATAAATAAATAAATAAATAAATGACTCCCTTTCCCTAAGAAAGGTACCACTAGCCCCGTTTTATGGAAGGGGAACCACCACAGAGAGATTAAGCAACCAGCCCAGTACCACCCGGCAAATAATGGCAGAGTAGGATTCAAGGTCAGGTTTACCAGATGCTTTCAAAGCCCATCATCTCTCCACCAGGCTGATGCCTCCCACGGAGCCAGACTCCCGAAGGACACAAGGACACGTGGCAACAGGTCATGTCCCATGGGGGCAAGAACAGGATTTCCACTACATGATCTTCCCCCCCATTTCGCTACTGGTCTGAGCTTGCTCTGACACCACCCTTTTTCCAAAACAGCTTTAGCTACTTGGGATTCACATGCCATACACTTCAGTCATTTACAGCATATCTAATTCAACAGTGCTTAGTGTGTTTAGGGAGTTGTGCAAGCAACGTCCCGATTTTATGACATTGTTATCGCCTCAGAACGAAACCCGTGCGCTTTAGCTGCCACCGCCGCCTTCTCCCCTCTTCCCTGCCCCTTCCCCTGCCTCACGCAACCAGTGACTCTTGCAAGGTGACCCTTAAAGAGGTTATGGACACACAGTCATCAGGATGTTAATTAAACAGGGCAGGTGCAGTTCTGGCCTTCTGCACGGAAAGCGAACAGATGAGCCAGGCCAGGGCAAGGAGAAGCTGGACAGCTCAGAGGCAGGCGCTGGGGTGAGAGGTGGAGGGAGCCGGCAGCCCTGTGCTAGGTGGGCTCCACGGTTCTCGTGCCCCTGAACTCAGCGAGCCCTAAATGCAGAGCCTGGTGGTCTAGCACCTGCCGGGATGGCAGAAGTGACGCAGAAGCTCTAGAAGAGCCCCGCTGGTCACAGGGCCCCACCCCGTTAGCAATGCCCACCTCCCCATCTCCGGAAAGGCAAACAGGATCGTACCCAGTACCGCAGGCTGGCGCTGAACACAGCACAGTCGTTTCGAGAAGCCACCTCTCCAAGATTATCAGGCCTAGTGATGGCCTGGGTGGGAAGGCGCCCCCTCTTCCTCCCAGCCTTCCTCAAGTGCTAAGGAGAGTCGGGACATGGGGATCCACAAACAAGCCAGCACGCACTTCCATGGGGCCCTGACTTCTCTGTCACGCTTCTCCACAGGGGACGCCGGAGCTCTGCAGTGGCGTTCACAGCATCACCACCATCACTGACGCTGAAAAGGAAGGAGCTTCTGACAGATGCAAACGGGTGAATCACAGAACCTGATGGTGAGCAAAAGGGAACAGACGCCAACACACACTGTGTGTTTACTGACATGAAGTTCTAAACAGGCCAAACAAAGCCACAGCGACAGATCAGTGTGGGCTGGGCAGGGGTGGCGTGCGGTGCTGAGCGCACGGGGCTCAAGGGAAGTTCTGAAGCGCTGGAAATGTTCTCTGTCTCGCTTGGGGCAGTGGCTACATGGGCGTATGCATTTGTCAAAGCCGCTAAATGGGGCCATTTGGTTGTATGTACATTAATATCTCAATGAGGAGGAAAGGTGAGGGGAGCAGGCAAGGAACTGGGAACGTGGCCGGGGGGGGGAGAGAGAGAGAGAGAGAGAGAGGAAAAGAAGGAAAGCCCTGTGTGGAACCTGAACAACGGAGCCATCCCCACTCTGCAGGGCCAGTGCAGCAAAGCCGCCTTCACCAAGGACCGCACGGCAAGGGGCCTCTGAGCTCCGGGCTGTGTCAGCGTGTGTGTATCACCCCGGGTCTCAGTTCCTAGAACAGCCGGCCCTCTAACATGCACAAAGGATTCCGATGGACCCGAGTGCTCTACCTTCTGACCAGGTGAACTCCACTCTCCATTACGACTGCAGGAAAGAGCGCGAGAACAGCAGCTCTCAGTGACAGGTTTCAATGGCTGCTGGACAGTCATCAAGCAGGTAAAATCTAATGCGATAATTACTGGTATTAGCTTTTCTTTCTCCTCAAATGATAAGCAAATCTTAAATTCCAGTATTTAAATGGGTTATAGAGAACGGTCTGATGGGTTATTTGGTTTTGGTGGGTGGAGAGAGTAGTGGCCGCGTTCAAATCCTGTTTCTCAGCCTTTTGTATTTCCATGAAACAAGACATAAATAGAGCCATCTTTGCCTCTAGTCTTTCTACATATGTATATGAAAACGAACGATCCAAGCCAAATCTCTAACCTCTAACATTCTCGATCAAAGAAGAAGGTGCCAGAACAAGATGAACTAAGTACCAGTTCTATCTCTGGCAAAGTTAAAAAAAAAAAAAAAACACTTTAAAACCCTTTATATAAGCTTCTTTGCTTCCCTGGCACTTGCCCAAAGCTAAAGAAAAAAAATGAAACAGACTAATTAAAGCAGAAAGCCCAAATGAGAAAAACTTCAAAGCACCGATGTGATATGAAAAATATGTTAATTTCTTTTCTTACACGTTAGAAAATGCCATCACGAGAAGAAACCCCTGGGCTCCTGCCACAGCATCTCCGTGGTTCAGACATCACCCTCAGTTCGGGGGCCCCTCCAGCCCTCCTTGGACAACCCGCCGCAGATGGAAAATGATCCCTGAAGGCAGGGCTCAATTCAAAAAGGAGTGGTGAGCAAGATTCATGGCGACTTTCTGGGTATTTTCAGGACTAAAGTTAGAGAGGTGCTGTGTTCATGTGTTACTGGCGATTTCCCCCTCACGTATCTGTGTGTCCCCTCTCCATGCTAGAGTCGGGATATTACAAGCTAAGTCGCTCCCCACACTTGTCCTTAAGCAGCTTAGAGTTTAGGAGGGTAGAGAGCATGCAGGGGACCACCCCGGTAAGGATGTGAGGAGTCGTGTCGTGTCACTGTGCCTCTCAGGCTTCCTCCTCCCCCAAGAGAAGGGGGCGTGGGGGCAGGGAACCACACCTCACAGAAGCTCCCAACTTTACCAACTGGGATTATTTTTTCCACCAAGGGAACTAAAAAAAGAAGAAGAAGAAGAAGAAGAAGAAGAAGAAGAAGAAGAAGAAGAAGAAGAAAGAAAAAACCAATCACCTCCCATTATTTCATTTCAAAGGCATTTTAATAATAAAAAAGGCATCTGACACTAAAAAGCAGGTCATACAACTTCAGAAAAAAATCAAGAGCCTCAAGCTAAGTATCTCCAGTTTTGTAAAGAATAATTACAATGTTGATATTTGGCCCCGTGGCAATAAAAATACCCTAAAAATACCCGTTGTGAACTGGTGTTTAGAAACCCTACAAATATTGGATAAAATAGGGACTATTTATATTAGGGGCTATTTTATACACATTTGCCACGATGTTTACATACAATGACTATACTTCCTGCAAACCCTGCAAGGTGGGAGTCCTGTCCCCATCTGTCAGAAGAGAAAACTAGAGCTCTGGGGAGGTGGCTTGCCCACGGGCACACAGTGGTGACAGTGCTCGGAGCTCTGCACTTGGTTCCTGCTGACTGCAGAGTCCTGGGTCCCACAAGCACACTGTGACGGTGTGGGAGGGCTCCGGGCGACCCCTGGGGGCCTCATCACAACCTGGGTGGCTCAGGCGGTCGAACATCCGACTTTGGCTCAGGTCAGGATCTCATGGTTCGGGAGTTCAAGCCCCACATCAGACATTGAGCCTGCTTGGGTTTCTCTCTTCTCTCTCTGCCCCTCCCCTGCCCATGCTCACTCGCTTGCTCTCTCTCTCTCTCAAAATAAACTTTTAAAAAAATTAAGGAATTAAACATGTTTTATTGTTGCTTTAGACATGGCAAAGGAAGAATTCAGTTCTGCCTTTTCTTTTTTTGGTAATCTCAACCAACCAACTCAAACCCTTCATGAAACCAGAAGAGGTATGAATATGTACCTAAGTGAAATGGTGACCCCAAACACCCCAGAATGCTCTCGTTACCTTCTTCTTCTCCACTCAGACCAGTGCTAGCAATAAAGAAGATGGGAAAGATGGGAGAAGATAAAGAATCCCGATGTGCCAAGAAACAGGCAGCATCCGAACCTTTATCAGAGAATACCGTGCTTTAGCCTGGTAGGTAGTAAATACACATTTAGAGTTTAATGAACGAATCTAAACCCTGCAGGCACTGTTGAGTGTTACAGAAATTCAATTTACTTATTTTTTAAGTTTATTTTTACCTGTTTTGAGAGAGAGAGAGAGAGCAAGTGGGGGAGGGACAGAGTGAAAAAGAGAGAGAGAGAGAATCCCAAGCAGGTTCCTCACTGTCAGCGCAGAGCTGGATGCGGTTCTTGAACTCACAGATGGTGAGATCATGACCCAAGCCGAAGTCAAGAGTTCGACGCTCAACTAACTGAGCCACCCAGGCACCCCTGTAAATTCAATGTAAAAGACATGTTCTCTAACCCCTAAAAACTCCCATTTTCAGGTCTGAAATGTGATTATACATAGAATACCAACTACAGGGGCGCCTGGGTGGCTTAGTCGGTTAAGCGACCGACTTTCGCTTAGGTCATGATCTTGCTGTTCGTGGGTTCGAGCCCCGCGTCGGGCTCTGTGCTGACTGCCAGCTCAGAGCCTGGAGCCTGTTTCAGTCTGTGACTCCCTCTCTCTCTGACCCTCCCCTGCTCACGCTGTCTCTCTCTCTCTCTCCTAGAAATAAATAAAACATTAAAAAAAAAAATTTTTTTTTTAAATAAAAAAAAAAAAGAATACCAACTACAATCTTAAAAGTGTATCTCATTTTACAAACTCTATGTTTTTCTTCTACTCCTACCACTTAAACTTGAGGTCTACTCTGCTTTCACAAGCACAACATGCCCAGCCGAACTTCAATACGGGCCGGGGTCCTGCCAAGTGAGGCTGTTCGAGGCTGGGCCCCCGCAGGACCTCCCGGGCGTCCGCGTGGGAGAGGCGGAGCTGCGTGGGGCCACACAGCAGACAGGGGCAGCGGTGGGCAGGTGCGGGACCTCAGCAGGTTTCTGCGCACCTCTCTACCTGTGACATGAAGACAGCCTCAGTTTCCACCCCAGGGCCCGGGAAGGTTAAAGCAAGGTAACGTACACACAGTGTGTTTTTATACGGTAGCCACTGAGGTCACCCCCTGATGCTGACCACAGCTAGAGTCACGGAAGGGGCAAAGGGGCCTCTCCGAGGACAGCGTGCAAACACAGCAGGCCCAGACTTAGGGGCTCGGGTGGCAGAAGCGCCCCAGGAAATTCAGACAGCAGGCAACCAACACATGTCAGAAAATCAATGACACGATCCGAATGGAGGCAAACCCATGGGGACCCCGAGTTACCAAGGATGGGGATGGAGGGGGCTGGTGCAGATGGTCCTGGAAAGAAAATAAAGTGACGGGACTCTGCCCAGAGGCCAACAAGGCTGAGCAGCAGAGAGTGCCGCGTCCAGGACAGGTCCCCCGGGCACACGGCGATCTCCCTGGCAGGGGTCATGGGAGAAAGCAAACTGCTGAACCTGGCAGTGGTGGCTCTGAGCCTGGCAGTGGTGGCTCCGCCCCTGTGACCAGTGACCCGGCTTAGGACAGAATCTAGGCGAGGAAGCCGTTTCTCCCGTGAGAGTGAAGTGAAGGGCAGGTTACAAAGGCTCAGTCGGTTGAGTGTCCAACTATTGATTTCAGCTCAGGTCATGATCTCACGGTTCATGAGATCGAGCCCCACATGGGGCTCCGAGCGGACAGTGCAGGGCCTGCTTGGGATTCTCTCTCTCCTTCTCTCTCTCTGTCCTTCCGTCACTTGTGTTCTCTCTCTCTCTCTCTCTCTCTCTCTCTCTTTCTCAAATAAGTAAACATTAAAAAAATAAAGAACAGGTTACAAACTGCTTAAATCATATGATCCCATTTATTTTTAAAAACCACACTTGTGTGTTAGTAAGTGTAACGATCCAGAAAAGTGAGTATCAAGGTACCGACAGTGATTTTCTCCTTTTGAGTGATGTGTGCTTGTATTTTACAAAGTATATGCACTGATTTTACAAAGAAGCAATAAACGAAGTTCCTTAGAAGATTTTAAACCCAGGCGGTGACTCCGCGGCAGCGTGTAGAGGGCCCAAGGCTGGGGGATGAGGGTCTTTCACTGGTATCAGTATCTCTCTGCTACATTTACTGAAACGCCAAACTCATGGCGTGTGATGTTCAAAACAGTGCATATACAAGATATAAGCCACGTCCCAAATTCATTAGATTCAGATGCTCTTTCCAACAAATTAATGTGACAACAGTCAAAATTTCTTCCTGTTCCACCAGTGTATTCCAACTAATCTCTGACCTCACTGTATGCAGAATCAATGTCTGATGGCACACCAGTGAGCGTTCCTCCCCCGCGGAGTTAAGAAGCACTCCTATTACAGAATGAATCGCAGTGCCACTTAACACGGGTGCAGACCCCCGCGTGTCTTCCCACAGAGGCCTTGGGGAAGAACTAGGTACTTTCGAGATGAGTGAGCCCCGGCCTGGCAACAACCAACTTCGTAACACCGACACTCTCAAAACGACGTGGGATTCAGTAGATCTGTAGACTGGAAGCGTTTTCTTCTTCATGTTTCATAGAAAACGTCAGCCATGTAAAAAGTAAAGGGACTGGGATCATGACCCCTAGTTTCAACAATTAGCAGCGGAGACCTGGGCTTGTTTCACTTGTGGTTGAGAAAACTGCGAAATGCTTGCAGAACTGTGCGCCCCAGCCATGTTATCCCGGGACCCGGCAGGCACCCCACGCGAGCGTTCACTCTGGGAAGAGGCACCCAGCAGACGAGGGGTCCTCGCCTTTACGGGGAGTCAGAGCCACTGAAGATGGCGTAACACCAAGGAGGAAAAATACACTCCCACAAGGTGACCCTCCACAGGGGTCAGTCGTGCTGACGTCGCTGTGCTCCCTGATTCGGTAAGGCAGGCACTTCACCTCGGCGGTGTTCTTCCCCAAAACTCAGAGGCCCCATCCAATAATATGGGGGGAAAAAAAAGCCATGAGGCAAACCCAAAGTGAGGGACATTCCACAAAATATCCGAACAGCACGCTTCAAAACCGTCAAGGTCGTGAAAAACAGGAATGACAGAAACTCACAAATGAAGGAGACGAGGATGAACGTGACGTGATACCCTGGCCTGGAGCCTAGAAGACAGAATCTCAGTGGAAAAAGCAGTGAAGTCCAAGTGCGGCCTGTAGTGTCGCTAATAGCTTTGTACGGTGTGCGATTCTCAGTCGTGCCAAGTGTGCTGCGTTACGTAAGACGCTAACGTTAGGGGAAACTGGGTGAAAAGTCCATGGGAGCGCTCTGCATCGTCTTTGCCACTCCTGGGCATACCTCAATGTTTTCCAAGATAAAAAGTTGATCACAGAAATAATAATAATATAAAAATAAGCATTCATTATACCCTTTATAAAAAGGAGTCAGTGGCACTCTGGTCTTCATTCTAAAATGGACCCAGAGAAGATGAAGCAGAAAGAAAGAAAACAGTCTGCTCAAGCGTCTCCAAGAAAGTAGGCACCTTGACCCAAAGGCAAGGGCGCTCACTCTGTGAGCCGAAGGCCGTTCAAGGTGGCTGACGGGGTGCACCGCAGGGCATGGCGCATCTGACTGCAGCAACGAACTGGGCTGACACAGGTGACTTCCAAACCACGAGACTGCACTGCCCGGTCTCCGCACTCGCAGGCCTGGGCTCCCGCCCTCCCTTCCCGCCCGACCCCTCCCCTCCAGCGTCTCTCTCCATTCACTCAGCAAGCTCTGAAGGTCTGCTGGCTCTCAGACTGGAAACAATACAAGGAGGAGGGAGGGCTCATTCATTTTTTTAAAAAAAGAGTTTTTTTGGGGGCGCCTGGGTGGCTCAGCCGGTTGAACAGCCAATTCTTGAATTCAGCTCAGGTCATGATCTAGGGGTTGTGAGATCAAGCCCTGAGTCGGGCTCTGCGCTGAAGGTACGAAGCCTGCTTGGGATTCTCTCTCCCTCTCTCTGCCTCTCCCCCGCTTACATTTTAAAAAAAAATTTTTTTTAACATTTTTTGAGATTGAGAGTAACAGAATATGGGGGGCCAGAAAGAGACTGAGAGAGAGACAGAGACAGAATCCTTAGCAGGCTCCAGGCTCTAAGCTATCAGCAAAGAGCTCGGACACGGAGCTCGAACTTATGAATCATGAGATCATGACCTGAGCTGAAGTTGGACATTCAACCGACTAAGCCACTTAGGTGCCCCAAAATAAACAAACACTTAAAAAATAAAAACAAAAATAGTTTTTTATAGATCTAGAGAAAAGATGAGCTATTACAAGAAATGCACTTGGGGGTGGAGGGTTCCTAGCTGGCTCAGTGGTAGAGCATGTGACTCATAATTCCAGGGTCATGAGTTCAAGCCTCACATTAGGTGTGAAGCCTACTTTAAAAAAAATTTTTTTTTTAATATTTTAAAAGGGGCTCCTGGGTGGCTCAGTCAGTTAAACGTCTAACTTCAGCTCTGGTCACAATCTCACAGCTTGTGAGTTCGAGCCCCACATTGAACCCGCCTGCTTCGGATTCTGTCTCCTTTGGTCTCTGCCCCTCCCCCACGCAGCCTCTGTCTCTGTCTCTCTCTCTCTCAAAAATAAACATTAAAAAAGATTTTTTTTAGGGCACCTGGATGGCTCAGTCAGTTAAGCATCCAACTTCGGCTCAGGTCATGATCTCACTCACGGTTAGCGGGTTCGAGCCCCGCGTCGGGCTCTGTGCTGACAGCTCAGAGCCTGGAGCCTGTTTCAGATTCTGTATCTTCCTCTCTCTCTGACCTTCCCCTGCTCATGCTGTCTCTCTCTCTCTCTCTCGATAAATAAAACATTAAAAAAATTTTTTTTAATTTTTTTAAAAAAGAACTGTGCACTAGCAAATATGGAACAGTAGCTCTGCACAGGGGCTGGAGACAGCAGAAGCCGGATTCTGCCTTTGGTCTTTCTGCCCCGGAGACCACGCTTAGAAGGGCTGAGCCTGCCGCCTCACAGTGACCGAAAATTCACTCACGCTTTTAAATAGCTTTGCATGCGCTTCTTTATAACAGTGCTTCCTGTATTTGAAACAGGACACGGTTCTAGAAATCAAAGCACACGCACACCTGGGTTTTCAAATTATAAACAGCATATGGGGGTTTAATTCATTCAGAACTGGATTTAAGAAGACTTTTGTGGCCTGGGCACTAGAGCAAATGTCCTACACTTGAAGGTCAGCCCAAGGAAGGATTTATGTGATATATTCCTGCCCAAGTGCTCTGCAGCAAAACTACCTAAAGGCAGAGAGAGAGAACCAGCAGTGATTTTTTTTAAACAATCTTATTAAAAAAAAAAAAAGAAAAGACAATAAAAGGCTGTACTTGTTCTCCACCACAACAGCTTGGAAACGACAGAGTCCGCCACGTTTCTCATCGATGGGCAACTTCACCGTTTCTGCTTATCCAGTAATGCGAGCTTAATTGAAGAGTGTCTTGCAAAATTCAGGCCCAAGCTTCCCCGGTGCCCTGAGTTACGCAACCAGGAACCCGTGCAGTAGCGGCACTGCCCGAAGGCCCTCCACTGGGGCTTCATTTTTCAACTTCACCTTGAGAGAAAGGCCATAAATGCTTTCTCCATTTTTAAAAATGTTTTCTTGAATTAGAAACTCTCCAAATACATCTTGGACTTTACACATTTGATAGACTCCAGGGGGCAAGCTCTCTCGGGCCGCACCCAGGCTCACCAAGTCCAGCAGCTTTCCCTGGGTGCCCAGCAGGGGGTGCCCAGCGGGGTGGGCTGCCTAACTCTAAGAAGGCCAGCACTGCCCACCTCTCAGGTTGCTGAGGGGATTAGATGGGATCAAACACCAGGTCTGGTACCTGACAGCCTATTCGGTCCCAAAATCTAAGTCTCCTTCCCTCTAGGTCCCTCTCTCCACTCCCCTTCGGGTCGCCCTCCAAGATCTAGACACGATGGAACAACAGAAAGCCAACTCCACTGAGAAGCCGGCACAGTTGGCTTTATGTCTCCCCACAACTCTTTCTCATGGGCACCAGATGACAGACACCACACTTGAGACACTCATCTATCAATTGCCTATGAATTTTATTTGTATTCCATCTACCTCTACACTGACTTCCCGGATGGAGGATTTTCTCGGCACTCCTGGTGTGTTACCCCACGCCTAACTCCTCCCCCGGGGAACAGCAGCCCACTCATCCTGGTGGCCAGGGGACAACTACCAACCACAGGGTTCCTGTCTGGGTGGGGATCATCATGAAAAGAGCCGAAGCAGGGGGAACAAGGCCGGTGGCACCATAACCCCAGATGTCAAGCTACACTACACAAAGCTGTAGTACTCAAAACGATATGGAACTCGCACAAAAACAGATCAGTGGCACAGAATAGAAAGCCCAGAAATAAACCCGTGTTTATATGGTCAATTAATCTTCAACAAAGGAGGCAAGAATATTCAATAGGCAAAAAAACAGTCTCTTCACTAATGGTGCTGGGAAAACTGGATGGCTACACAGACCACTTTCTTACTGCATACACAAAAATAAACTCAAAGTGGACTAACGACCTACATGTGAGACCTGAAACCATAAAATTCCCAGAAGAAACATAGGCAGTAAACTCTTGGACAACAGCCTTAGCAATGTATTTATGGCTAAGTCTCCTCAGGCAAGGAAAACAAAAGCAACAATAAATTATTGGGACTATACCAAAAGAGAAAGCTTTTGCACGGCAAAAAGAACAAAAACAAAAACAAAAACCATCAACAAAACAAAAAGGCAATGTACTGAATGGAAGCTATTTGCATGTGATGTATCTCAAAAGGGGTTAGTATCCAAAATAAAGAACTTATACAACTCAACACACACGTGCGCACACACACACACACAATTTTAAAAATAGGCAGAGGACTGAATAGACATTTTTCCAAATAAGACCTACAGACGGCCAACAGACGCAGAAAAAGATGTTCAACATCACTGACCATCAGGGAAATGCAAATCAAAACCACAATGAGATGTCACCTTACACCTGTCAGAACGGCTAATACGAAAAGGACAAACAACAGGTGGTGGTGAGGATGCAGGGAGGAGGGAACCCTCATGCACCATAGGCAGGAATGTAAACTGGTGTGACCGCTGTGGAAAATGGTTATGAAGGTTCCTCAAAAAATTTAAAATAGACGTCCAATATGATCCAGGAATTCCACTACTGGGTATTTACCCAAGAAAACAAAAACACGAATCCAAAAAGATACAAGCACTGCTATGTTTACTGCAGCATTATTTACAATAGCCAAGCTATGGAAGCAATCCGAGTGTCCATCAACAGATGAACAGATAATAAAAATATGATATGTGTGTCACACACACTGGAATATCACTCAGCCATAAAGAGAGAGAGAGAGAGAGAGAGAGAGATTGATTTTGCCATTTGCAAGAACACGGATGGACCCAGAGAGTATTGTGCTCAGTGAAATGAGTCAGACAGAGAAAGACAAATACCATGTGATGCCACTTGTAGGTAAAATCTAAAAAACAAAACAAAACACAGAAGCAGACTTATATACACGAGAACTGGTGGATGCCGGAAGGGGAGCGGGCATGGGTGAAATGGGTGAAGGAGATTAAGAGGTACAAACTTCCAGTTAAAAAATAAATAACTCACAGAGATGAGAAGAAGCACAGCAGAGGGAACGCAGGCAATAATGTAATCAGATCATATGGTGACAGACAGCAACTACACTTAGCACGGTGGGCACCGCATGATGTATGAAACTGTCAGAACACCGCGCTGTGCACCTGAAGCTGATGTAACATTGTAAGTCAATTACACCTCAACAATAAAAGTTAAAAAAACAAAAAAAGATAGCAGCAATGGACTCACTAGGCTTCTCTCCCTCCTGTCTCCCCTGCAGACCAATGCAAGGCAGCCGTCGGGAGCAAAGACACCTGCTCGGGGGGCCCAGCTAACCTTCAGGGAGGCCGTGCCAGACGATGGGTCAGGGAGAGTCGGCGAGTCCACCCGGCTGGTGCCACCACATCCTCCACGCCTGTTACCAACGGGGGGGATCTGGTCACTTCCTGACACTTGCATCTCTCACGGGTTCCAACCTGAGTGAGCATAACGTACTGCCTCATTCAAACCCGATTCCAATCAATACTCAATGATCAGCATTTACGAAGCTCTCATCATATGCTCACTGTACAGGGAGACGGAGGGCCACTTAGCCTCCATCCTTGCGGCTCACTTACAAGGAAGATACAAGCAAACACCTGGATGACGAGGCGGAACGGACGAAGGGAGCTTGCCTCGTGGCGGTGTGGCGGGCAGGGCAGGCGCGGGCCAGAAACAGGGCTCGAGGTGCGGCGGCACGGGGAGCGGCTGTGTCACGGGGACAGAGATCCGGTCTGGGAGGATGAGGAAGGTCTGCAGGTGGACGGCGGGGCTGGCTGCACAACGGTGTGAATCTACTTACCACCACAGAATCAGACAGTTTAAAGGTGTATTTACTTATTTTGAGAGAGCGAGAGCGAACAAGCAGGAATCAAGAGTCGGACGCTTAACTACCTGAGCCAGCCAGACACCCCCACAGGTGTATGATTTAAAATGGTTAAAATGGCAGGGGAACCTGGCTGGCTCAGTCATCAGTGGAGTATGCGTGCGACTCTTGATCTCGGGGCTGTGAGTTCAAGCCCCATGTTCAGTGCAGAGATTACTTTAAAAAAATAAAATCTAAACTCTATGAGGTACCTGGATGTGGCTCAGTGAGTTAAACATCCAACTTTGGCTCAAGTCATGATCTCACGGCTCGTGGGTTCGAGCCCCACGTCAGGCTCTGTGCTGACAGCTCAGAGCCTGGAGCCTGCTTCAGATCCTCTGTCTCTTTCTCTCTCTCTGCCCCTCCCCCATTCACACACTCTCTCTCCCAAAAATAAACATTAAAAAAAATACAAATAAAATAAACATTAAAAATTTTTTAGCCTTGGGGCACCTGGGTGGCTTAGTGGGTTAAGCGTCCGACTTTCACTTAGGTCATGATCTCACGGTTCGTGGGTTCGGGCCCCACATCGGGTTCTGTGCTGACTGCCAGCTCAGAGCCTGGAGCCTATTTCAGATTCTGTGTCTCCCTCTCTCTCTGACCCTCCCCTGTTCACGCTGTCTCTCTCTCTCTCTCCCCCCTAGAAATAAATTAAAAAAAAAAAAAAAAAAAAACACTTAACCCAAATACATACACACACACAAAAAAATTTTTTTTAGTCTTTAAAAAAATAAAATAGTTTAAATGGTAAATTTTGTATTATGTATACTGCAATAAGAAAAGTAAAATTTAAGAAAAAAGCTAAGAGAAGAAACAGACCCACACGTTTCTAACCTCCTCTATGACACAGGTGCTGTCCCAAAGCATAGAGTCGTCTCACAACAGTGATGCCAAGTCAACCAGTCTTCCACACGCAAGAAAATAGTATTGGATTCCTACTTCGCACAAAAAACACTTACAAAAATCAACTTCAGACAGACTAAAGCTTAATGTGAAAAGCAAAACTTTAACATTGTGAGAAGAAAATAAAGAATGTCTTTTGACCTCAAGGCAAGGAAGGATTTCCTTTAAAAAGTCATTACAAGTACCGATCATTAAAGATTTACTATAGTAAACTGCACTGAAATTAAAAATGTTTAACAAAAGCTAGCATAATGACGGTAAAAACACACGGACAAGGTCGGAGGCAGGACCCATACCTCACAGAGCCAGCACACTGGCTACCATGCAAAAGAGGAACCAACACAAATCAGTAAGAAAACCAGAGACAACCCCAGACAAGTACTGGGACACCATCAGGCGGGTCACCAAGGGAGCCCGTGGGTTGCTAACAGCTACATGAAAACATTCTCATCTTCATCAGCAAGCAGAGAGAAGCGAATAAAGGTCAGAATGTGAAGAACACCGACAGCCACTAGATGAGTACGATTAAGAAGTGTGACAACAGGGGCCCTGGGTGGCTCAGGTGGTTAAGCATCTGACTCTTGACTTTGGCTCAGGTATGAGCTCACAGTTCCTGAGTTCGAGCCCTGCATGGGGCTCTGCTGACAGCACAGAGCTGCTTGGGATTCTCTCTCCCTCCCTCTCTGCCCCTCCCCACCCCAAGAATAAATAAATAAACATAAAAAAATAAAATAAATTTAAAAAAAATTTTTTATGTTTATTTATTTTTGAGACAGAGAGAGACAGAGCATGAGCAGGGGAGGGGCAGAGAGAGAGGGAGACACAGAATCCAAAGCAGGCTCCAGGCTCTGAGCTGTCAGCACAGAGCCCGATGCGGGGCTCGGACCCACGAACCATGAGATCATGACCTGAGCCGAAGTTGGATGCTTAACTGACTGAGCGACCCAGGCGCCCCTACCATTCCCTTTTTATAAAGCTCATCAATAAAAAGTGGATATATTGATTATACATACCTACATAACTATTCTTTTGTAAACTAAAAAAATTTAAAAATAAAAAATAATAATAAAAATACCCTGGAATACCTTTACCCACTGGCAGGAAATACCTACTGGGAGCTTCCCTGTGGTGCAGGATTGTAAAATTCCCAAGCTGGGAGGCTGGTTTCCAAGTGTTTATCATTATGCTTTAAAACTTACGTAGGCCAGTCTAGAAGCTGCCATCTGACCTGAACCCCAGGGTTCAGAGCACTCGGGCCTTCCCTCCCTGCCCCCCTCATTTCAAGAACCCTGGTCATTTCAGAACACTGCTTTGCATGTGGAAGAGGAAGGGCGAGGTCAGGAATTACGGCGGGACTAATTCCTCGCAGAGTGGGCCCAGAACCGCGGGCACCTGCCAGGGTGCCTGCGCGGCAGCTGGCCCTCGGCGGTTCCCGGTGCTTGTCCCGCCACGGCTCCTCTGGCCGTCATCCCGCCCAACCCCAGGAATTCCTTCCTGGTTCCGACAGGGTGAGGCCAGGAGCCACACCTGGTGGTGAAGGGCCAGCTGGAAGTCCTTGGGGACAAGGGGTCACATGCTCCAGACAGAACAGCTCACTGGACGGCCACGGCCACAGCCACTCCTCTGGGCCCTCTCCCTAGGAGCCTGTGGTGTCCACAGGATCATCTGCGGGCTCTCGGCTGTGAATGGACAGTGCTGCCAGCGGGGCCTCCCTGTTGCGCTGGAGCTTAACGGAATGCCGACTTCACGTGCTTGCTGGTCGGCTCTGGGAAACAATTCCCTATTTACATAACTTCCTTCTATGACCATTTTACTTAGAATTTCACCAGGATCAGCTGCTGGATTTTATTATATGCCTTTTAAACATCTGCTGATACAGTCAACGGAGGTTTTAATTTTATGTAGTGAATTGTTAAGCATAACATTGAGTGCTTACGAGGCACCGAGCCCTGTTCTTCTCGCTCTGCGTGTGTTAGTCCCCATCTAGCCCTTACGTCGACCCTATACGAGGGTCCTGAGGGTCGTGGTCTTGTCCTACTAATTTCACAGATGACACTGAAGCTCAGGAGATTTAAATAACTCAGCCCAAGTTAGAGAGTTAACAGATGTCAGGACTGGGACACGCCACGCTCTTAAGCACCAAGCCAGAGCCTCCTCCGGCTGACACACATCCTGTCCGCCTACCCTGTACTCCGCAGTAAACCTTAGTTGGTCAAGGAGACTACAGCTTTTTCTTTTTAATTCACGTATAATTAACATACACTGCTATTATCAGCTCAGGCTGTGCAATAAAATGATTTGGCAACTCCGTACATTTCTCAGTGCTCATCACCGTAAGTGTGCTATGCATCCACTTCATCTATTTCCCTATCCCCCGCCCTCCTCCCCTCTGTAATCTTTAATTACACCACTATATTCAAATTACTGTTCTATTTAGAAACATATTTAGAGATGTTGCAAATATATATAAACAGACACATGATACACACGCAGGAAACTGATCTATCATCTTCTCTACACCATGGATAGAAGAGGAAATCTAAACACTGTGAAGGGACAGACATATATGACTCCAAATAATTTTTAAGTTTTATGGAGAAAGACATCTAAAAAAAATAAAAGCAAATTGTAGAAACAATAGCCAGAGGGACATATTTAAAATTCATATCAGAGACTTACAGCCCAATATACAAAGAGCTCCTAAAAACTGAAAAGAAAATTCAATAGAAGAAAAAAGAAACGGACAAGGATTATGGATAAAGAAGGCCTAGAAGAAATACAAATGGCTAATAAATATGTGTGACGTTCCTCAGGCTTACCAGTACTCAGGAAAATATAATACAACAATGGGATGCTATTTTCACCCATCGGATTAGCAAAACACATCTAGTGCCTGCTGGAAGTGCCCAGAAAAGGCATGCAATGCACACGCTGCTGCTGTAATTATGTCCTACAAAAAGGCTGAAGCAATTCAATCTGGACCAACTACCAAAAACTACTGCCGTGGGGAGGTACCCAGAATACAGCATTCGCTCATTCATTCATTCATTCACTCATTCAACAAGAAACATCTACAGAGCCCCCTGTCAGAGCATTGTTTCTCAGAGAGCTTAAATCAAGGAGTCCGTTAGCTAAAGGGAAGTAAAAAGAGCCAGTAGCTGAGCAGTGCCTACAGTATTGTTCCCATTTTTATTAAAACACGCTCCGATGTTCGTGAGAGCCTAGAGAAAGTTGTGGAAGGCTCGGCCACCCCGGGTCAATGCCAGTTTATCTCAAAAGTGTCAGGACCAGAGGTTTACCACCGCCTGGATGTGCGTACATCTTTCTGTTTCGCTTGGCATGAACATACAGTAACAAAGGCAGTAACCTGTAACTTCAAAAAAATCTAATAAAGGATATTACAGCTTTGGTTGACACACGACAGAAAGACAGCACAAGGCCCACATCCTCTTGGGGACAGAGCCCAGAGTCCACCCCCTGTCAGGCTGATGAGCACGAAGCTGGGCTCTCTGCTCCCGGACAGCGCTGTTTCTCCTCATCCGAATTCACCCATCCACACGGGGGGCACCCACATGGGGGGGCTCTCCTCTCACGCACACAGTAAGCTTGAGGAGGCAGTCTGGAAACACGGCTTGAGCTCTTTTTTTTTTTTTTTTTTAATATTTTTATTTATATCTAGGAGAGAGAGAGACAGCGTGAGCAGGGGAGGGTCAGAGAGAGAGGGAGACACAGACTCTGAAATAGGCTCCAGGCTCCTAGCTGGCAGTCAGCACAGAGCCCAACGCGGGGCTCGAACCCATGAACCGCGAGATCATGACCTAAGCAAAAGTCGGACGCTTAACCGACTAAGCCACCCAGGCGCCCCATTGAACTCTTGATTATTACCGTATTTCCTGAGGTCCTGCGGACGATGTGCTACACTTTTTAGCCTCTAGAAGTTCAGGTGGACTCATCAGAGGCACGTACAAAAGCGTCTCTGCATCTGGGCCCCTGTTAAGGTATCACCCCATTTCCCAGGACACCCTCCGAAGCCTTCCCAACAGGCTGCTCCTTGCCCAGCACCCCTTTCTCCTCCTCCTAGCTACGGCGTTCCAACCGGGCTTCGGGGAATCCGTCCACCCCTTGGAAACAACCGGCCCTCCCCGGACTCTCTTCGGTCTGTGAGGCACCCGACCCGCGGTCTCCCGAGGAAGCGATTTTATGCTCAGGGTAGCTTAGGGCCACAGAACCGTGACTGGTACGCGGTTTCCTGACCGAAAGGCACACCATCCTTCTTGACTGATCCCCGGAGCAGAGCACAAACACAGGTACCCTAAAGCTTTGTCCCTTAGGAGGAATAGCCTGCGCCTCTATGAAGGACGGAGATGCTGACACTTCAAAATTACTTCAGACTTTCTTACCACTGCCCAAGACCCAGTGACAGTTATATCTGTTTAAATCTCTACTTCTAGAAAAATATGCAACTAAACACAGAAAGAAATGACTGGCCCAGGTCAAATACCTGCTTGCCTGTGCAGTCTGACCCCTTCCTGCTGGGAACACGCTCTCTCTGAAGGCATCTGCCACTCTAACTTGTGTGTTACTTACTGAAATACAGTAGTGGCCCCCACGAGGCTGGAAGCTTCCTGAGAACAGAATCCCTGTCTAGTTTACTAAAGGACCCCCCTCCCGCCCCCCGCCCGGTAGATCAACTGCAAAGAGACCCACGCGCTGCCCAAGGCGCTAAACAAGTGTTTGTCCCTGTGAAAATGAGTCACGGGAAACCTCACTAAAAGGGAGTTGGGGAGTTTTGGGCAGGGGGAGCCCAAGCCCTACCACCGGTTGGTCAACCGCAGGCCCAGGAGGAAGAGACGGACTTGAACTTGCACAGATCTGACCTTGCACAGATTTGAGGCACACTACTCTTCCATTCCAGTAGGAGGAAGAGAGGCTTCCCTTATCCCCTTGGTAAAGGGCTCAGCCAATGAAAACCCACCACACTTCAAACTCCCAGGTTGCTCCAGTGGACTTTTCCTTTGTAACAACCTCCCCACCTTACCCCTTTCTCCCTAAAAAAGCACGCCTCTCCTTTGCTCCCTGGACCTGTCTACAGTTTTGCCAAAGCTTGTTTGGCCCGGATTGCAATTCTCTTATTCCTGAATAAACCCTTCTTTTGCTGGTAAAATAACTGGGAGTTTTTATTTTTAAAGTTAAGGTTCTCCAAACCTATTTATGCCAATTGTACCTAAAAATATAGAGGTACAAAAACAAGCACTTATATATGGGTAAACGCATATATGTATTCGTATGTATATGTACACACATACACTTAATTATATAAAGCCACGAAATAACTACAGTTGTTTCTATGAAAATTGCGAGTTGCTAAATTTTTTTTTTTTTAATTTTTATAAACCCTAACTTACCCTTGAGACAGTTAAGACAAGTATAAAGGATTGGGTGAAAATGTGTGAAGCATTTTGGATTCAGCACCCCAGGCTGCTTCATGCATCTTCTTGGTTCTCAACCCTCTTCAACCAAAAACTGAATATGGAAGACAATAAATTATGGGCGTGGCTTACATAAGAAAACGAATGATGGTTCTGATCCGCAGAATGAAAGTAAAAGGTCGACAAGAGATTGGCACATAAGATACACTGATTTTTTCTTTTATGTTAAAAATAAAATGCCGGGGGGGGCGCCTGGGTGGCTTAGTCGGTTAAGCGTCCGACTTCAGCTCAGGTCATGATCTCGCGGTTCGTGGGTTCGAGCCCCGCGTCGGGCTCTGTGCTGACTGCCAGCTCACAGCCTGGAGCCTGTTTTAGTCTGTGACTCCCTCTCTCTCTGACCCTTCCCTGCTCACGCTGTCTCCCTCTCTCTCTCTCTCCTAGAAATTAAAAAAAAAAATCTAAAAAAAATAAAATAAAATAAAATAAAATGCCAGGGAGCCTGGGTGGCTCAGTCGGTTAAGCATCTGACCTCGGCTCAGGTCATGATCACACGGTTCATGGGTTCAAGCCCCGCGTCAGGCTCTGTGCTGACAGCTAGCTCAGAGCCTGGAGCTGCTTCAGATTCTGTGTCTCCCTCTCTCTCTGATCCTCCCCTGCTCACGCTCTCTCTCTCAGAAATAAAACATTAGAAAATTTTTTTAAATAAATAAATAAAAATAAAATGCCTAGAAGCACCTGAGTGGCTCAGTCAATTAAGCATTCGACTTTGGCTCAGGTCATGGTCTCACGGTTCATGGGTTTGGGCCTTGCGTCGGGCTCTGTGCTGACAGCTCAGAGCCTGGAGCTGCTTCGGATTCTGTGTCTCCCTCTCTCTCTCTCTCACTGTTCCTCCTCCACTCAAGCTGTCTCTCTCAAAAATAAATAAAAACATTTTAAAAACTTTTTTTTTTTAATTTTTTTCAGTGTTTTATTTATTTCTAGAAGAGAGCGACAGCGTGAGCAGGGGAGGGTCAGAGAGAGAGGGAGTCACAGACTGAAACAGGCTCCAGGCTCTGAGCTGGCAGTCAGCACAGAGCCCGACGCGGGGCTCGAACCCACGAACCGCGAGATCATGACCTAAGCAAAAGTCGGACGCTCAACCGACTAAGCCACCCAGGCGCCCCACATTTTAAAAACTTTTAAATAAAATGCATAAACTCTGTATGGTTTTATATAATTCTTGCTTTATCCAGCTTTTTCCACTGGCTGACCAGTGGCCCATCTTGGTCTCATGAGACAAACGCTGAGTGACCACTGGTCAGGCAACACGTCAAGTGCCAGGGACAGTCAGGGCTGTCGCAAGGGAAATACACTACAAGATGGCGGGGCTGGAGGAGACGCACAGCACTTAGTGGAGCAGAAGCTTTCCTCTCCGCCATCCGTGAACACACGACAGCCTGGGAATCTGCTTACAGACCAAAACAAATTAATGAAAGTACCTAATTTAGGATTCTCAACTTCCGATCTGAAAGAAAAGCCACGGGCTGCCCTGAAGGCACCCTGATGTTGATGTCAGCCTCAGAACAAAGTTCTGCTGCCCCCGGCGCTTGCCCGGCAGCCCGGCCTGTGGGAGAACTGACCGCTGGCCCTGGCCACCTGGCTAATACGTCCCTGATGCGAAGCTGGTTCCCAGGGGAAAAACCACTCCCTTTACTCGGCGCTTCAGGGCATCCGGGAATAAGGGGCAAAGTAAACGAGAAGGCAATGGAAATTAAATTTCTCTTCCCTCACGGGGGCCAAGAGGTTGCAAAGCTGTGGTCTAATTTGACTGTTAAGACCTGGGGAAGGGCTCTGCCCCTTGGCATCGCAACAGTGCCACCAATTCAATAACGATGAGATGTGAAGCCAAGGGTTAGGGCAGATTACTCCAAAAGAGACAACTGCTTGCCCAGAAGAAGCAAGGTGGGGGAGGGCCGCTGGGAAACAAACGTGAGGCCAATACTTAATCTTCCTCATTCTAAATTAAATCCTAGCGGCGCCTGGGTGGCTCAGCCAGTTAAGCGGCTGACTTTGGCTCAGGTCACGATCTTGCGGTTGGTGAGTTCGAGCCCCGCGTCGGGCTCTGTGCTGACAGCTCGGAGCCTGGAGCCTGCTTCGGATTCTGTGTCTCCCTCCCTCTCTGCCCCTCCTCAACTCACGCACGCGCTCTCTCTTTCTCTCAAAAGTAAACATTAAAAAAAAGTTTTTTTAATCCTAAAAATGGATATACTTTGGTTTGTTTGTTAAAGTAACCAAACGTCGGGAAAGCCGGCTGCTTCCTATGAAGAAAGAAGTCAGGAAGTGTGTGGAAACAACACGACCAGAGAGAAGCACTCGCCTCTTTCAGCAGCTCCCCTCTCTGACCCCGGTGCTCGCGCCCAGAGCCGCTTCCATGAGCTCCATACTCCACCCACCAGCGCCTGAAGATGGGCCTGAAGATCAGTGCACTTGGAGGCTCCGTGGCGGTAACTCGTGGTCCCCTGCCCACACCCTGACCACATCCAGACCCAGTTCCAGGGTTCAGCAGGGCCACCCCTTACTAACCAGCACCCCCAATCAGCCAGACCACCCACCAGCCCTCAGCCCTCAGCAGGGCCCATTTGGTTTTGAAACAAAAGAGCGCCGTGGATCACATCCGCCCACCCCCACCCCCCCCCATCCAACCTGTGTCTGCCTCTGCACATCACATTCTGGAGGAAGGAGTCAAGTTTGAAAAAAATCCTTGTAATCTGGCAGGTGCCCCCACCCTACTCCCACCCTGGCCTCACTAAGCAAACCCCAGGTGCCCGCTCCAGGCTCCACAGCCCTATCTCCACTGGAAGCAATTCCACCCACCCCCACCGTGCCCCACCTCGCTGCAGGAATGCAGGACTGACGTGTCCATTGTGGGTCCATAGAGAGCTCTGGCCGCCTGTCTCCATGCCCACATGACCAGCAGAAGGACACATCAAGGTCTCAAGATGACTGAGCCTCGGGGTCTGGCCCGCTGCAAATGTCCAGAGTCAGGAGGTTCGAGGTGTCATTTCAAAATCAACAATTCCTTTGTCTGTAAGCTTGGTCAAGCCACCCCAAGTCAGTTTCCCTTTTCCCAGAATTAATACAGAAAAATAAGCAGTCGACAAGGGAGACACACGAAAAGGAAGACCAAGGGCTCCGCTGGGAGACTTACAAGAGGGAAATGATAGCTCACAAAAGAGAACTCGCCTGACGGGAAAGGAAAACCGATCCAAACTAAGCAAAATGATGCCGCTGTTGGAAGCCACAAAGCTGAGCCACAGAAGTGGTCGGCAAGTCTGGCAAACATCGCAGCTGGTTAGGAAAGAGCAGTGGCCACCCAGCTGAAACATCCACAAGTATTAATCAAGGGCGGCATCAATCCAGCTCAATGAAATTGAAAAGAGCGACCTTGGGGCCCGGTCCCCCTTCCAGCCTGAGCTCTGGACCGCAGCACTCGGTCCCACCGCACCTCAGATCCTGCACCTCGACTGCTGGTCCCCACCACATGTTCATGGAGGCCTGGCGGGCCCCGCACTATTCCCAGAGGGGAGGACAGGACACAGACGGGCCCCTGTTCGCGTGACGGGGACAGCCAAACGGAGGGACGGAGGTCACATCCACAGAAACCCAGGTGGGAACACGATGACTTCAGACATACCGCTGAGACTGCAGGATGGGGCCATTAGACTGAGTGGCCAGGGAGGGTCCGCTGAGGAGGTGGCTTTGGTGCCATGACCTGAAGGAGAAGGAGCCAGACAGACAGGACAGTCCGGGGAGTGGGGACCACATGAGACAAAGACCCTCAGAAGGGGTGGTTGCTACTGCATCAGACATTTGCTTCTTAGCTCTGTCCTTTCTATCCATTCCAGAAAACCTTCTGGAACCCAGATCTGATCTCACCATGCTCTTCTGCTTAGATACCTCCGTTAACCGGGGGACGAGCGAGAAGAGGAGGACCCCCAAGGCTGCCTCCTCAGGAATCAATGCCCAATACTGTGCTGTACATCTGAAAGTTGCCAAGAAAGTAGATCTTAAACATTCTTAGTACAAGAAAAAAATCTGTTACTGTGTGGCGACGGATGTTACCTAGAAGAACAGTGGTGATCACTGTGCAAAATATACAAATATAGAATGGCTACTGCATACCTGAAACTAATATAATATTAATTACATATCAATTTTTTTAAATTTCAAGCAAAAAAAAAATTAAACTTTGTTGATTCCTACTGCCTACATAATAGTCCCTGGGAACCAAAAATCTTGTGCGGATTTCACTCTATGTAAATTACACACAGAGATATAGACATCACTCCTTGCTCCAGAAGCGCTCTTTATAGGACTCACCAGCTGGGCCCCCAGCACTCTCCCCTCACACCACTCTGACAGCTAGAGAGTCCACCACCCCTCTGATACTCGGTTAATGAGAAAAGATCTTTCCCATAGCTGGGAGTGTCTGCATCCCCTCCCACCCCATCCCCAACACACAGACCAGGACAGAGCCGTGCACTTGAGAGCATTCAGGCGAACACAGGACACACCTCGCCACTGACACCCCAATGCAGAGCTCTGTGTGAGCAGAGGCCATGTGCTCACATCCCAGGCTACCCTCGCTGCTCTCTGCAGCCTGGCCCAGACCCCCCGGACACTGGGAGAAGGGTCTATGCCAAGGAGCTCAAGAGCGTGGCACATCCACCAATCCCACAGAAGAGGTGAAAGCCCGAGACAGACCTGGCTCTGCACCTGCTGGCTACATGACCATGAACACATACCTTGACCTCCCTGGGCCTGTCTCCCTCCTATGTAAAAAGGAGGTAACAGTATTAGCCTTGCAGCAGCGCTACAGCAAGAGTTGGATGGAATGTACGTGAAGTACCTGCCACATGGTAGGTGCTGGACCATAGATACTAGTGGCTGGCTCTCCACAGAGGATTCCAACTCTACATACAACTGGCTTTTCCCCTCGGGGACCTCACTGGCCACCCACCACGGTCCTGCCAGACCACCCACCCTGAGTTCAGGACCACTAGCTTCACACCTCACTGGTGCCATGTTCAGAAGTCAGGCACATGCCAAGAGCTGGACCAGGGCCAAATACAACTTGAACTCACGTTCATGAAGATCCAACTCAACCTTCTATTTCCCTCACCTCCCTCCACTGCCCACCCCCAAGTATAAAAGTAGACAGGTGAGATTGGTGAATCCTTCCCCCCAGTAACCTACAAGGGAAACACACTCTGCAATGAGCCGAAAATTTCATCCAAAGATTCTTATCTCAACAACCCCTACGAGTCCAGCCTCAGGACCTATTGGCCAGATGTCTAACTGCTTCCAGCACCACAGCAGCTCAGGAGTAAACTCGTGCAGCCTCGCATGCAGACTGCAGTGTGTAATGCAGCAAAGCTATTCTAAATAGCTCTCTGTAGGGGCGCCTGGGTGGTTCAGTCAGTTAAGCGTCCAACTTCGGCTCAGATCATGACCTCACAGTTTGTGAGTTCGAGCCCTGTGTCACGCTCTGAGCTGTCAGCAGAGCTTAGGGTTCTGTGTCTTCCTCTCTCTCTGCGCATCCCCTGCTCATGCTCTCTCTCTCTCTCTCAAAAATAAACACAAAAAATAAAAATTAATAGCTCTCTGTACTAAACGCAGTGGACGTTTCTCGTCAGACTTCCTTCTTGTTCTTACTTTTTAAAAATGTTTCAATGTTTGTTTATTTTTGAGAGAAAGAGAGACAGAGCACAAGCAGGGGAGCGGCAGAGAGAGAGGGAGACACAGAATCTGAAGCAGGCTCCGGGCCCCGAGCTGTCAGCACAGAGCCCGATGCGGGCTCGAACCCACGAACCGCGAGATCATGACCCACCACGAGAGCATGAACTGAGCCAAAGTCGGACGCTTAACCGACTGAACCACCCCAGCGCCCACACCAAACTATACTTAATCCGTGTTGGCTCCAACATTCCAAAGAAACATTTTCAAAACCGCAAATTACGTACTGAGCTTGCCATAAAAAAGTATAATGCCATCACACACATTTGGGGAAAAAAATGTTCAGACTTAAATCCATGATCTAAAAGATGGGTTAAAGAAATAGTATATTTCTTTCTTTTTTTTTTTTTAATTTCTAGGAAAGAGAGAGAGAGAGAGAGAGAGACAGCGTGAGCAGGGGAGGGTCAGAGAGAGAGGGAGATACAGACTGAAACAGGCTCCAGGCTCCGAGCTGGCAGTCAGCACAGAGCCTGATGCGGGGCTCAAACCCACGAACCGCGAGATCATGACCTAAGCGAAAGTCAGACGCTTAACTGACTAAGCCACCCAGGCGCCCCAGAAATAGTATATTTCTTAACACAACAGAAAGCTTATTCTCAAATGGGGGGAATAAAAGATCTATGTAAGCCCAAGTCAGGATTTAAAGAAACCACTGAATGATGCTTTTTAAAAACAGCTGCAGTCAGGGGCGCCTGGGTGGCTTAGTCGGTTAAGCGTCCGACTTTCGCTTAGGTCATGATCTTGCGGTTCGTGGGTTTGAGCCCCGCGTCGGGCTCTGTGCTGACTGCCAGCTCAGAGCCTGGAGCCTGTTTCAGAGTCTGTGACTCCCCTCTCTCTGACCCTCCCCTGTTCACGCTGTCTCTCCTAGAAATAAATAAAAAAATTAAAAAAAAAAAAAAAAAAAACAGCTGCAGTCACCGCTGCTTCCCCCGTTACGGCCAGCCCTGGGAACTGAGGGTCCGCGTGTTACTCATGCCACAATCATTCCTCCCACAAACGTCCACCTGCCTATTAGACGCAGCACACACCTAACACCTGTGGACTCCAATAGAGAAGGCGGGCCCTGCCTCTGCCTCACTGAGTTCCCAGTCCAGCAGGAGACCAGCAGGTGATCAGCAACAATGCCATACGTGAGAAGCCCGCACAGGGAGCCTGGCCTCCGCAGGGCCGGGACGGGGACAAGGGCGTGAAGGGAGTGCTGAGTTCTGAGGGATGAGTAGTAGTTCTGCAGGCAAATGATGGGAAGAAGGGGCGTTTGCGGCAGAGGTAACAGGATGTGTGGAAAGGGAGAAACACTCGAAGTTCAGTGTGGCAAGAGATGAGGCTGCAGGGGTAAGCAAGGGCCAGATCACAAGTGTGGACTTTATGGTGATGGCAACAAGGAGCCACTAAAGAATTTTAATCTGGCCAAACAGCCCAGCTGCTCCCACTGCTGATAAGGAAAGGAAGACTCAGAAGAGAGCAAGGTAAATCACCCTTCCTGTTTTGATTCAAAAGAGTTAATGAAAAATATTAAAACCAGGCCCCCTCCTCCAACCTTCAATAATGTATGATAACCTTGGCCAAAGACTTCCGTCTGGTCACCTGCTCTGTGCCTCTTGCCCCGTCTGTAAAATGGGCCGCAACCACCCCTACAGCTGCTGTAAGGATTCAGTGGGTGATGCACACAAAAGACCTGGGGCACAAGGAAAGCTCCGTTGCTGCTGGGTGCTGGTGATGGCATCGGGAGTACCAGCCACGAGGCAAGATCAAGTACCCACAGGCCAAAAAGCAGATGAAGACTTTCTGGCCAAGTGCGAAGCTGCTACCTATCGGTGCAATGGCAGAGGCTGTTCGGACCCCTTTGGGACCGAAGGGAAAAGCAAGGGCACCCCCCACCTCGCACACACAGTCCTAAAGCTGGGCCCAGAGGGCCCTCAGCCCGAGGCGGGTCACACGTTGCCAGCCCACACAGATGCGGAGTGGGCCCACGTAGCACATCCTGTCCCTAGCCTGGGCCCCACCCGCCCGGCCAGCTCCCGGTCCCCTCACCTCTCCGTGCCCCGCAGGCCCCCACAATCACCTCCGCAAATGAGGCACTGCCCGGAACCCCCCACCAGGAAGTCCTCCGAAGCTCGGTGCCCAGGGCTGTGAAAGACCCAGACAGGGGGGAGAGGCCACATGAGACCCCAGCACACCTCTCCCAGCCCCTTCCCACACCTGACCCAGCGAAAGGGCCTCTGCTGTCAAGGGCTTAAGTCACAAATGGAATGGAGAAACAGCCAGGCTGTGTGAAGCCAATGAGAACAGTAAACAGGCATAAAAGGAAGGAGATCTGTGTGCCTCGAACCACAATTCCCAGACTTTGGGATTTCTAACGAAAACTTCCCCCCCTCCAAATTTGGGGGGCTTTTCAAAAACCAGTGCTGAAACAACTGGATATCTATCCACATGTGAAAATATAAACAGCGATCCTTACCTTCTACCTCGCAGAAAAAACAGCTCTGCATGGATCACAGACCTGAATGTAAACACTGAAACTATAAAACTTCTACAGAATATCTAAGAAAACATTTCTGACCCTGGGTTACGCAAAAATTCTAGCTGCAATACCAACCAAAAAAATAAAAACTGGAGAAAAGATTTCATCAAATTGTTTCAACTTCTCTCCAAAAGACACTGGCAAGAGAATGAAAAGACAAGCTACAGCGGCGCCAGGGTGGCTCCGTCGGTTAAACGTCCAACTCTTGATTTCAGCTCAGGTCTTGATCTCGGTGGTGAGTTCAAACCCTGTGTTGGGCTCTGCACTGGGCATGAAGACTGCTTTAAGATTCTCTCCCTCCCTCTGCCCCTCCGCCACTTGCACACGTGTACATGCACGCACACGTGTACTCACTCTCTCTCACTCTAAAAAAGCATGTAAAAAACAACTTAAAAAAGAAACAGACTTTTCAGAATGGACAAATGATCTGAATTTCACCAAGGAAGATATACAGATAGCAAAGCAGCACATGAAAAGACACTCAACATCGTTAGTCATTAGGGAAAAGCAAATTAAAGCCACAATGAGGCACCACTACAGACCCACCAGAATGGCAAAAGTTGAAGACCAAGCACACTAAGTGTTGGCTGGGACACACGGCCTGCAGCCCTCACGCACCACAGTGCCAGTTACACAGTGCGGCACCCTAGAGACCGAAAACAGCCCGGTTGGGCGCCTGGGGGGCTCAGTCGGTTAAGGGTCCAACTCTTGGTTTCAGCTCAGGTCATGATCTCACGGTGAGTTCAAGCCCCACATCGGGCTCTGTGCTGATGGTGTGGAGCCTGCTTGGGATTCTCTCTCTCTCTCTCTCTCTCTCTCTCTCTCTCTCTCTCTCTCTCTCCCCCTATGCTCCTCCCCAGCTTGCTCTATCAAAATAAATAAACTTTAAAAAGGTAAAAAAAAGAAAAGAAAGAAAATAGAAAACAGCTTGGCAGCGTCTTAAAAAGTTGAACAACCATTAACAACCATTCTGCTCTAGTATTTACCCAAGAGAAATAAAGGCTTCTGGACAAAGGCCTGGCCTGTACACAAATGTTCACAGCGACTCTCTCTGTAACAGCCCCACACCACCAACAGTCATAATGTCCATCAACAGGTGAATGATTAACAAACTGTGGCATTACCATACACTCAACAGAAAAGAATGAGATACTGATGGACGCTACAGCATGGATGAGTGCCAAAATAATTCTGCTCAAAGAAACCAGACTTAATATTTTAAAAAAAAAAATTTTTTTTTTTAAAGAGAAAGAAAGGGGCACCTGGGTGGCTCAGTCCGTTAAGCGTCCGACATCAGCTCTGGTCATGATCTTGCAGTTCGTGGGCTCGAGCCCCGCGTCGGGTTCTGTGATGACATCTCAGAGCCTGGAGCCTGTTTCCGATTCTGTGTCTCCCTCTCTCTTCCCCTCCCCCGCTCATGCTCTGTCTTGCTCTGTCTCAAAAATAAACTATAAAAAAAATTTTTTTTTAAGAAACCAAACTTAAAAACTACATAACATATGCTGTCGCTTCTGTAAAATTCTAGAAAATACAAACTAGCATACAAGGGCAGAAAGCAGAGGAGCAGGTGCCTGGGAATAAATAGGGAGGAGGAAGGACAAAGGTAGGTCGGGAAACCTCTGGGGGTGACGGCTACGTTCATTACCTTGATTACGTGTATTCACGTGCCGAAATTTGCCACACTGTAACCTTTAAGTGCGCCTCTTATTGCATGTTAATTATACTCATTAAAGCTATTTAAAATATGGGTGGAGGAGGGGTACCTGCCTAGCCCAGTGAGTACAACATGTAACTCTTGATCTCGGGGTCATGAGTTCAAGCCCCATGTTGGGCATGGAACTGACTTAAAATTTAAAAGATTAAAATTGGGGAGGAGAATAACATAAAGCTGCTTTTAATTGGTCTAGTAAGAATACTTTTTAAAAACTACCAGCTCTTGGGGTGCCTGGGTGGCTCAGTCCGAGAAGTAACTGACCTCAGCTCAGGAGGTCATGATCTGGTGGTTCACCAGTTCAAGCCCCGCTTCGGGCTCTGTGCTGACAGCTTGGAGCCTGGAGTCTGCTTCGGATTCGGTGTCTCCCTCTCTCTCTGCCCCTCCCCCGCTCATTCTCTCTCTCTCTCTCTCTCTCTCTCTCTCTCTCTCTCAATCTTTCTCAAATAAATTTAAAAAATATATATCAGCTCTTTTCACCAACATGAAAAGAAAGGACATTTCATTTATTTTTTTTAAGTTTATTTATTTATTTGAGAGGGAGAAAGCCAGGGAGGGGGAGAGAGAGAATCTGAAGCAGGCCCTGCACTGTCAGTGCAGAGCCCAACATGGGGCTTGAACTCACAAACTGTAAGACCAGGACCTGAGCCAAAATCAAGAGTCCGATGCTTAACTGACTGAGCCACCCAGGCGCCCCAGGAAAGAAAGGGCATTTTAAAGCTAAAATCTATCTAGAATGGCTATAATAAAAGAGAGCCCTTCCCAAGAAAAGGTAACTGCTAATCTCAACATACAAAAAGAACACAGTCCTTCTTTTTCTCACACTAGTGACAATACGGTTTGGGACCGGCTTTTGTGATCCACTGGGCTGGGGACACCGCTGACAGCCCCACAACCCTCAGGGAGCTCCCAGGCTCCTCGTCATCTCCAACCTGGCAGTTACTCCTGCAGGGGCACCCCCCACCCCCGCCCCAACAGCCCTGGGGAAGGTCACGTGTCCTGGGGGACACTCCGGCAGTGACTCAAGACTCTGTGTCCTCCCCGCCCCGAGGACAAGACGACACAAGAAGTATGTTCCCCAAAAGGTTCCTGGAGTGCTGCTTGGCTGCTGAAAAAGTGAAATGCCTTGTTTCTTTCTTTTTTTTTAACTATTTATTTATGAGACAGAGAGAGACAGAGCTTGAGGTGGGGGAGGGTCAGAGAGTGAGGGAGACACAGAATCCAGAACAGGCTCCAGGCTCCGAGCTGTCAGCACAGAGCACAATGCGGGGCTCGAACCCACGAGCCGTGAGATCATGACCTGGGCCGAAATCGGACGCTTAACTGACTGAGTCCCCCCAGGCGCCCCTGCAATGCCTCATTTCTAGAAGAGCTATTTGCCCCCAAGCCAGAGTGTCTATACTTTGCTGCAAGGAAAAGTCTCATTTGTCAATATTAAAGCTGTTCGCTGGGAATCTTCCAGGCTAAAGTCCACTGAGCTGAAGCGGAAATAAAAGCGCTCTAAAAAAGACCATGATCTAGACCGGAATCTTCTGGTGCTGTGCCAGGGTGCTAACAAGGTCCCGAAGATCTCAGTTAGCCAAACCCTAGAGGAGACTTCAGATAAAGCGGGGCCCGATGAGTGAGCTCTTCGTGTGCGGCTGCCAAGCGGTCAGAACAGCCGAGAAGGGGAGCGGCTGCTCTGGGGCCCGCCCCCCCGAACCCCAGCTGTGGGACAGGGAGGGACACCGCTAGCCCCGCAGGGAGTCGTGAGCGGCGGCGACGGCAGGGCCCAGCACGCTCCCCAGACAAGCGGGGGCTTCGTTATTTCAAGGACCCAGACGTACGACAACTCCAGAGCAGCGCCATGCACTGGCGAGAACACTCCGGCTGCACACCCACTCCCCGGACACCGCCGCCATCGGGTCACCTCTCAGCCTGAAGCGTGTGTCCACCGAGGCACATCCACCCGAGTAGGACCTGGCCGGGGAAGAGGCCCACACAGCTCTTACAAGTGAGCGAATCCCAGGGTCTCCGTCCCCGTGACCGGGCTGCAAGGGGACACACACACACACACACACACACACACACACACCCCACATACCACCCATGCCACACACACCCTACACATACACACACACGTACGTCCCGGGCAGGCACAGCCCCCGGCCTTTCAGACTCCTCACCCTGCGGGGAGGGCTGCACCGGACGAGGGCCCCAGGCAGGAGACCCATGCGCCCCGTCTGGGATACGCGGGCGTGTGTACGAAAGGTCTGTGGGGGCACCGCGCCCCCTGGAGCCACGGCCTCCAGGCCACGGCGAGAGGCCACACAGCCGCCTCCCCCGGTCAGAAATCCTACAGCTCCTCTTGCCCCCCCACCCCCGCCTCCCCACCTCCATCTCACTGGACTCCCCCCACTCTGCTCACCCCTGCAGACTGGAAATGATTTAGAATGCGTCCCCGACTCTCTCTGAGCGCAGAGCCGTGGCTCCCCTCTCCCAGCCCCGGGGCTGCTCCAGACCCAACTAACCCGGCAGAATGCGTGGACCCGGCAATGCTGAGTTAGCCCAGAGCAGGACCCGACCGACCGTCCCTCGATGACGTGAGCTGGCGGCAGAGACACTTAACCCTGGCATTCAGTCACGTTGAAAACAACCGTAAAGGTGCGTGCGCAGCGCGTAGTTGTGCCCAAGCCTTAGAAGGAAGCAGAGCTACGAAGTTATTAAATGTAAATATTTAAAGAACCAGCAGCTGTGGATGCGGGGGGGACGGGAGCCCGTGACCTGCAGTCACAATAATGATTCTGATTTGTCAGGGGCTGAGTCGAGATCACAAAGGCTATCTCATCCCACCCTCCACGGAGGATATGAACGTTTTAGAAGTAACTTTTCGGGAAGCGCTTGTGTCCCTTGGGCAGTGCCTTAAAAGTTACAACAAGAAAACAACTCTCTGATGTGGCAATGCTGCCGTGCCTGTAAGTCTCCTCCTCCTCCAAGCCAAGCAGTCAATCCTGTGCACTTTCAAGGCCATTCACGAGGCAACCGTCTGGGGCCGAGGAGGAGATCATGCAAGTTTGCTAACAGCATATACACACATATACGGTAGCGTCAGGTGTCTACAGTGTCTACCACACAGAAGCCTGAGTGCAGGGTCCACTCACATTTCCATCCGGGAACAAGACCATCTGTGATGGGAGAGTCAGGCAAAGATAATTCTGACTGCTGAAGGAAGCGATCAGAGAGTGGAGATGTCCTGGAAAAAATGGCCCGACTGCACTGTCCAGTGGCCTTTCTGATGACGCCCTCAGGCCTAGCTTGCTGAACTCCACGACCCAAGCTGCGCACTGATCCAATGCACACACCGCGCAGCCGAGCTACGAGGCCCGTCGCTTAACCTAAGCCCCGCTTCCCGCCTGCGACACAATGCTGTCACAAGGCTAAGTGTCATCGCGTGTGGCAGAGTAGGGCACCTGCCACCAAAGAAGCCTCCAGAAACATTAAGTTTTTAAATATCACTATGATGGTGATGAAGTTCAAAAATGAAAACCAGTTCAGGAAGGTGAAGGCTGGAAGGAGCCAAGGCCTAAGCAGGAGGGATGAGGCCCGGACTCTCCGACCCCGAGGCCGGCCTTCCCTCCACGCTGGGCACGGACGTCCACGCACCCCTCGTCCCCTGATTAGTCTTCCCCCACCAGAAGGAAAGGTCTCAGCCTACTGTGCTCCAGCTGTAACCCCAGTGTGAGGAATCATGCCCGGCAAGAGACAGACATTTAAATATTGTTGAATGAACGAATGAGGAGTCATGAGCTCACTGGAAATGCATGCAAAACCATGTGCAGCCTTTGTGGGAGGGCAGGGGGTGGTGGCGTGGGGTCTACTGTCATGGAATCCGAGAGAGCTCAGAACTAAACCCAAGTCAAAATATACTGCTCAGTTCCACCCACATCTCAGAACACCAATGACCAAGGGCACGTGAGTCGGGCAGCCAACTTCCAGAGCGAAACCTAGCAGAGGGGAACTTACCGAGAAAGGAGGCGGCTTCTCCAGGGCTGGCCCCCATGCCGCCTTGGGCTCCGCGTGGGCGGGCCCCGCCTCTACACCTGCAGCTTGGATTCTGGAACCCACTTTGCAACCCGAAGATTGAAAGTCAGTGAAAACCCTGGGTACAAACTACACATGGTCGGCACAGCCCTGGGTGAGCAGTCCCTTTGGGGTCCCACCAGGGGAGCCAGCATTCCCATGTGCCCCGCCAATGCACTAGGGAGGGAGCCTCAAGGCAGATCTGTGGGCCCATCCCTTCAACTGCCTACATCTGTGGCGGAGGACACTGTGCCGGCCCACGACCAGAACTCAGCAGGGTCCTGTCCCCATCCCACTGCTCAGAGAGGCCCCCCTACGGGGGAGCAGCCTGGGTCCCAGGTGAAGAGCCAGCAGCAGGACCAGAGAGCAGGGCTTCGCAGGCTCTGTGCCCCCTCCTCCCACCCAGCACCCAGGGCTGACGTCCCTAGAGAGTGGGACTCCACCTCTCCTACTCACGCTGCTCACTTTAAGTTTTTGTAAGGCAGGGGGCGCCTGGGTGGCTTAGTCGGTTAAGCGTCCGACTTTTGCTTGGGTCATGATCTCGCGGTTTGTGGGTTCGAGCCCCGCGTCGGGCTCTGTGCTGACTGCCGGCTCAGAGCCTGGAGCCTGGAGCCTGTTTCAGTCTGTGATTCCCTCTCTCTCTCTGACCCTCCCCTGCTCACGCTGTCTCTCTCTCTCCTAGAAAAAAAAAAAAAAAAAAAAAAAAAAATTTAAGTTTTTGTAAGGCAGGAATTTAAAGGGGTTCCCCCCCCCGCCATTATTCCCAACTATTTTTTTTTATTACTTATTTTTATTTTTAGGAGAGCACAAGTGGGGGGTGGGGGGCAGCAGAGAGACAGGGAAATAGAGTTTCCAAAGCAGGCTGTGTGCTATGAGCACAGTGCCCGACACAGGGCTCAAACTCACGAACGGCAAGATCATGACCTGAGCCGAAGACGGACGCTCACCCGACTGAGCCGCCCAGCACCCCTATTCTCAGCTATTTCTGAATTTCATAAACCTACAAGTTCCTAGTGCAGGCTGCAGACCTACAAGCACAGGTGTAAAACACCAATTTTGGAGATGAACATACACACACGCACGCGCGTACACACACACACACGCACAAACCTTCAAGGAGGGTGACCTGTCTGAGTTTAAAGGGAGGTGATGAAACCACCTTTCCCCCAAATCGGGCACCTTCAGGCCAAGAATGGCAAATGCAAGAAGAGAGAAATCCACAAGGCAATACAAGCAGCATTAAAGACTGAATAACAAAAGAGAAGTCTGGAATTTATTTATTTATTTTTTAATTTCTAGGAGAGAGAGAGACAGCGTGAGCAGGGGAGGGTCAGAGAGAGAGGGAGACACAGACTGACACAGGCTCCAGGCTCTGAGCTGGCAGTCAGCACAGAGCCCGACACGGGGCTCGAACCCACGAACTGCAAGATCATGACCTGAGCGAAAGTTGGACGCTTAACCGACTAAGCCACCCAGGCGCCCCTGGAATTTATTATACCAACGACTTTACTCAGTTTTCATAAAAGGAGACAATTTTTCTCCCCCATGATTTGTGCATGGCCAGGTCTACCCTCTCGCCGTCCCATGGGCTGTGTGTGTGGAGGGGACTCTCAGTAAGGCCCAGCTCGGGGCCCCAGAGACCAGCCCCAGTTCTAAGGAGCAAAAGAGGCTGATGGGACCCCACGTGCACCCTGTTGAACCCGGAATAAAGCATGGCTCAACGGCTGCGAAGGAACCGTGCCTCGTGGTCAGGGGCCAGAGGGCCCGTCCGGAGATGCGGGAGCCCCGCGCCACGCCACCCAGCCAGGCCAGTGCGGCTGGGCTGACATTTCTTGGGAAATAAACCAGGAAGCGTGGAAAAGACAGGGGAGGCTAAGGGCCCCTGGGGCTCGGCAGTTACCATCCAGCCTGGTTGAGAAGCTGCAAGGATGCCTGAGCCTCCCAGCCCCTGCCAGAGCCTTCGCCACACATACAACCAAAGGCTTGGCCAGTTGCCTAGGCAACAGCCAGCCTAGGCACGTTTAGGCAAAGGACAGTCTCTAAACGGGTGATACAACACTGACGACCAGGCACAGAGCAAAGCATGACTCTGAACTCGGGGATGATGAGGTGCCTGGGGGGCTCAGAGGGGTTGAGCATCCGACTTCGGCTCAGGTCAGGATCTCACCACAGTTTGTGAGCTCAGGTCCTAGGTCGGGCTCGGTGCTGACAGTGCGGAGTCTGGAGCCTGCTTCGAGTTCTGGGTCTCCCTCTCTCTCTCTGCCCCTCCCCTGCTGATGCTCTGCTTCTCTTTCCCTCGAAAACGAATAAACATTAAAAAAATAATAATAACAAACAATAATAAATAAAAAATAAACCTGACAGAGTAAACACGAGTGGGGAGGGGAAGCCGCGCCAATGCAGAGAAGCCAGGCAGCAGGACTGGCGGCGAAAACCCACCGTCTGGGAGACAACGCTCTCCTTCCGCCTCTGTGTCTGCCATGACCCCCCCCCCATTTCCACCGTAGCGCGTTGTAACCCGCTCGTTCTGCTCGGTTGTGGACGTCAGCCTTTCTTCATCGGGACAAGAGGAACTAAGAAGAGAAGTTTTGTCCTCAGGGAGAACTCAAGAGGAAGCAGGCCCTGCCGGGCCCAGAGATGCGAGGGTGTGGAGGGGACACAGCAGGGGACCCGAGGCAGGGCCGCTGGGAGGGTGACAGCTGAGACCACGAGGCCCAGCACTGCCCCCCCACCTGAGCCCCTCCTTGGCCCTGATAAGCAGCTTTTCTTTTGTGGACCCTGGACAGCGAGCCACCAGGAACACAGGACTCTGCTCAGTCTGAAAGAGGACATCTCAGTGACAGCGGAAGGTGAAGAAGCCCCCCAGCCCTCGGTGAAGGGACACAGTGAGGGACAGCGAAGGACATGGCAACTTCGGGACAAAAAAACAAACAAAGAAAAAAACAAAACAAAAAAAAAAAAACGAGAGCAAGCACAACACTACACACTTCCCAGTATGTTCTCTGAGGGGTTGGACTCGAACCACAGGGCCAAGCACGCCCGGAGAGCGGCCTCTAGAAGCTACACAAGGCAAGATCTGTGGGTTACTCGATCCCCAGGCTGTCCTGACTTCCCAGGGACACTGGCGGGGGATCTGGCAAAGTCCTTCCGCTATGCGTGCTGTCACCCAGCGAAGAGACGAGGAGACGTGGTGGCCCAGAGCGTCACAACCGCTGTGCTGATGAGGGAATGTGGCCACAGACATTCACAACCTTGGGAATGCAGAACATTAGCTCGGGCGATTAATAAAGTAGCAAAGGCTTTTTCCAAGACTGTTTCTTGCTAATTCGAGTAAAACGATAGCCAGAAACCTAGAAAGGAAATGTGACTCATTTGAGAAAACCTCTGGAAAGTTTCTGAATCTCACAGATCCTTGCAAGTTCCAGAGGCCAAGGCATCTTAAAGAGAGAGAATCCCTCGAAACTTTCACCCATAAATATCAGGAAAACAAACCCACAAGCAACAGAAGGCTTTCAAAACACTCTAAGACGTCCACACCCTTTAATCCGGGATTTCTCTTTCTGAGAATTTATTCCCAGGAACTGATCACACAAACGGAGGAAGAAAAAATGAAACTGTAAACTACAAATTCATCTACAATAGCCAAAAAAGTTGGAAATTACCTAAAATGGCCCAGCATTAGGGAAATGGTTTAATCTCACTACATTCACAAGATTATGAAACCATTAAAGGTCGTGTTAAAGACATTGGTAAAAACCTGGAAAATATCAGATAAAATCTTTCAGTGGATCTGCGTAATACAATCCTATGAGCGAAGATTAGTGAAAAAGAGATTTACAACCCTGAATGACCTTGGACTAGGCACACGGTCTCACTGCCTACCGGCCTACCGTGTCCTTGCATTCAGACTAGCAACCTCAGAGGTGGACGGAGGCACCGCACCTCCCTGGCCTCTCGGTTAGCCTGGGACCCTGCAGGCAGCTGACAGGTGACAGCTATTCTTTCTAAGATAAACTGAAAACCCCTATGCACACAGAAGGTAAAACACAGGCAGATTCTTCATTTAGAAAACTCTATCTTCTGAGGCGCCCCAGGGACTCAGTCGATTGGGCGTCAGACTCTTGCTTTCGGCTCAGGTCATGATCTCGCAGTTCATGAGTTTGAGCCCCACATCAGGCTCCGTTCCGTGCCACCAGCATGGGATTCTCTCTCTCCCTCTCTCTCTGCCTATTCCCTCACCAGTGCGCTCGCTCTCTCTCTCTCAAAATAAACATTAAAAAAAAAAACAGAAAACTCTGCACCTTCAATATTTAAAAGAACTAAAAGACAAGAACAGGGTTAGTAAAAGCCTTTGGACAATTATCACAAGCATAGGGGCGCCTGGGTGGCTCAGTCGGTTAAGCATCCGACTTTGACTCAGGTCATGATCTCATGGCTCGTGGGTTCGAGCCCCATGTTGGGCTCTGTGCTGACAGCCAGCTCAGAGCCTGGAGCCTGTTTCAGATTCTCTATCTCCTTCTCTCTCTACCCCTCCCCTGCTCATGCTGTCTCTCTCTCTCCCTCTCAGAAATAAATAAAACATTTAAAAAAAAAAAAAAAAAAAGATTTATCACAAGCATAAACAGACATCTGCTGCAATTTACCTCAATGAATCTTCGTTTGATATCACAATGTCAACAAAATGTGAGTATCTTTCACAATTTTACAGAGTGCAAGATGAGTGCTTCGCAGAAATGTAATTTCTTCTTCAACTCGCTGCTTTTGAACAGCATGTGACACTTTTCAAAATGCAGCCAGGGGAAGGTGGGGCAAGGGTACGCCCAGGCCGGGAGCTCTAGAATCCCCAGGCACGCTGCTCCCCGCCCCCCCCCGCCCCGCCCCGGTCACAGGCAGCTGGACAGGGGCAGCCGGTGGACAGCGGGCAGGTGGATGATGCACAGGGCGTGACACACGCCTAGCAGCTGGGATACTGAAAAGCCTCTCCCTTTTCTGCCCTTATCTCCCTGCTGTATAAATTACTGCAAACGTTCAGATTATCTTCACCGACTTAGTTGCAGGCACAGATCCTATCTTAAAAGGCCACATGACTCGCCTCTTTTCTGTTCCTGAGAGATGGGGAAGGAAAATTAGCATTTAATGTTTATTTTCATGCGACAGTGAGTGACTTAGAATCTCCTTACTCAAGGCAGCAAGACAGTAACGCGAGGGTGGTCTCGGGGGCGCCTGGCTGGCTCAGTAGAGCACACAGCAGATCATGAGGCTCTTGATCTCAGGGTTGTGAGTTCAAGCCCCGCGTTGAGGGTAGATTTAAAAAAAAAGAATGTGGCTTCAGAGTCAAGCCAAGGGCCAGCTCTGTCGGTGACCCTGTGAAGGCCACTTCATCTCTCAGAACTCTGATTTACTTACGTGTAAAATGGAGTTAATGCTACCTCGTTGAAGGAGTCAAATGAGTAGGAATGTAAAGCTTCTTGTTCGGTCCCTCAGAAACCCCAGAACCCAGAGCCCTGTCCCAGATGGTGACCCCCCCCCCCCCACAACCGACACCCACTGTCGCGGGCCTCCTCGCTAGCGCCCGCCCAGACTCCTGAGCCGCGGATGCGCTTGCTGGTGCAGACGTCACAACAGCTTCCTTGACGAAAACACTGTCACGTCCAAGCTGAGCGGCACCGGGCAGGCCAGCTCCGGCAGCCGGCCGCCAGTCAGCTATAAAATCCCACTAACCGCGGGCTGGGAGGCCTGTGCGGCTCTGTGGCTCCTGGGAAGACCACAGCTCACAGCCTTGGCACGCTCGCTTGGCGACGACATAATTGGGTACAACAGAACACAAACTGCAGTTTAAAATACGAGAATGTTCACAAAGTACGGCTTGGGCACCGCTTTACAATAAAATTTCATTCAGTTGAACAGGAAACGTCAAAACGCCGGGCACAATCCATTCTGTGTGTGGAAAAGCCGCCTGCAGGCCCAGCAAGGAGCCCGCACTGAGGCTCCTGGGGAGCCCAGATCAGGGTGGAGGCGTGTGCGGGTCCTGGCCAGCTCGCCTCGGCCAAACCACCAGCCCCCCAGGCCTCCCTCTTTTCCTCCTCCAAACAATGAAGAGGGAAGCCAACCAACAAGGCTGCTCTGGAAGCAAAACGAGAGCTCTAGGAAAGTTCTGGAAAACTGCAGATGCCTGTACAACCAAGCTGTTATTATATTGTTGTTATGAAATCAAGTTGTGACGCAAATATTAATCCTAAGAGGAAAAGAGTAGTAACAGTGTGACCCGGGACACAAAGAGAAACCTTCCGTAAGTCTACAGCCCTGACCACCGTCGCTGGACGTATTCTAGTACTCTCCCCACGAGACAAGTGTACACGCACCTTCACAACTTGCTTTCTCAAGCCGTGGTATTTTTCATCACCTCAGTGAGGGCCATCATCACCCACACGCGCCGTAAGCATTAGCCCGTCATCCCAGACTCGGGGTCTCCACCACCTAGAACGTTCAGCTCAGGCCCAGAATCGCCCACGCAGAAGGAGCAAGGCTTCGGGTGACCCAGAGATGATGCGACCGCCCTCAGACCCGCAACCCAGCAGGAAGGGCAGATGCAGACAGACAGAAGCAGAGGCGGCGGGGAGACGAGCTGGGCCCTGCAAGTGCCAGGGCAGGAGGGAGGATGGCCCCGCCCCCCAATGACAACCCCGACATCACCCCTAAAACCCTGAATCACCAAGGAAAGGTCCAAAGATACTAAATACACTTTCACCGGGGAAAAGAAAACATTTAGGAGGATTTGCAGTAGAATTGCATAACGTATCATCAAATCGGGCACTTTACAGGCATGGTTTGCTTACTTGGCAGATTCATTCAAGTAGACATTGGACTTTGGGCACTACCCAAGTTACTGAGCCGGCACCTCGGGCCCGGCGCAGGTGCTGAGCTCCCGGGGCCACGCTGCCCTCCCTGAGTGGTGAAAGCAGGGGCTGTCAGCAGCCCAGCACTGGGGGTGCTGACACGGGGCCTGGGAAGGTCACACACTCACCCGGGGGCAGAGCTGAACTCGAACCAGGGCTGTGTGGCTCTGAAACCGTGGTACCTCCGGCACCCTCGTGCAGTATGACCTTCTTGCAGAACCGGAGGTGAAAGGTACCCGACGGCCGCATGGACTGGTGAGCAACCGCCACGTGGGAAAAGCAGAAGCCAGGCAGCCACTGCATGACCACCCGAAAGTGTAAGCAAAGAGCTGGAGGCGAGACGGCGGCCAATCCCACTCTGGGAGCCCCTCTCGTCAGAGAGTGTGGCCCCTGCTTCCTAGGAAGTTGGACGGTAACCTCTGAGACTCTGGGGACACCAGTGACCTTGGCTACGATGAGCTCCCTAACCACCCCTCCCGATCTGCATCCCTGACTTCTCATCTGCCGTCTGAGCAGAGCTTCAATCTGCTGTGTCTGCTGCCCAGAAACAGCTCCGCACTGGACTCCCACCCTGCAGGAGGTCCAAACCCCAGCCGGGCGGGTTACACAGCCTGAGGCCTGCCCACCCGGCCTGCCCTCCCTCCACCTGAGGCGGCAACTCTCACATGGAGCCACTCACGCCCCCACATTCCTGACAGCCCCATGCCTCTGCCCGGGACTCTCTGTCCAGGCGTCGCCTCCTGGAAAGCACCTGTGGATCCAGCAAACCCACTCCCAAGTCACCTGAAGGTCAACTCTCTGCAGCGCTCGGAGAGCAGAGCAGTCAGAGCCTCCCACCTCTGCCCCCCACCACCACCACTCCCCGCTTTGTACACACTCCTATCTGCTACTGTCCCGGTGAAACGAGATTGCTTCCAGGCTGGCCCCCTGACTCATCTGCCTCTGCAGAGTGTGACAGTCACCTTAATCTTGGGATCCCAGAACTGTGGATGGAGCCAGGCACACTGGACTCTCAGTAGCCAGGATGCCCCCAGCTTCGACCCACCTTGCCCCCTTCCTCGCACCCACAAACCTCTCTCCAAACACTCTGGGCCACAGGGAGTGAAATTAAAAGGCAGGCACTTGGACGTGGCAGCCTAATGGAGCTGACAGCCACTCTATCGATATTTACATCACAGAAAAGAGGCGACTGGAAGAGAAGCGCCAACTTAGGGGCTGCATGTTTCCTGATCAGAGTAAGGGCTTGTAAATAGCGGCAGAGCTAGTGAAGGCGGCATTACGGCAGGCTGCGTGTTTACCTGGACAGACACCATCCCTGCAAGGGGGCAGGCAGCCCGGGGCCTCGCCGTGGGCCTTGCCCTCCAACAGCCTCATTTCCTGACGAGGCTGCTACTTCTAGTGACTTCCAACTGCTGAATGCTCAGAATTCACTGCTGCCTGTAGCCTCCACCAATCCCTCTCTCTGGGGAGCAATTTATGTAAGCAATTTATGCCAGCACAGGGCATGAGGCTTTCTGTTCAATGTCAGGGAGACTGTACGTGTCTGCCTCGGTCTCGTAGGTTTCCCAAAGAAGTGCGTCATGAAACGAACAAATAACGAACAGATACCTTTTTTTCGTGTCTGGATAATGAGTGACACCTACTGTATGCCATCCTATACCTCCTTTCGAGTATTCAAAACATTAACTATGATGATTCTTTTCAGCGGTAATAAACCATCTAACGTCTGTGAGCCTTTAAAATTCGGTTGTTCTTTTGCATACATGAGCTGAGACTCTGAGCTCTGTTAATAAACTGAAAAAAAAAATCAGTCCCTAAAATATTCAGAATCGGGCCAGAAGGCCACAATAAGCCACTGTTGGAAAGTCATGGTCATTGGCACAATCCACACCCAACCCTCAAACCCACCCAGGAGCTCTGGGACCAGGGAGGGGCCTCACAGGCTACAGGGCACAGCTCATCGGTAAGTACATATTTGGATGGGCAAGTCAAACATTTAGAGTTCTGACTTAACATTGACTTCACAAGTTTTTCAAGTGCTAAGCAACTGAGAGGTAATCATTTCAACATACCCTTTAATCAATAAACATTAAATGGATCGGCTTCAAGACACCCAAGTGCTACAAATGTGTCCCTATGAAAAACATGGCAAGAAAAAAGATAACAAAAAATAAAATTAGAATCCTATTGACAGTCAGGCAAAAAGGTGTTCAGTGATCCAAATTCCGACCAAAAAAACAGCCCTTTCAGCAGATGAGCAAATAGTTTCCTCTGCAAGTGACACATCCTGGGATATTGACACTGCCAAGCAGAACTCATAATGACAACCACCAAGGAAGCAAAACCTAATGGAAAAACCCCAAGCTGGCCACCAGCCGCCCCAGTTCTGGTCCAGGACAAGCCTCTGGCTGTGTGATCCTACCAAAGGGGTAGCCAGCCCTGGACCCCCTCTTCATCACAAAAAGGAATATCCATCACCACCCACGCCACTCAGAAATGTTTTAAGGACCAAAAAAAAAAAAAAGAGAGAAGTGAAAATGCTTTGGAATGTGTCCTCTATAAATACAAGTCATTGTTATTATTAGCTCAAAGATGACCGAGAAAATAGGATTAGAGAATATCATCAGTGAAAGGGGGTTAGAGATGGGGTGATCCCGGAGACCTTGATAGGCCCCAGGCCTATGAAGCTGTGTGCTTTCTGGGAAGGAGTACCCAGTTTTTAATGGATTCTCAAAAGGCAAAGAACCTCTCAGCCTATCACCTTACAAATCTAAAACCGGAGACCCTAAGACATGGGACTGTCCTAGGCCTTGAGGTTAGTGAGGGAAAAGCTCCCGGGAGCTCCCGTCTCCGGCCACACTCCTCCCCTCTCACCAGCACACGTTCCTAGGGAGGAAAAATGTCACACGAATCTCATACAGCCACACAGGGTGTTACACGAGCCACTGCACATCTGGCTGCTAAAGTCATAGCAAAGTTTCTACCCTCCGATTTCTCTTCTCAAGGCTTCCTGCTGAGGTCCTTGCTGGGTGAGACCATATTTTCTTCATTTCTCTATTCTCATCCTATCTAGTTCAGCGCCTGCAGCCAGGAAACACTCAAATCATTTTGTGGTCATGAAATTTTTTTAAAAAAGAAACATATAGGGGCACCTAGGTGGCTCAGTCGGTTAAGCGTCCAACTTCAGCTCAGGCCATGATCTCACAGTTTGTGAGTTCGATCCCCGCATGGGGCTCTGTGCTGACAGCTCAGAACCTGGAGCCTGCTTTGGATTCTGCGTCTCCCCCTTGCTCTGCCCCTCCTCTGCTGTGCTCTGTCTCTCAATAATAAATAAACATTAAAAAAAATGTTTTTAAAGAAACACATAAATGTATGTCCAACAGATCTCAATTAAAAAATAAAGATTTGAGGGCAACTGGCTGGCTCAGTGGGTGGAGTGTGTGATTCCTGCTCTCAGGGTTGTGAGTTTGAGCCCCACGCTGGGTCTAGAGATTAGCTAAAAATAAAATTTAGAAAAAAAAAACAAAACAAAACAGTGGGGCACATAGGTGGCTCAGTCAGTTGACCATGTGACTCTTGCTTTCAGCTCAGGTCATGATCCCAGGGTCGTGGGATCCAGCCCCATGTCAGGCTCCACGCTGAGTTGTAGAGCCTCCATAATATATTCTCTCTCTCTCTCACTCTCTCTCTCCTCTCTCTCTCACTCTGCCCCCTCCCTTGCTCATGCTCTCTCTCTCTGAATTAAGAATAAAAATAAAAATTTTAAAAATAAAGATTTTAATCTAGGAATAATAGATACATGGTGCTCTGTTTTATGAAGCAAACAGGTTAATGTGCAGAATAAATAAATTCTGTTATTCTGGGAATAAAACAGAAGTCAACACATAACTACAGAAAGGGGATTTCTGTTGTTGTTGTATGCGTGTTTTTCCTCAAACTACCAACATGTGTGCTTCTAGATGGCCCTGTTCTTCAGAGAGTTCCCTCTGGAACCACACGCATGTAAAGAATGCTGCATGGCCCAGAAAACCTCCGAGTACACTTTGAGGATTCTTCTTTTAAGGCTGTCTCCAGTCGGCAGACAGAGCAGAATCATCAGAAAGCTCAACATCGGGAGGAATTCCTCCACGGCCGGCCCAGGGACCACCACTGGGATCCACCGGGAGTCAGGTTTCAGGCACTAAGATGCTTTCAGGTTTGTGACGGATCACTGCCCGGGCTGTAAGGGAAGGTCTCTGCCCACAGAAAGTACAGACTTCATAACTGAGGCGCTGCTGCTCTGCCTTCAGGTGTGTCGCTGCGGCTCCAAACAATCTAACTGGAAAAAAACCGAGCCAGCCTCACGGCTCGCACAAATGTGGTCATCACCCCCATAATCTACGGGGAGGCCTCCATAAAGCGGCCGTGGCAATCTGCTGGCAGATAAGGCAGGCTCGAGTCGGCTGGGAGGTGCAGTTGAGGGTTAGCCTAGAGCACTGGGTAAAATGCTCCCCGTCTAAACGCAAGGCACTATTACTATTAATTAAGGAATCTATGGAATCTTTTTGATATTCCTTAACGTCCTAAAAATCAACCATCGACCCAGTCAGTAGCAGGAAGCTGAGTATCATGTTCGTAAGTCGGTCTATTAAATTTTCAAGTGAAGAAAGAAGAAAATGAAGAGATAGAGGACAGAGGCTCAACCCCCCCCCCAGCCTCCACCCCAGGAATGGCCTGGCTATCAGAGATCTACACTGGACATCCAGGACTAGGGAAAGACAACCTTATCTCCCAGCAGCAGGCTGTGCCGGAAGCCCAGACATTGTTTTTCACAGACGCATACTTTTAGGTTATTTAAATATTATGACCTCTCATACATCTGCGACCGAAAGTCATCAAGTTCCAATTCCCAAACACCATGAGCTGAGCATGTTATCTCCATTCAAATGGGTTTTTAGTACCCTACAAAAAAAAAAAAAAAAAAACTGACTAAAGCATGCAGACCTATTCACCCTTCTACTCTTCCATGTCATGTTTCTTTCCCAAGTAATCAATATCCTCACCCTAATAGCCAAGCTCCTTTAAAGCCTGAAGACAACTGTCGAAAGAAAAATCACACACCACAGAAACGTTTTTGATGTAGTAGCTTCATATCTCAACCAGCATAATCTCACCAAGGAGACTGCCGAGCTCCAGAATTAAGTTGAAATGCACGCGGATGAGTTTCCCACGTGAATCAAGAGAAACCCCGTTGCCCTGGCTCCTATTCAACGCCTGTACGTGGAGGCTTCCGAACCAAGGGGAATAAGAACATTTGGGGCAAGAACGGGAAGGCTGGCGTTCACCAGAGCCCACCTGGTTGGTTTCCTTGCCCTGGGCTCCAACCCGCAATCCCAGGAGGCTTAAAACAGCACTTCAGCCTAAAACTGCAGAGGAGGGAAGGAAGCTATGAGCTCACCGTCGTCGGCAACTCAGGTTTGAATTCTTTTAGTTGTTCTCCGATTTTCATCAGGCCAGCCAGGGAGTGTTTGGTAAAGTGTAATGAGTAGCCGTGGAGATTCCGGGCAGCCTACCCTCCCCGCCCCCAACCACAAAAACACAGGACAGTCGCAGCAGAGGAGGGAAGACCCAGGGGCGGTCACACACACCCACACCTCGAAGGCCACCTTCCCCTGGACACCCAACTGGAGGGCAGCATCCTCAAAGGCAGCAGCCGCGTGGGTCCCAAGGAGGCAGCGCAGTTTGCCCTCCGGACCAGCTCCATCCGGAAAGTAAAGCTCCCGGCGTTGGTGAGGTCAAAACCCAAGGAACCACTGAAATTAAGGGGCAGAAACTGCGACCTCTCTAATCCGGGACCCCTCTCCAATTCCGATGCCCGGGGCAGGCTCGGAAACCGCAGAAGAGAGAAAGTGCTCACGTTTCTAAGAACCGGGGACAATCTGGGAAAATTCCAAGGGTGGAACGGAGGGGGCGGGGGAGGCCCAAGAGCCCCAACCTCTCCTGCCTGTCCCCCCTGCCCCAGGATCTGCTCGCCAGGAAGGCCTCGCCATCCCCACTCCCAGTGGAGCCAGGAGAGACACGGGGAGGGTGGGAAGGAAGGAAATGGAGGGCAGTCCTCAAAGCGCCCCCAAATACGCTCATCCGCGTTAGGCGTCCCGCCTGCCCTCCGACTGGAGCCTACCAGCCACCGCGCTTCTCCGGCGCCGCAGCCGCCCGCGGGTCCCCCACTGAACCTCCGCGCCCCTCGGCCGGGCGGCTCCCCCGGAGCGCGCCCGCTGCTCCTCCCCGAGTGTCTGCGGGACGCCCACCTGCCCCCTCGGCAGCAGCCTCCGACCCCGCCGGCCCGGCTGCGGCGCTGCCCTCTCCAGCGACTCCCACCCGAGAACCTTCCCGCTCGCGCTCGGGCCCGCCGCCCGAACACGCCCCCTCCACGGAGACAGGAAGTCCGCGCGCCCGCCGCGGCCGCTCAGGCTTCCCAGGCGCGGGCGCAGGCCCGGCCGCCCGCCGGCGCCCCTGGGGCCGCCCGCGGCGCCCCACCGTCGCGGCGCGCCCCTCACCTCGGCCGCCGCTCTCCTCCCGACTCGCCGCGCAATCCGCTCCCGCCGCTACGGCGTCTCCGGCTCCGGCTCCCGCCCTCTCTCCGGCCGCGCTCCTCAACCCTGCCCTGCCCTGCCCCGCCGCAGCCGCCGCTGCCGCCGGCCAGGAGGGCCCCGCCCCCGCCGCGCCCGCCGCCCTCGCCCCATTGGCTGCTGGGCGCCGGGCCCCGCCCCACAGCCCCTTCGGCATCCCGGATTGGACCAGAGAGCCAAGAGGCGGCACGCCCCCTGGGGGGGGGCCCAAAAGGACCTCCTCTGGGCACCATTGGTGGCGTCTCCTGTCAATCAAGGGGGAGTGCCTACTTAACCAACTGATAGGGTGCGGGGGGGTCACAGTCCTGGGGTCGCTTCCAGGAGCTGCTTCGCCGGGCTCGCGTCCAGGGGCCGGAGTCCTGAGGCTTTGCCGGCACCCAGGCGTGGGGAGCGCGGTAGGGCAGCGCCTCACCCGACTGGGAGTTCAGGGAAGTAGTCGTTCTGAAAGTTTCCTCTCCTAGGGCACTCGGGGAAGCCAATGTCAACAGGGCTTCTTCAGATAGCCGCCACGAGAGTGCGTTCCTCTTGAGCCGCTTAATTTAAGCCCAGCAGAGTGTGGTGGTGGTGGTGGTGGTGGAGGGAAGGTGCGTTTGTTGGGGGGGGACAGAGCCGCTAGGCCGGGCCCCACCCAATGGAGCACTTTCTTTCTGGTTCTTCCCAGACCTTGCTTGATGGAGTATTAGCCCCATTCTACAGACAGAAATAACGAGTAAAAACTTACCAACATTCACTAAGCACTTTGCAAGCATTGCTTCCAACGATCCTGGTGGAGAGGATGATCCGAGTATGCCCAAGGGAGGGTTTGGAGTCTGAGGCCAGGCAATCTGGGGGACTCGTGGGGGAGGGGGTGGTTGGAAGGGATGGGGTGAAGAGGGTAAATGGCAGAGCCAGGATTAGAAACCCAGGTCCCCCCAACCCAGATCTGTGCTGGTTCCACCCGGAGAATAATTGTGAGGACGGTGTGGCAATGCTGGAAAACGCTTAATCTAAACGATAAATGGTAAAAGGGAAGGCAGGACACAAAATGGTGGAGACTGTACAATTCTACTACCTGTAGGGGCGCCTGTAGGTCAGTTGAGCATCTGACCCTTGGTTTCAGCTCAGGACATGATCTCAGTTCGCTGGCTCGAGCCCGGCCTCAGGCTCTGCACTGACAGCCCAGAGCCTGCTTGGAATTCTCTCTCTCTGCCCCTTCCCTGTACTCTCTCTCAAACAAACAAACAAACAAATACATTCTGCTACCTGTAGACAGGAACGGGGAGAGTCCACAAAGAGTGTTTCTTCACTTTCTAAACTGTTCCTTTCTTTGCATTGTGTTTATGCTAATTGTGGCTCGGTCTCCCCCCCCCCCCCCAAACCTCCAGTGGGTCACCTCCGTCTCCAGGCTCCTGCTCTTCCCCACATACTCCTCAGTCCTTGCCCTCATCCCCTCCTGCATGCACACACCCGCTCACACATATCCCCCTTCACACTGAGCACTTGTGAGGCTAGAAGGGGTCCCTGAAGACAGGACCCCACAGAGAGGCCCTGAGCCTGGCCCTGGCTGGCAGCGAGCCCCCTCCTGAGCCTTCCCGGCCTCCTAGCCCCCCAGGTCGCTTCCTGGCCACGTGACCCAGGCAGCGCTCCAGCCTCCACACATTGGCTCCTTTCTTGTCTGTCACAGGACAAACACAAAATTCCTCTCGTTTCCTTGCACTAGCAATTTGACACTGCTGTGGAGCCCTTTGTCCTGCCCTCCGCCCCCGCAGCTTTGCAAGGTATTTTTCCGAAGAGAGCTCCTCTTTGCCAGGGATGTGAATATCCCAACTTTGGTCCCCAGAAACATTTCACAAAATTGTATGCAGCCTCCTTCTCCAATTGGATTCAGACTGGCCTGGAGCCGGATCCTGTCTCTGCCCCTTCCCCCCTGAGGGGTCTGGGGCTAGTCACTGCAGCTCCCTGCACCTGTTTGTCCCCATCTGTGACATGGGGGTGATAACAGAGCCCACTGCACAGGGTTGTTGGAGACGAGTGAGTGGGGCAAAAAAGTCAGAGCGTGGCGAGCAGCTCTGGGCATGCATGTAGGAGTGAGCATTCAGTCCCTGAGCAGTAGACAGCAGCCATGCTTTGTCCACCGCCATTGTGGTCCCTCCTCCCCACAAAATATGCCCATTACCTAGGTCTGGAACAAGACCGACCCAATTAGTCCTTTATTAGCCATTCCGCACTCAGCAGCCTGCACACACTTTACACAGCCCGGGTTAAAACATGTTCTCACTGAGATCAAAACATTCTGCAAAAAAATTTAAACACCCAGATATAGTTGTATTGCTGGTAAAATAGTCTTTTTTTTTTTTTTTTAATTTTTAATGTTTGTTTATATTTGAGAGAGAGAGAGAGAGACAATGCGTAAGTGGGGGTAGGGGCAGAGAGAGAGGGAGACACAGAATCTGAAGTAGGTTCCAGGCTCTGAGCTGTCAACACAGAGCCTCACACAGGGCTTGAACTCATGAGCCATGAGATCATGACCTGAGCCGAAGTCAGACACGTAACTGACTAAGCTACCCAGGCGTCCCCAAATAGTCTTTCTTTTACGGAGATATATGTTCCTTGTTCAAGAAAAAAATCATGGGGGGGGCGCCTGGGTGGCTCAGTTGGTTAAGCATCTGACTTCGGCTCAGGTCATGATCTCACGGTTCGTGGGTTCAAGCCCCGCATCGGGCTCTGTGCTCACAGCTAGCTCAGAGCCTGGAGCCTGATGTGAATTCTGTGTCTCCCTCTCTCTCTCTGCCCCTCCCCTGCTCACACTGCCTCTCTCTCTCAGAAATAAATAAAACATTAAAAAATTTTTTTTAAAAAAGAAAAAAATAAAAATCTGTTAGAGACATTCACTCTAAAAATAATTCCAATGTTGGCGTGCCTGAGTCACTCAGCCGATTAAGCATTCGGCTCTTGGTTTCAGCTCAGGTCATGATCTCATGGTTCGCGGGTTCGAGCCCCACATCAGGCTCTGCGCTGATAGCACAGAGCCTGCTTGCTATTCTCTCTTCCCTCTCCCCGCCCCATCTCTGCTCTCTCACTCTCTTTCTCTCTCAAAATAAACTTAAAAAATAATAATTCCTGGGGCACCTGGGTGGCTTAGTCGGCTAAGCGTCCGACTTTCACTTAGGTCATGGTCTCACGGTTCGTGGGTTCAAGCCCCGCGTCGGGCTCTGTGCTGACTGCCAGCTCAGAGCCTGGAGCCTGTTTCAGTCTGTTACTCCCTCCCTCTCTGACCTTCCCCTGCTCACGCTGTCTCTCTCTCTCTCTCTCTCTCTCCTAGAAATAAATAAAACATTTAAAAATAATAATAATAATAATAATTCCAATGTTTAGAATGTGGGGGGTGGGGAGAGTTGGCCTCCTGGGGAGGGATGGACCTGGGTCCTGCTCCTCCTCCCGAGAAGACCCAGCAAAGACAGAGTCTAGAAGAGACCATCCCATCAAGGGACAGCAGCGGTCCTGGAGCACCAGAACCCCTCCAGTGAGAGGACAACGACATTGAGGGCAACCGAGCCCAAGTGAACGGAAATGATGGGAGGAAAAGCCCAGAGCCAAGAAAACCTGCTCTCCAGGAAGAGAGGAAGGTTTTGCTTGGCCAGAGCATTGCAGGCATGAGAAGAAATGAGGTTGAAACAAGGTGGGGAAGGCGGCTGAGGGGGGAAATAGCTCTGTGCCAGCCGAGGTCTCCGTTTTCCGTTAAAAGGGATGGGGGTGGGGCGCCTGGGTAGCTCCTTTGGTTAAGCGTCCAGCTCCAGGCTCACAGTTTGCAGTTCCTGAGCTCACTGACAGCAGGCAGCCGGCTTCAGATTCTCTCTTCCTCTCTCTGCCCTTCCCCCACCCATGCTCTGTCTCTCTCTCTCTCAAAATAAACTTTATTTATTCATGAGGGATTCATGAGCTCATACCTGCTCTTAGGACGGACCCTGGCAGTTAGCAGGGGTTGTGTGTGTCCCGCCCCTAACCACCACCCCCCCGCCACGTTTTGTAAGAGTGCCTTGGGATATATTTAATGTTTTAAATTTTTTAACTCTGATCCAACAAACTAGATGCAAGTAAACGGACTCTGCGTCAACTATTAATATTTTAGAGGCACCAAAGCATTAAGTGGAGGCTAGCTAGAGGGGCTCACTTCTGGATATACCTCCGAATGAAGCTCTTCCCTGCCAAGTTGTCGAAAGATCTGGATTCCTTGCAAATGTGTCATTGATTAGGAGGCTTTTATCCTGGCCTTTCTTGCTTTGCTTCCTTTTGTTCCGTTCTGGCCTGTGCACGTCGGCTCACGTCAAACTGTACCATCGAGCACACAGCTGCACGTACCGAGTGCCACGTTCAACCCAACTCTGCCGAGTAGGAGTGTGTTGCTGCCCAAAGTCAGCGGGATATGGTCGCATCAGCCGGACAACGTTTCCCAACATGGGCGTCTCCAGGCCCCCCTGCATCAGGATCACCCCATTTTCTGCAAGCTCCTCTTATTCCCAGAGCGTTCTTTGAACTTTTACTTAGTGTCACCGTGGGGGTTCAAGGTTACAACGTTGCCATTTGTACTAAAACAGAACAAGAGCTAACAATAACACAAAAGTGAATGTTTTGAAACTTTGAATGAAGACCTAACAATGCCCAGCCTTCACTTGGTGCATCATGAAGATTTTTCTACCCTGACACGAACATATCAATGCATCCTGGGCTCCCTCCTTGAGTTCCCGCAGTTCAGGAGGATGAGGAGGTTCTGGGTGCCAACGGCAATGCCATCCTGAATCCAAAGCATCATCCTTCCCTTGGCAGCCTCCCAGATCAGCCAAATCGAAGGGCGTCCTGTGACTGTAAAACAAAACCTTGTTTTACAAAGTTACCATATGCAACTATTTCTGTGAGTCCAGATTTCCCTGATACCAAATGAATTAGATACCAAAGCTAATTAAAAAAAAAACAAAACAATATGCTACCGTGGTCATGAAATGTGCATTCATCAAAAAAGTGACATTGCTCTGTTTTTAATGTTTATTTTTGAGCGAGAGAGAAAGAGAGAGACAAAGTTTGGTCGGGGGAGGGGCAGAGAGAGCCGGAAATGCAGAGTCCAATGCAGTTCCAGGCTCTGAGCTGTCAGCACAGAGCCCAACGCGGGGCTCAATCCCACGAACCGAGCCGTGAGATCATGACCTGAGCGGAAGTGGGATGCTTTAACTGACTGTGCCTCCCAGGCCCCCCAAAAGTAACTTTGCTCTTATTGATTCACTTTACAACAGATGAATCCTCGAAACTCGAACTTATAAAAGAAGTTGTATACCATGCTTACATTATAAAATAAATGCACACCCATAAGGCGCTGCTTTGGACCGCACATAAAATTTCAGGCAAAAAGTGTCACAGATGAAAACACAACGAACTAGAAGACAGTGGGGAGCCATCAAGGGCTGCTCTTGGTCCCCAGACCAGCTGTCACCAAACGTCCTGCTGAACAGGGCCTGTGTCTGTGTGTCTGTGCCTGACGTGTTCAATCACTGTGAAACACTGGACGGGGGCTCTGCCTCGGCGGGTGGAGGGGGGTGCACTTCCTGCTGGAATGATCTTGGGCCCAGGGTTTTATGTTGCCTCATGTCACCATTATGGCCGTGGCCGGTGTACAAGAGACAGCAATGAAGGTCAGGCTCCCAGGGACCCCAGCACCCTGGTTAATATTTAACTGGGTCCAGTCACCTCACCGAGGCAGAAGAAAGGAGAGGCCTGAGTGACACAGGCCATTTAATCTCTTGCTAAGAATTCCTCCCCCCGCCCCCCAAGCAATTAGGAAAGCCTGGAACTTAGTCACAGACTCAGAAGTTCCTCATTCCTTTTGTTTTGCTTTGCTTTGTTTTGTTTTAAGAGACTTCCTTTTTTAGTGTGCTGTTAGGGATTCGGCTTTGGGCAACTCAGCCTCAATGCCCTCATCCAGACAGGGGGACAGGAGAGGGGGACGATGGCTCACCCCTACTTTTGCCGGTATTGGCCCAGGCCACGGTGCCCCTGTTTGCCAGGTCCACGCGCTGGCCTGGGAAAGGGGGGGCCAGCAGGTGGGGTGCCCGGCAGGCCCGGATGGACGTGCTGGCTCTTTCTCCCGCTCCCGCACTCCCTGTCCTGAGAGCAGCAAAAGGGTGCTGCTCGGGAGAGTAGATGTTCCCGGGGAGGTGGCCTTGCTGTGGGGCTATCGCCTGCCTGCCTGCGGAGGAACGCGGGCGCCTCCCGCACAGGCCGCCCCACCCGGCTGCTGGCGTGCCCGCCCCCACGCCCCTCTGCTCCTCCCAGACTCCGATCCTGCCCGCGCCTCCTCTCCCCCCCACCCCCACCGTGGGAATCTCCAACCAAGTCTGAGAATAACCCATCAGAACCCACCCTCCGATCCAAACAGCCCCAATGGGGGTGAGAGATGGGGAAGGCCTCGACCCTCCAGATCAAGTTCAAGCCATCCCCCTGCCTGGTGGACGGCCCATCCAGCCACTTTCTCTCCTTTCTGGGTTTGGGCAGCAGACAAAGGATCCAAGTCAGAGGCTGCCAGGGTAAGTTTGAGTGTTATTTTTTTTTATTTTTAATGTTTTTTATTTATTTCTGAGAGAGAGCAAGAGACAGCATGAACAGAAGAGGGTCAGAGAGAGAGGGAGATACAGAATCTGAAACAGGCTCCAGGCTCTGAGCTGGCTGTCAGCACAGAGCTCAATGCGGGGCTTGAACCCACGAACCGTGAGATCCTGACCTGAGCCAAAGTCGGACGCTTAACCAACTGAGCCACTCAGATGCCCCAAGTTCGAGTGGTTTTGAATGTGAACGCCTTGTGGCAGAGGCTCAGAATACTCCTTCTCCGGGCGCATGAATGACGGACACTACATCAGGATAAGCGATCAGCAGGTTATCGGGCGTGGAGGGGACGATTTTGCATTAGCAGTACTGGGCTGGCAGTGGGGTAAGTGGGAGAGGCTGGGGACAGAGTCTGGGACCATAAAACATCAAAGCCACAAGACCCCACAGGACAGCCAGGTGAGTCCTACGCTCCTTCTAAGGTGAGGAAGCAGAGGCCCGGGGAAGGCCCAGGCCATGGATCCTTCTCAAACGCGGGGCTCCTGGCTCCTTCTCCAACATTCTTTACCCACCCCGACGCCACCTCTCCCTGTAACACAGCAGACACGTGATACCGGGGACCCAGCAAGGTGCGAATGAACAATATACATTCTCTACTTTGGAGCGCCTCCTGCCGGGTGGGGGACCAGAGGAGGTGGGCTGTGGACAAGGCTCCCGAGGGCCTGAGCAAGCATGAGGGGGCCCCGGAGGCTCCTGAGAAAAGTAGAATTTGAGCAGATCCTCCAAGATGATAAGCAGGCCTGGGGCGCCTGGGGGGCTCACTTGGTTAAGCTTCCAGCTTCGGCTTAAGTCTTGATCTCACCGTTGGTGAGTTCAAGCCCCGCCTCAGGCTCTGTGCTGACAGCTCAGAGCCTGGAGCCTCCTTTGGATTCTGTGCCTCCCTCTCTCTCTGCCTCTCCCCTGCTTATGCTCTGTCTCTGTCTCTCAAAAATAAACACATGTTAAAAATTAAAAAAAAAAAAAAAAAGAGGAAAAGCAGGCTTTGGAAGGACACGTTGAGGGAGCAGGTACTGGGGCTGCCGGCCTGAGGTGGCGTGCGTGCAGGTGCCTAAAGGCTTCAGGCAAACCATCCTCCTTAGAGTTTAAAGCCAAGGTCAGGGACGGCTGGCCAGGGCTGAATCCAGCACCCTGCCAAGGACAGGCTCCCGGTAGCCATGTTCTAAGCACCTGGGGCCTGGAGGCTCTCGGGGGTGGCCTGGGGTGTGGGGGAGCAGGGCCCCGGCCCCTCCACTGGCCTCTGGCAGGCTCCAGACACACCCTTCCTGTTGTGACAACTCTGTTCTCTGTGCAACTGGTTCCAGCCTGTGGCTGGGGTTTCAGATTGCGGCACGTGCGCGACAGGAGTGTCATGTGGGCACCAGGGAGAGCCTGTCCGCCCGCCCGCCCGCCCAGCGGGGCCCCAGTTAATTACAGGTCCCGGCATCCCTGCTCTGTGACCGCAGTGGCACCCAGAGACAGGACCAGGCCCGGGGAGAGAGCCAGCGCTCCCGCGTTCGTGCAGCCGCGGGTCTGTCAGCCTTCAGCGGGCACCTACGGGGGCACCTCTCAGGCTGGGCACCCGGGGAGGGTCCGAGGGGTCCGACCGGCCCTGCCTTCTCCCAGCCCCCGTAATAATCATGGCTGCCGCCCAAATGAGCCCCTTCCATGGTGACAGGCCCCGTGACGGTGCTTTACATGCAGCAACTCACAACAACCCCCGCTTTGCATTTGGGGAAACTGAGGTCGAGAGGTAAAGTGACTTGTCCAGGGTCACGCAGCTCTCGTCTGGCCCCCAAACCATGCCCTTCACATTCCCCCGACCCTGCTGAGTCTCCCAGCACAGAGGGCATGGACAGAGCCACTGCCAGGCTCCCTGGTCCGGGCCTCCCTGAGCACTGGCCTTGGGGCCCTGTCAGACGGCGGAGGCTGCTTCTGGACACTAGCTCAGCGGTGCTCTCTCTCCCACTTAATGTTTTGGCTCCTGTTGGCTATTCCTCACCGGCTAATGGCTAATGTCCCTTCCCAGACAAACACACTCCTCCTCGGAGGCCCTCCTCTGGACACTTCCAGAAGACCTCCCACAAGGCCCCGTCCCTCTTTGGAAACCGCTTTCTGAAAACACAGAAGTCATTCCCTGCACCTCTCCGGCTGTCTTCATTTGTCACACTGCAGGTTTGACATTTTTTTTAAAAAGTCCGTGGGCCTTCCCCTCCCAACCAGATAGAGGGGACCTGAGGCCGCGGGCCAGGCCCGTGCCTAACCGTAGGGAGCAATCCAGACACGGAGCTAAGCCTCCCAAGTGTGGGGCAGGAATTGTACTCCCCATTTACAGATGAGAAGAGTGAGGCTCAGAGAGGTGACAAACCCAGCAGCAGGGAGGGAGAGGTGATTCTGGGACCTGGGCCGGCTGTTTCTGCCCAGCCTGTGGGAGCGTGAGAGCCCTGCCCACGTTAGGCCCAACTCGGGCCTCCCAGTGGCCCCCCCCCCCCCCCGCAGCCCCCTAACCCGGGCGCAGGAACTGTTTGCTGCCCAAGCCCAAGTGCAGATGTGGAAACCTCTCATCATACCCACTGGGCATGGTAGGAAATTCAACCAATGACCTTGGAGCGAGCAAGCGAGACAGACAGATAGACAAAGACACAGCTTGGGTGGGGGAGGGGAGCAGAGAGGGACACACAGAATCCTGTCAGCACAGAGCCCAGTGAGGGGCTTGAACTCCTAAACCGTGAGGTCATGACCTGAGCCAAAATCAGGAGTCATAGCCTCAACCGACGGAGCTACCCAGGCACCTCAATGAACAGACTTTTTTTTTTTTTTTTTAGTTTATTTATTTATTTTTTGAGGAAGAGACAGAGAGAGAGAGAGCAGGGGAGAGGCAGAGAGAGAGGGAAAGAGAGAATCTGCATTGACAGTGCAGAGCTGGACATGGGGCTTGATCACGTGATCTCATGACTGGTGAAATCATGTCCTGAGCCGAAATCAAGGCTCAGACAGACACACTTAACCCACTGAGCCACCTGGGTGCCTCAACGAATAGACTTTTTTTTTTTTTTAATATTTTTATTTATTTCTAGGAGAGAGAGAGAGACAGTGTGAGCAGGGGAGGGTCAGAGAGAGAGGGAGATAGACTCTGAAATAGGCTCCAGACTCTGAGCTGGCAGTCAGCACAGAGCCCGACACCGGGCTCGAACCCACGAACCGCGAGATCATGACCTAAGCGAAAGTCGGACGCTTAACCGACTAAGACACCCAGGCGCCCCTCAACGAATAGACTTTTTAAGAGCAGCTTTAGGTTTACAGAAAAACCGACCAGAAAGTACAGAGAGGTCCCGCCTCGTCACTAGATTCCCCAGCACTGGCATCCGCATTAGCGTGGTGCACTTGTTACCGCTGCGGAAGCAATACCATTACTCACAAAAGCGCACAGTTTGACGATTTCGACCAGTGCATAATGACACGTGTCCATTGCAGGGTCACACAGAACAATCTCGCTGGCCCAGGAATCCCGTCCACCCTCCTTCCCTGAGGCCCTTGGCAGCCATCCAGCTTGACTCCCGAGTTCTGCCTTTTCCAGAATCTTGTATGGTTGGAACCGGACATTACACAGCCTTTCCAGACTCGCTTCTTTCACTTGGTGACAAGCACTGAAGCCGCTTCTATGCCTTTTTGTGACTCGATAGCTCATTTCTTGTTATCTCTGATAACACTCCATTCCATGCAATGCAGTCCATCTGTTCAGCCATGGAAGCTTCGAGTTTGGGCAACTTAGCAGTAAAGGTCCCGAGAGTACCCACGTGCAGGGTTTTGTGTGGACCTGAGTTGCCAGCTCGTTTGGGTCAATGCCAAGAAGCACTAATATATTTTTTCAGGAGGCAATCATTTTGGATCTGCAGGTGCATGTGGGCTGGAGCTGTGAGGTCAGAAGAAGCACCTATGAGGAATGTGGGTAAGTGTATGCAGAGTTATCTGAAAATGTGTGAGTCCCCCAGAAACACATTCAAGCTGGGGGACAAGGGAAGAGGACCCAGGGTGGGAGAGGCGAACATGAGATAGGGGTGCAACACGAGTTGACGGCCAGGGCATAATCACCGAGGCCTGAAATGTCACCTGCAGGCAGAGGAGGGGGCAGGTGCTGCATCAGAAGATGGTGTGAAGCTCAAGGACATGGCACTGTTTCTTTTCAAGTTAGCTTTTTCTTTCTTTTTTTTTTATTTTTAGTGTTTATTTATTTTTGAGACAGAGCATGAGCATGTGAGGGGCAGAGAGAGAAAGGGAGATACAGAATCCGAAGCAGGCTCCAGGCCCTGAACTGTCAGCACACGGTCTGACGCGGGGCTTGAACTCAGGAACCATGAGATCATGACTTAAGCCAAAGTTGGACGCTTAACCAACTGGGGCACCCAGGCGCCCCAAGCTTTTTCCTTCTAAAGTTTATTTACTTATTCATTCTTTTTTAAAATTAAAACGTTTTTTGATGCTTTTTATTTATTTTAGAGAGAGAGAGACAGAGTGGCAGCAGGGGAGGGGAAGAGAGAGAGGGAGACACAGAATCCGAAGCAGCCTCCAGGCTCTGAGCTGTCAGCCCAGAGCCCAACGCGGGGCTCAAACCCACAAACTGTGAGATCATGACCTGAGCCAAGGTCAGATGCTTAACCGACTGAGCCACCCAGGTGCCCCTTAATTTTTTTTTAATGTTCATTTATTTTTGAGAGAGAGTGAGAGAGAGAGAGAGAGAGACAGAATGTGAGCAGAGGAGGGGCAGAGAGAGCGGGAGACACAGAATCCGAAGCAGGCTCCAGGGTCAGCACAGAGTCCGACGTGAAGCTCAAACCCACAAACTATGAGATCGTGACCTGAGCTGAAGAGTCGGATGCCCCAAGAACATGGTGTTTTAACTGGGCCTCAGGAAGGGGCAGGGTTTCAGCAGGTTGAGGTGGGAGTGGAAGAGCCTGCCAGGTTGTGGACACAGTGTCTGAGGGTCCCTGGGGCCAGACACTGAGAAGCAGCGCTGGCTGGGGAGGGGGAAGCCAGGAGGCTCCCCTGTATCTGCAACTGGGGAAGCCACTCTAGGCCCTGTGACAGGCTGGGCTAGTGCCGGCGGGGAGCTGATGCTCCAAAGCCCCTCCCAGGCGAAGGGGGTTCCTGGGTGGCAGCTGGTTGCAATTGTCCATTTGTGCTCCCGTTTCCTTTCTTTCTCAAAGCCTTTCTGTTTGGGCCTCCCTGCCTGCAGGCAGGAGACATGGCATCCTCCTGGCCGGAACTGGGTGTCATATGCCCACGACACGCCCCTCAGCGTTTGCGGCCGTGACTCAGCCTGCACCCTGCCCGGGGCTCTGCCAGCCCCGGCTTCGCCCTCCCTTGACACTCACCCACATGCTGGCTCCAGTAGCCAGGGCGATCTTCTCCGTGAGTCGGTGGGCGGCACCTGGAAACTTTGGGAAGTTTTCACTTGCCCAGGGGACAGCGGGAACCGGGGAGGGGGACCCAGCAACAAAGACCTACTAAGAATAAGAGAAGAGCAACCACCTGGCTGGTCGGGATGACTGTCCCGCTCGCGCCACCACCCACACTGAGGAAACAAGGAAAACAGAGGTTCAAGGAACCGAGAGCAATAGCCAGCGAGTGGGCGGGGACTCTCCCAGGGATGCAGATTCCAGAGCCAGGCTTTGGATTCATGTCTACTGAGCAGGAACTCAATGCCGGACACCATCTGGGCACCAAGGGTGCCGCGGTGAATGACACAAGTCCCTGCCCTTGTGGGGCAGACCTGCTGTAGGGGAGAGGAGACCCCACAAATCGGCAAGCGAGCGGCAAGGTCCATCTCAGGGCCTTGGAGCGTAGCCCATCCTCTGGCTGCTGGCCGGTCCTCGTGTGCCACGTGCGCACTGCTCTCCTTCCTCCCTCTGCCCTGAAAGGGCTCTTTCCCCTTTTCCAGAAGCACCAGATCAAAGTTCTAGGTCACCTCGGGTTGCTGGCACAGTGCAGCATGCCCCCTTCAGCCTAGGGGACTCCCGCAGGCTCAGAGGCAGAAAGGCCCTACAAGCCACCTCTTCCAACCTTCTCGTCCATGGAGTGTCCTCTCCAGCGCACCCCGGGGAGAGGGGTACTCTCCCTGGGACGGGAGGCTCACTGCCCCAAAGATGAGCCATTCCAGAGCTAGACAGGGCTAACAGACACGTCCCCCTGATGCCAAACCAACGCCTGCCTCCTCGGTCCTTCTGCCCGCGGCTCCCTGTTCCGCCCTCTGCAACATCCCGTCACACAGGACTCCTCTTCACCCTATGGCTCTTCGAATACTTCGTGTTACTCTTTTTTTTTTTTTTTATTTCTAGGAGAGAGAGACAGCGTGAGCAGGGAGGGTCAGAGAGAGAGGGAGACACAGAATCGAAATAGGCTCCAGGCTCTGAGCTGGCAGTCAGCACAGAGCCCGACACGGGGCTCGAACCCACGAACCGCGAGATCATGACCTAAGCGAAAGTCGGACGCTTAACCGACTAAGCCACCCAGGCGCCCCTACTTCGTGTTACTCTTAAATAGTCACTTCTTGGGAGGACATTTCCCCAACTTTTAAACCATTCCTCGGATACCAGCTGGCCTTGCTCTGGCTTGTCCAGGCCCCAGCGCCTGCTGCTCTGTGCAAAAGTGCTTTGCCAAGTGGCCACCAAGCATGGAGGACGGAATGTCACCCGGATCTCAAGGTGTGCCTCATCTCTGCTGGGGACGGATAGCAAAGGGCCGGGCAGCAAAAGCCACACGGCTGGAGGGTGAGGACAGTCACAAGTGAGCAGACACCCGTGTCTCCGTCGGTCAGTCATCCCGCTGACCCGTATCCAATGCCTGCTGCTGCCAGGCCAGGGCTGGGTAAATGCTGGAGTGGCCCTTGCAAAGCCATCAGAAGGTAAAAAAGCAAGTAAACGCCCGATTAAGCTAATTCCAGCTGGTGATCAATGCTTGGAAGCAAACAGAAGGCGATAAGAGACTGGCTGGTCAGGAAAGGATGATCAGGACAGCTTCTCGGAGAAGGAGAGCGCCAGACTTCTCCAAACGGCGAGATGGAGCCAGCCCTGCAGAGAGCAAGGGGGAGGGGATTCCAGGTAGAGGCGGCTGCCAGTGCCAAGGCCCTGGGGCAGGGAAGAGTGTGGCACACGCAGAGGCTGCTCCAAAACGGGCAGGGGCAGAAATGAGAGGGCGGTGGGAGATGAGGCCAGAGGGGCGAAGAGCGTGAGTTTATTCTAAGATCCAGGGGAAGTTCCTTTGGAGGGCATGAGGCCTCGCATATGATCTGACTTATGCTTTAAGTTTTAAGAGAAAGGAGAGGCAGTGTAGACAAGAGCTGTCAGTAAAGGTTTCGTGGAAGAGTCTGTGAAACCTTCCACCGCAGAATTAGAGATAAGTCACCCTCTCCTCCCAGAACTGAACATTTCAGCTCTTTGATATGGTTTCTCTCAAGAAGATATACAAATGTAACATATGCACAGAGCAAGTTGGTCAACATCGTTAGCCCTTAGAGAGATGCAAATAAAGCCACAGGACACACCATGTCACATCTGCAAAGATGGCCAGATGTAAAAAGACAGTCAAGGGGCGTCTGGGTGACTCAGTCGTTTAAGCGTCCGACTTCAGCTCAGGTCATGATCTCACGGTCCATGGGTTCGAGTCCTGTGTCAGGCTCCGTGGTCACAGCTCAAACCCTGGAACCTGCTTCCAATTCTGTGTCTCTTTCCCTGCCTCTCCCCCACTCATGCTCTATCTCTCTCTGTCTCAAAATAAATAAACATTAAAAAAAATTTTTTAAGACAGTATTGGTGAGGCCGTGGAGAAAATAAAACCACACGCACTGCTGGCGGGAATGTAAAATGGCACCCTGTGCTTTGGAAAATAGTTTGGCAGCTCCCAAAACAGTTTATTCATCTGTTATCCCCAAGGGATATGAAAACATTTGTCCACATAAAGGCTGTGCACAGATCTGCATAGCGGCTACATACTCACAGTGGCTACAAAGTGTTACTCACAGTGGCTACAAAGTGTTACTCATAGTGGCTACAAAGTAAAAATAACTCAAGTGCTACCAGCTGGGTGCTGGGCAAACACCATGCTACCCACGCGTCCCCTGGAATACTGTTCAGCCATCAAAAGGCAGGAAATGCTGGTGCACCCTGACACCTTGAAAACCTTATGCTAAGTGGAGGAAGCTAGACATGAAACATCACATGCTGTAGGACTCCATTTATATAAAATGCCCAAAAAAGACCCATCTATAGAAACAAAGTAGGGTAGTGGTTGTCAGGGGCTGGGGGTAGGAATGGGGAGTTCCTACCAACAGGCACTTAGGGGTCTTGGGGGGATGGAGACATTCTAAAATTGGATTGTGGCGATGGCTGCACAACTCTGTATATTTGCTAAAACCCACTGAGTCATGCACTTAAAATGAGTGTTTATGGTATAAATTACATCTCAGTAAAACTGCTCAAGGAGGTGCTTTCTCCCCCAGCCCCCGCTGGATTTTTCTGCTCCATGATGGCAGGGACTGGCTCATCTTTTTCAGCAAAGGGTCCCTAGCACCTATAACAGCTAGGCACACGGTGAGCACCCAGTAAATATTAGTGGGATGAACGAATGAGTGAATGAATGAATGAGTGAATGAATGAATGAACAAACGAAGCCATAAAAAGTAATAACCTTTAGTTGGGTTCACGACCCCGCTCTCTTCTCTCCTACGTGTCCCTACTTGAAAGACTTGTCTATGTGGCTGGTTCACTTCCTCATGGGTCTCCCTGCCACACTGTGACCTTGAACTCCCAGGTTGTGAAGTCCCCTCCCCCTCCCGCCTCCCGCTCAGGTCTCAGACCATGACCCTGGGCAGCGCTCACCCCTGAGATGCTGTGTTCCTGTGGGCTGACCTAGGACAGCTGCCCTCTGCCTTCGGGCCACCTGCTGGGGCACCCTTGCCAGCTCCACGCTGATGGCCCTCAGTTCTGTGTCACCGTCCAGCCTCCGACACTCGGCTGCCAGCACGACGGCCCACTGTCCTCAAGTTCAACATCTCTAAAACGGAAGGTCCTCCTTCTGCTGAGCTGCTCCCCCGCAGAGCCCCTGCCTTGAAGGAACCTTCCAGAAACCTGGGCACCTTTGTTGACATCTCTCTCTCCCTTCCTTACTCATCCCCACCCCCCTACCCCCCCGCCAAGTCCTGTTGACGCTATTTCTAAGCATCTCCTCTCTCTTCAGACCATCATCTAGGTGACGCTTCCATCTGTGTCCCTTGGCAAAACCACAGTGACGTTTTTTTAGGTTGGGATGCTGTGGGGGGCAGGCATCGGAGGCCGTGTCTAGACCGCTCAGGCTAACGGCAGCACAGAGGGGAAGGGCAGTGGAACGGAAGGGAGAACTGAATGGTCAGGACCGGGGAAAGCGAGTGACAGGGCAGCCCCACACCCTGGCCTTTCAAGCTCACGGTCCTTCTTGCAAGGGGACCCCACCTCAGTAGCTCAGCCTCACAGTCTCTCTGCTCTGGTTTCGTTTTAGCTGGGCCAACGTGGGGGAGGGGCCCAGGCGGAGGGAGCGGCAGCTCCTTCCAGAATCCGAGGAAGTCACCTGTGCCCTGCAGCCAGCCCTCCCAGAGCCCCGAGCCCTAATCCCCAGCACCGATGCAGCACAACCTGAGGGCTGGCCTCTCGCCCTCCCCCCTCCCCCCGGCCACACTCAGCCTCTGCCAGGCCCTTCATGGCACCTTCTCTGGCAGCGTCAGTGCCTGCCCTCCGGTCGCTGCAATTCTCCCCATCCCTGGCGTGGCCCCTTCCTCTTCTCGCTCTCCCCTTTACAGCGAACTCTGCTAAGCCAGGACTGGCCCGTCTCGTTCACGGCTGGGGCCCGGGACCTGCTCACCAAACAGCAGACGCCCCCCCAACCCCAGGGGACGCCGTGGAAAAGCAGGGAAATGGGCTTGCTGGAGACAGCTTTCTTTTTTTTTTTTATTCTAGGAGAGACAGAGACAGTGTGAGCAGGGGAGGGTCAGAGAGAGAGGGAGTCACAGACTGAAACAGGCTCCAGGCTCTGAGCTAGCAGTCAGCACAGAGCCCGACGCGGGGCTCGAACCCACGAACTGCGAGATCATGACCCAAGCGAAAGTCGGACGCTTAACCGACTAAGCCACCCAGGCGCCCCTGGAGACAGCTTTCTACCTGGAACTGTGACTTTGCAGTCACAGTAGCGGGACCTCACTGAACGTCTCCTGGGAAGTACGGCCGACTCTGAACAATGAGGGGTCAGGGGGTGGACACCCCCCTCCCGCCACGCAGTCAAAAAGTCGCCTGTGACTTTTGTCTCCCCAAACTTAACTGCTCACAGCCCAGTGCTGACCAGAAAGAAGTCTCTCTGGTAACGCAAACGGGCTGATTAGCACACATTCTATACGTGTTAATTCCACACTGCGTTCTCACAATGAAGGGAGTTAGAAGAAAAGGGTATTAAGATCACAGGGAACAGAAAATACGTTTACAGGGCTGTACTGATCGGAAAAAAATCCAATGCGTAGATCCGTGCAGTTCAAACCCGCGTCCTTCAAGGGTTGGCTGTACTTCAGTTACCTTGATTTTGCAACGTTTACCTACTTTCAAGGCTCAAACCCTTTTCACACAAACGCCCCCTGCTGGGCAACTGAGAATTGCTTCTGCCTCGCTCGCCCTCCCTCCCCCAACCCAGTGCCCAGAAGCCACGCCCTCCACCCCCACCGTCCCACCTGCCCGCCCTCCGTGCCCAGCCTGAGTTCACTGTCGTAGCTCTTCCCTGCTCTGCTTCCCTCCTGCCCCCCTCCCATCTCCAGCATCCTCCAAACCAGCCCCCAGACTCACATCTCTAAGGACACCAATCTTGTCACTCCTCAAAAACATTCAATGGCTCCCTAGTGCCTATGGAATTGGTCCAGATTCTTTAGCCTGGCATCCAGTATCCTTCATACTATGGCTCTGAACCATCTTCCTGACATTAACCTTCACCATTCCCCTGCCTTCCATGCAGTTTTCACTCATTCTTTTAAGATATACAGCTCAAGCTCCTCCTCCTCCAGGAAGCCGCCTGGGATTGCCATGCTGCTTCTCCAACCCTGAGCCTCTGCTGTCTTTTTCATTGCTGCATAGGCCTGGTCTGTACAAGAAATAGCTTGTGAACCCCTTGAGGGTAGGCACGGATTCTTAAAAGTTGTAGCAAAAATGTTAACTGATGGTGACTTGGTGCTTTTACAATCATTCTCTTTCCTTCCCCCGATGGCCATCTGAGGTGGCTGGTGGGCACGGGTTGTGATCTCCACCTTGCAGAAGAGGAAACAAAGCTCAGAGAGGCTAAGTGACTTCTTCACAGGCACACAGCAAGTAAATGGGGGGGGGGGGGCGGGGGAGAGAGCTGGTTCCTCTGCCCTGATTCTGTCTTTGGTCCATCATCCCCTGCAGGCTCCCTTGTGTGCTTCCCGTACCCCAAGCTTACCCGTGGAGAGTGACAGCCAGGCTCTGTCAGCCAGAATCTTCAGTGTCGGTCCCCGGACGCTGTCCCGCGGCTATGGTGACCTGTTGTTTCCGCATGAAAACAGCTTGCAGAGCAGACGGCACCCCGTGCTGGAAAGAGCTGATGGGAGGTCACAGCTGCCAGTCTCATGAAGCCCGTGCCCTTCAACAGCTGTGTGACCTTGGGAAGCTCCACCCACAATGAGGGACCAGGCAGCATCCCCTGGCTCCCAGGTTAGGTGCTGGGATCTTTTTTCACGATGATGATGATTTTTGAGCAGTCCCTGAAGGCTTTGTGAGGAAAGCGGCCTGCAAGCCACGGAATGGAGCCGTAAGGGGGGGGTGGGGGGAGGCGTGGAGTCCCGGGCGGGGAAGCCCCAGGCCAGCTAACCCCTGGCTGATTCTCCGCTGGCCGCTCACGGCACCTGCCGAAGAGAAAGATGTGTTCTCTCCAAGATGAAACAGGGCCTCTGCCGACCTTGGGGAAGAAGCCCATCTGTCTTCACACTTAGCCACGTCAAAAAGCAGTGAAATCTGGGGGCGCCTGGGTGGCTCCATCGGTTAAGCATCTGACTTCAGCTCAGATCATGATCTCATGGTTCATGGGTTCGAGTCCTGCGTCCGGCTCTGTGTTGACAGCTCAGACCCTGGAGCCTGCTTCGGATTCTGTGTCTCCCCCTCTCTCTGACCCTCCCCTGCTCACACTGTCTCTGTCTCTGTCTCTCTCTCTCATAAATAAATAAAACTTTTTAAATGTTTTATTTATTTCTAGGAGAGAGAGAGACAGCGTGAGCAGGGGAAGGTCAGAGAGAGGGAGTCACAGATCTGAACAGCTCCAGGCTCTGAGCTGGCAGTCAGCACAGAGCCCGACGCGGGGCCCGAACCCACGAACCGCGAGATCATGACCTAAGCGAAAGTCGGACGCTTAACCGACTAAGCCACCCAGGCGCCCCTCTCATAAATAAATAAATTTTAAAAAAATTATTAAAAAAAGAAGACTTGGGGCACCTGGGTGGCTCATTCAGTTGAGTGTCTGACTTTGGCTCAGGTCTTGATCTTGCAGTTCATGGGTTCGAGCCCCGCGTCAGGCTCTGTGCTGATGGCTGGCTCAGAGCCTGGAGCCTACTTCGGATTCTGTGTGTCTCTCTCTCTGACCCTCCCCTGCTTTCTCTCTCTCTTCTCTCTCAGAAATAAATAAAACATTTAAAAAAATTAAAAAAAAATTTAATATTAAAAAAAGACTCAGTTCCCATCTGGAATGAAAAGGTGCGGGAGAGGAGCGCCTGCGTGGCTCGGTCAGTGAAGCATCTGACTTTGGCTCAGTTCATGACCTCACAGTCTGTGGGTTCAAGCCCCACGTCGGGCTCTGTGCTGACAGCTCAGAGCCTGGAACCTGTTTCAGATTGTGTCTCCCTCTCTCTGCCCCCACCCCGCTCACTCTCTGTCTCTCTCAAAATAAAATGAAGGCTTAAAAAAAAAAAAGTAAACATTAAAAACAATGGCCTGGACTCAGACACCAGAGGCACAAACACAGCGGCGCGGGGACCTCCCCCCGCTTCAGGCGTCGTCACCGCCATCACTGCCATCTGGGCAGGGAGTCCCCCACCCCCGGAATCAGCATCATATGTACACACAGCGATCACATTACCTAAAAAACCCCAGAAAATTCTGGCTCTCTGACGGGTCTGACTTGGCAGGAGGCTTTGGTGCCGAGACCAACCCGGGAACCGAGGACGCGCAGCCGGGCCTGGGCCACCGGGAGGCATGACGTGTGGCCCTTCTCCGAGAACACACGCTGGACGGACGACCCCGAGCCCGAGGCGGCAAACCCTGCCCGTCGCCGGTCACCGAGTGGGCCCGGTCCCGGGAGCCCTGTCTTCTCTCACTAGGGCTGTTGTGACAAGTCACCTCCTGCCAATGGCCTGAGGCACACACCTTTATTCTCTCACGGTTTCGGAGGCAGAGTCTGAACTCAGGGTGCGGTCAGTGCAGGTTCCTCCCGAGGGAAGATTCTAGGGGAGAATCTGTTCTTGAGTCTCTTCCAGCTTCCGGGGGGCTGGGAGCCAGAGGTCACGGGCCCGTCTCTGGCTCCGTCCACATGGCCTCCGTGAGTCCACGGCCTCTCCTCTGACAAGGACACCAGTCATCAGACGCAGGGTCCACCCCAAATTCGAAATGATTTCATTCTGTGATTTTTGTGTGTGTTTTTTAATTTTTTAATGTTTATATATTTTTGAGAGACAGAGACAGAGCACGAGCGGGGGAGGGGCAGAGAGAGAGGGAGACACAGAATCCGAAGCAGCTCCAGGCTCCGAGCTGTCAGCACAGGGCCCGACCCCACGGATCTGTGGCGCATGTCTGGTCCCCCCGCAGGAAGCAGCTGCCAGTGGTGGCCAGCGAGGCCTGCTACCCCTCGGCCAGGGCTACACGGCCATCTGGGCCATCTGCCCGGCCACCTGCGAGGTCCCGTCCCCGCTGCGGCTTCCTCACCCGAGCCCTGGAAGGAGGCCGTGCTCAGGAATTCGCTGTCCCTGAAGATGCACCCGAGGACCTGGAAAGAGACCCCTGGGTCCAGCTGAGGCTACCAGGCAGCATTTTCACAGAAGGAAAATCAAGGGAGTTAAACCTGAAAACGAGAAAAAAAACTTTGGACAAGTGGCGGGCAGGGGAAGCCTGTGGCTCCCTCCAGGGCACACCGCAGTCCCCCGGGCCGCTTCCATATGGGGCACCTGCCATGGCGGGAATGGGCATCAGATGGGCCACTCCGAACACTCCCACGCACAAAAGTATGGAAATGCCATTTTAAACTTAAAAGCATATGAGAGACGATATAGTTCAGGCTGGGATAAACCATAAGACATAAAACTATGTTGTCTGGGGCGCCTGGGAGGCTCAGTTGGCAAAGTGTCTGACTTCAGTTCAGGTCAGGATCTCGTGGTTCGTGGGTTCGAGCCCTGCGTCAGGCTCTGTGCTGACAGCGCGGATCCTGGAGCCTGTTTTGGATTCTGTGTTTCCCTCTCTCTCTCTGTCTGTCCCTCCCTTGCTCATGTTCTGTCTCTCTCTCAAAATAAATGAACCTTTAAAAAATATTTTAAAAATACATCGTTTTCCCAAATGAGAAACAGGCAATGAAATTGGATGATGTCCCTGTTGCCTCACGGAGGTCCTGAAATGCCCCGAGGCAGCGTGTGGCATCTGCTCAGTGACCAGGAGCAGAACCAGGTGCTGGGCCGAACGACCGGCTGGCCGGGGTGCCTGCAGCAGACCCTCCTCTCCCTCCCTGGCCCGACGGAGGGTGACAGCCTGGTGCTGGGTAGACGGGGGGGCCAGATGGCTTGGAGGAAGGTCCCCTGGGCTGGCTGGGAGGGGGGTGCAGACTGAGACTGGTGTTGGCTCTGGCAGGGGTCCGGTGGGAGGCCCCGGGGAAGGAGGAGGCTGAGTGCCGGGGCTGTTCCCAGGCTTAGGGACTCTGGGCTGGGGGAGGGGAGACTTAGGAAGACATCTCCGTTCCCAACCTGAGCACCCAGTCTGCCATGTAGGTGAATGATGAATTTACTCTGGGGAAAGTCAGACAAATCAAAGCATCATTGCGGGGGCGCCTGGGTGGCTCAGTCGGTTAAGCGTCTGACTCTTGATTTCTGCTCAAGTCATGACATCACAGTTCGTGGCTCCAAGCTGACAGCGCGGGGCCTGCTTGGGATTCTCGTTGTCTCTCTCTCTCTCTGCCCACCCCCCTTTTCTATCTGGTGTGCACCTTGTCTCCCTCTCACAATAAACTTAAAAAACAAGAGTCGTGGGAGAAAATGACGCTCAGACTTTGGGAACCTGCCCCCCACCTCCACCCTGCAGCTCCCATCAAAGGGAAATAATGGGAGCTGATAAGAAAGCGGAAGTGTCACCCCTGCTGGACCCCGTGATGATGAGGATGATAAGCCTGAGGATGATAAGCCGTTTACAACGCTGCGCCGCAGCCCATCTGAGCAGCCCATCGGACGGACATCCCGCACTTCCCACCCTCGTGCATTCTGGAAGCTCAGAGGAAACATCTGGCCCAGAACATGACATCACTAATGGAACAGTCAGTATGTGACAGCAATCTGTTTAGCAGACGCTCACTCTCACCTAGCAACCTGGTCATCGGCAAACTAACCACCTCGCTCCTGACAGGATGGAGCTGCTCTTCGTGCTCAGACTGAGGTCACCGCTCCCAGCAGGGACTCCACCCTTGTCCCGGATACGCTGGGAGCAGAAAGACAACAGAACTGAGAAGCCGGCTGCAGGAACTTGGGGGCGGAGAAGCTGTGTCCAGAGCCAGGCCCGAGGCCAGATGGAGGCCGCCCCCGGGTAAGCGGGGCAGGCCGGGCTGGGGGCCGGGCCCTGCTCATTTCTGGAGCAAATATAACTGATCCCCTTTCTGTAGGCTAGGATGCGAGGGTCCAAAGATCTCCCGACTGCCCTGGGACAGACTAATCAATGTCAGAGCCAGGCCTCAAGTCCAGGTCTGCCCAAACGCAAAGCCGCGCCTGCCGTCACCATTGGATGTGAAATCAAGGACTGCGCAAAACACACAAATCAAGTCGTTAAGGGGGAACGTCCTGGGCTTAAAGCGAAGGCTGCAGACACGCCCCCTCCTCTCTGGCAGCTCATTTGGATGCTGGCTCAATACTATTCGCGTGGTATTTCTCGCTTTCCATCCTACCACGTAAAAGGCCCTTTTCCCTAACACACGTGACCACACGTACACATGCGACGTGACACGTCTGACGTGTGTTCACACATGGGTACAGGAAAGATCCCGTCTCCTCTGTCTTCGGCACAATAGCAGAACAAAATCCTGAGATGAACAGCGGAACAAAAAACAGGTGGCGAGTTCTAAAGATACATTCACGACAGTGACTAAAGCATCAGGAAGCAGGTGTCCAGTAGGAAGGTCCAGTGAAAGGCCCTTACTAAAAACAACCGATAGGGGCGCCTGGGTGGCTCCGACCGTTATGTATCCGACTTCAGCTCAGGTCATGATTTCGCTGTTCAGAGTTCGAGCCCCCACTTCAGGCTCCGTGCTGACAGCTCAGAGCCTGGAGCCTGCTTCAGGTTCTGTGTCTCCCTCCCTCTCTCTCAAAAATAAACAAACTTAAAACAAATAAAATTTTTTTAAAAAGTAGTCCACTCTCAAGAGGCTAGAACAGGCCCAACTGACTACTCAGGTGCTCCTGGCTCTTCCTCTGGGTCACTTAGTGTCCACGGTGGCTTCGCGGCAACACACCACACCAGGAGCCTGTCCTGGCTGATGGCCGCGGACAATGATAACCCTGCCCCCACCCCCCGCCCTGCCTCACCTGACCCCCCTCCCCCCAGGTCTGCGGCAAACCCAGGTGCTGGCGTCAGGTAAGCCACAAGGTTGTGGTGGGGACCGTCTGGGCTCATCTGACAGACGCGCCTACCAGCACTGATGGACAAGGGCCTCTGTAAACGGACAAGTACCCTAGTGGCCGCCTTTCCTCAGACTCAAGTGCAAGGGAAGGAAACCAGACACCTCGTTTGTTCACAGCGGCAGGGGACAGATTCAGGTTTTAAGTTAGTGCAACATTTTTTTTTTTTAATGTTTTTATTTATTTCTAGGAGAGAGAGAGACAGCGTGAACAGGGGAGGGTCAGAGAGAGAGGGAGTCACCAGACTGAAACAGGCTCCAGGCTCTGAGCTGGCAGTCAGCACAGAGCCCGACGCGGGGCTCGAACCCACGAACCGCGAGATCATGACCCAAGCGAAAGTCGGACGCTTAACCGACTAAGCCACCCGGGCGCCCCAAGTTAGTGCAACATTTTCAAAGCGTGAACACCTCGTGATAAAGTAAACCCTATGCCGTGGCTGGCACTCTCCGCGGACCGCGCTGGTTTCCCCCACTTCTGAATCCGTTCTTCCGGCTCTAATGAAAGACAATGGGACGCTGGGATTCGTAAGAAATTATGTATTTGGGCTTCATCACCATTCGTGTTACACTGTTCCTAAAAAAAAAAAACCCCTTGCAATTTCCTTTCCGAGAGCTCCAGGGACACCATTTCGTTATAATGTTTCATGTTGTTCCCAGTTCCTGGATTAGCTCCGGATAGCAAAGGTGAAACGGGCGGTTTCTGTATTTGAACAAACCAGTTTGTGCTAATGGCAGAGTGTGGCTGGGGCGCCCGGGTGGCCTGGGGGCGGGGCTGGTTGCCGAGGAACCACTGGGAGGTCCCGGAGATCCCCGGGCTGGCACTTTCAGCCCTGCCCCCAACCTCTGGGGAGGAGGTGGGGCTAAAGGTTGAATCAATTGCCCATCAATGGCCCAGGATTTAATCAATCAATGCCGTGTAAGAAACCCACATAAATCTGCTTGAACTATGGCATTCAGACTACAGAACTCAGAGCTTCTGGGCCGGCCAGTGAACACACTGATGCGGGGAGGGCGGTGCGCCGAGGGGAGGCCGTGGCCGCCCCTCACCCCTTCCCCGCACACCTTGCCTTATGCCTGTCTTCAGCTGAAAAAGGAAAACACAGTGGTTACCTGAGAGATCGGGGTCCTGCAGGACGGAAGTCTCCACCAGCCTGCAACTGTTTTAACGATTTACAAGGAGAAAAAAAAAGGTGATCGATCTCCAGAAACCAATGGCCTCAGTTTCCTGGAGCCCTCCCCTCCCCTTCCCCTCCAGAGTGACCTGGGGACCAAAGGCAAGAAGGAAATGTAGATAAAATTAAACTTCCTTATAACCTGCAGCTGACAAATAGTTGAGGCAAATACAGAGTAGAACATTCCGCCAGGAACTCCCTAGGGTCTTAATGTTAATGCTCTGCTTGCTGGAGGGAAAAAGCAATCTTAGCTTGACAATAGCAAGGCCTCATATCTTAGGAATTCTCTTTAGCATATGAAAAGCCATTAGTTCTTTTCTTTAATCTTTAAATATTTATTAATTGAGAGAGAGAGACACAGAGTGGGAGCAGGGGAGGGGCAGAGAGAGGAGGAGACACAGAATCCGAAACAGGCTCCAGGCTCCAAGCTGTCAGCACCGAGCCCAACGCAGGGCTTGAATTCAGGAGCTTGCGATCATAACCTGAGCTGAAGTCTGATGCTCAACCAATTGAGCCCCCAGCGCGCACCCCCCCCGAAGTCCTTTGGAGGCTTCCCTTTCGCCTTCCTTCACCTCCCCTAACACGTGGTATGTGACCAGTCACTCTGCACAACCGCAGTGCAGCTCTTCCCGCCCGCGGTCCCGTCCACCTGCTTTAATAAAATCACCTTTTTGCACCAGAGACATTCAAGAATTCTTTCTTGGCTGTTGGCTCTGGACCCACATCATCAATTCAAAAGCGCACCAATGGGGGTGCAGAGGGCCAGTCTCGAGGGACGGGGTCCTTCACCTGTGGGATCTCCAGGCAGATGGTGTCAGAACTGAGTTAAATTGTAGGACACCCAGCACCAGCCAGAGACGCGCAGAACCGCTGGGCGTGTGAAAACTCCCCACATCTGGGGTCCGAAGTGTCGCGTGACAGCGAAGGAGAAGCAGGGCCTCCTTCCCTCGCCAGACACTCCTTAACCTTCCGAAGAAGTGCCTTTATTTATTTACAGGGCTTATAAAGGAAAAAAGCTCTAGAAAAAGGAAATTTCAAAATAGGCCCGGGTGCGGGGAGCATTTGGGAAGGTCAGGCTGTGGTCTTCTGTGTTCCTGGGTGGTCACTTCCAGGTTGTGAGGACGGTTCTCCCCGAGTCTCTTGATCGGCCCCCTCTGGGCCCCAGCGACTGGCCCTGGCGACTTCTCAGCTCGCGGTCAGCCCCATCGCCCTGCGCCAGTTCCTCATCATAGCTACAAATAGAGGGACATCTTCAGGATTCGGCAGCAGCTGCAATGCCAAGCATGGCCACCGGCCACTGAGCAGCAGCGGGGCGAATCCCGCATCAGCCCGGGAAGCAGTCTGGCCTCCACCCTGCGGGCCCGACCCCACGCCCCTCCCTGTGCGCCCCCGGCCCGCATGTCCCGATCCTGGGATCCCTCAGCCCACGCACCTCCACCCTGTGCGCCCCCACCCCGAACCCCCGCAGCCTATGCACTTCGACCCTGCGCTCTGCCCCGCGCACCTCCACCCTGTGTGCCCCCAGCCTGCCAGCCCACCGATCACTGCCCGAGGCCACAGAGCACAGTCGTGCAGCCTTGTTAAACAGTTTTCGTGAACAGCTTATATCTTACAAAAGGCTCCCGGATGGAAGTGGGCAAAGACCCCAAAGAAAACATGAATGAGACACCAGCGTGGTGAGGGAGAAAGCTGATGTCTGGAAATCTCTTTTACACACAGCATCTGAGGGCAGGTTATGACTGACCCCCTCTGAGCTCAGAACAGGGTGTGGATGACCCCTCCACCCCCCACGGGGAGGAGGGGGCGGAAGGGGAGAGGCTCAGGGGAAGAAAGGTTAGACCCAGCTTTCACATGCGCCAGGCTTGCGTAGGAACAGAGCCTGGGCTTTCACCTCGGAAAGAACTTAGCTGGAACCCTGGACGCTCCCGCCTGGTTAGGACATCTGTCTGGGCAGTCCCTGGCCTCTCTCGGCACACTGAGCCCCTCTTACGGGGTCCGCAAGGGTGGAGAAATGCCACCGCCCTGCTTGCCGGCCCTGGCGGGCGCAGGCTCCAAGGAATAAGGTCTCCTATCCCCACGGTGACTTCACATCAGCCTCCTGACTCAGAACACTGGGCATTATGATCCCCACTCTCTGTTTACTATGAAACCTCATTCGAGGGTCATCTGGTGGCCACGCCCTGACCAAGGACGCTCTGTGATAAGCAGACGTTCACAGCAAACGCAACAGGTACTGAGATGCTGAGTTACGCGGTGTTAGCTGAATTTTGCCGACTTCGGGAAAAGGGTCTATTTCTGTTACATGTTTATTCCCAGAATCAGAATCTGCACTCGGAGTGTAGTGTGGGCTAGAAGCTTCTGAAGCTGCATTATCCTCTGCACTGCGCTTCTGGTGGCAAACTGGGGGCTGAGGAGGGAGGGCGAGGGGGAGGAAGGGCAGTTTGCTGACTGTCAACCACGCAGCAGACACCACGGGTGTCCATCTGTCAGGATGGAGATCGGGGCAACAATCGGCAAACTCAACTCGGCAAACCCGAGTCCGCCTCATCCTGGGACGAACGCCTCCTGCACCTTCCTGGGCTAAAACCCAGCTCTCCCTGAAGATGCTGCTTCCCCGCAGCCCCTCCCGTGGGGGTGCTTTCCCTCCCACCCATCACGCCCCTGGGTCTGGGGCGAGCCCCCCTCTCCAAAGCCTCCTTCCTGGGTCAGGTGGGCCCACCACCCTCCTTGCATGTCTACCCGGAACCCTCCAGAGCACTGCCCCTGACTGCTTAAGGGTCAGGCTCCTGGCTCATGATCACCGGCAACTGCAATGACCAAACAGAGGTGACCCCAGTTCCCTGACCCTGCACCCCCCCTCCCCCAATGACCTTGTCCTCCACACCAGCTCGGACCATTCCCACGGCACCTGACCTTTTCACGTTCAGCAACCGCAATCCCTGCAAAACCCAGACTTGCAGACTCTCACTCTGACCTCCACCTCCCCTCTCCCAGCTCGTTTCCCTGGCGCCCCAACCCCAGCGACCGGGACCTCCGACCACCTCCCACGCCGCCCACTGTCCTCTCTCGCCATCCTCCTCGCCTGACAAGCCCCCAGCACGGCTCACTTCCAACCCCTGCTCACCACGCACTTGGCCGTGGCTGGAGAAAACAGTCAACGGCGCTGAGCCGTTGCACTTGAAGCTCACCTCCGCCGCCCGGAGGCTCCACGCACTTCCCCGCGGAGCTGGCCTTCCACCCTCCCCTGTAGCTCACGCACATCATCAACACCACGCACGGCATAGGCTCTGCGGTCCGAGCCCCCACGCCAGCTACGCCACCAGCCGTGGGCATGGGACCTTGGGTCGTGTGAAGTTCACCACAAGTTTCTATCCTCTGTTCTCTTGAAATGTTAAACGCACACTTTTACTTTCACAGAAACACAACGTGATCCTCACCCGCACTCCCCTTCCAGGTCGGGACGCGATTTCCCCCTTGTCTCCAGTTCCCTTCCACCCCTCGAGGCCCGTGGCAGCAGCGTCCATGCGGACGGGCCGGGGCGCGGCCCTCCACATTTCCCTGCTCGCGCCTCACGGAAGCAGCCGCACACATCGAGGTACGTCCACACCAAGGCCGCTGCCTGTTTTACAAGGATTCTGCGACGCGCCCTTTGCTCCCTCGGTGTCCCAGGCCCCACAGCACAGCTCCTGGGCCACGTTTCCATGGCCACCCACCACCCGCGGTCTGAACGAACGGTGATTCACGTGTCCACTGCCCTCCGGACGGCCTCTCCCGCTGCTCCCACTTTTTGTCACCGCCAATGGGCCACTTTCCTCCCTAACCCTTAGTTCCCGCGGGCCTCAGGGGAGCTAATGACACTCCTGTCCGCAGAAGGCTGCCGGGGCACAAAGCTGGTAACACACGACGAAAGTGCTCGGCAGTTTCCGGCTCGTGGTCAGCCCCCAACTGCCCGCTGCTGTTTTACCACTTCTTGTCTTCCCAACTCTTTACAATAGCCCCACCCAAAAGGTGTACAAACTGAGGCTAAAGAGTTCCAGAGAGTTCCTCAATGTCATACAGCTCCAGGGCGTGAGCCGGGCCCTGTGCCCTGTGGCGGCCTGGGAGAAGGTAAGCCACAGAGCTCTCCTGTTCCCACCTGCCCCAGCGGCTTTGTTAATAATTATCAAGCAAAAGGCCTAGACAAAGTCCTGGTTTAATACCTGTTTTTCTGCTACAACATGATCTATCCCGTAACATCATTAGTAAACGAAACACTCGGCCCCAACAAGGCAAGTCCACACACAACCAGAAAACCCAAGCGGGGCCTTGGCGCCCTTCCATCTGACACACACAAGGACCGATGCCCGGTCTGCACACAGACTTACAGAATTTCGTAATTGCCGAGAACTTCCTTCGGGGGGGACTTGTTCCACTTGCAGTCTGGAATCTCGCCGTTAGGGACCGCGATATTGAGGGTGTCGTTGATCAGGTTATACTTAAGGATTCGGTCATTGGCGGTGCTGGAAGTGAGGGACGGGGACGCGTTCACCTACGAGAGGACAGGAATCACACTCATCACTCGGGTCACCGGCTCCTCCGGCACGAGAACACGCACTGCAAAGGAAAATGCTGGCCACCACGCGTTTTAGGTAAAATTGTCATTTCATACCATTATACCTACTATCATGGGGCACCTTGTATAGGAAGTGTTTTGGGATCTACCTTCATCAGCGATTAGATGAAATATCAAAGTCAAACATGGGTTGGGATTATGACCTACAGGTCACGCAGCCCGCGAATAAAACCGTTACATGAACATAGATCATAAACCGGACTTGCTTCGACCTGTGTAGACCCTCCCCAGGTAGATGCTCTGTCCCAGGTACAGGAAGCCCCTCAGACTTTTCCTAGAATCAGCGAACCCGATGACCCCAACCAAGTAGCATGGTGGGGTTGAAATAAAAGTAATGCCCCCCCCCCCACCTTTTAAGCAATCTCTACACCCAACATGGGGCTCGAACTCACGACCCTGAGATCGAGAGTTGCATGCTCCATGACTGGGCCATCCAGGCATCCCCAGTGGGCCCCTTTTTGGGGAAGAGAGTAAACCTCACCAATGAAGCGAACTTCTGACAAATGAGGAAGCTATCTGATAAACGGAAGGTTAGTCCCACAAGGCATCTGGGGGGCTCAGCAGTGTCAGAAGTCCACAGGTGAAAACGCATCTACTGTGTGGACAGTCCCGCAGAGCCCCAGTCACCACCTGTCTACTCTGCTTTAGGCACGGCCGTAATGACCTTGGCCCGCTGCTTCCCCAGGCCATGGCAGCGTGGAGGCAAAATCTTCCAAGTCATTCGGGTCAGCCCTGGTGCTGCCAGGAAGGCACCTAACGTCTACACCAAAAGGGGCTGCGTGAACCTCAGGCGCCCTTTAAATTACTACTGTAGCATGTCACGATGCCCCAACGATCATAAACAGACTCCGATGAAGACCTGTTATTATGTTGGAAGGAGTGTTCGTCATATTCACAATTAAGGCCCTAGCTCATCAAGGAAAGCTTGACTTCCATTCAAATGACTCAGTTTAAAATGGAAATGGGGGCTCTGTACCACAACGGCCAGCGCACTGAACTCCTAACGTGGAAAAACAGAGCACATTAATATTTTATACATGTGCCCGTCGATCGCTCTGCGTACCCGTGTATATCTCTGTGCCCGCGTGATTCTGGCAGCGTGAGAAGTACCCTGGGAAAGAAGTAACTAGGGAATGCGGTTTGGAAGTTTGCTCTCGGACAACCTGGCTCTTCCAGCACCTTCCTGCAGGGGCAGCTCCCACTGAATTCCCCCACAAGGGGCCACTCATGACCCCTCCCTCCTGACACTCCGCTTTCCTGGTTCAAAATAGGACTGAGCTAAAGGGCCTGCGCCGTCCCCTTCCAAGGGAGAGCGGTGACAAGACCCGGTGCTCAAAGGCACACAGGGAGACGAATCACCGGAACAGATGGCCTTCGTTCTCATGGTCCAACTCTGTGTCCCATGAGGCCCGGGCTTCTCTATCGGCTGCAGAGCAAAGCAGGGAACCCCAGCAAGGTGGGCTCCACATCTGAGCCTTGGACAGGTGCCAGCACCCAGCGCCGCTGAGGCCGGCGTCACCCAGGCCTGTCACGGGGAAATGGGTGTGTGCACCTTGCCCTTTCTAGAACAGCCACTGCTACATTGCCTCTATGCCTTGAAACAGGCAGATGAATCCAGTCCAAAACTCGGCCTTCATGGGAAGAGAACACTCCTTATCTCTGGACAAGTGTGCAATCGCTTCCCGCCGGCTTCCCGGTTGGGGAGCTCCTTTCCCGAATGGGAACAATGTCCCCACGAGGACAGGCCAGGGCCTCCGGGGCACTGGGGCTCCGCAGTACGGAGCCCTTCGGGAAGGGAGAAGCCGGCTCCCGCTCTCGGGCTGGGCTCCGAGGGGGCAGATCCAGGAGCTTACTTTCTGCCATTGGCAAACCTGTCCAACCTGCACATCTGTCCCAGTCACGGTCACGTTACAGGGCCCCGTGTCCCCCAGTCCCACCGCCGGGCCTAAGAGATGCGAGGCCCGGTGCCTGACGAGCCTGGGCGGGGGTGGGGTGGGGCGGGGAGGAAGGCGACAGGCCACACACGCCCCTGCAACGGTTACCTCAATCAGCCAGGGCTTCAGCTTGTCGTCGATGATGATGTCGTAGCCGTAGCACTCGAAGCAGTGCTTGTCGTTGTTCATCACTGGCTGCAAGACAGGACCAGAGGCCTGTGCGGACAGCCTCAGGGGGACCCGGCTGCCACCACCGCCCCGGACATGCGGTGGGCCAAGCGGCAGGACCTCCTCGGGCCTGACGACGTGCGGGGACTCACTGCCAAGGTCCGCGCTCCCACCGCGGCCCCCAGCGCCGCCCCCCAGCCTTCCCCAGCTCCTCCCACAGGGCCCAGACTCAGAAACGTCCCTCAGCCTCCGAGGGCACTTCACGAGCGATCACCAGGGTCTCCGGGTCCCGCTCATCAGAGGCTTGATCAAAGCAACATCTCTGTTAGCAGGGACTGTCCTCAGAGCGGACAGAAGCCCAGCCTCAGAGTCCTGGCCTGTGCAACCTTGTCACAGACAGACACTGGCCACCAGGCTGCTAGGCCCTTCTTGGGCCCTTAGGGATGTGGGGTGCCAGGTCATGAACCTCTGTTCTCTGTGACAAGCTGATCTGTTCACTAAAAATTTGGAAATTTTCTTTTTTAATTTTTTAAAAAATATTTATATATTTTTGAGATAGAGAGCACGAGCAGGGGAGGGGCAGAGAGAGCAGGAGACACAGAATCTGAAGCAGGCTCCAGGCTCTGAGCTGCCAGCATAGATCCTGACATGGGGCTCGAACTCTCGAGCTGAGAGATCATGAGATGAGCGGAAGTGGGATGCTTAACCAACTGAGCCCCCCAGGCGCCCCTCTTTTGAATTTTCAATTCCACTTTATAAACTCCTCTCCGAGTGCATAGAAAACCCTGCCAGCTGCTCGCTTACAATGCAGGTCCCCAGGCCCTGCCGAGGCTGCCTGGATGAAAACGCACGGGAGGGGCCAGCAAGCAGCCAGGTCACACACACCCTGGGGACCCTGGGGCACCCACAGTGAAGCCCCCCACAGAGCAGTGAGGCCTTTTTGTACATTAGTGGGTATGTGGACTCTACTTCACACACTGGATCTAGAACCGGAAACTCCCGAGGGGGAGACAGGCCAGTCCAGCCTCAGCCACTGCAGGAAAACCAGGCCGGGGGTGGGGGGGGGCAGGGGCTGCTTTTCCAGGGGGGTCAGGACCTACCTCTCCCCAGAGAGCCTGGGGTCCCACCCCGGCCACTGCCCACACCCGTCCCAGCAGCCTGTGCAGGACAGGAAGTTGCTAACTCCCCCACCCCCCACCCCACGGCCTCCCGAGTTCGCAGAGAAGGCCTCCGAGGCTGCGGGGCTGGGCATACGCTCTCCACGGTACCGGCCGCCTGCTGTCCGGGCCGGGCCCGGTGCCCTCAGGTGCCCACCCAGGGGGCCTGTGTGCTGGGAGCCCGCTGGGCAGGCCTGGGCCCCACCGCCTGTCCCCGCGCCTCCCCGCCAGGGCTGGGCCTCCGGCTTGCTTCTGAGTGACGGGGTGACGGGCATCGGGGGGCCCGCGCGCGAAGCTCTGAGCACGGACGGCGGCCCACGCGCTGGGGCCTGCTCTTTATTCCTTTCCCTTCCCTCAGAAATGGCTGCACCCCTGCTCTGCAACAGCCAAGCAACACAAACAGGAACCGCAAACCAGTCAACCAGGAGCCGACTTGAGGCAACAGAGGTGGGTTTCGAGCACCGGGTGTCCGTGACCCCACAGAGCGCGAGGCCTAAACTTGAGGAGGCTGCCGCGAGTCCACCTCCGGCCAGCGGCTCACGCCAAAACGTGCCTCCTGCATCCAATGGCACAGACGGGCTGCCGGTGACGCCAGCAGGACGCAGCCGGGCCGGCGGCTGCCACGGAAGGCCCAGCACCCGGTGCGCCCCGGGCAGCACCCAGCCGGAAGCCGGCCTCTGGCAGACACGTGGCCATGCGGGAGGTGGGCCCATAAAGACGAGGAGCATCTGTCGCCAAAGAACAAGCACCCACCTCGGTGGCTCGCAGGCCCACCCCCCCGCCCCCCGTGGCCCACAGGCCCGCCCCCCTCCCGCACTCACCGCCACGGCCTTCAGCGACTGCACGATGATCCAGTGGATCTCATCGAACAGCTTGCCGGTCACCTCCTTGCCCCGGGTGCTCTCCAAGTACAGCCGCAGGTTGCTCACCGTCCACTTGCCCCCGTGGATGTGGTTGTAGTCCTCCTGGCGACGGGAAAGGGCACGGCCTAGGCAATGGACCCGAGGAGCCCAGCACCTGCCCTCTCCCCTAGGGCGGTGCTGGGTGCTCCTGCCCCTCGAGGACCCGGACCTCCTGTACGGCCTTGTTTTAAAATACCCACGTCTGGGCACCGGGAGGTGGGGAGGGCGGCTCAGTCGTTTGAGCATCCGACTCTTGGTTTCGGCTCATGTCATGATCTCACAGTTTGTGAGTTTGAGCCCCGTGTCAGGCTCTGTGCTGACAGTACAGAATCTGCTTGGGATCTCTCTCTCTCTCTCTCTCTCTCTCCCCCCCCCCCACCACTTGTGTTCTCTATCAAAATAAACTTAAAAAAAAAAACCCACCTCTGTAGTTCACTCACAACTAGCAATTCACAGCCTGCAGTGTGTGTTGAGGGTGCCGCCCAGAACCCCCTCCTCACTGTTCTGGTGGAGACCGTCTCTGGGAGCCGCCCTTGGCTAATGAGGGCAGAGCAGTTCAAGGTCATGCCTGGCCCGGCGGCCTGTAGCCCGGGACGGGCTGATGCCAGGGAATGCAGGTCTGTGCTGCAGTGGCACCCGGGCTTGACCCTCCCTCTGCCCTGTCCGCACCCCCTTCCCTCTCCACGCCGCCCCAGCAAACCCCTGTGCACTCATCTCTGCTCCGAGTCCGCTTCCAGAGAAGCCAGCCCGCGAGGGGCCGGTCAGTGCCAGGCACGTGGACCAAGAGCACCACCCACGTCGCTCCTCACAACGTCCCAACCTCAGGCAAGAGGGCTCGGGTTCAGGGAGCGTCCCCGGGCCACCCGGGCTTCTGCGCAGGCGGTGAGGGGCTGGGACCCGAGCCTGGCCTTCCCAACCCATCCCCGCCCCCAAGTTCGCTCTATTTCTCTTTCCCGAAACATTACATCTCTACCCACTGCTCTCTTCTGGAGGCTACCTGCCCACCCACACCCTTCTTTTTCAGTGACAGATTCTCTTCACTAGCAAGAAAAGTTTACTTAAGAGAGAAGATTCTAGACATAGAAAGCACATGTGGGAAAACGCTGTCTCACATAAGCACAGACTTAAAAAGCAAGGAAAGGTGTCCTGCTGTTTGGACTTTATCAGATTTACGCAAAGACCCTTCAGCAAATCAATCTGCGAACACTGCGCATGCTGGGATGCACCCCTGATTTTCCATCCCCTTCTCGGCCCCACTGGATGGGCCCCGCCTCCTGATGCCCCCCTCCTGCCCCCCCGCCCCTGCGGCCCCCCTTATCATCAGTCTTTTGTGCTCTGCTTCCCCTGCAGGTCTCTGAGATTCCTGAGGGCAGCGAGGCCCCGTCAGCATCTCTGTCTGGGGGGTCGGGCTGTGCTTTGCACCCAGGGACACTGGGTAGATGCAGTCACAGACTGCCTGACATGTCAGCGTCCAGGGTCACATCCATCCTTCATGCAGTTCCAAATTAGAGCTACATGAGGCTGCTAGCAAGGTAGTTTTCTCAGAGGAAGGCCTTTCTCACATTAAAGAGCGAAGCATTTACAAACAGAACTGAGAAGGACAGCACAGAGGCTTCTGGAACACTGCAGAGATGCCAAGCTAAGGTCCTGCCTTCTGCTCTCTCCTTCCACAGATTAAAAAAAAAAAAAAAAAAGATTTCTGTTTCTTATTGATGCAGCGGTGACTCAGCTGACTGGTGTCCCGAGAAGGCCCATCAAACGGAGCCCTCCCAATTTCTGAGAGGCCAACACAGTCTGCACTGTCCTCAGAGCCACCACGTGGACTCGAGGCCTGTCACTGGCATTTCCCACCCATGCCCAGGTCTCACGAACCGTGCTACTTGGGCTACAAAGGCCTGATGTCATTGCTCAGCTTTCCCCAAGTGGCTGCTAAGTTTGGGGCTGCGTCCCCTGAAAGCTCATTTTCCCAATTTATTTATTTTTTTTAAGATTTCACTTTTTAAGTGATCGCTACACCCAACATGGGGCTCGAACTTACAACCCAGAGATCAAGAGTTGCACACTCCACTGACTGAGCCAGCCAGGCATCTCCATTTTCCCAATTCTTCTGAATAAAGTTCTGGCCAAGCCATCCTTTCTCCTCTGACCTTGACCATCCAGCAGTGATGCTCACAAATTTGCTATCAGGGAAACCCGAGGGACGGTGAGGCAGGGCCAGCTTCACACAGACCATCAAGGCCCTCAATAAAGGGTGGCTATTGTCATTTCATGACCAGCAAGGTAATACCAGGGCTCCTGTTTGCAGATGAGGCCCAGGGAGGCCGGTGACTTGCCCGAGCCACGCAGAGGGAGACAATGGACAAGGGACTGAGCCCATGCTGCTCCGACTGCACCCTTCAGGAGGTTACTTAGAGAAGTAACCTGGGTTACTTTGATTTTGGGACATCTGGCTGGCTTACTCAGAAGAACATGCGACTTTTTTTTTTTAATGTTTATTTATTTTTGTGAGAGAGAGACAGAGCATGAGTGGGGGAGGGGCAGAGAGAGAGGGAGGCACAGGATCTGAAACAGGCTCCAGGCTCTGACCTGTCAGCACAGAGCCCAATGTGGGGCTTGAGCCCACAAACTGTGAGATCATAACCTGAGCTGAAGTTGGACGCTTAACTGCCTAAGCCACCCGGGCTCCCCAAGAGCACACAACTATTAATTTTGGGGTCATGTGAGCCCCACACTGGGCGTAGAGATTACTAAAAACATAAACTTTAAAAAAAAAAAAGAAAAAGAAAAAAAAGAAGGTTGTTTTCCACCAACGCTTACCCTCTTTCCACTCAAATGATACAAAAAGGACCAGGATACTGAAAGCCTCCAATCAGGCAAGATCCAAACACAAGAGGCTTTCCTAAAGAAATGAGACCTTCGGAACATTTTTGTGAGGACCGGACGAAAGCCCCACAGCCCACACAGAACCGACAAGGTCCCGTGTCCTGGCCTCGCTGGCCTCACCCGGTCCCTCTCACTCCACCACCTTCACCCCGGGGTCTCCAGCCACCCTCACCTTCTCTCAGCCCCTGCAACGCCCCTTCCTGCCATGGGGCCCCGGCACACGCCGCACCCTCTGCTAGAACGTTCTTTCCCCACCTCCACCCGGGTAGCCCCTGCTCATACTTCAGGTCTCTGCTCGAACATTTCTGCACGAAGCCTTCCCCGGCCACCTGGACCAGGGAGTCCTCCAGTCCGTGCTCTTCCCGATCTGCGTCCCCAGCTCAGAGCACGCAGCTCGGGCTGTGATGCCACACAATCTACGGGCCCAGGCTCTGTGAGCAGGGACCACCGACCCAGCCCCGCACTCGGCGCGACACCAACCCAGACAGGTGCTCGGTGAGAGATTTGCTGAACGACGGGCACCCGTGAGCCCTACCGCCGCTCCCACAAGGGAGGAACAGGATCTCCTTTCACAAACGGAGAAACCGAGGCTCCGAGGGTCCCAGTTAGCGTGCCCAAGGCCACGGGACCAGAAAGGCTGACGCGCCGGATACTTAAAGCTCCCACTGCTCACGAGTGTCAGGGCGTCTGGGATCCGGTGCCCCGACCCGCCCCGCCCGCACCCACGGAGAGAAAGAGAGAAGAGCCCGCAAAAGCGCGCGTCTCCGCGAGCGCCGGTGAAAGGACACACTCACCCCGTGCTTCTGGATGGCGACGTTGGTGAGATGAACAAACATGTTGTCCAGCTCGCTGGTGCTGGGCGTGTACTTCACCGTGCAGAAGCGGCAGAACCCAAGTTTGTACCTGCGTGGGATTCAGACCCCATCAGCGCTCCGAGGAGGCGCAGAGACAAGACACAACACCGCTCTCTCACAAGAACCGCCTCGTGGGGACCCTGGGGGGCGGTTGGGCATCCAACCTCAGCTCAGGCCAAGATCTCACGGTTCGTGGGTTCGAGCCCCGTGTCAGGCTCTGTGCGGACAGCTCGGAGCCTGGAACCTGCTTCGGATTCTGGGTCTCCCTCTCTCTCTGCCCCTCCCCCGCTCACCCTCTGTCTCCTTTTCTCTCAAAAATAAACATTAAAAATTTTTTAAACAGGGCTGCCTGGGTGGCCTAGTCAGTTAAGCGTCCGACTTTCACTTAGGTCATGATCTTGTGGTTCGTGGGTTTGAGCCCCGCGTCGGGCTCTGTGCTGACTGCCAGCTCGGAACCTGGAGCCTATTTCAGAGTCTGTATCTGCCTCTCTCTCTGACCCTCCCCTGCTCGTGCTGTCTCTCTCTCTCTCTCCTAGAAATAAATAAAAATATTTAAAAAAAAATTTTTTTTAAACAGTTAAAAAAGAGCTGCATTTTGACTTAGGACTTTAAAGGAGCTGCTTTTTCATGTTTCATGGCTCTTTTCTGAGAGCGCTCCTACTAAGATACAATCCTATGCCGCAGGACTCCCCCACCTAAAGTGCAGGACGCCGTGGTCCCTGGTGCGCCCAGATTTGCGGGACCATCGCCACCATCGAGAAACCCTATGACGGCCAGCAGTCACTCCCCAAGCCACTAATGTACGTTGTCCCTGAAGGGCTGCGTCTCGTGAGGACGGAAGCCCAGCGACTCTCACATGTAACAGCGCAGCGGGCGATACGTCGACACCAGCACGTATAAGCGCAGGTCAAACTTCCTGCCGCCGATCAGCAGCGGGTTGTTAATGTACAGGGAGATCACGTAGGCCTCCTTACTGGGCTGGGCCACAAACCTGAGGGCGGCAGACACGGTCAAAATTAGAAGGCAGGGCCCAAAGGCTGGTGTGTCGGGGAGAAGATGGGGGGGGAAGGTGGCATCCATGCAGGAGCCCCCAGGCCCGAGCCCCTGCCTCAGAGGACAGTGCTGTGGACCCCGGGGAACCCGCCAGGGAGAAGGGGACTCTCCGCTCCCGGGAACTGCAAGCCACCAGGCCACCAGGAGAGACCCACACCCAGCATCTCTGTGCAGTTCGGGACCCGCAGACGCACGGTGAGCCCCAGACAAAACCGCCTGGCCCGACGTCGTGGGCTTGCACTATCCCTGCCACCGGTCACAGACACGCCCATGTTCACCTGTCTCACCCCCATCCTGCCCCCGTGAGGGTGGTGCTACTGGCCTCAGTTTACCCAGATAAAGTGTATAAGAGTCTACAAACAAAAGGTACTCCGACGGTGGGTGTAGACGGGGATCCAGACCCACACACTTTGGGCCCTGATCCTAAGCAGGTGCACTCATGAAGACAGTGGGCACAGATGGGGATCCAGACCTACACATCCTGGCCCTGATCCCAGGTGGGTGAACTCATGATGACAGTGGGTGTGGATGGGGATCCAGACCTGCGCAACCCGGGCCCTGATCCTAAGCAAGTGAACTCACAAAGACGGTGGGTGTGGACGGGGATCCAGACCCGTGCACCCCAGCCCTGATCCTAAGCCGGTGAATTCATGATGACGGTGAGTGTGGATGGGGATCCAGACCCGTGCACCTTGGACCCTGATCCTAAGCGGGTGCACTCACGATGACAGTGGGTGTGGACAGGGATCCAGACCTGCACACCTCGGGCCCTGATCCTAAGCAGGTGCACTCACGATGACAGTGGGTGTGGACAGGGATCCAGACCCGTGCACCCCAGCCCTGATCCTAAGCGGGTGAACTCACGATGACAGTGGGTGTGGACAGGGATCCAGACCCGCACACCCCAGCCCTGATCCTAAGCGGGTGAACTCACAAAGACGGTGGGTGTGGACAGGGATCCAGACCCATGCACCCCAGCCCTGATACTAAGCGGGTGCACTCACGAAGATGTTTTGCTGTCCCGGGACCACTTTTTGATCTGCGAGAGCTTGTTGATCAAAAAGATGCCCTTGCCCTGGGCTTTGCCACAAGGCTTCATGATCCAGGTGCTGGAGGGGCTTTTCCTGAACTCCTCCACGAACAGGTTGTAGTCCGCAGGCAGCATGTAGGTGACCGGAACGAAGTCTGAAAGGAGAAAAAGGCGGGACAATGGCAGGCGAGCTGGCCCAACATCGGCCACGGACAGAAAAACACCGCCACCACCTTTTTGGCGGCTGCTTCATGCCCCCCTGCCCCCCACCCCAAGCCAATGTCTAAAGATCAAGGCCCTGTGCCATTCAGTTCCTGTACAATAACCTTACTGCCTGTGTACTAAGCACTTCAGGAACCTGTAATGCCCACAGCAACCTGTTATCATTCCCATTTATCAGATGAGGACACTGAGGCCCTGAGAGATGGGTTATATAATTGTTCCCAGGTATGTAAAGGGATTCTGTGGTTATATAATTGCTCCCAGGTATGTAAAGGGATTCTGGAACTATCAACCAGCCCAGCTGTTACCACCAGATAGAACAGGGACACACCGTTCTCCACGGGAACGGCCAGATGCAGTAATGACCGTGCATTACAAAATGCAGCTTGCAGCTCAGGCCGTGTCTTCCCATCTGCACACTGAGGACACCCCGTCCCCCTCAAGTACCACATTCTCAAAGGACCCCTGAAAACTCAGATCCCAACGTGAGCCCCAGCCTGCCCATCCCAGAGACGCGTGGAATGAGACAGGCGCCTGCCACAGCCGGCACGAACCCATTCACCCACCAGAGCCAAGAGTCGCCATCCCGGTACCTCGTGTCACTAAGGGACTTGAGGATTCATTTAACGCACGCGCACGGCGAAAAAGGCACAAACCCAGATAGAGGTATTTCCCGTTTTCATCTTTTTCTGCCAGAGGACTCCCTTCTTTCTCCAGCTCCTTCCTGTATCTTTTAATATTCTTCACCATCAGATCCTTCCGGGTCAGTTCATAGTGGTTCGGGAAATGGTTGACGATCTGATCGTCGGAGAGCCGATAGCCCGTTTCCACGCTAAACACATTTCGGATGGTTTGCACACTCATCCTAAAAGAGGAGCAGAGGGGACATGCTGGGCGGAAGCTCAGCTCGGTCCACGTGGTGGCAGTTATTAAAGCTCGCGACCAGAAGGCTCTCCTGTTCCCGCACTCCTGGCACCCGGGCCCAGAGCTGCCCAGGCCACAGCAGCACAGGGCGGGGAGCGGGGGGGTGTCCAGTGGCCAGTCATGACCTGAACCTGAACTGAGGCAGGAGCTGTTCTGAGTCTGTCTTACAGTGGACAGTTTCACTCCCCAGCACAGAGATCCTCAATAAATGCTTACCAAGTAATGAATGATACCAGTGACTGCTGGTAACAAACTAGTGAAAGACAGCCTCCTCCAGACTCTGAAATTAGGAAAATCATTTACACAATATTTGCACCCAAAGCCAAGAAGCACACGGACCGCTTTAAGCCAAAATCACAGGCCTGGGGCACCCAGGCGGGGCAGCACTGGACTCTTGGTTTCAGCTCGGGTCATGATTTCACGGTTCATGGGTTTGAGCCCTGCATCAGGCTCCGCGCTGACAGTGCAGAGTCTGTTCAGGATTCTCTGTCCCTCTCTCTCTGTTCCTACCCCAGTTGCATTGTCTCTATCTGAAAATAAATACACTTAAAAAAAAAAATCACAGGGTTATTTAAGGGCTCTGGGTCCATGCTTCCTATTATTGCAGAGACCTATAATGGGCCAGCAACCTACTAAATAAGGACGGTTGAAAAATTGTGGGGCGCCTGGGTGGCTCAGTCGGTTAAGCATCCGACTTCAGCTCAGGTCATGATCTCACAGTTCGGGGGTTCGAGCCCCGCGTTGGGCTCTGTGCTGACAGCTCAGAGCCTGGAGCCTGTTTCAGACTCTGTGTCTCCCTCTCTCTCTGACCCTCCACTACTCATGCTGTCTCCCTCTCTCTCTCTCTCTCTCAGAAATAAATTTTAAAAAACAGTTAAAAAAAAAAGAAAAAGAAAAAGAAAAAGAAACTGATTGCCTCTAATCCTCTAAGAAACCCAGCCTCTCTGACACACCCCTCCACACTTCTAGCCCCTCAGATGGGCAGGGAGGGAGCAAGAAGGAAGGACCACACTCACAAGGGAGCCACATGCAAGGCAGGCTGGCATAGCTTCTCACTCTAGTCCCCCACCCCACCCCGGATGCCAACCTACGGAGGGCCCCGAGCACCCAAAGGGTCTCTTTTGATTCTGTGATCATTAGAATAACGGGGGGAGTTTCTAAACTTTCCATTATGGAAGAGCTCAACCACACACAAACGCAGAGAGGAAAGCGTAAGAGAACCCATCGCTCACTTTAGGGGCTGCGACCAGGCACCTAATCTCGCCTTGACTGTACCCACCTGTGCCCCACGGCACTGGCTTATTTGGAAGCAATCCCCACACATGATATTCCATCTAAGATACTCCTGCAAGACTGTCTAACAGTTACAGACTCCTTATTATACGATATCCTACTTCACACTGTTGTCACAAGTGAAAACAAGTAGCAGTGATTTCTGAGTATCGCCAAATATTAAGCAGTGTTCACATTTCCCAAGCTGTCTGGTAAGTATTTTTAGAGCGTGTGCAGATAAGGGCCAGGCCTTCTGATGAGCTGTTCTCTCTCCCACGGCTCTTTTAACCTACGGCCTCCCTTCTTTCTTTTTTCCTCTGCCATCTGCTTGTGGGAGATCCCAGGCCTCTTGTGTCTTCTAGGTCCTCACACGCTTAGCATGGCTCTCCCGGTTCCCATGCCACCTCTGAGTCAGGGGGCTGACAGCAAACCCGTCAGACCCGGGGGGCTGCAGGTCCACATCAGCCATGTTGGCCACGTCGGCCACAACTGGGCCGGCCACGGTGAAGTGCTCGCCGGCCCCGAGGTTAGCGGCTCCCACACTGGGCGGGCCTAGACCCTTCCGTCATTAGGGGAGGCAAGATGGTATATTCTCTGCTTGCATTTCTTCTTCGTGTGTTTGCAGGAATACTTTTACAAAGAGAAATGTCCCTTCAGTGACAATCTGGATGCCCCACAACATAGTTCATACGGGAAAGACTAACTAAAAGCTTGAGTCTTGCCCTTTGTTATCGGTTTTCAAAATAATGAGCTGGTTCTTTACTCTCTCAGGGGTGTGACGAGGTTCCTATTACTGCAAAGCAAGGTGCCTGGTGTTAGCAACTGGATAAGATCTCGTGGTTTTGTGGATCAAAAAAATTTGTTTAATTTTTTAGTCTATTTATTGAGAGAGAGAGAGTATGCGTAAGCAGGGAAGAGACGGAGGAAGGGGGAACAAGAAAGAAAATCCCAAGGAGGCTCCGAGCTGTCAGTGCAGAGCCCAGCATGGGGCTCGAACCCACAAACCACAAGATCATGACCTGATCATGACCTGAGCCAAAGTCAGATGCTCCAGGGTACCGCAGTGGATCAAGATTTTGGGCACAGCTCTGGCAAGCTGCTTCTGCCCTGTGAGGCACTGACTGAGGTCACCGGGGTATTCAGCCAGTGCACGATCCCATCTGGAGGGTCCAAGAAGGTGCCTTCGTGCGTCTGGCACCTTGGTGGGCACACTAGACGGCCAGGGGTAGCTGTAACGAACACACGCAGTGCAGTTCCTCCGGTGAGAGAGGCCCAGGGAGCCAGGCTTCTCTCACGGCAGCTCAGGGCTCCCACAGAGCGTTCCCGCAAAGGAAGTGCCAGCTGCTAGATTCTTAAGACCACGCCTCCCTGTGGCTCTGCTTTGGCCAAAAACGAGGCAGAAGCGATGGTGTACCACTCCTGAGACTCGCGCTGAGAGGCCTTGAGAGCTTCTTCCTCCCTCCTGGACCCCGGCCACCCCAGGAGAACAAGCCCAAGCCAGCTGGCTGGAGGGACGGGAGAGATCTGTGGTAAGAAGCCGCTGCTGTCCTGGCCAAGGGCATCCAAGACCAGACAAGCCCCAGTGGGACCCCCCAGGGGACAGCAGGGGATGCCCAGGCAGGATCAGCTAAGTGCTGCTGGACCAAAAGAACCACCCAGCCAAACCCACAAATACGCACGCTGCAACGACGGTTGTTTCGAGCCCTAAATTCCGTGGGGTTTGTTACACACCATCACTTTGGCAGCAGGTAATTAACATACCTCTCTAGCACAGCCCTGACCTTCGTGTTTCCTGAGCTCCTGCTTCCTGCCCTACACACAAAGCTGTGATCAGAACACAGATAGTTTCAGAATGTGTTTTTCTTCAGGTTTATTGTTATGCAATTTTCCAGATTGCTTTAGAATCTTCCTAGTTATTTTAAGGGCTCCACCATAACCCGCTTGGTTAATGTGGTTACCTTTTCCTAACCATGTGACACTTAGTTGTTTCCAGTACTAAACCCAGGGCACAGAGCCCCGGGATCCAGAGCGGTAAGTACGAAACACTCTTATCCGGCCCTTCTTTCATGACGCAGGGCTCTGGCTACGTTATTTCGTTCTACCTTCTTCGAGAATATAAACCTGAACCACACACAGGAGCTGCGTTTCTCCATCAGCACTCTCCCTGTCTGCACCTCACACTCCCCCTGGTTTAAAGCACAGGTTTCTTCAACTAGAGGTGCATGGAAAGGGCCCCCCCCGCCAGTCAATGCTGGAGATGGGAGCTGGCTGCCGGTCCGCACCACCCCAGGGCCAGGGCCAGGCTCAGGGATGCTGGGAGAAGCCAGACGAGACCCCCGCTGTCACGGGGTTCGCAGTAACGCGGAAAAGAGGGGACAGGCAGGGGAATCCCAAATCCCGGCACCCGGCGGTGCCGCACTGGGGCGTGGGGGAGAAGGAAGTGGCTGGAAAAAGGCCAAGTAACAGAGCTCGAGGCAGCAGCAGAGAGTGGGTCTCGGGTGGGGGGATCATGCAGAGGGGTCCAGAGACCCAGCAGCTCCCCTCCCTCGAAGGTTCGCCCCGTGCTCCGCGCCCAGGAGCTGCGTACAGACCATGGATCTGTGTTCGTGCGTACAGCCCTGCCACAGGGTGGGGGCTGGCCTGCGGTGGGGGGCACACCAGGCCCGGACAAGGGAGGACACAGGACCTCGGCCCATGAAGAGAGGGAGGCAGGGCAGGGCCTGGAGGCTGGGGCAGCTCCCAGGTTTCCGGCTGGGTGGAGCACCGCCAGGGAGTCCGCGCCAGACGCGGCTTTCCCGTTCCTCGTCTCCCTCGCTTTTCAGTTGTCGAGCAGTCCACCTAGTGCCCTCTGCCCTGTGACAGCAAGCAAAGGAGCCCCCCGCCCCCCGCGGGCCCCTCCCCCAGCACTGGGCAGTGGGGCACTGATGGAGAACACCAACAGGGGGCGCTCTGGCTTCTCACCCAGCCCCCCCAGGGATTAGCAATGTGTGCTCCCAAAGAGCCTTGGGATGGGGGAGGCTTGGGGGGGCCCTCCGAGAACACAGCCCACGCCTGGGCTCCCTCCATTCACGGGCCTGGTAAGCAGGCTTCAGGGGCGCCTGCGTGGCTCAGTTATTTCCGCTCAGGTCATGATCTCGCGGTCTGTGAGATGGAGCCCCACGGTCGGGGCTCTGCGCTGACAGCGTGCAGCTGGCTTGGGATTCTCTCGCTCCCTCTGTGTCTCTCCCCCATGCACATATGTGCACAGTCGCTCTCTCAAAAATAAATAACGATAAACATTATGAAAAAGTAAGTAGGCTTCGGAAAAACAACCAAATCCAGCTTTTTATACTTACCAGTAAAAGTTCCAATCCTCGTTTTCTGTCACTTGGATCCATCCTCTCTTTTCAAAGTTATTTATCAGCACCGACTTCTCGATATCAGTGACCCATTTCACTTTTCCTGCCATAATCCTGGAAGAAGTCGGCTCGTTAGAGCTTTGAAATGGCAATGGCAACAAACTTCCCCGTTGCACATCCCGAGCTCGACCTGCCAGGCAGTGGTGCTCAGCCAGGGGCCACCTGGGCCCCCGGGGACATCTGGCTGTGTCTTTTTTTTTTTTTTTTAGGTTTATTTACTGATTTTGAAGGGGGGAAGGGGAAGGGCAGAGAGAGAGGGCAGGGGAGGAACAGAGAGAGAGAATCTCAAGCAGGCTCCCCACTGTCAGCACAGAGCCTGGTGCAGGGCTCAAACCCATGAACCACGAGATCGTGACCTGAGCTGAGGTCACGAGTTGGACGCCTAACCGGGTGAGCCCCTCAGGCACCCAGGCCATGTCTTTCGTTGTCACAACTGGGGGCGGGGGTGCTTCTGGCATCCAGTGAGCGGAAGTGAGGATATTGCCCAACACCCTAGAGTGGACAGGACACCTCCCCCAGGAAGTCACCCAGGCCAAAACATCAACTGTGCCAAGACTAATAGAATCTGGCCAAAGGGGGAGAAAGGCAAGAATGAAAAAATCGCCAGTGAACATCACCATCGCGACGGAGCCACGAGGCAGGGACAGCACTGGGGCTGTGAGAGCCACGGCAGAAGACCACCTGTCAGGGTGGCTGGGGAAGAGCGCCCTGAGCAGGGGAGCCCGGAGCTGACTTGTGAGGGGTGGGAGACAGCGCCTACCTCCCTGCCTCCTCCCCTGCCCTGCTCCAATTCACTCTCTGTGAGCGCAGGTGACCTTCAAGTGTTTACACGTCACTCCCACTTGCTAGTCTCCGGGGCTCCCCAGGGCAGACCCCTGGCCCTCACCTGCCCCTCCTTCACCTGCTGCGTTCTCACCACACCGGACTGCTCTGCCCACACTCTGCCCCAGGGCCTTGGCACGTGCTGGGTGTCTCCTTGCGGCACTCCCCCGCCCTCTCGGCCTGGCTACGCTGCCGCCCACTCACCTGCCAGTGTAAGTCAATGTCACCTCCTCCACAAGGCCTCCCTGACTCCAGCCCCGGTGCACAGCCCCCCAGCACTCCTACAGGCCTGTCCCTGCTGGGGGCCGGGGGGGGGCCTTTCTTCCTCACTTTGTGCCCGGGGCCTAGCACTGTGCCTGGCACGGGGCGGGTGCTCCATTCAGACCGGCCGACTGCGGCCCCAGGCCTGTCGGTACCACTGTGAGACCTGGAGGAAGTTACAGGACGGGCACCGGGCTTGCTTTGGGACAGGGAATGAGAAGGCACCCCTGCGGCGCTCTCATAGGAAATCAGTCCGCTGCCTCCTCAGCTGGCCGGCAACAGCGATGTCACAGAGGGGGGACCGTGACAGACTACGGGCTCTGGGGCTTGAGTCTGAGGTCCAGTTCTGACACTCACTAGCTGTGTGACTCTGGGCAAGTTACTTCACCTCTCTGAACCTCTGTTTCCTTAGGCGTAAAATAAGGGTAACAACGGCAACTACCCATCTCACGAGGTTACAGTGAAGCTTAACTGAGTGAATGCGTTAAAGCGCTGAGAACAGTGCACTCCAGAAACTTCTGGTAGTATGACTGTCATCACCCCCTCAGGGATGCAGAGGCTGACGCTCACAGGCTAAGAACCTGTATAAGAATTGGACTGAATCGGATGCCCGGGTGGCTCAGTGGGTTAAGCGTCCGACTCTTGATTTCGGCTCAGATCATGATTTCACAGTTAGTGAGACAGAGCTTGGGATTCTCTCTCCCTCCCTCGCTCTGGCCCCCCCACCCCCAGCTCATGCTTTCTCTCTCTCTCAAAAATAATAAACAGTGAAAGAAAATGCTTCCCGGGCCGATCCCCCAAACCCAGGAAGGCAGACAGAACAGATATTCCCATCCTCACCTTACTGAGCCGGACGCGGAGCCTTCGAGGGGAGGTTTCCTGGGTGTGTCCCCGCCCCCGGCTCCCCCTTTCCACCGTGTGGACAGTGGGCGCTAAGGAAACAGAGTCTCGGGCGGCACCCACCATAGGTGCTTCTGGAGCCGACGAGCGTCCAATTTCTCCTCTGCAGGGACTCCTGCTGCGGGTCTTGCCTGGAACAAAAGGAAGACGCAGACAAGTACACAGCGTGCACAGCGCGGGACGGGGAGACGCGAACACCGCACGCCCGCGGCGACCACAGTACCCGGGGCCGCCTCTCCGGCTGGACGTGGGCACACAAGCTGCTTCGGCGTCTTCCTGCACTAAGTCTTTCTCAAGTCTGTCACTCTGGCTCCCGCTGGCCTTTTAGAGCAGCTGTGACCCTCCTCCTCCGTGTCGCACACCCCTGCTTCGGCCCAACACCACCACCTCCCCGCTGCTCCGGATCCAGCTCCCCGATCACACCAGGTGAGGCTCAAAGGCCGTCTCCCCCAGGAAGCACTCCTGTCACCCCCCCCCAAACCTCCCGCACACCTCTCCTGCCCCCTCTGCCGGCACACGCAACTTCCTAGCTTACGTTTGAGTTCTTTGCGTGCGTTCCTTCTAGAAGTGTGCGAGGGAAGGGTTCTCTCAGTCACCTGTTTCCTCCTCATCCCACCGATTCCTTCTAGATTCGGGTGCATTTGCAACAAAGATCACGGTCCCTCTGGCCACCCCATTATCTCCGGGACCTAGCCCACCGGCACCGGAGAGGCAAACAATACCTACTCCTCGAGCAAGTGGGGGAACGGACGCATCCTCGAAGGTTGGTCCTTTGGTCCTTTGAGTCGGACTCTTTGCTTTCAAGAGTCACTTCCCTGTAAATGTTATGGGTTGAACTGTAATCCCCAAAAAAGATACGTGGAGGGGCAGCTGGCGGGCTCAGTCGGTAAGGCATGTGACTCTTATCTCGAGGTTATGAGTTCAAGCCCCACACTGGGTGTAGAGATTAGTTAAAAAAAAGAAAAAAGAAGAAGAAGAAGAAGAAGAAGAAGAAGAAGAAGAAGAAGAAGAAGAAGAAGAAGAAGAAGAAGAAGAAGAAGAAGGAGGGGTGTTTGAGGGGCTGTCAGTCAGTCAACAGTCTGACTCTTGGTTTCAGCTCAGGTTGTGATCTCACAGTCTGTGAGTTCATGCCCCATATCGGGCTCTGTGCAGACTGTGGAGCCTGCCTGCTTGGGATTCTCTCTCTCCCTCTCTCTCTGCCCCTCCCCTGCTCACTCTCTCTGTCTCTCTCTCAAAAAATAAATAAATTTTTAAAAATTAAAAAAAAGGGAGATTTGGACGCAGGCAGAGAACCCCATGTGACGACGCAGGGATGTACAGGCACGTGGGGAAGATGGTCACATGAACATGGAGGCAGAGATCAGAGTGACGCTGTCACAAGCCACAAGTCTGAGTTCACCAGAGGCTGGAAGAGGCTAGGAATCCGCCCCAGACTCTTCAGAGAGACCGTAGCGCTACCAACGCCTTGATTTCAGACTTCCGGCCACCCGGAGCCACCCACTTCGTGGCGCTTTGGTACCATGGCCCTAAGAAACTCATGTAGGATACAGCCCACAGACACTGGAGGATAAAGAAACCTCCGCCCATAAAGAGTTTTAAATATACATGTGGGAGGGATGCCTGGGGGGCCCAGTCGGTTAAGCGTCCAATCAGGTCATGATCTCATGGTTCGTGGGTTCGAGCCCCGCGTCGGGCTCTGTGCTGACAGCTCAGAGCCTGGGGCCTGCTTCGGATTCTGTGTCTCCCTCTCTCTTTGACCCTCCCCTGCTCATGCTCTCTGTCTCTCTCAGAAATAAATAAAACATTAAAAAATACATATATACATGTGGGAAACAGAGCACAGCACAGTGATGGGCAAACGGACAAGCTGGTTATCGATGGTTAAAAAAGAAGAAAAGAAAACAACTCAGGCCACCTCTCCTTTAAAAAACACACAGGACTTCACTTCGGAAATGCACCAAACCCACACAGAAACCAGCACCGGGAACCCAGGCTGCCTCGGGAAGGGCCAAAGGACCCGATGGCAGTTCCCTCAGCACCCGAAGCCTGGAGACGGTTCGCTTCCGGAGCTCGCGTGCCCACGGGTGCTCGCCGGGGTTCTTGGGGCCTCCGCATTCACCCCCCCCCAAAATGGGAATGGAAGCCACAGGACCTTCACGGTATGGCGGGGGTCTGCCCGGTCGGGCAGGTGCAGGCCTGGCGCACCGCAGGCACTCCGGTTCACTGGGTTGGAAACAGGTGTCTCCGCTCTCCCTGAGGCAGCTCTGCACACTCCCCACTTCAGCCCTACCTGCAGCGCTGGTGATCAGCCCTACCCTCAGGGGGGTCAGTAACTACATTTTTAGATTATCACCAAAAACCACGGCTACTGCTCCCAAGGCACCAGGACCCCCGGGCACAGGCCTGAACGCTCTGCGCATACTCGTCTCTACTACGGGTACCATTTTGGCTCCCAGGCTGCCGGAGACAGGTCCTCTCTCCATTTACAGAGGGGCGGAGTGGGGCTCCGAGGGTACAGGCAGAGAACGAACTGCAGCCTGTGGACGCCCAGACTGCCTCCCTCCCCCACCGTGTCGCCTGTCAGTTTACCCACAGGGCAGGGGGTGGGCTGATGCGCCGCTGTCCCCCAGCACCCAGCCGGGGCCAGGCACAGCGCAGGGGGCTCAGAAATGGTCTGCAGAGCGGACGAAGGGACCAGATGGCCAATCCCCACCCCCACCTGGCCCAGCACAGAAGCCAGGGCCGCCTCCTCCCCAACCCTAAGAAACACTAAGCCCTTTTCCTTAGAAAAATCAATAAAGAAATACCTGATGTCGATTGTTTCCCGGTTACTTCCTCCTAAAACAGGAAAAAAAACCGTCAGGTTAACAGCAGCCTGTAATGAACTTGACAGATCACCTCTCCAATGGTTCCCAGGACTGGTAGGTAAGCCATGCCGTCCGCTGCTTTCAAAACCCAACGTCATAATACCTGACCCGGGAAAACAGTCAGTGGTGTGATCTTTACGCTGACCGCGCTCGAGGCCGGGGTGGACTGTCACTTCCTAAGGCGCGTCGGCCGGGGAAAGGCAATCGGAAACCAGGCAGTCGGCTATTTTCAGAACACGAAGTGGGACCTAGTCCTGGGGTCGGTGCGCGGGACCTTCCTGAGCCTGAGGACAGGTTGGCATAGGAGGCCCTGGGGGTCTGTGCTTGGACAGCCTAGCTTCTTTCTCACCCACCCCCTCGGCACCGACAGCCACTCTGTGCTGGGTCCGCGACGGGAGACATAAAGCTGCCTGGGACGAGGGGCTCATGGGCGGGACTGACCCAGGGAGGCAAGAGACGCGGCAGAGCGCCCCAGCACCCCGGCAAAGCTCATCTGTGGTCCCGAGGGGCAGTGACTAGTAATTCATCCAGCAGCAAACCGTGCCAGCTCTCCTCCAGAAGATTCCCTGTCTGTCTCTGTCTCTCCCCAGTCTCCCCTTAGTCCTGGACGACCTCGGCAAGCGCCCACTGGCTTCCTTAGTGGCATCCGCACCCCCCCCCAAAGCACCCATTCTCCGCCCAGCAGCAGACTAGCCCTTTCACACGCACCAGGCAAATCATATCACCCTGCTCCTAAGCCTCCAGAAGCTTCTGCTGCACCCAGAATAAAGCTACCAGTCCACCGATGACCTACAAGGTGGACCCCATGCAATCTAGGCTCCCCATCACCTCTCAGACCTCATCTCCAGCACCCTCCCCACACACCAGCCTTCTTCGGCTCCTGGCCGCCTTTCAGCAACTCACGCCCACCACGATGCATCCTGTCTTGAGGCTTTGCTCTTCCCCTGCATCTGGACCCTTCTCGAAGGTCAACTCTTCAGAGTGGCTTTCCCAATTCCTCAACCACTCACCACACTGCCACTTTACTTCCCCGTGGACTCAGGCTGCACACAATTGTTCAGTCCAGGTCCACGGCACCGGCACCACCCGGAGCTTGTTAGAAATACACATCCCTGGGCTTCCCCCACCCCTACGCTGACGCACACGCTCAGGCTCTTTGGGGGGTGGGGCCAAGGAATCTGTATCTTAACAAGCTCTCAGGTGAAATTCCTATCCTTGCCCAAGTTTGAAAAGAACTGGTCAGGGGCGCCTGGGTGGCTTAGTCGGTTAAGCGTCCAACTTTCGCTTAGGTCATGATCTCGTGGTTCGTGGGTTCGAGCCCCACGTCGGGCTCTGTGCTGACTGCCAGCTCAGAGCCTGGAGCCTGTTTTGGTCTGTGACTCTCTCTCTCTCTGACCCTCCCCTGCTCATGCTCTCTCTCTCTCTCTCTCTCTCTCCTAGAAATAGAATTTTAAAAAACATTAAAAAAAAAAAAAAAGAACTGGTCAAGGGGTGCCTGATGGCTTAGTAGGCTGAGCATCTGACTTCAGCTCAGCTGGTGATCTCATGGTTTGTGGGTTCGCGCCCCCCACAGGCTATCTGCTGTCACACAGAGCCTGCCTCCGATCCTCTGCTCCTCTCTCCCTGCCCCTCCTGCCCCAGTTCTCTCTCTCAAAAATTATAAAATAAACATTTTTAAGAAAATCTTCTAAGAGAACTGGTCTAGTTCATGAACTTGGTCCTGTCTTTGACACACATACCTCCCATCAGGAGAGCAGACATGTCGTTCTGCATTACTGCCCACTGAATCCCCGGGGCCAGAAGAGCGTCTAATAATAGCAGGCGCTCTATCAATATTTGATGAATTAACAAAAATAAGGACGTGAATTCCCTCCACACATCACCAAACAAGCTCTCTCTATGCCAAGTGGCAAACAGGGCACAGCCCAGGGGGCCATCAGCCCTGCAGGGGAGAGAAAATCGGTCAACAAGCACCCACAGATCCCACGGCTTTTCCAGGGGCCTGAGGCAGACCTGGAGCGAGCGGATTTCTGCTGAGCGAGAGAACACCTCAGGGATGTCCCACAACCCCAGGAGGACAGAACTTTGCCAAAAAGCCTTTCGCATCCCGGAGTTGTGACTACACCCGGTTACAGCCAGCACAGCCCTTGGGGAGAAACCAGAGGGCAGAACTTCCATTCGTAGAGTCATTGCACTTCTCTGGGTCCAGCCATAAAAACAGACAGACAGACAGACAGACAGACAGGAGCCCTCTGTGTCCCCATCTCCACTACCCCCAAACACTCCGGTCACTATCACTTCCAACAAGGCCAGGATTCTAAGGGCATCTGGACTCCTTTTCAGCCAGTCTTTTTGGAAAGGAAAAAGTGCTACCCTTCAAGAAAATAATAACTAGTAGCGTCAATGAGGACTTCCGCACCGCTGGGTGGGCACCATCTACCCCCACGCCCCACTGGGAGACAGGGCCAGGCTCCACACCAACTACTCGGCACTGCTGGTAACCCCGAGGGGGGGCACAAAGTAAGACCAACCTTTTTGTGTCGCCCCAAACCAGCACTGCAATGTGCTCATTAAATCTTTTCCTGAACAAAGAACCTCCCTGCGAACCCTAAACTGCTTACAATAGGATTCTTTCACTTCTAGAACGAATGCCCTGGGATGCCCCAGCTACTCTACGGGGGGCATGGCTATCTACACACACACACACACACACACACACACACACACACACACACCACCTACGGGGTGCATGGCTATCTACACACACACACACACACACACACACCACACCACCTACGGTGCATGGCTATCTACACACACACACACACACACACTACTCTAAGGGGTGCATGGCTATCTACACACACACACACACACACACACACACACCACTCTAAGGGGTGCATGGCTATCTACACACACACACACACACACACACACACACACACACACCACCTACGGGGTGCATGGCTATCTACACACACACACACACACACACACACACACACACACACACACACACCCGCACTCCCTTTGAGTGATGGGGAAACAGGGAGGGGCAACGCCCCGGTCCCTCAGAGAAGGGCAAGCAGGGCGGGGGACCCGAATCTGTCTCCTAACCAGAGCGGTCGCCACAGGTACACCGCGCCCTGCAGAAGATGCCAAGAGAAACAATACAGGCTGCAAATGGATGGGAAAAGCCCAGAAACGATGAAATGCTGGGAATAACCGATATTCACAACAATGCGATTACAACCAGCGGGCAGCACAGGAAAGTCACGGGAACCCGGAGGCAAAACGGGGGCACAGTGATCAGCGCAGCTTTCCCGTGGGGACGGGGGGCCGGCAAGCAGCACCTAAACCGCACGGTCGCGGCCGCGTAGACCTGGGCGTCCGCTCGCGCTCGGGCATGCGCACCCGCCCACCCAGCAGCGGCCACACCCTCGCCCGGGATGGCGGCGGCCTCGGCGGCGGGACCTCACCTGTGGGCGCAGAGCGCGGAGCAGCGCCGAGCAGGGCGGCCCCGCCCCCGGCCCCTCTCCCGCGCTGCCCGGAGGACGCCGCTCGCCGCCCCGCGGACCGGCCCGCCGCGCGCCGCGCTCTACTTCCGGGGCGGTGCTCTGGCAACCGAGGACGCGGCCGCTGGCGCCGCGACTGCTTCCGGGGTCACGCTTTCCCGACTGGTACCTAGGCCCCCCGCCCGCCCGCGCGCCCGGCGCGCCTCCTGGCACATCCTGGAAAGAGCCGGCCGTCGATCCCCGGGAACCTCGCAGCCTTCAAGGCCCAGAGCTGCGGTTGAGAAGGGTCGGGGCGCGAGGTGGAGCCCGACAGCGGAAGGTCCCCTCTGCTGCTCAGCTTCCGTGTCTGTAAGGTTGGAGCCGTCGGCAGTGCCTGCCTTGTCGGGTGCGTTGTCCTTAGGTGACGTGTTGTGCTCAGCACGTAATAATCAGTACGGGGCCAACTCAGAGGTCGCCGCATTTGTTAAATGTCCCCCGAGCGTGGCACAGGTCTAGTCTCTCCAACTGTGTTTTGTAAACTCTCTGAGGCAGCGTGGCCTAGTGAGAAATTTAAAACTAGAGGGGCGACTGGGTGGCTCGGTCGGTTAAGCGTCCGACTTCGGCTCAGGTCATGATCTCAGGGTTCGTGGGTTCGAGCCCCGCGTCGGGCTCTGTGCTGACAGCTCAGAGCCTGGAGCCTGCTTCCGATTCTGTGTCTCCCTCTCTCTCTCTCTCTGACCCTCCCCTGTTCACGCTGTCTCTATCTCAGAAATAAATTTTTAAAAAACATTTTTAAAAAAATAATCTAGAGCCAGACCTGGATTGAATCCTCGCTCCAAAATCTGCTAGCTTATGTGGCTTTTGGCAGCTCACTTCCCTTATCTGACTGTCAGTGCAGAGCCTGCTCAGAATTCTCTCCCTCTGTCTCTGCTCCTCTTCCGCTCCCATGTGTGTGCTCTATCTCAATAAATAAATTAATTAATTAATAATAAAAGAAAACGTGTGCATCATATATGACAAAGCATTAGTTAACATCCACAGTATACAAAAAGTGCACAAATCAATAAAAAAATTTTAATTTGGAGGAAGAGCAGGAACCACAAATTACATAACAAAAGATAAACAAAATAGTAAAAAAAAAAATGTGAAAAGATGCTCACATTGCTAAAAAATTAATGCTACTGAGGGGCACCTGGATGGTTCAGTGGGTTAGGCATCCGTCTGCGGCTCAGGTCATGATCTTATGGCTCGTCAGTTCAAGCCCCAAGTCGGGCTCTGTGCTGACAGCTCAGAGCCTGGAACCTGTTTTAGATTCTGTGTCCCTCTCTCTCTGCTCCTCCCCCACTCATGCTCTGTCTCTGTCTCTCGAAAACAAACATTAAAAATAATTTATAAAGAAAATTAATGATACTGAATTTTCTAATGAGGTATTTTTTGCTGACTAAATCGGCAAACATTTAAAATATAGTTACAGCTAAGGGGTGCCTGGTTGGCTGAATCTGTAGAGCAGGCAACTCTTGACCTCAGAGTTGTAAGTTTGATCCCCGTGCGTGGGTGGCATAGAGTTTACTTAAAATGAAAAACTTTTAAAACTCATCAAAATATAGTTACAACGAATGTTAGAAAGGATATGGAAAAAAAGGCACTTGCACTTGCTATTGGTAGAGGTACAGCTTTTGGAAGGGTGGCAATTTGGCAACAGTCATCAAATTTTTAACATGCAATATATTTAATTAACCTTTGACCTAAAACTTCCAGTTGTAGGAATTTATAGAAACTCCCAAGTAAGCAGATAGATGTGTACAAGAGCATTTAATGACGTATTATTTCTAATAATGAAAAATTGGAAAGTATAAATGTTTAGTAGCGGAAGTCTGATTGGCTAAATTAAAGGTCATCAATTTAGGGGCGCCTGGGTAGCTCTGTCGGTGAAGTGTCTGACTTGATTTCGGCTCAGGTCATGATCTCACCATTCATGAGTTCGAGCTCTCATAAACATTAAAAAATTTTTTAAATAAGTAAACAGGTTTTTAAAAATAAAAAAATAAAGTTCATCAATTTAATGAAATAGTATTTACATATTCAAAGGTGTAAGGTGGATTTATGTATGCTAACCTGGAAATATATACATGATACAGTACATAAAAAGGGCAAATTACACAACTGTTCATATAACTTGGCTTTTAAGATTTGTACACATGGGGCACCTGGCTGGCTCAGTTGGTAAAACATGCAACTCTTGATCTCAGGGTCATGAGCTCAAGCCCAACGTTGGGGGTAGACATTACTTTAAAAATAAGTAAAAAGAATTAAAATTTGTATGTGTAAGCATTACATATGATTTAGGAAACATACAAATCTGGGGGAAAAAATAATGTTTGGAGTCTTTCTCTTTGGAAGTTGGAATAGTAGATAATTTCTCTTTTTACAGCCTATATCTTTTTTTTAAATGTTTATTTATCTTTGAGAGAGAGACACACACACACACACACACACACACACACAGAGTGTGAGTGGGGGAGTGACAGAGAGAGAGGGAGACACAATTCAAAGCAGACTCCAGGCTCTGAGCTGTCAGCGCAAAGCCCCACACTGGGCTCAAACTCACAAACTGTGAGATCATGACCTGAGCCGAAGTTGAGACACTCAACCTGAGCCACCCAGGCACCCCCAGCCTATATCTTTCATTGTCTAGATTTCGTTAGCACAAAAATACTGTTTTGTAATTTGTTTAAAGCTACAATAAAAGTTAAAGAAACAAACTTTTTTTCAATTTTGAAATGGCTGTCTGTACATATATATTTCCCTTCACACCCTAAAATCTCACTGAAAAACCAGAAGAAATGGAAAAATACAGTTGAAGATGAATCATTCCGAATTCTAAATACCGAAGGCATCCAAACAGAAGAATTACTCTACCAGGTTTTGTCTTGAGATCATCTGCTTCTCAGTCATGCCCCTGGGGTTGCTGAGGCTCAATCACCGCATCCCATTGACACTGTGGCTGGTAGGTTCCAGCAGGCAGGGCAAGATTCATTGCCTACATCAGGTGGTCCCCGTGGCAGAGTGACGACAAGAGATATCACATGGTGATGTCACAACACAGGTTCTGACAAATCCCAGTTTGTCTGTTTTTGAAGGATAAGAATTGTATGAAGTACCAAGTGGGAAGTGTGCAAACGTACACGCATTGGTTGTTAAATTCAAGGACGTGACTCTCTTTAGGTGCTACGGTATTAGAGTTTCAGAAATAGTCTTTACCCAGCACGGATCCGTTTCCAGAGCTGGTTCTCTGCATAAATGACCACCTGCTATAAATCTGTGACATGGTTGGAAAACCGGAAGAGATACTCCCGACAGACAAAACAGTGAGGAATTCCTGGAAGATGAGGTAAGGACCCGTGAATGGGAACAAGCCCGGTGAAACGGGGACAAATGCTCCCCACCAAGCAGAAGAGAGAAGCTCCAAAAAAGGTGCATTTTCTGAACAAAACCCTGGCACAATCAGACAAGAAGCAAGAGGGAAGGTGACAAAATACACATGGGGACGGTTGGCCAGAAAGTTAATTAATGGAGGGACTGGGTCTCTGGTCTGTCTCCCTTGAGAGCAAACAGTCTCGCTTTTCAGCTGAAATGCCCGAGACTGCCTTAGATTGCTCACACCGCCCTCACAGATCCCCGGAGACTGGTTGCCTTTCACACACCACAGACTTATTTCTCAAAGTTCTAGAAGCTGGGGGAGTCCAGGATCAAGGCACAAGCATGTTTCGTGTCTGCTGGGAACCCACTTCCTGGTTCACAGACCATCTCGCCCTGTCCTCACAGGACAGAAGAGGTGACGGAGCTTTCTGAGGTCTCTCTCTCTCTCTCTCTCTCTCTCTCTTTTTTTTATGGCCACTAATCCCATTCATGAGGACTCTGCCCTGGTGCCGCTAATCATTCCCCAATGTCCCCCTCCTAGAATCGCAGCTCCTGAATTAAGGCAGGGGATGTAAACAGTCCACTGCCCCATGAAAATAAATAGTTCATGAAAGAGAGCGTTCAGATGAAAATATTAAAGGTAACAACAATGGCACACAATTCAGCAAAAGGAGAACTGAGCTCCAAGAAACAGAGTTAATACAGTTAATCCCCTAGGTCAGGAGACACCAAACCACTGGCCACATCCAGCCCGCCACCTGATTTTTAACAGCTGGAGAAATCTAAGGATGGTGTATGCCCATGACCATTTGCAGTCAATCGGGTGATAGGGAACACGCTAACTTGGGAGCCCAATTAAGTGAAATTCATCCCCCCTCCTCATTAGGAGACCCATATTACAAAAATATATGTATATTCTCAATTATAGTTTTAACTTCATCAGTTCAAAAGTTGTGAAAATTTGTGGAATTTGTAAGTGGCAGAGCCTGGATTTGAACCCCAGAAGCCTGTCCATTCACACCAGTGCCTCCCCAGAACATGAAGAGCCGCCTTCTGGAGAAGACAGGTGTGTTTTCTAGGTGGAGCTCTGAGCTTTGCTTAGGGGCCTTCCTGAAACTTCCCCACAAGGCTGTCCAAGGTCCATCACCATTGCCATTCAGCGCCACCTAGTGGAACCACCTCTAACCGGAGCCTGACTGGCTGAGTTCGCACTCTCTTCCGCCCCCATCTCTCCGGGGCTGGTCTCTCCGGGGCTGGTCTCTCCGGGGCTCCAGGCCTCGGTGTTGTCACCTTAAACCAAGGAGGGGAATGAGAACAGGAAGACCATGTAGGTGAGGCTTTCTGGCCTCGCACTGCTGGCTCATAACTGTTCAATAAGCTCATCCTGGCTGAGATGCACCTGCGATGGTTGGTTTCCAAGGTGGGTTCCAAGGGACACTTGAAATATTGACTTGGGCAGGGTTAGGGCCACTTCTCGGGACGATCTGGACCCAGCCCTTCCCAGCACCTGCTCTCTGTGGCCCTCCCCACTCTCCGCAGGTGACCCCACAGCTCTTCTGCCCCCACCATCCATGTCCCCTCCACTGAGCTCTTCCTGCACAGAACTGGGGACAAAGTCTGTCCAGGCATCCTTTTTACTAAGAACCACCAGCTTTTGTGGTCCTTGGTGGCCAGGGGCCAGAACCAGCTACATCATTGGAGGGGCTCCGTGCAAAATGAAAACGCAGGTACACTTGTTAAAAAATTAGGAAGCATATTAACATAATCACAGCAGCATTAAGCCAGCTGTGGGCCCGGGCTAAGGATCGGGGCCCTGCAAGATGCCCAGGTGACTGTCCCACAAAACCTACTGGCTGCAGGACACTGGCCAGAACACCCCTCACCCAACCCTCACAAGAGTCCTGACCAGCGAGTGGTGTTCTCCCACTTTTAATTTTTACTTAAAAAAAAAAAAATTTTTTTTATAGTTTATTTATTTTTGAGACAGAGACAGACAGAACATGAGTGGAGGAGGGGCAGAGATAGAGGGAGACACAGAATCTGAAACAGGTTCCAGTCTCTGAGCTGTCAGCACAGAGCCCGACGCGGGACTCAAACCCACAAACCATGAGATCATGACCTGAGCCGAAGTCAGATGCTTAACCAACTGAGCCACCCAGACGCCCCTTGATTTTTACTTTTTAAAGTTTATTTATTTATTTATTTAGAGAGACAGAAAGAGTGCAAGCAGGGGAGGAGCAGAAAGAGAGAGAGAGAGAAAGAACCCCAAGCAGGCTTCACACTGTCAGTGCGGAGCCCGACGCAGGGCTCGAACCTATGAACCGTGAGATCACGACCTGAGCAGAAACCGAGTCAGCGGCTTAACCAACTGAGCCCCCCAGGGGCCCCTTTGTTTTTATTTTTTATTTATTTATTTTTTAAATTTTAATGTTTTTTTACTTATTTCTGGGAGAAAAAGAGAGAGGCAGCGTGAGCAGGGGAGGGTCAGAGAGAGAGGGAGACACAGAATCCGAAGCAGGCTCCAGGCTCTGAGCTGTCAACACAGAGCCTGACACGGGGCTTGAACCCACGAACCGTGAGACCATGACCTGAGCCAAAGTCAGACGCTTAACCAACTGAGCCCCCCAGGGGCCCCTTTGTTTTTATTTTTTATTTATTTATTTTTTAAATTTTAATGTTTTTTTACTTATTTCTGGGAGAAAAAGAGAGAGGCAGCGTGAGCAGGGGAGGGTCAGAGAGAGAGGGAGACACAGAATCCGAAGCAGGCTTCAGGCTCTGAGCTGTCAACACAGAGCCTGACACGGGGCTTGAACCCACGAACCGTGAGACCATGACCTGAGCCAAAGTCAGACGCTTAACCGACTGAGCCACCCAGGCGCCCCCCACTTTTTTTTTTTTTTAATGTTTTACTTATTTCTAGAGAGAGAGAAAGACAGTGTGAGCAGGGGAGGGTCAGAGAAAGAGGGAGTCACAGACTGAAACAGGCTCCAGGCTCTGAGCTGGCAGTCAGCACAGAGCCTGACGCGGGGCTCGAACCCACGAACCGCGAGATCATGACCTGAGCTGAAGTCGGACGCTTAACCGACTAAGCCACCCAGGCGCCCCAACTTTGTTTTTATTTTAAATAGCAGCCATTCTAACGGGTACATTTCCACTTTTTAAATGTGGAATCTGAGGCTCGAAGGCAAAACGAATAGCTTGCCTGAGGACACAGAGCCCATTCATATCGTCAGTTCAGCTGTGAGGTGACACTGAACACTCCCGATTCGCGCTGTCACCAAGGACGTCCGCTCGCCATTGTCAAGGTCCAGCGGAGAGCACAGTGGAGCCCCAGCGCCGCGCTCCCGAGGCCGTGGTGAGCCCCCAGCGGCTCCAGCGCGCCCCCCTCCCAGGGCCCAGGCTCTCACAGCCCGGCAGGCCCTGCCCTGCAGCGCTCACAGGCCTGCGGGCCACCCAGGCACTGCCCGCCCTTCAGAGCTGCAGCGACCCCAGGGCCACCCTCGCGGTGTTTGCAGCACCCCCACGCCGGCCTCTTGCCGCGTGGGGGCCAGAAGACCCGGCTTGGAGGTGAGTGAACCTGGACCCAGAACGAGCACCTAGCAAAGATGGGGCGGGGCTGCACACTGGGGCCAAGCTCTGCCTTTGCCCACTTCATGGGGGGGGCGGGGGGGAGGGCTGGGGGGAGGAGGGAGGGATTGAAACCCAGAGGGCAGCCTGCCTGGCTTGGGGCCAAAGGAGTGGAGTCCTGGGGGGAGGGGGAGCTCAGAAATGAGAACAGAGTTGGGAAGGGGGTTGGAAGCAGGGCTCCCCCGCACCGCTGGAAAGAGCCCTCTCGGGAATAGTGTCTGTCTTGGTGCTTGTCCTGGACTGGGGGACTGTGAGCTCTGTTTAGAGGGTCGTGACCAACATTAAAAAACAAACATTAGGGGCGCCTGGGTGGCTTAGTCGGTTAAGCGTCCGACTTTCGCTTAGGTCATGATCTCGCGGCTCGTGGGTTCGAGCCCCGCGTCGGGCTCTGTGCTGACTGCCAGCTCAGAGCCTGGAGCCTGTTTCAGAGTCTGTGTCTCCCTCTCTCTCTGACCTTCCTCTGCTCACGCTCTCTCTCTCTCTCTCTCCTAGAAATAAATAAAAATATTTAAAAAACCATTAATTCATTCAATAAATAATTACCGAACGCCTATCCCATGCTTGGCTCCGGTGGGAACAGCACACATTCCGCGGGGCAGAGGAATGATCAGCAAGTAAATGAATAAATTCAAACAAACCAGGTCGTGTACAAGACAGGACTCACAAGCTGTGCGGCTGTGACTTCTGACCTACGGGTGGCTGTCGCTGGAGGCCTTCCTTCCACCCCTTTGTCTACAAGTTTCTTCTCTTTTTTTTTAATTTTTTTTTTTTTCTGAGACAGAGAGAGAGAGGCAGTGTGAGCAAGGGAGGGTCAGAGAGAGAGGGAGACACAGAATCTGAAGCAGCTCCAGGCTCTGAGCTGGCAGTCAGCACAGACCCTGACGCGGGGCTCAAACCCACAAACCGTGAGACCATGACCTGAGCCGAAGTTGGATGCTTAACCGACTGAGCCACCCAGGCACCCTGTCTACCAGTTTCTTCTGTCACGTCCTCGTTCCTTCCTCTTTTCCTTTTATTTACTTATTTTTTTAATTAATTGTTTTTTTGAGAGAGAGACAGCGTGAGAGGGTGAGGGGCAGAGAGCAAGGGAGAGAGAGAGAATCCCAAGCAGGCTCCGCGCTGTCAGCACAGAACCCAATGCAGGGCTTGAACCCACAAACTGCGAGATCATGATCTGAGCCAAAAAAAGAGTCAGATGCTTAACCAACTGAGCCACCCGGGTGCCCCTCTTTTATTTATTAAAAAAAAATTTTTTTTAATGTGGGGCGCCCGGGTGGCTCAGTCAGCTAAGCATCCGACCTTGGCTCAGGCCATGATCTCGTGGTTCGTGGGTTCAAGCCCCACATCATACTCTGTGCTGACGGCTCAGAGTGTGGAGCCTGCTTCAGATTCTGTGTCTCTCTCTCTGCCCCTCCCCTGCTCATGCTTTGTCTCTCAAAGATCAACAAGTGTTTAAAAAACATAAAAAAGTTTTTTTTTTTTAATTTTAGAGAGAGAGTGCAGGTGGGGGAGGAAAGAGAGAGAGAGAGAATCCCAAACAGGCTCCACACTCAGTGCAGAGACTGATATAGGGATTGATCCTATAACCCTGGGATCATGACCTGAGCTGAAATCAAGAACTGGATGCTCAACTGACTGAGCCCCCCACCCCCACCCGGCACCCTGCTCAGAACTACCTTCAAATCTCTGTCGCGCCGGCTCTCTGGCTGTGTGACCCTGGGCAGCAAACACAACCAGTAAGCACCTCAGTTTCCTGTCTCATAACCTTTGTCCCAGGCCTGACTCACAGCTGGCCCTGGGGTCCCCAGAAGGGCCTAGAGTGCCAAGGAGCCTGTCCAGGAGCCTGGGCTGCTGGGAGCTGGGCCCAGCCTCTGGCCTCCTCCCCAACCCCCGCCCCCACCGCCGTCCCAAGTCAGGGGCTGGCACGGGGTAGCTGGATGGGAAATAAATGCAAAAACTGGGTTCTGGGGACACCCGGGTCACCCTGTCACAACAGCCTCATCTAGCTAAGGTAGCCTGGGTGACTGATGGACACAGCAGAGGGTGGAGACAGTTCAGCAGAGTTGTGGGCCCGAGAGGGCCTTTGAGACCTCCCTGCACTTCTGAGTCACTGGCTGGAAAGACTCCAGGGGCCACTCCTCACCCGAGCTCCTCAAAGAACAGCCAGCCGAGTGGGCCGTGTCTGGGGGGGACCCAGCTTTCAGTCCCACCCCTGTCCCTCCCTTCTCACCCGTTTCTGCGCCTGCAGGGACCCGCCCCTTTGCCCTCATGCTGGGCTTCCCCAAGGGTCCCCCAGCCCCGGGGAGGGGGGCTCCCAGGTGTTCAGACCCTCCACCCGGTAAGGCTCAGTAGGTGTTTAGGCGGCGGAGGCGGCAGAGGAAAAACAATGACCAAAGAATCAATTTATATCCCAGAAAGCCGCCCACAAGCTGTGGTTTTGAATACTTAGCCTCTCGGGTGCTCAGTTCCTCCTCTTTTAAATAGAGCCAGCTGGGGGGTGGTGAGGCTCCATGAGGCCTCATGGAACAGTCGGGCAAGGAGCCAGGCACGGGGCGGGGGTGGGGGGTGGGGGGTGGTTTCTATTACCGCTCGTGTTATTATTATTATCATTATCATTAATGAAAGAGAAACACTCGGGTGAGGACCACGCTCTGTGTCTGTGTGTGTGTGTGTGTGTGTGTGTGTGTGTGTTCGCCCCATGGCAGGACTGAGGTTTGATGGGTTGGGATGGGGCTTGAAAGAGTCCAGAGTCCAAACCTCAGATTCATGGGAAATGCTCTCCCCCCCCGCCCCGTGTGAAGCCCCAGGACAGACGCAAAGCCAGTGAGAGAGATGGGGGGATGGGGGTGCTGGTCTTCCCGAGAGTCAGGGTCCTGCACTGCGCCGCCCCCCGGCCAGTGTCCGTGAGGCTCAGGAATCAAGTCCTCGAGCCCTTGAGCCATCTGCACGCGTTCGTGTCCTGTCCTGCTCAGTGCTGCGCGGGCCGGGAACCCGCACCATGGAGGGGCCAGCGGGGGCCCGCAGGGATCTGAGCCCCGGTCTGGGGGACTCGACTCTGCTGTTCTTTCTCTTGTGCCAGCCGGAGGCAAGCAGGCTGTGCACTTGGGGGGCGGGGGGTTGCGGGTGAGGAGTGCGGATGCAGGTCAGGGAGCCCATCATAGGGGGCTGGCCGTCACCTGTCTCCCTCTCCGACAGCCTGTGACTGTACATGGCTGCCCCCACCCCCGCCCCCGGGCCCCGGCGTGGGTCTGGCCGTGGAAGGTGGCCAGGGAGGACCGGAAAAGACCAAGGAAAGAACAGCTCCCTGTATGAGTGCGGCTAAAATACCCAGACTTCTCCCAGCCCTGGGGCCGTCTCTCTCAGAAGGAAAAGGCTGAGTACGAACCTGACCATCTCTTCTGGATCTGAGCTCGGCCTTCAGGGCTCCTGGGCCTTGGTTTCTCCATCGAGAAGTGTCCACACACCTTGCCTTGCAGTGCTTTTGACAAGATGGAACTTAACAGAACTGTGTGAGGGTATAAGGACCCTAATGTGACGAGCCCTCCAGCCCCCACACACTTTCCCCCTCACCCCTGAAACTGTGCCAGAGGCAGTTGCACCAAACGAAGGAGTGAGGAGGAAAGCACCTGAAGGTGTCAAGCAGGGACCTGGTGCTGGTGAGGAGACCCAAGAAAAGTTCCTTCCAATGAATCAGGCCATCGGCCTCGGGCAGGAAAACGTGACTCCCTTGGTCACATCATCGTATCTGCAGTGGCCTTCTGAGGTTCACAGAATTACCCCGTTCAGCACTGAAGGAAACTGAGGTGGAGGTGAGGAGGCTGGTGGAGGTGAGGAGGCTGGTTCAGGCCCCACAGTTTGTCTGGGGCCAACATAGACCTGGCACAGAATCTATAGAAAATTCTGGGCAGGGGCGCCTGGCTAAGCCGGTTAAGCATCTGACTTCAGCTCTGGTCACAATCTTGAGGTCTGTGGGTTCGAGCCCTGCGTTGGGCTCTGTGCTGACAGCTCACAGCCTGGAGCTGCTTCAGATTCTGTGTCTCCCTCTCTCTCTGCCCCTCCCCCACTTATCCTCGCTCTCTCTCTCTCAAAAATAAATACACATTTAAAAACAAAGAAAGAAGGGGCTCCTGGGTGGCTTAGTCGGTTAAGTGTCCGACTTTCGCTTAGGTCATGATCTCGCTGTTCGTGGGTTCGAGCCCCGTGTCGGGCTCTCTGCTGACTGCCAGCTCAGAGCCTGGAGCCTGTTTCAGAGTCTGTGACTCCCTCTCTCTCTGACCCTCCCCTGCTCACGCTACAAATAAATTTAATAAATTTAAAAAAAATATTTAAAAATAAATAAATAAAATTAAAAAATAAAAAAAAGAAAGAAAATTCTGGGCAGATGCTCTTAGTTACACGCTCCTGAATGGCTGTGCTGGGTCTCATTTCTGTCTCCCACCCTGAACCTCTAGCCCCATCCCCCACAAAAGACCCACATATCAGAAGGGGATTCAGGCCCCTAAGCCTTTTGCTGGACACTTGTCCCCATTTTCAGCCTCCCCTCCAGATCCTGAGTCCCCTGAGGGCAGGGCTTTTGACACCCTGTGTCCTTCCCAGAGTCACGCTGCTCCCTGGAGAGGCCATGGGGAGGTTTGGGCATGAATGAATGACCTTGAAATTGGGAATTGGAGGCACTTGAGTTCAAATTGTTTATTTTTTTTAATTGCAGTATGACTTGGGGCCTGTTGCTGAGCCTCAAGGAAGTCAGCTTCCTCATCTGTGAAATGGGTTCACAATACAAACTTCACCAGATTGCACTAGAGAAAGAAAACAAACCCTCACAGGCCAAACGCAGGCGGCTGAGAGGTCAGCCTCCAACCCCCAGCGGGCTCCGAGCCCAGGCCTCCTCCGGCCAGGACCATTGGCTCACTGAGTGCTCAGCCTAGTCCTTGATGGACTTTTGGCTAGCATCTCCCTCCTTGGCTAGTAGCTCCCTCCTTCCGAGACAAAGAGCCAGGCCAAACGTCTGCGCTTCAACTCTCCAGCCTTCATACCTCTGCTCACACTATTCCTTCCACTCTGAGTGTCCTTTAGTGAAATAACCTGGGTCATAGATGTTTTGAGATATTTTCCAGGCTGACCTCTAGGCTCCATTTCTGTGTGTTCCCAGTGCCGGTGCCCGAGAAGGCGGGGCTCCCCGCTCCCCACTCCCCTGTGCGTGATCAAAGGCTTGACTGCTGGCCAATATCTTTTATTTTGATTTCATTTGCGTTTCTTTCATTATTACTGGGGAAATGGTAACACATTCACTTTTTCAGAAAAGAGGACCAGACAGCAGAACTTTTAAGTAAAAAGAAATTATTTCTCTATGAAAGAAAAATTCCCAGGATGCTATGGTCTTCTGGGGTCTTCCTCCTCTTACTTTTCGCGGCTGGAGCAGAGGCATTTATTTTTTTATTTTTTTTTTAAATGTTTTTATTTATTTCTGAGAGAGAGACAGCATGAGCAGGGGAGGGTCAGAGAGAGAGGGAGACACAGAATCAGAAGCAGGCTCCAGGCTCTGAGCTGGCAGCACAGAGTCCAACATGGGGCTCAAACCCACGAACTGTTAGATCACGACCTGAGCTGAAGTCGGCCACTTAACCGACTGAGCCACCCAGGCGCCCCTGGAGCAGAGGTATTTAGACAGCTATGGTCAGCGTTCCAGAGACAGGGAAAGCCGCAAGCCAGGAAAGAGAAACAGGGTCCCATTCAGGTGCCCCACATCACCTGCCTGCCTTCATTTTCCTCCTCTGTAAAATGGGAACAGCAGTGTTTGTCTCCTAGGTTGTCGTGAGGACAGAAAGGGATGGTGAAGGGACATTGTCTCTTTTGTAAATCAGAGATCTATGGAGGGTCCGCCATGTGGGGTGCAGGGGAGGGAAAGTGAACCCAGCCCCTGCCCTCTCGGAGCTTACAGACCACAGGAAGCCAGACTGGGAGAGGTCCTTCGAAGGGGGCCCCCCTCCCCAGAGCAGAGGTGTGGACAGCAGCTGCCCTGACACCACGGGCCGGCCCATCCTTGTGGACTGTGGGCGTGTGAGCTGTACAACCTGCCATTATTGTTCTGAAAAAATGTGCTCTCACACCGATAAACTCAGCTGTCAGAAGGGATGTTATTTCTGGGTGAAAGGAGATTCTGCAGAACGGGGCTCCTTCCTGCCTGCAGCCACGCGGGCCCGGTCCCTCTCGCCAGACCTGACTTGAGTGATAACCTGAGGCCTTGAACCTGCTCCTGGCAGGGAACCGCGGTGGCTGTCGCTGCAGGATGCCCACGGCCTGCCGCTCAGGGGCCCCCACAATGCTTCAGGCGCAGATATCACCCTCTCTCTGACCCCGGATTCCTGGAATTGTCTGCTGCAGCGGGTCCTGGTCTCCATCCCCCTGACAGGTTGCATGAGATTAGGTTATTTTGGTCACTGGGGGCCATTTGGATTTTTGGCCCGAGCACGTGTCTATTAAACCGTGGTGGCACGGAGTTGAGTGGCCTGGCTGGCTGAGCCTCCGTAATCTGCTCTGAGATGCACCGGTTTCTGTTTTCAATTGTGATACTACCCCTGTCGCCCGCAAACGGGGCCCCTCTAGGTCCCCCACGGGCTCCGCTTGTCAAGTGCTCCTGGCAGCTGGGAAGCTGGGTCTTGATTAGAATCCTCGGTCTTGGCTATTTTAAGTCTGACGCATTGTGCTGTATTTTCTTTAATTTTATTTTGTAATGTCAAAGTTTTAATTCACATACCGGAAAGCGCACAGATCTTAGGCGTTCGGCTGGATGCATGTTTACATAGGTAAGTGCCCCGAAAGCCCCTTTTGTACCGCCCCAGAAAGTTCGCTCACACCCTTTCCCAGCCAGTGCCCACCCCACCTCGAGACCTAGCCAAGTGTCTCACCTCTATTACCATAGATGAGTTTTGCCTGTTCTTGAACTTCACCCAAGTGGAATTGTGCAGTATGTTCTCTCTTATGTCTGGCTCCTTACATTCATTATAATATCTATTAAAAAGTTAGTGTTTTGGGGCGCCTGAGTGGCTCCGTCGGTTGAGTGTTGGACTCTGGATTTTGGCTCAGGTCATGATCTCATGGCTGGTGGGATCAAGCCCTGCGTCGGGCTCTGTGCTAACAGCTTGCAGCCTGCTTAGGATTCTCTCTCTCTCTCTTGCTCTCAAAATAAATAAACATTTAAAAAGTCATTGTTTTATGGCCAGAAACATAATACATCTTCATTGGAAAACTTGCAAATAATGTGCAAGAAGAGGAAAAAAAACCATTTGATAATATCCGACCTATTAGCTACTCTTGACCTTCTAGTGTGTTCCTTACAGACCTTCCAAAGCATATGAAAACTATTTTTCCTTTTTTTTTTATGATGAAAGCATTTATATTTCGATTTGGCCGGCTGGACTCAGTTTAGACGATCTCAATTTTGCTGGCAACATTCAAAGCATCCTAGTCGGGACCTAGTGAAACGTATGCTGTCTTCTCGCCATCGGGCCTGATCAGGGTGTTGACCTTGGACACGTCAGTGCTGGAGAGCTTCTTCACAGCCTGTTTGATCGGCTGCCTGTTGGCCTTGACATCCACGATGAACACAGTGTATTTCTTCTGTTTTCTTCACGGCTGACTCTGTAGTCAGGGAGAACTTGACGATGGCATAGTGCTCAAGCTGGTTTCTCCAGGGGGGCTCTTTCGAGGATATGTGGGCTGCCCCAGGGGATGCGCAGTGCCTTGGGCCATGGGAACACAGGTGACGTGCAGATCTTTTTTTTTTTTATGACTGTGGACACCTCTTAGCACCACTTTCTTGGCCTTCAAAGCCTTTGCCTGGGCTTCCGCTTTGGGAGGGGCAGGACTTCCTTCTGCGCCTTGGGCGCCATCTTAGTGAAAGGGGAAAAGTATTTTTCTTTTAGAACATGCTTGCCTCAGTCAGCACAGCAAAGGTCTGGTGTCTCCGTATCAGCACCTGCAGAGTCACCTCCAGCCTCCCATGGCCGCAAAGCACAGAGTCGATCACCGCCGGGTGATGGAGCCTGGGGTGGTTTCTCCTACTTAGTTTTCTCTTGCTTCTCTCCCGCTCCTGGGACAATGTGCCTCCTAAGCACAGAACCCCTATCTGTGTGCACACCGCCTCCTGGCGCGGGCTGGGCACCTGTGTGAGTGAACGGAACAGGCTTGCACACATCTGTGGCGACTGGTTTAACTATGTTGGCAAGAGCATTGTTAAAACTCGGATTGTTGGCCTCAAAGAATGCACACTCTTATGGTTTTTTTTTTAATCAAGATTTTTAAAAATGTGTATTTACTTTTGAAAGAGAGAGAGCGAGCGCACAAGCAGGAGAGGGGCAGAAAGAGAGGGACAGAGGATCCAAAGCGGGCTCTGCACGGACAGAGCGAGATCACGACCTGAGCTGAAGTCGGCCGCTCTGCTGGGGGAGCCACCCGGGGGGCCCCACATTCTTGAGTGGTTTTGTTCTAAATTGTCAAATTACCTACTGGAAAGGTCGGTTTAATCGCGTGTTCATTCTGACTTTTAGTGAACACCTGCTCTGTGCCCCAATGTCCCAGGCACTATGATTACAGACGTGAGTGGTCCTGTTCTCATGGGACTCCTGTACCCCACGAACTGGAGAAGGCCAAGGCCACGTTCCCCCCGCCCACCCTCACTCACTCACCTCGTGCTTTTGAAATATTTCCATTGAATGAGAAGCAAGATCTCACCAATTTTTAAAAATGTGTTTTTAGTTTTGAGACAGAGAGAGAGGGACAGAGAAAAAATGGGGGAGGGGCAGAGAGAGAGAGCAAGAGCTAGAGTGAGAGAGAGAGAGAGAGAGAAACAGAATCTGAAGAGGCGCCCTGTTGACAGCAGAGAGCCTGACGTGGAGCTTGAACTCACCAACCGTGAGATCATGACCTGAGCCAAAGTCAGACACTTGACCAATTGACCCACCCAGGAGCCCCTCATCAATTTTTTAAAAATGTATTTATTTATGGGGCGCCTGGGTGGCTCAGTCCGTTAAGCATCCGACTTCGGCTCAGGTCATGATCTCACGGTTCATGGGTTTGAGCCCCGTGTCAGGCTCTGTGCTGACAGCCAGCTCAGAGCCTGGAGCCGGTTTCAAATTCTGTGTCTCTCTCTCTCTGACCCTCCTCTGCTCACGCTGTCTCTGTCTCTGTCTCTCAGCAATAAAATAAATAAATAAATAAAATGTATTTCTTTTGAGAGGTGGGGGAGGGGCAGAGAGAGAGAGAGGGCAAGCAGGCAAGAGAGTCCCAAGCAGGCTCTGGGATGGCACCACAGAGCCAGACGCGGGGCTTAAGCCCACGAACCGTGAGATATGACCTGAGCCGAAACCAAGAGTCGAAGGCTCAACTGACTGAGCCACCCAGGCGCCCCGAAAGCCCACTCTATGTTAAGCTCTGTTCTAGGCTCTGAGGATACGGCAGTGAAAACAGGGAAAAGGGAAGATGAAGACCTCTGTCCCTGTGAAGCTTCTATGCCAGTTAGGGGAGACGTTACCATAAACAAAATTAAGAACTATAGTACCTGTAAGAGGTCATAAATGCAGGACAGAGTCATAAAGAACTCTAGGGAGCCACGGGTTGCAGGGTCAGGTGGCAGTGTCAGGGAATGCCTTGCTCATCCAATGACATCTGAGCCAAGATTTAAGGAGACCAGAGGACAAGGCTGCGGATTCTAATGGAAGAGCAATCCAGGCAGAGGAAGCGCAAAGGTCCTGAGGCAGCCATGAACCTGTGTTTGAGGAATTGCTAGGAGGCCAGTGTGGCTGGAATGAAATGAGCAATGAGATGAGTAGTTGAAAATGAGGCCAAGGGGCGCCCGGGTGGCTCAGTCAGTTAAGCATCTGACTTCGGTTCAGGTCATGATTTCACAGTTCGTGGGTTCGAGCCCTGTGTCGGGCTCTGTGCTGTCCAAAGCCCGCTTTGGATTTGCTGTCCCCTCTCTCTCTGCCCCTTCCCTGCTCATTTTGTTCTTAAAAATAAATAAACATTGAAAAACAATGAAAAAGAGAATAAGGCCAAAAAGGTAAACTTGGGCTGGCTTAGGTCCGGCCTTGAGAACTTTGGCCTTTACTCTGTAAGACGGAGAGCCCTGGGAAGATATGCCAAGGAGGGAACGCAATTGGAGGATGCACCGGAGGGCGGAGCAGGAATAAGGGGCCGGCTTCCCGCAGAGTGAGTGACTCAAGGGAGCAGAGCAGGAGAGAGCTTTGCTGTTAGCCTCTGGCTTTGCAAATCCTCTAGCGTCATGTCTGCCGCATCCTAGTCATTAGCAGTCAGTCCCGGGAGAGGGGAGCCTGGCTGGCTCCGTGGGTAGAGCAGGCAACTCCTGGGATCGGGAGTTTCAGCCCCGTGTTGGGGGTAGAGTTTACAGGAAGGGAGGAGGGGGGGGAGGGAGAAAGAAAGACAGGAGTCCCCGCGCCTGGCCCCCATTCAAGGAGTGGCAGGTGTAAGAGAAAGCACCATCGAGGACAGCCCTGAGGTCTGTGCCCTGAGCACCAGGAAGGACCGGGCTGCCATCAGCTGCGGGGGGACGTCGTCGGCCGAGACCTGCGGGTGCGGGTGTGGGAGCCGATGACTTAGCGCGGCTAACTCACCTCTTTTCAGACACCTTTGTCCCAGCTCTTGGTGGCGCTATGGTCGTGCCTAGTGCCGCGGCATCCCTCCGAGGCCAGAGGCTCTGGAGCCGGCAGTGGGTGCCCACGCCGGGGCCTCACTCTCAGGGCTCCTGGTTGAGCTGAGCTCACGTGAGGCTGGCACGGGCTGGGGAGCCGCGCGGCCCGGTGACTTTGGGCAGCGTCGCAGGCCCTGGGCTCTGCCCGTTTCCGGGGGTTTGTCACAAATCGGGGACCCTAGGAGGCTTCCGGGCAGATGGACTTCTATGTATTCACAGCTGTGAGGAGGCCACTGCCGGAGCCCTGGGAGAGACCTGAGGGGGAGCTATGCTCTCTGGGCTTCCAAGACATTATTCAAGCAGCTAAGAAGCGGCCTTGATGTTCAAAAATACTCTTACTACCGTTGACTCTTGTCCCCTAAGGCCTCTCTAGGGGACTTCTCTATAGCGAAGTATCTGGCTCCAGGCTCCGGGCACCCGGGACCCTTCCCCACCTCCACCTTCCCTCAATCCCCAGCTGAAGACTCACAGATGCTTAGTTCTGGCCGTTGACCTTGACCTCAGTCATTCCTGAAGCTTCCCAGAATTCCCAGAGAAGCCAAGTGCCATGGGCTGTCACACAGCCCGGACTCCAGATTCGTGTGCCCTGGGGTCCCCACGGATGCATGGTTACACAGCCCTACCATGAGCTGGAGAGACTCTGCCTGCACCTGCCTGGCAGCCACCCCGGGCTGGGCTGGCCTGTGGTGTGGAGGGGAATGTCTCTCAACCCAGTGCCCAGAGGCTCAGCCCTCCCCCACCCCGGACCACCGTGCCACTAGGCTCCAAGGCCCACCAACCCCCAGAGGTTTCTGGAGAATGTGCCCCCACCTCCACTCCACAGACAGCATGTGAATATGCACACAAGTAGCCTCCCCAACCCTGGCTTAAAGAAGAGAGAGGAAGCTGTGAGCTGCCATGGAAACTACCGTAACAGGTGGCTCGAGGGGGAGAAGTGATGTAAGGACCGAGGGAGGAAACCGACTCAAAACAGACAAGCCCCAAGGTGCTCCTCCTCATGCATCTGCTTGCTCAGCAGGTACTGACCGAGCGCCCACCATCTGAGCCCTGAACACACCAAGCCTGGCTTGCTCTCGGCGGGGAGCGGGGAGTCAGACAATAGACAAGTCCATCTGTAAACAAACACGCAAGACAGCAGAAGGTGCTGTGGAAGAAGACGGAGAAAAACAGGTAACAAGGGACGCAGTAGCCCCACCAGCTGCGGAGTGACCTGGGAAGTAGTGACGGTCTCTTCCGGCCCCGGCTGCCGTCCTCACAACAGCCCTGGGAGCTGGCCGTCGCTGTCGCCCCGCTTCCTGCAAAGTGAGAGAAAAGGCTCAGATGCATTGGGCGGCGTGGCAGCTCACATACCTGGGAAGGGGGGCCCCCACCTCTCATCCCACTGCACCTCTCTGTCCTACAGCTCAGCGGGCCTCTCTGAGCCTCAGTCTCCTGGCCTGTAAAATGGGAATTTCATGAGGTTCCCCAAGGGCTTCACAAGAGGTCCATCCATAGAGGGCCTCACTAGCTGTGCACCACAGTACAGTACGGGCCAGACGCGCAAAGCAAAGTCAAGGGATGCGCTGCTGGCCAGCTTCAGGGGGAGGGGCCCCTGGGTCTTTCTACTAGTTGGCTGGAGGCTGGGATGCACCCCATTCAAGAGCCCTGGCCACTGTCAGAGACCCCAGGCTTCATCAGCTCTCCAGTAACATTTCATGTGACTGTCAGGTCCAGTTCCTGAAGATCGGGTCCCTCTCCCGCTCAAAGCAACCCCCAGGGCTCCCCAGTACCCACAAGACAGGAGGGCCAAGCCCATCTTTCCCTTCTGGTTAAAGTCCAGCCCCTTCCCCTAGCTTTCAAATCCAATCCTTCAAAGACCTCTTCCTCCAGGAAGACTTTCCTGATACGTTTGAGTCCTCTTTAAGGAGCCTGACTCAGTTTTCCCCCTCCTGAGGCCCAGGGCTTTCTGCCTGAGCTCCATTATATGCTTCTGTCCTGGGTTTATCTCACTTGGTGCTACAGATTTGCCATTGTCTTTGGCTCAGCTCCAGTCTGAGACAAGACCAAACACAGTTTTCTTTCTCTTCCTTAAAAAAAAATTTTTTTTTGATTCCCAAGTTAATACACATCTGTAGAGAGAGAAAAAAAAAGTCTGGAAAACACAGAAAAGCACAAGGCAGAAAACAATACCAGTAATCCTTATGCCCAGAGATGACCACTATTCCCATTTTGCAGTCTTGTATTTCTTTCCAGACTTTTCTATATGGATTTTTTTTTTTTAAGATATGGCATGGTATTGGACACACTGACTTGTAAAAGTATGTTATTTCGTTTAATAGAAGATGTACCTCCGAGATAGAATTTCTTTTGCAAACTTGTCGGGTGGATTCCTTCAGTAATAGGCGCTGGGTTTACTGGGTTTGCTGATCCCCTGCTGTGCGCTGGGCACCACTCTGAATGAAACTTTCCTCTGCTTTCCTTTCCTCAGCCTCCCGTGCAGGGGCACACGAGGGTGCCACGAGATCAGTCAGGCCACACGCCCAGCCCACAGAGCTCTCCCTCCACAGCCTCTCACGCCGTGAGCGCACCCCCACCAAACGTCCACCAGGCTGGCACAGGGGACACATCGCTGTAAGGAGCCCGCCTGCCAGGCTGCTGGGGGTTCCCGCAAGGAGCTCGGGCACAACTCAGGAGAGAAGAGCAAAGCCCTTCGATGGGCCCCTCCTGATACTACGAAGCCTCTGGGAGCTGGAGGATTTTGCAGCTAAGGTGTCCCAAGGCGAGGCCCGACGTCTGGGATGGCAAGTGGAAAGCCAGGACGTTGAAAACCTCACCGGCGCCTGCTGCCCCAGCTGGGCCCGGCCGCTGAGGCTGGCACTTGGCAGACACACTTGGCCAACTCTCCTCGCCCTTGCGGCTCCCCCACCACCCCCCCGCCGTGGACAGGGGAATGTTCTCACCCAGGGAAGGCCCTGTCCTCGCTTCTCTCCATCTTTGCAGGAAGGCTGCATCCTCCCTCCACACCCCTGCAGCCCGACTGAAAGACAGACCCGCCCTCCCCACTCACCGCCTGGCTTTCCTGTCCCCTCTCTCAGGGCCCGCGTGTGCCAGGCTGCCCGGCGCTCTCTCTGCTCTCTCTTCCCATCGCCCCTTTCTCCTCCCCCGGCTCCCCGCTTTGGGTGAATGTCTTTCTAGAATGTGCCGTCTCTAGACCCCCACCCTGCCTGTAATATGGTGTCGATCAATACTTGTTAAATGAATGATCCAGAAAAAAGTTCTGTCGAGGACAAACTCAACTCAAAGTTGGTGCCAGAGGGCCGGCTGGATAGTGGATCCCTAAACCGTGGAGAGAAGGGGTCATAGCCTCAGCAGGAGGGGCCCCAGGCCCCTGGAGGCAGCTCCTTGGGATGGAGGGATGGAGCCCTCCCCACCCCACCCCTGAAGGAAGGGGCTGCCCCACCAGCTGGTGATGTTCCCTTAGAGAGCAGAATCGATAGCCTGATGGCCCTCAGACAGACCAGCAAATCCCTATGGAGAAGGGGAAACTGAGGCCCAGGAGGTTTGAGCCCAGCTGTGGAGGGGGGGAAAGGCCACTGAAGGACCTGAGCTTGAAACTGTCTCTGTGCAAAAGGGCTCGCTGTGTGGTCTTAAGCAGTTGGTCTTTTTTTTTTTTTTTTAAGGTTTATTTATTTATTTAGATAAGTTCTACACCCAACCCGGGGCTCAAACCCACCACCCTGAAATCAAGTTACACACTCCTCCAACAGAGCCAGCGAGGCGCCACTGGCCTCTTTTTTTAGAGCCTCAGTTTCTTGATCTGTAAAATGGGGCCACAAGTTCTCTCTTGCCTGCTCTGGGACCGGTTGTGGGTGCTCTGGTGTCTGTGACAGCAAGTGACACCAGGATGCCCATTCCCCCTGCCTCAGACAGTCCTAAGAATGACAGGGGATAATAAAAGGTGGTTACCCTGGGGACTGGGGGATCGAACATATGGTTGTGGCTGCCATCATTTTCGTTACTGTTAATACCCTTTGCCATATAAACCCAGGGCTTTTTCTTGGACTGAAAGGTAGCCAAGGCCTTCTCCAGGCCCAATTCTTTTTTTTAAATTTATTTTTAGGAGAGAGAGAGACAGCGTGATCAGGGGAGGGTCAGAGAGAGAGGGAGTCACAGACTGAAACAGGCTCCAGGCTCTGAGCTGGCAGTCAGCACAGAGCCTGACGCGGGGCTCGAACCCACGAACCGCGAGATCATGACCTAAGCGAAAGTTGGACGCTTAACCGACTAAGCCACCCAGGCGCCCCTAATTAAAAAAATTTTTTTTAATTTTTATTTACTTTTGAGAGACAGAGAGAGACAGAGCACAAGCCGGGCAGGGGCAGAGAGAAAGGGAGACACAGAATCCGAAGCAGCTCAGGCTCCGAGCTGTCAGCACAGAACCCAACGTGGGGCTTGAACTCACAAACGGTGGATCATGACCTGAGCCAAAGTTGGACACTCAAAGTTGGACTGAGCCACCCAGGTGCCCCTCTCTTTTCTTTTTATTTAAAAAATTTTAAAAAAATATTTTTGAGAGAGAGACAGACGGACATCAAAAAGGGAGGGGCAGAGAGCGAGGGAGACACAGAATCTGAAGCAAGCTCCAAGCTGTCAGCGCAGAGCCTGACACAGGGCTCAAACTCACCAACCAGGAGATCATGACCTGAGCTGAAGTCGGGGAAGCTTCACCCATGGAGCCGCCCAGGCACCGGTCTACAGGCCCAATTCTTATTCAAAAGTTTTTGCCTCCTCATCTATTAGATCAGCACATTGTCTTAGGACCTTGCAAAGCAAATATTTTCACATAATCTCCCTGGGGGACTCCTATCCCCCCTCTGTCCCCAAACTGTCCTTCCTCCATCTCCTCCACTAATGTTTGTTGAACACCTACTATGTGCCTGGCTCTGGGCCTCTCTGGCGGTATTCTCCCACATATCAGGTCTTTTTGGCCCACGAGCCACTGTGTCATTGCTTTCCTCCTCTGGGGGGAGAGGGGCCCCTATTTTATAGGGCTCCTCACTCCTGCCTGTAAGGCAGCCTGTGGCTCTCAGAGATCCAGTCTTTGTGGGGCTCACAGGTGATGGGATTTGGGGGCCCCCAAAAGATTACAAAATGTGAAGAGGCCAGAAGAGCCCGGAGAGAGGGGGCCAGAAGCTTCTGCTCTGTTGTTTACTAAGGATTATCTGTTGGTGGTCACAGATCATTATCTCCTCTGATCCTCACTATAGCCCCAAGGGTGTGGGGTGGGGTCAACCCGCTTGGCAGATAACCCTAAAGGAAAAGTGGGGGCCACAGTCTGTCATCCAGAAGTGGGAGGAAGGGGTCCGGGGCCCCAAAAGGTAGCAAATGGCAGAAGCAGGGGGAGGGGACCTGCTGTTCTGCTTTCAGAGGGGAACTAAGGTAAACAAGCCTTGTTGTGTGTTCTTGGAAAAGTGGTTACTTTGTAATCCCAGCCAGACCACTGCCTTCCTCGCCTCCAGCCGCCCCCCCCAACCCCGGGCAGTTCTGCAATTGATCCTACCCTTTCCTAACCCGCCCCAGGGCTGAGTCCCACCTTTCTGATTCTTCTCCCTGCCTAGGGGCTCTGCCCTGCACTTCTCCCTAGGCTGGCTGGCTGCTCGTCTGGAAAGCAGGGGAACGGGGTTGCGGGGATGGTGCAGGTAGGAGTGGGGTGGGAAGGCCCAGACTTCAGTGGGCTGCTGCTGCTGCTGTTTCTACAGGTCTTAGCTTTCACATTTGTGAAACAGGCTCAAAAATACCTAATTCCAGGTGAGTGCCAGGGCCTGGGGGGGGAGGAGGGAATGCGGAAGTTTTTGTTGGTCGGTAAGCAATCTCTATACCCAGAGAGGAGCTCGAACCCATGGACCCGGAGAGCAAGAGTCACTAGGTCCGCCTACTGAGACAGCCAGGAAAGGGGAGTTTTTAATGGGTACAGAGTTTGTTTTACAAGATGGAATTCTAGAGATGGGTGGCGACGATCACTGGACATTGTGGATGTAGTTAACACCACCGGACAGCACACTTGAAAATGGTTAATACGGGGGCGCCTGGGTGGCTCAGCCGGCTGAGCTTCGGACTTTGGCTCAGGTCATGATCTCACGGTTTATGGGTTCGAGCCCCGCGTCCAGCTCTGTGCTGACAGCTCAGAGCCTGGAGCCTGCTTCGAATTCTGTGTCTCCCTCTCTCTGACCCTCCCCTGCTCACGCTGCCTCTCTCCCTGCCTCAGAAATAAATAAAACATTAAAAAAATAGTGAATACGGTAAATGCTGTTAGGTGCACTTTACCACAATAAAGAACATGGAGAAAAACCAAACCAAACCAAACCCACCGCCCGAAACTGCGAGCACCTCGAGCGTGTATATTTGAGGGGGGAGTTTCCACTGTCCTTTCGCAAGTCGTTGGGTCCTCTCTAACCCTCAGTTTCCTCATTGGTAAAATGGGCATGAACAAAAAGCCCCGAGCACTTAGGAATGCGTGGAGGGCGACGCGGGACAATCCGGGCAAGGATCCTGGATCGTCCACCCAAATTCAGCCCGTGGATTCGCCCACGGATCCTCCGCGGGGCCTACTGTGCGCCCCGGCGCGCGGGGAAACGGTGCACCCGCGAAATGAGCTTGCAGACGGCCGTGGGCAGGCAGCCAACCCGTAAACATCACAGCGGTAAACAACACACTTGTAGCAGTTCTGTTACCAGCGGACCTGGGTCCCGGATCCGAGCCACTCGACGGGAGAGGCGGCCCCGGGGGCGGACCGGGGCGGGGCCGGGCCCGGCGGTTTATACCCTCGCGCGCCGGCTGCAGACAATACGCCTCCCGGCTCGAGCGCTCCGGACGCCGCCACCGTCGCCGCCGCCGCCGCCTCGGACGCGAGGTGAGTCCGAGCCCTGCTGCCCCGCTGGGCCCCAGCCCCTCCGCCCTCCGCCCCTGCGCCAAGCCCGAGCCCGGCAGGCGAGCGCTCCGCGAAAAGCTGGAAAGTTGGGGACCTGTGCCCAGGACTTTCCGTCCCGGACAGCTGTCGCGTGTGTCACTTTTCGGGCGACGTTTCGGGACGCTGGCTCCGTAACGCACCGTCTCCGGCGGGGGTCTCCGGGTCCCCGCCGGCTACTGAACCAGCCGCAGCCCGTACGGGCCTCAGTCTCCGCTTCCGTGCAATGGGGCGGCCCCGCCCCCGGGGCCGGAGACCCCGTCGCCCCGCACCGCCCGCCGGCTCGGCCTCCCGGGGCTGGCCCGCGAACCCGGCCGGAGCGCGGGACCGCCGCCCCCCCGCCGCCCCGCCCGGAGTCCACCGACACGGGGAAGATGGCGTCGGGCGCTGGTCCCCGCCGCGACCCGGGCCGCCCCGAGTCGCCGCGCACCTGCCAGGGGCCGGAGAAAGGCTTTGTTGTGGCCGCGGGGGAGTCCGGAACAGGAACTGCGCGCGGAGCGGGGGCGCGGCCGCCGCCCGGCACCTGCCCTCGGCCCGCGCAGGTGCGCCCCGCCGGTGCGCCCCGCGGGCTTCGCAAGCCGAGCGGCGCGCGCGCTCCGCGCTGCAGGGGCCGCGGGCGCCGTCCGGCCGGTGACCGGGAGGGGCCCCGCCGCCGGCCCCGCGCCGCCGCTGCAAGCCCGGGGACGCTGGGCGGGGGGTGCTCCGGCCTTGGCACGCCTTCGCTACGAGCCCCGGGCCTCCTGGGCGCGAAACCGCTTTGTAAAACCGTTAGTCGTTTCTGTAAATTTCGCTGGAAGGAGCCACCCCGGGGGAGGGGGGTGGTGGCGGTGCTTCCCCAGCACCTCCTGTGGCCGCGCGCTGGGTCGGGTCTTCAAGCGGCGCTCCAGCTCGCCAGGAAGGGAGGGTTATCAGCTTTATCCTTCCCCCGAATGGGGAGGAGGCGGGCAGACGGTGGAGCCCGGTGCTGGCCGGCCTCCAAAGACAGGGGGCCTCATTGTACGCATGGAGAATTCATTCCAGGAGGCTGTCAAGCTGAAAAGCCCAGAGCCGTTTTCTGGAAGCCCTCCCAAAACTCCACCCGGGCACTTTCAGCCGTGTTATCTTAGACGGGCTCCTCCACCTCTGAGCCGCAGTTTGTCCGTTCTGTAAAATGGGTCCGTGAGGCTTCCCACCAGGTGTGGAGAACATCCACCCAAGTGCTGCTGGCTTCCCTTAAGAGTGAATACTCTAACCTTGTTTCTACTTATCTTGGGCCTGCCTTTGGGGTAGAGTCTTCCAAGTGGCACATTTTAGGTGTTGAGTGGTGTGATTTTATACTGGTTCTCTAAAGGGTCTGTCTGAGGCTGTAGCTGGGCCTGGATTCCAGCTTTAGCACCTGGCTGGTGGTGCCTCTCTTGCCTGAGGGCTCAGCTTTTCTCCACCCTTCCGCCCCCCCACCACTCCCCGCTCTAGAATTCGGGGATTTCCCACCATTTTAACCTCAAGGTCGCAGGGCTGTCATTGATGGCGTTGGCTGTGGCTCCTTCAGCTTTACCAGCGTAGCGTTGTACAAGTTTATTTTTGCTTGTTTTTGGTTTAAAGTGTCTAAAGCATCTGGAGGGGACTGGCTTCCAGGGTGTGGGCTTTCAGCCAGAGCCCCAGAACGCCCTCTGGGCGGGAAACGAGTTTCATCAGCCTTCAAAGATGGCTGCCAGGTGACTTTCTTTCTTTCTTTTTTTTTTTTGGTGGGGACTGCCTGAGCAAGGATGTTTCTCCAAGCACGGGGATCCTTGGCTCTCTGCGGGATGGTGGGAGGCCTAAAACAAATGGAGTGATGATAGACTTAGCACAGCCCCTAGGGAGAGGTGGGTATCAGACTTGTCATCTCTTCCCTATCTCTGTTCCATGCTGCCTCCTCTGAGAAGTCTTTCCTGATTACCTCATCCAGAGGTGCGGCCCTTCCTCTCTTTCCACCAGTTCCTCTGTGTAAGGACCTTAGTTTACTGTTTCTCAGGACACTAAAGAGATAGCGCTACTCATTCGGGCTCACTTAGCATGACACTAGCCTGCAGTTCCAGGAGAACGAGGGAGGGGGGACCGATTGTCACCCTTAATGGCATATCCCCAGCACATTGCAACCTGGGCATGCTGGGAAGAAGCTGGACCGAGGGTTGTACGGGTGTTAATTATCCTAAGTTACAGTAGTGTTGTTTTTATTTTTTTAAACGTTTATTTATTTTTGAGAGACAGAGCATGAGCAGGGGAGGGGCAGAGAGAGAGGGAGACTCAGAATCCAGAGCAGGCTCCAGGCTCCGAGCTGTCAGCATAGAGCCCCACCACGCGGGGCTCGAACTCATGAACTGCGAGATCGTGACCTGAGCGACAGTTGGCCGCTTGGCCCACTGAGCAACGCCCCCGCCCCGGCACATCCTAAGCTGTGTTCATTAGGTGGTTGGTGGGTAGATAAGCTGGGTTCGCGGAGCTGCAAGGAAACTAGCGCTCAGTGTCAGCCCGTTTTTCCTCTGATGCGTGGAAGGGGCTACTTGGGGACCGGCCCCATCCGCTGTCCCTGCTCCCTGGAAAAGCATCCTGTTTTTGGCAAACTCTATGAAGGTTGTAGACAATTAATGGCTTCTTGCTTCCCTTCGCCTCCAACGTAGTGGATCCCACGAGAGTCCGGCTGTTTATTCTCCCTGCTCAGAACAATTCCAAGAGGTTTCAAGGAAGTGCCCGGCACGCTCGTGGCCGCCAGGAAGCCTGCGGTGGGGCCGGAGTGGACAGAGGCCACCGCTCCCCCGTCCCTTCGTCCTGCCTGGTTGGCCGGGCCCGGCCCTGGGAGGAACCCAGAATGTAAGCAAATAAGGCCGCCGCCCCCAGTTCCTTGTCGGCACCGGGCCGGCGGGAGCGACGCCCGGGCTGGGTGGTCAGCGCACGAAGGCGGGCTCTGGGAGGCCGCCTGAGGTTCGTAGTGTCAACATTAGGATGTGACAATACAAAACACCCGCCGGGCCTTGCCGGGCGCCACGCGGTAAACCTGTTTTTCTGGAGGCGCTAGAAGATGCCTGGTCACCCAGACCGAGAGGACGTACAAGCTTCAGAGCCAAGAGCAGCCCACCTGGCTACTTGGGGGCTGTCGCTGAGATATGGATATTTAGGATGGCGAGTCCCTGCCCCCCTCCCCCCCCAAGTTGGCCCTCCACGGCTTGGAGCTCGGAAGAGGCTCTGTATCAAGGGGAGGGTGGAGATCTGCTGCGTTGCCCATATGCAGACAATGACGCATCAGGAAAATCCCAGCTCCGACTGGGAGGTGGTTAGCCTGGTGTGCACCTCTCCGGAGCCCCAGGTTCCTAATAGTTTCTCATGAGTGAGCACCTACTGTATACAGTGCATTCGGCCTCTGCCGCCTTCTCACAACTCCCCGTCCTCCTGGGCTCTCAGAAGGTGAGGGTCCCCTAGCCAGGGATTGCCCATCGGTGGGATGTGTCCCTCGGTCGGTTTTGCAGCCTGTTATCTGCCTCTCCTGCCCCTTATTGTCTTGGCTCTCTAGGCCCCTGCTCTGATCTGGGGCAGACAGACAGGTAAACATTTAATGAGACTATAAATGGGCTAAGTGCCCAGTCAGGGTCTGTTTGCCCAAGGTCCTAGGATAACTCAGATGAGGAGCAGTGGATTCTTTCTGTCTTGGGGAGGGCGGGGAGGAGGTGGGTTCGGGGCCGGGGCTGAAGGAAGGGGCAGCCCCCTCACCGCCCAACTCCCCGCCCCGCGCCATGCCAGCCTGGGGGAGGCAGAAGGAGGCTGTCAAGTCAGGTCGAGGGTTCAAAAGGGCCAGGGGGGCCTGGCCCCTGGGGGCCTGAGGACTAGGTCCTAGGGAGGAAATGGGAGCCCCCAAAACTACTGAGCAGAGCGGAGGGTCAGGATTCAGTGAGCGACTGAAAGTCATCTACAGCGAGTTCTTCCAGAACTCTGGAAGAAAGGACTCCTGAGGGTCTGCGTCTCTCTCTCTCTGTGCCCCTCAGAGCTTGGGTCTAGCAGGGCACCGTCTTTGACTTAACTTTAAACACTTCTTAACTTATTTTAATTAATTAACTGCTCTTTAAAGGTTTTATTTATTTATCTATTTTTCATGTTTATATTTTGAGAGCAAGAGCGGGGGAGGGGCTGAGAGAAGAAGACAGAGGAAGCAGGCAGTGTGGAGCCCAGTTTGGGGTTCGAACTCCTAAACAGTGAGATTATGACCTGAGCCAAAGTCGATGCTTAGACTGAGCATACTCAGGTGGCCCCTAAAGATTTTATTTTAATTTTTTAAAAAAATGTTTTATTTATTTCTAGGAGAGAGAGAGAGACAGTGTGAGCAGGGGAGGGTCAGAGAGAGAGGGAGACACAGAATCTGAAGCAGGTTCCACACTCTGAGCTGGCAGTCAGCACAGAGCCCGACGTGGGGCTCGAACCCACGAACCGCGAGATCATGACCTAAGCGAAAGTCGGACGCCTAACCGACTAAGCCACCCAGGCACCCCTATTTTAATTTTTTTTAATGTTTATTTACTTTCTGAGAGAGAGAGGAAGAAACAGAGCATGAGCAGGGGAGGGGCAGAGAGAAGGAGAGGGATATAGAGAATAGGAAGCAGGCTCCAAGCTCTGAGCTGTCAGCACAGAGCCCGACCTGGGGCTCGAACACATGAACCGTGAGATCGTGACCTGAACCGAAGTCGGACGCTTAACCAACTGAGCCACCCAGGCGCCCCTATGTTAATTTTTTAAAAAATATCTTACTGGGGTGCCTGGGTGGCTCAGTCGGTTAAGCGTCCGACTTCAGCTCAGATCATGATCTCACGGTTGGGTTCGAGCCCTAGGTCGGGCTCTGTGCTGACAGCTCAGAGCCTGGAGCCTGCTTCAGATTCTGTGTCTCCCTCTCTCCACCCCTCCCTTACTCATGCTCTCTGTCTCTTAGAAATAAATGTAAAAAAAAAAAGAAAATTTTATTTTTTAAGAAATCTCTGCACCCACCGTGGATCTTGAACTCACAACCCCAAGAATGCGAGTCACATGCTCTACTGACTGATCCAGCCAGGTGGCCCCTGCCCCTGCCAGAACTCATTTTAAATGCATGTTTTTTAAACTTAAACACTGCAGGCCCAGGTAGTATCTTGACATCCTGTCCTTTCTAATGATGATGGAAAAGCACAGGGGTGCACTTGGGTCCCCTTTGGGGTATCAGGGAAGACTTTGACTGGGATCCCCTCGATTCTTTTTGCCCCGTTTTCACATCTGCTTTCTGTTCACTCCGTTGAACTGTGTATGATAACAAAACACCGCAGCCTGGGTAGCTTATAAGCCACAAATGTATTTCTCATGGTTCTGGAGACTGGAAATCCAAGGTCAGGGTGCCACGGACTTCCTGTATCCTTGAGAGGGAGACCGGGGGACCGGAAGGGAGCTCTCCTGGGCCTCTTTTAGAAGAACATTAATCCTTGGGTGCCTGGGTGGCTCAGTCAGTTAAGCTTCCAACTCTCCTTTTTTTTTTTTAATATCTAAGAGGGAAAGACAGCACAAGTGAGGGAGGGGCAGTGAGAGACGGAGACAGAACCCATCCGAAGCAGGCTCCTTTTTTTTTTAATATTTTTAAATGTTTGTTTATTATTTTTTAAAAATATTTTTATTTATTTCTAGGAGAGAGAGAGAGAGACAGCGTGAGCAGGGGAGGGTCAGAGAGAGAGGGAGATACAGACTCTGAAAGGCTCCAGGCTCTGAGCTGGCAGTCAGCACAGAGCCCGATGCGGGGCTCGAACCCACGAACCGCGAGATCATGACCTAAGCGAAAGTCGGATGCTTAACCGACTAAGCCACCCAGGCGCCCCAATGTTTGTTTATTTTTTAAGAGACAGAGCAGAGAGTGAGTGGGGGAGGGGCAGAGACAGAGAGGGAGACACAGAATCTGAAGCAGGCTGCAGGCTCTGAGCTGTCGGCACAGAGCCCGATGCGGGGCTGGAACCCACAAGCCGTGAGATCATGACCTGAGCCAAAGTCAGAAGCATCCAGCTCCTGATTTCAGCTCAGGTCAGTACCTCACGGTTCCTGGGTTCGAGCCCCGTGCTAACAGGATAGAGTCTGCTTGGGATTTTTGTCTCTCTGCCCCGCCCTCGACCCTATAGTGTACTTGCATGCTCGGCTCTCTCTCAAAATAAATGAATAAGTGTAAAAAAAGAACACTAATCCCATTAGTGGCGCCTGCATGATCTAATTGCCTCTCAAAGTCCCCACCTCCTGATACCATTCCCTTCAGCATTGGGTTTTCAACTGATGACCTTGGGAGTGGACATAGACATCCCGACCACAGCACGCCGGTGTAGGGCAATTTCAAAATCAGTCATCGAGAGAATAATTAATGTATTCTGCTTTCTCTAGCTTGGATTGTCTCTATAGATATTTGAGCAGGAAGGGACATAAAAGAAGGAACTTGTCCAAAGGAAAACAGCCAAGCTGGACTAGGACCCAGGTGGCCCAGCAGCCAGCCGAGTGCCCCGCGGCTCAGTGTCCAGAAGCAGTGAGCCCCGGATATTTGCATAAGGCCATCATGGAGGATCTTCCTCTCAGGAGGATCCTGCTGGAAGCAGCTAGCCATGACTTTTCCTCTTGCTACGCCGGCCCACCTCTTTCCACTTTGGTGGTGGTCGACCTGAGCAGGTGTGGATTGGGGGAGGGTAAGGGGACCCTGGTTTTGCATCATTTCCTATAAACATTTCTGAGCGGACTGAATCAGGCCTGGGGCCGGCCTGGGGCCCGGGGGACCTGGAGCTGAATCAAGCCTGAGCGGACTCCTGCCACACTTTGACCTGAACGGGCTGCGGTGGCCGAGAAAGTGTCCCGGGGTGGCGGCCAGGTTTATTGCAGCTCCTGCCCTCGCCTTGGTGCTGGACAAGCCCTTCACGTTCTAAACCTCATCTGTGAGTGGTGGTAGCGATCCCCCCTCCCCGGGGCGTCAGGCCTGTAAAGCGCCTGATGCGGAGCACTGCACACACGTGGCTTAGCTTCGCCGGCATGCCGGCCTCTCCACGCGTGTGCTCAGAAGGCACGATGCTCACGAGGTATCGGGCGCTGACCCCCCGGCACGTCCACTCCGTCACTGTTCAGTGCAAACGTATTGGGCATTTCAGGCCTCAGAGCAAGACTTTTTTCTTGTAATTGTCAAGGCTGCCTTCCTTTTTCTGATGTTGTCAGTGTCAACCTGCAAGGCTGGGTCGGTGTATTTTTGGAGCCTGGGGGTGGGGAGCATGACCGAGTGGCCAAGAGCCTCTGAATTTCCGTTCCCAATCCTCCTGATCCCCCGTCTGTGAAGTGGGGCAGACACCGCCTCCCGAGGGGGACCAGACTCAGTAGCCGCACAAAAGGAGGATTGTGGGATCTCCAAGAGCCTTCAGCTGCGCACCCAGAGAGGACAGTCCTTGCCCGAGGCCACAGAGGCCAAGCCAGGATTGGCCACCTGGGTTCAAGTGGGTCAGGCCAGCATCTGCGCTCGCGTTCCCGGGGTGGAAGGCTGCAGCGCCGTGGCTCCCGGGGCCCATCCCAAGCCGCCGCTTTCTAGAACACCCAACTCCCAGAACCCTCCACGGGTGAATTTCTCATTTGTCTTTTTACCTGAAACCTCTTCCTCTCTCCCCTTCCTCCTCTCTTCTTTTTCTGCCTGCCCGCCCCCACCCCCCCATGTCTCCATCACTCAAGGGAAGTGAGCCCTGCCCTCCTCAGGAGTAGTTTCAAGCATCTGCGGGTTCCTGAGGGTGGGGGCTGGAGGCCAGACTCCCCCTTCCAGGTGGGGAGGGTGGGTGGGGACTTGGTTCCTGAAATAGACTTTTAAGACAGATTATTTCCATTTCAGAAAATTCAAGCTGTTAACCTCAGAACAATCTTTGCTTTTTTTTTCAAAAAAAATTTTTTTTTTTCAATTTTTGAGAGTCAGAGAGAGACAGCACAAGCAGGGGACAGTCAGACAGAGATGGAGATACAGAATCTGAAGACAGGCTTCAGGCTCTGAACAGAGCCTGACGCGGGGCTCGAACCCACAAACCGTGAGATCGTGACCTGAGCGGGAGTCAGACGCTTGATCAACTGAGCCACCCAGGCGCCCTTTGCTTTATTTTTTGAATCAACGATCGCGGCACATGCGTGGTAGGAAAAGTTCAAGAATACAAAAGCATACGGTTAAAAACATTCAGTATCCCCCCCGCCCCCGCCCCAGAGAGACCCCTTCCCCCTCTTTACTCATCGCCTTGCTTCTTCAGGAGATGATCTGTGCAGATCGAAATGTTTGTCTGTTTATGTCCTTTGTTTTTCACACACACTTGGCAATACAGTTACAGTTACAGGCTGTTCTGTTCCCTGCTGTGTGCATAGCCACGTGCCTTCAAGATCCCGGCCCGGCAACACTTAAGAGTTTCCTTGCTTGTGTTTTTCAAGGCTGCCGGGTACATGCAGGGGTCGCTGCAGGGAACAGTCCTAGAAACCAAGGGTTTTGTGCACTTGCTGCTTTGGTAGGTACTCATCCCACTCTCCTGTGGGTTTGTTGCTTCCGTGGCCGGCTCTGGAGCCCCTGCCACGGGGCAGAAAGTGGGCAACAGCTGGTTCATCTTACTCTTTGCTCTGGAGGCTGTGCTGTTTCCATGCAGAAGAGCCCTCTCTGAGCTAGGCTCAGAATTAGGTGACAGTCCTGGTCACACGGCAGTGGCAGAGCTGGGGCTGGAAGGAACCTGGGTCTGTCTTGGCTGAGGTCAGGGCTTTTCTGCCTGAGCATGCACCTGCTGCCTTGAGCCCTGGGTGCCCTGTAAACCAGGGCCCCAGTCCCGGCCTGGGCAGCCGGCGGGGCTGGTGCTTGGGTCAGGTATGGGTGGGAAGCCCCGATGGGGAAAAACTTAAACGAGGACCCAGGGTTTCTCAGCTGGGCCCACCCAGCAGCCACTGGCCGGGTCCCCAGGATGCCAGTGACCGGTGGGAATTGATGGGGCTCCAGGGCTGTCCCACCTGTTCAAGGCACGTGGGGACACACGGCGAGGCTGGGTGTGGGGAGACTGAGGCCGCAGCCTCCAGGGAGGGGCGTGTGCTCTGAGACCGCAGGTGTTCTTATGGCCGTGTGGGCTGCACTCCCCTGCACGCAGACGGGCCTGGCACCCCCAGCGCTGCGGGTAAAACCACGTTCCTGGCTGGTGTTTCCACTGAGTGTGGAGGAGGGGGAGTGTGTGGGCCGCAGCCTGGGTGGGGAACACGTGGCTAGGCGCGCCTTCCTTTTTGCAAATCTGCTGGAAGAAAAATAGACGCTGGGCCCCCAGTGACCTCAGTAATGGCCTTTGTTTGGTCCTTTGACGAATGTGCTCCGTGTTGTATGCTGGAAACCAGGGATCGATGACCGTGGCAGCCCCTGGTTTGTCACCTTACGTGGTGTTCGTGTCTGGACATTAACGCTATTAATTTATTTATTGTTTTTCATTTCTATTAAAGTTTTTTTAGTTTTATTTATTTATTTATTTTTTTTAAATTTTTAAGGTTTTTATTTATATCTAGGAGAGAGAGAGAGAGAGACAGCGTGAGCAGGGGAGGGTCAGAGAGAGAGGGAGTCACAGACTGAAACAGGCTCCAGGCTCTGAGCCGGCAGTCAGCACAGAGCCCGACGCAGGGCTCGAACCCACGAACTGCGAGATCATGACCTAAGTGAAAGTCGGACGCTTAACCGACTAAGCCACCCAGGTGCCCCTTTAGTTTTATTTTTGAGAGAGAGCATGAGCGAGGGAGAGGCAGAGAGAGGGAGACACAGAATCCGAAGGTGTCAGCACAGAGCCTGACGCGGGGCTCGAACCCACAAACCACAAGACCGTGACCTAAGCCAAAGTCGGGAGCTTATAGAGCCACCCAGGCGCCCCAAGTATCCTCATTTAGAAGGGGAGAAGCTTGAGACACAGAGAGTCTATGCTCTAAACTGCCAGAGAGGAGGAAAGAGCAGCTCACAGTGCGGTTGGTTGGAGACTGAAGGGAGCAGGGACAGAAGCTGAGCTCTCATCAGCGCGAGGTTCGCGGAAGGAACCGGGGCCAAGGTTGGATTGGCAGTCGGGGCTAGAGAGGCAGCCCGGGGAAGAAGAGAGGACCCTGATCCCCGAGGTGACTGGGGAGCTGAGTGGAGCAGAGGCCGGGTCAGATCCGAGGCTGCTGCTCGGGGATCCGATTGGAGAGAGGCCAGGGGAGACTGGAGGCCGGCTGGGCTGTGCAGGGGCGCCAGGTAGGGGGGAGTGACCCACTCTGGGCTCCCCTGGGGCAGTGGGACCGCTGCGGGGCCCTTGCTCCGAGCTCCCTGACCGCGCTCTGATTTCTCCCACTCAGATCTAGAGCCCCGCGCCCGCCCAGGCCTGGCTGCGTGACAGTCCTGGCCCCGGGCTCGGGTCAGGGCCACCCTGGGAGCAGGTGCCCCGACATCAGCCGGGACTATAATAGGCGGTTCGTGCTGCTTCGTGCCTCGTCTGGGGTCATTATCCCCATTTAATAGATGAGGAAACCGAAGGCCTTGCCCGAGCAAGTGAGCAGTCGGGTTAGGAGGTTCACCCAAGACCCCCCCCACACCTGTCCAGAGTGTCCGTGCCGGAAGCACAGCTCTGGCAACGAGCAAGCACAGACCTGGGGAGGAGAGCTGGTGTCTCTCCCGGGTCAGCTCAGACTGGGGGGCAGGCCGGTGGGGGCGGAGGACCCTTGGGAAGGGGCGATGTATGCCCTGCCCCCAAACAGTTCAGTCAGCTGGGGGAGTCCCACCCCGCTGCTCCCCCTGGAGCTGGTGAGATGCAGGTCTCAGGTCACCCTGTGACCCCCGCCCCAGGTGGTCGTGGTCAGCCATGTGCTCCTCTATGGCTCAGGGGCCCCATTCCCGTTTGGCGCCCAGGGATCCTGGGAAGGGCTGCTGGAGGCAGATGGATGTGGGGGACAGCGGGTCAAGGGGAGGCTCAGGCTACATGCCCACCGGAGCCTCCCTGTGGCCCCTTGGCTGCGGGGAGGCAGGGGTTTCCACGGGAGCACACAGCAGCCTCTGGGGAGAGAGCAGCCCCTCGCTGGGGTGTGGCGTTGAGGGTGAGGGTGTGCTGGGGACAGATGCAAATGAGGGCTGGGACTGCTTTTCTTGGGGAATTGCCATTTGCATAGACACCCAGGTCCCTAGGGCCTGAGGGCAGCCAGAGGCTCTGGTCACAATTCCTTAAAAGCTACTGTCAGCGGAAGCTGAAGGGCGAACACACAGCGCTCACACTCTGCAGTGTTATAGCTTGTCTGTGAAAGTTGTCTCCGTTTATTTGGGTCCTTTATTCCCTTTGCTGAAGTTTTACATATTTATTTTTTAAGATTTTTAAATTTTTAAATGTTTCTAAATCTTTATTTTTGAGAAAGAGAGACAGAGCATGAGCAGGGGAGGAACGGAGAGAGAGGGAGACACAAAATCCGAAGCAGGCTCCAGGCTCTGAGCTGTCAGCACAGAGCCCGACATGGGGCTCGAACTCACAAACCGTGAGATCATGACCTGAGCCCAACCAAGTTGGACGCATAACTGACTGAGCCACTCAGGGGCCCCTTAAAAATTTTTTTAAAGTTTATTTATTTATTTTGAGAGACGGAGAGAGCGGGGGAGAGAATTCCAAGCAGGCTCCACACTGTCAGCGCAGAGCCCAATGTGGGCCTCGAACTCACAGACCACGAGATCATGACCTGAGCTGAAGTCAGATGCTCACCTGACTGAGCCACCCAGGCGCCCCAGGCATTAAAAAAAATTTTTTTTAATGTTTATTTATTCTTGAGAGATAGAGACAGAGCAAGAGGAGGGGAGGGACAGAGAGAGGGGGAGACATAGAATTCGAAGCAAGCTCCAGGCTCCGAGCTGTCAGCACAGAGCCCGATGCAGGGCTTGAACTCACAAACCACAAGATGATGACCGGAGCCGAAGTCAGACACTTAACCGACTGAGCCACCCTGGCGCCCCGGTATTTCTTTTAAAAAATCAGAACGGGGTGTCTGGGTGGCTCAGTGGGTTAAGCATCCAGCTTTGGCTCGGGTCATGATCTCAACAGCTCATGAGTTCGAGCCCCACGTCGGGCTCTGTGCTGACAGCCCGGAGCCTGGAGCTGCTTCGGATTCTGTGTCTCCCTCTCTCTCTCTCTCCCCCTCCCCCACTCATGTTCCATCTCTCCTTCAAAAATTAACAAACATTTAAAAAATTTAAAAACATCAGATTCATTCCTGACTGAAAGCCTATGTCTGCAAACATGGATTTATTTGCTACTGTATTTTCTGGTTGCCTTGTTGCTATTGATTTTTGTATGTTGATCTTGTATCTGGCAGCCTTGAAACTCTGTGTTTGCAAGAGGCGATTCTCTTTGTTTTCTCCATAAACGTTCATTTCATACCTACTAGAAGTCTTCTCTCTCTGATCTTCTTGAAATGATCGCATTTTGTTTTGCGGCTTGAATATTTTGCATCGTTTATTATTTCAGCAGTCTAAATGATTTCACTGGTGAGTTCTTTTTTTCCTTAATGTTTATGTTGAGAGAAAGCTCGAGCAGGGGAGGCACGGAGGGAGAGGGAGTGAGAATCCCAAGCAGGCTCCGCGCTGCCAGCACAGAGCCCAGCCAGTGTGGGGTTCCATCCCACAGACCGTGAGATCGTGACCCGAGCGGAAATCAAGAGCCAGACGCTTAACCGACTGAGCCCCCCAGCTGTCTTTTTCAACGAGCAAAACTTGAATATGCTGTCAGTGCCAGGTTGTGGCTGGAGGGGAGTCCCCAGTCAGCCCGGGAACGGGGTCTGCGGCTTCCAGCTCCCTCTGTCCGTCTCTGGCTACAGAAGAAGCTTCAAACCGCACTATAATGGTTTTGTGATCTAGTTTATTCAAAAGTGTTGTTGAAGAATTTTACATTGTAGATGGATCTAGATTCACCACATACCTTGTCTTTTTCTTATCTTTTTTAAATTTTTTAATGTTCATTTTTGAGAGAGAGACAGAGAGCATGAGCAGGGGATGGGGCGAGAGAGAGGGAGACACAGAATCCAAAGCAGGTTCCAGGCTCCGAGCCGTCAGCACAGAGCCCGACGCGGGGTTTGAACTCGTGAACTGCAAGATCGTGACCTGAGCTGAAGTCGGACACTCACCCGACTGAGCCACCCAGGCGCCCCTCTTCCTTTTTTTAAGTAAGCTCTAATGCCAATGTCGGGCTTGAACTCATGATCCCAAGATCAAGAGTCAGGCCCCACGGATGGAGCCAGCCAAGCACCCCACACCTCATAGCTTTTAACTGCTGCCTCGTGTTTTCTGGAACCGATGTGTAAGGATTGTGTGCTCAGAACGGTCCCTGCGCTGCTGTGAAGGCGCTAGCAGCATTTTCGGGGTTTTAGAAATGCCACCTGACCCTCCCTGCGGGGCATGTCATGAGCTGACCGCGTGGGAGGGAGTTGCTGGGTCCCACGGCTGCGTGGCTTTTTACCGCTTTGTCTGCAGGTGCTCTCCGCAGGTGGGAGCACCCCACCTCCCTCCTCCACAGGGTCTGACCTGACAGCTCCTTTCAGCCCAGCCCACAGGGGAAGGTGCTGTCCTGACAGGTGCAGGCGGCATATGTCAGGCCACAGGCCCTTTGGGGCCGTTGTGGCTGTGTTTACATGTCTGATTTCTCCTGCGCTCCGCTCCTGCGAGAGGAGCTGCCTTTCAGGCCGGGCTTTCATCTGGAACAGACGTGAGGCTACTGCCCTCCCTGTAGGAAACTGAAACAGCCCCCTTGAGGCAAATTCTGGAACAATGCTGTGCTTGTGTGGCGTCCTGTCCCGAAGGCCGGAGTGCCTCAGCCCCCCGGATGCCCATCTGTGCCCGTCATGACATCGCAGGGTGTCCGTGTCTGACCCTGACCGTGTTTCGGACGCACTGTGGACAGTAACCTGTCTGGCCTCGCCCTTCAACACCTGCAGGGTCCAAACCCCCCTCTGTGCTCCCTTGAACCTGTGCCCTGGCTTTGTGTTTCCCCTCATCACCCTTTAACACTGAAAGCAGGGAGTGTGCGCCCTCAAGGCTTGTGCCTGGACTGGTGTCCCCTGAGGGTCCCCAGGTGTGGCTGATGGCACTTCCGGGATGAATGTTGCCCACCCTGAGCTGCGGAGCACAGAGACGAGACTCTCTCCTTTCTTGGCTTAATCATGAACTTTCCCATGCCCCCAGTGTCGTCTTACTAAATACCTGCCTTAAAAAGGTCAGGGATCCAACACGAGAGGGTTCTATCAGCTCAGAGGAGGCTAACGTGAAGAATCAGAAAAAATTGTAAAGCCCAGGACATTATCGTAAGACAGGGGGTTGAAGTGCAAAGGTCCTAACAATTGGTGCCTGTACCCTCTGCCTCCCGCCTGCTAAGTGACAGGGCTGGGATTTGAACTCGGGTCCTTTGGTTCCACAGTCTTCATTACGTTCTGGACCTGAGGCTGTTCAGTACAGTGTGGGGTAGCTTGTGGTGAACCAGGTCACAGAACCCTACCAGTGATGATGTGGGAGGGAATCCACAATCCTCCTAGAATAGGAGGGCCTTTGGCTACAGGACCTGGAAAGGACGTGAAGGGGGATTTGAATGTGTTGGGCTTTCTTCTTAAGAGTTTTTATTTTAAATATTTTTACTATTTATTTTGAGAGAGAGAGAATAAGTGGGAGAGGGGCAGAGCGAAAGGGAGACAGGATCTGAAGCAGGCTCTCCACTGTCAGCCCAGAACCCGATGTGAGGCTCGAACTCACAAACTGACATCATGACCTGAACTGAAATCAGGAGCCAAAAGCAAGAGTCAGATGCTCTACACACTGAGCCACCCGTGTGCCCTGAGTTTTATTTTTCTTACACGGCTAGGCTGGCTGTGGCTTGTGTTTTTGCAAGCTTCGGATAATGTCATCAGAGAGCCAGGCTCTGTCCCTCTCTCTGCATATTCTCCTGCGTGCAGGGAATCCTTAGTGTTCAACACCTCGGGATCATAAAATGGCTGCTGCCACTCCAGCCTTCACTCCTGTGTCGAAGGCATTAAGGAGGGAGAAGAGCTGCCCTGGGGAGGCTGCTCCCTTTCAGTCCCCACATCAGACTTCTAAGGCCTCATTGACCAGAACTGGGTTTTGTGTTCCCCGCCAGCTGCAAGGCATGCTGGGAAAGTGAGGACGGGAGAGTCCCAGTTGGCTTAGATGCACAAGGATTCAATCTGTGTCTCTCTCTCCCCCAGAGAAGAAATGTCTCACGCAGGACCCCTCTCCAGGGACTTTTTTTTGAGCACCTTCCTGCAGGAGCATGGCCCGGAGGTTCTGGACGTTCCCGGCATGACCGATCTCGCGGAGTACTATGATCCTGGGCCCTCCCCTAACGGGTAGGTCCCAATAACACTCTGGGGGCCCCACCCACCCCCATTTCTGGTCGGTGACTTTGGAGATAACCGGTTAGAAGAGCAGGCCTTGTGCGCTCCCCAGGCAGGGCTCCAGAGCGGAAATTCCCTAGGTGTGGCCTGGAGCCCTGCGCCCTGGGCGCGGCCACTTTGCTGTGATATCCGCCCACGGAGGCCCTCGGCGGCCGGCATATTCCCAGGGCGGACCTCGGCAGTGCCACCAAAATGACTTAAACCTGTGGCTTTAGGACTGGGTGTCTCCTGGGCCTCAGTGACCATGGTCACCTCTTCACGGCCTTTTGATGGGATCGTTCCCAAATTTTAGAAAATCAGGAGGAGCCTGAGGCCACTTCACACACGGCTCCTGTTAGGACAGCAAAGGTGGGGGGGAGGGGGTCTTCCCGGGCTTAGCCTCTAGGTTCTGGACATTTCTCTTCTGCCTTAGGCCTCAGGGTTCTCTTCGTCATTATTAGGTCCCAGACCTGGGCACTGGGGCTCGTTGGGATTTTAGAGCTGGAGGGACCTGGAAATCTGGCTCCTGTCCGTGCTCCGCGTGTACATGGCAACAGGGCACGTCCGGCCCGGGACAGTGTGTTCCTGAGCTCCCACAGGGTATTGATAGAGGTGGGACCTCAGCCCGCCATCCGACCTTTCATTGCCGCTGGAGTAAGAGAGCACGGACCCCAGGACACTTGGGCAGGTGTCTGGGTCTGAGCTGGGAGCCTCTGGGAGGCCTGTCTGCCTGGAAATTCCCAGATGGAAGGTGCGGGCAAACCCCTGAGAGCAGGGCTGAAGCCAGCCCACGGGCGGGGTGGGGGTGGGGGGCCCTGCTATGCACACAGGCGCTCGATGGCTCCCTGCCCTCCCGGGCGTGGGGGGTGGGGCGCACATCAGGGAGTGCACCTGGGGACCAGACCTCGCTGGCAGGTGCTTTCCTCCCACGCCTTGCCCCTGTCGCCCCTGGACTCCCACGAGCCCCAGCCCGAGTGGCCTGGGGAGCCTGGGTGTGTGGGGTCACCGCACAGCCACACCCCTGATCCCCGTGCCCTCCCCGCAGCAACAGCCCCGACGACGTGGCCATGCGGCTGGCCTTCATCGGGGACGAGATGGAAGTGAGGTGGATGGTGCCCCGCGTTGGCGAGCTGCCCGGGATGGCCGTGTACAGGTGGGCGCCGCCCCCCAGGCCCCGGGACGAAATCGCTCCCCTTCCAGGAGCCCCGAGCCCCTGCTCTGTGGAGAGAGGCCCTCATCCACGGAGCCGCCCAGAGAAGGGGGATGGGGTGGCCGTGGATGCGAGGGGACAGGGCCCTCTTCTCCCCACAGGGGTCACCTGCGATAAAGGCCGTCTCTGCCCCCGTTCCTGCAGTAACGGCTCTGCCTCCCCTCCCACCTGTCTCCCAGCTTGGCCTTCACCTACGGCCAGACGGGCCTGAGAGGTGTCCTCAGGAGTCTCATGGAAGGTCTCGCCAACCTCAGGGAGAACATCCGCATCTGGAGTTTCCTGACCCTCAGGAACAGGGTAAGTAAGCCTCGAGAGTCCATGACCCTGACTTCTTCCCCTCCTGCACGGGCTGACACGCTCCCCAGGGCATGTCTTCTGAGGGCGCCACAGACCCCACTGCCCCCTACTGTCTTGTCTTGCCTGCTTCTCTTTTCTACTCACGCCTGGTCCCAGATGCCTTTGGCTTTGGGATGCCCGGTTTACGGACTCCAGTTTGCCTGTGCCCGTGCTTCGTTGGGCAGACGGGACTGGCTCCTCCCCCGTCTGCCCGGCAGGCGCCTCCTCCCCCGAGCACCTCTCCTGAGCACTCCCCCGTCCTCCCTGGGTGGGCCGGCTTCTCCTCCTCTGCCCTGTCCTCGGGGCCTATGCCCCACCCCACCTGTGCCCGTCTTTCTGGTCCCCTTGTCCTCGACCTGTCCCCTTTGGAGTGGGGCGCTCCTGTGTCCCCCGCCTTGCCTGATTCCTTCTTCCCACCCCACTCCCTGCCGCGCCGGGCTCGTCCGTGTGACCGCAGAGCGGAATGAGCACCCCTGTCCCAGGCTGCAGGCCCTCACCCCTCTCCCCTCCCCCTTGGTCCCACAGGTGGCCCCCAACGCGGGACGCGGGCTGGCGCTGTCCCTGCTGCTGCTGGTGCTGCTGCTCGGCTGGGGGCTGCACCTCCTCCAGTGACCCCCCCGCTGCTGCTCAGTGCGGGGGCGGGGCTGGCCCCGCCCCCCCCACCTGACCACCACCCTGGAGGTGGCCTCAGTTGGTTTTGTTGTCTTTTTAACGGTTTTCTGATGATCCTTTTTTTTTTTTTTTTTTTTTAATTTAAACTCTGAGTGCTGGGACACTACTGAGGTTTCATACTAGTTTGTTCTTTTTCTTTTTTGTAAGAGAAATGAATTCCTTATACCTCTGGGGTCGTTACTGGGTAACTGCCCGCGCCAAGGCTCTCCTGGCCCCATGCCGAGCAGTGGCCGGTCCCCGGAAGGAGCCTTCCTGTCCCAGGGCGGTCATCCGGCGGGCAGCGGGGGGAGTGCTGGCCGCACCCCCGGGTCTGTGATGCCCGCGGCAAAGAGAAAATCTGCTGGACTAGATTTCTGAGGGGTAGGAGAGCTCAATAAACCGTTGGCTTCCAGCTGGTCTCTGGTCTCTGGTCTCTGGGGTCTGCAGTGTGGGCTTGGTCTTGCCCCACAGGAGAGTCACGGGGGGGGGGGATGGGGGAGGCGGGCGTGCACCTCGCCACCTGGGCGTGATCACAGCCTGCGGGCTCTTTCCTGCACCTGCTGTCAGAGCCCGGCCCAGCACCATCAGGTTTACTCCTCCATTCTGCCTGGCGCCTGAATCCTACCCTTAGGGATTATTTCCTTTGGGCTGTCGCTCTCCTATAATTGGGCTGCCCCCGCCCCCTCGCCCTGGTGTGGGCTGGTCCGGCCTGTGGGGCTACTCACATAGGTGTGGTGGGAAGGGCGCCAGGGCCAGGCCTCCTACCGTGCGGGCTCGGGCTGCCCCAGACCTAGGCCTAGTGCTGCTTTTAGATCACCAGGCCCCCCTCCCAGAACTTGGGCTCTGACTCCCTGCCCCTCCGCCCATAATCCTCGATCTCAAATGCCAACCAGGGCCTGGGCTCAGAGAGCCTTCCCTGCCCTCCCTCCGCTCCGCCCCAGAGCTGTGCTGCACACACACACACACACCCCCGCCCAGGCTGCTCAGGTCCACCGCCTCCCGCCCTCATGACAGAAGGGACCCTCCTGGCCACCACCAGGCCTCCTAGGCCACAGCTCTCTAAGGTGTGGCCCTTCACAGCCTGGAGGCCTGATTTCACCTCCTTTTCCTGTGTAAGTTGTCCCTGGGGCTCCGTCGGGCCCTCCCCAGACTTCACAGGGCAGGCCCAGAATTCCCAGTCCCCAGGTCCCTGTGGGAACTCCTGACACCTCGCTCCACCCAGCGACTATTCCATCCCCAGATAAGTTCCCACTGAGCTTATAGGCCTGGAAGTGACCCTGTGTGGATGCACTGACCCCGACCGAGGCCCTGGGGATCGATCGACTGTGGACTCAGAAGCTTGGGACGTGACAAGGCCAATTCTAGAGGCACCTCTAACGGGAAGTTCTCTGTAACCACCAGCCTGCCCCCCCACCCCAAGCTGTCGGGACCAACCTGCCCACCCAACCACGTACCCAGCTTAGATGCCAGATGTGGCCAGGGGTGCCCGGGGCTGCTTCAGGGGGAGGAGGGAGTGGAAAAGCTGTTTGTGGAGCCCCCCGGTACAGCTGATGCAGTGGCTTCTCTCTGCAGGAATTTGGGGACCCCTTCCCCAGCGTTCTAGGGTTTGCAGTATCCCCCACCCCCACCCCGTGGACATGAGAGGGGCCCCGCTGTGCTGGGTTTGGGCACAGGTCCCGGGGGGCGTGGTGAAGACCAGGAAACTCAAACCTCACATGGTTTTGGGAGGGAGAAGAGCACGTGGACCAGCTAGGATCCGTGCGCGGTGTCCTGAAGGCGGCAGAGGGGCGACGAGGCGCTGAAGACCAGGCCTGTCTGGAGAAGCCGGCTGTGGCGAAGACAAGGGGAAGGGTCGCCCAGCTCCTGGGAGCGGCACGGGCAGAGGCCCCGGGCTTGGGAGACACGCCAGGGCCCCAGGGGGGTGGGCCAGGCGGCTGGGGCCAGTGTCTGACTCCACGCACGCCAGCCCCGGTGCCCGATGGGCTTGCCCCAGCGCCTGCGCCCCCACACGAGGGGGCGGCCTCTCCACCTCCCCGGCCAGCGCAGCCTCAGCCATCTGGAGCCGGCACTTAACTCCTCTCAAGAAAGCCCACCCTACAGGTGGGCAACTGAGGCCCAGAGAAGGAGGGAGCTTGACCAAAGTGCCACCGGGGTCTGACCCCCAATCCAGTTAGGGTCGTCTGATCACCAGTGGGAGCTGGTCCAGGCCACAAGGGGCAGGAAGAGGCTGAGGCTGGGGCCCCCCGGCGGGGAAGGGGTCACAGTCTGGTGCATCCGAGTGGCAACTGCCACGAGTGGCAGACAGACGCTAAGCAACAGCAATACCAGAAGTCACTCTCCAGCCCCCAAACGGCGGGACTGGAGGCCCATCCCTCCTGGGAAGGGGGCAGACCACACGGCCACCCGTGGCCTCACACCATGTCCCTATCTCCTGGCCTCTGCAGCAGGCCCCAGGGGACCACAGCGTGGACACGGACCTCGGCCCCCGGGGAGCTGGGGGGGTGGGCACCGGAGACAGTGCAGCACTTTCCCGGAGGAGGGGTCAAGGCTGAAGGGGCACGACGGGCCCCATCTTTACCGTTTCGGAGCCTTAGGATCAAGGCCCTTGGTCCAGTTGGGATTTCTGCAGATGAGGCGGCAAGACCTGATGCTCTCAGAAGGTGCCCAGGGGACCCAGTCCTGCCAGGCAGGGAAGCGGCACCCCGCCCAGGCAGGCCGAGGGAGGCCAGCTGCTGGGAAGGTAAGCAGGCCAGGGGGCTCCAGGGGCGCGGGACCCCAGTGCGGCAGCAGGTGGCATTCCTGCCGGGGGTGGGCCGGCCGGGACACAGGGTACTTTCCATAAGGGGGCAGGAACCCGCCTGGATCCTGCCAAGGAGCCAGATGTAGGGTCTACCACCACCCAGACCCCGGGCTCCCCATGGCTCCCCTCACCACCTGATGCCTGTCACTCTCCCCGACTGAGTCTGCAAGGGCAGGGCCAGGGGCCACCAGCCCAGGTCTCCCTCGGTGGAGGTGAACACTGCCAGTCCTCATCTTTCTGTTCCTCCCTACCGGGCAGACATCTTGCCAGCTTTCTGGAACCTTCTTTAAGGTAGGGCTGTATGTCCTCTGTTGGCTGTTCTTTCCCCCTCCTCTGGCTTGGACCTGAGGACCTGGCAGCACCATCCCGACCCCGAGGAACAGGGCCGTGGCCCAGAGAGGCAGTGAGGCCTGCCGGGTGGGGACACTGAGCCCCCCGCGCCCCCTGCTTCTCCAGCCGCCTCCCCCGGGGCCGAGATCCTCGGAGCTGCATGCAGGCCTGTGACACGGCCCGGCCCGCCGTCCAGCCTGAGAATGTAAGTCTGGCCTGGAGAGCCTGCTCTCCCAAAGCTGCCTGCGACTGAAGCCCTCAGTGAGGAGGGTTCCAGCAGACTCGGCAATTACTTAAAAATAATAGCAAGACTCTTTGTGAGCGTTTGGAAATTTCCACAACAAAATTTTGAGAGAGCTATTTCGCCACTAACTCCAAACAACAGGTCAACTCAGGCCGTGGTGAAATCTGGGCTCGTGGTCGCATCCGCAGGGGTCTCTGGGGCTGCGGACACACGGGGCCGTGTCGGGGCCACAACGCCAGGAGGCGCTAGGGGCCAGGAGAGGCCAGGAGCCGGGACAGCTGTCCGCATGCTGTGCCACAGTCCCACACAACGCCGTCCAGTTCTGCCCAAAGGCCAACGGGGCCCCCGTTGAGAAACACTGTTGAATTACGGAGAAACCCCTCCAGGATTTGACACGGGTCTGCACAATAGCCACATTTCTAGACAGATGCAGTGGTTTCTCACCAGTGGTCTCCTGCTATCGCTGATCAGTGAAAGAGCCACCAAGAAGCTGAGGCTCACCCCTTGGTGTCGGTGCAGGAGCCGCGTCCACAGAGAACCTGCACTTTGCTCCTGCCGTGGGGCCGGCCGAGCAGCTCTCCGGGGGTCGCCTGTGCCAGGCTGGGTCACGGGCGCACAGCAGACGCTCAGCCATCACAGGGACGCCTGGGGGTGGGGGCGGCACAACAGGGCCCTCAGCCAGCCTCCCCAGACCCCTCCCTCCTCGCGAAGGACCCTCCTCCCCGCCAAGGTAGAGGCCACTCGTTCACAGGCTTACAGCAGGCACTCAGTACTGTCGGGGGAGTAAACAAACGTCGCACTGGATCTCCTAACTGCTGAGTGAGGGGGTGGGCACAGTGACTGCCGAGGCCAGCTGTGTCTCAAAGCCCTTTGCGCTCAGTGACACCAGTGCTAAGATGCTGGCTGTGGGCGTCCACGGGCCGCCGGGGCAGCGGAGGACCCGTCTGGCGCCGGCCTGCCCCTCGGCCGTCAAGCCCACGGCACCCACGTGGCACCCACGCGGCAACGGGCCGAACCCTTGCAGTCCCTGGGCCACACCTGCCAGGCTGGTGGTTTCCGCCCACTTTGCAGAGGAGCCGCCAGGCGGAGCCGGACCCCACCCAGGCTTTCTGGCCTCTCCCCCCCGCCCCCCCGCCCCAAACATGCCCCAGGGGGGAAACGGAGAAGTGGGTCCTGTCCAGTAAAGAAATACTCTCAGTGCTTTTTATGCGGCATTCAAAGCGCTTTGCAGACCACGCCTCCCCAGCACTCCAGGAGGAGGAAGCCTCTGGAAAGGCAGGGCAGGTCCTGGGCCCCCCCAGCCCCCCGCAGGGCCGGGCTAGGCCCCGTCGTCCTCCAGGACGTCCACGTGCCCGTACGCCTTCCAGGCCTGCAGGTTACAGCTCTTGAGGACGCTGCCCAGCTGCTGCCCAGGCCCCACTTCGAAGGTCCGGGGGAACTCCGTGCCCCTCTTCCTCTCGTATACGGCGTGCATCGTCTGCTCCCACTTCACCGGGGAGACCACCTGGCGCAGCAGCAGCTTCGGGACGTGTTTGGGGTGCGTGTATCTGTTCCCATCGACGTTCGAGTGGACGGACACCAGAGGCTTCTTGACGCTGACGGACTCCAAGGCTCGGGCCAGGGGCTCCACGGCCGGCTCCATGAGGCGGGTGTGGAACGCGCCGCTGACCGGCAGCATCTTGGTGCGTCTGAAGTGAAACTTGGAGGAGTTCCTCTGGAGGAAGTGCAGCGCCTGGAGGGAAGGGGAGGAGGTCTAAGCCAAGGTCGTCCTGGGGGAGAAAGGGCCAGTCCGGCACGGAGGCTGCCACCCCAGCACGTCCACACCTGCTCCAGCTCAAGCCGGCCGTGCGGTTGGGCCCCCCCCGTCCCGCCCTGGGGGGTGGCCCCCCGCACAGCCCGCCCGCGCAGGCGACAACGGCGGGGCCGAAAGAGACGGAGGCCGGGGAGCGGGGTCCGTCCCGGGGCCTCGTATGCGGCCCGGGGCTCCGGGCAGGTCACTCGGCCTCTCTGAACCGTTTTCATCCACAGAACGAGCACCGGCGCACCTGCGGCGCCAGGTGCCGGGAGGAGACCCCACCCGAGGGGTGAGAGGGCGGCCTGCGCGGAACGCGCTGCCTCCTGCTGGCTTTCGGTGAGCCGTCGGCTGCCCTTCCAAACCGTGAGAGCCGTTTTCCTCCTGCTCTGTAAACCTCAAGATAAAAATCCAGGAGCCTCCCGGCCTCCTTTCCTTCTCTCAGAGCCCCCTCAGCTGAGCTCTCTCCAGAAGAAGAGAGCTCTGTCTCCCAGAAGCCAAAAGCCTCCCGCTGAAGGGGTCTCGGCTCAGAAGGGGCCTCGTGGGCTAACGCGCCCAAACTTGGGACTGTCTGCAAACAACGTAATTTGCAAATATTTTAAAAAAAGAGTAGATACTGCTAAGAGGCCCCAGAGCCTCCGGCACAGCCTGGGGTCTGCCACCCTGACGGCCCCCGCTGGGGCCTGCTGAGGCCTCCTGGGCTCTGAGCCGCGTGTCCACGTCTCTCCAGGCTGTCCCCATCTGCAGTGGCTCGGAAGCCAGGAAGCCGCTCCCTAGAAGCCCGAAGGGAAGCCTCCGTCACAGCAGCTGCGTGACCTTGGGCAGCTCTGCCTTACCTCTCCGTGCCTCAGTTCTCTCATCTAGGAAATGGGGCTAACGACAATAGTTACCCCACAGGCTACTAAGGAGAACTCTGGCGGCACACAGGCGCGATGCAAGGGCTGGCAAGGGTCTCGGAGGCCATGCCCATCCACGTCCACTGGAAAAGTACGTAACAGGATGGCTATCTGTGCCCCGGGAGGGCAGGGAAGGATTCGCAGTTTCGGCTGGATGGCACTCGTTCACTGGTCTCTGTGAGCCCTCCCCACACGGCCCCCGGGCACGGCCACCGCCACCTGTGGCTCACCGTGTCCCGCTGTCCCGTGCCGGGAGCCCGGCAGCTGGGCACAGAGCCCAGCTCAGCCTGGTACCGGGAGTGGGCCACGCCCGCAGGAAGCCCTGAGGGGGCCGGCTGGCCATCACTGCAGCAGGGTCCTGCCTGTCCTGACGCCTCACATCGCCACCACTCTCCCTTGTCCCCAGCCCGCCGTGGGGCACCCGGGAGCCCCCCCAAACATAGGCCTCCCAACCAGGCCCCGACCGTGTGGGCTGCAGCATCGACACGGACGGCTACTCCGTGGCACTTCCTGTGTCACTCAGCATCCTTCCACGTAAGGTCTCCGGACCCGTCCAGCCCAAGTCTCAGGTCGGGGCCGCAGGAGTCAAGCCACAGCCGGGGTGCGGTGGGCTCCTCTGAGGCTGGTCCCCAGCCCCGGCGCCGGTTTAGCAGAGGCCCGGGAGCTCTGTCACGTCAGCTGCCCTGCTCACGGGAGGCCCCGGCCTCGCCTGGGCTCTCTGCTGCGGCACGTCCGACCGAGCACAGGGCCAGACCCGGGACCCGAGGGGTCGGCGTCCTGGGCAGCGGACACTCTGGGAGCTGCTGGGGGAGGCTCCGCCCTTCCAAGGCTGTTGACGGGAATGAGCAACGTGGGGCCACGGTCCCTGGTCTTCCCGTCATCACAGAGCTGCCACAGAGGGACTGTGGCTCTCACTGGTTCTGAGGAGATTCACAAAGACACCGGGCACACCGGCAACGCCTCGCAGGGGATGACAGATGGAGCACAGTCGAGTAGAAGAAGAAGGTTCCAGAATGAGACAGGCCGGAGCTCCAATCTGCCTCCACCACATCTGAGTGCTGGCCGCTCTCTCTGCCTCGGCTTCCTCGTGTGTAAAACACGAGTGAGACCCCCTTCCGTGAAGCAGGGACTGGCTGCAGGGCCGGAGGAGTCGTGTAGGCATGGCCTGCACCCGCAGGCCCCGCGGGACCCTGGGTGGACGCGCTCCGCGCCCGCTAGGCGGGGCTCTCCCCCTCCCCCTGCAAACCCGCCCTCCCAGCACCGCTCCCTGTGGTGCTCAGGCCTTCTGGCAGCGGGGCCTGACCCCTGCTGTGCCCCAAACCCGGGTCACCTGTTCTCGGCTTATCAGTCTGTGTACCCTCAGTGCTCCTTACAGAGGGGCTGCTCCAGAGACGTCGGGGGAAGCAGTGAACGCAAGGAAGGACAGAAGGACAGAAAATGAACTCGGGGCAAAAACAGACACCTAAGACAAGGGGGGAGGGAGGGAGGAGGAGGGAGCGACCCAGCAGGAAAGGCTTCTCCTCTCGCTAAGGAAGCAACCGGCTCGGAGGTTGTGAGAATCGCAGACTTTACTACAGGAAGGCCCTGATCTACGTGTGGCGGAGCGGGGACGGTATCCCGGCCTCTGGCCTCCTTCTGCGGTGCTAACCCTCCCCCACCCTGCCCCCGGCTGGCCCTCAAACACTCCCCAAAGGCCGGGGCCAGGCAGAGCGGCCATGGCACCCCCGCAGGCTCACGAGTGTGGGTGGGACAGTTCCAGTCTTCCGGACCGGACTGGGGTCAGTGGAGGCCATTCCCATCAACACCAACCTGCAGGTGTCCTGAGATGACCCTGCAGTCAGGGAAGAGGTAGCTGGCCACCTCGCACACAGGGTTCTCTATGCCCAGAGTCCTGCAGTGTTCCCGGGCTTCCAAACAGGCGGAGGCGAACTTGGACTGAGGCTGGCCAAGGACAGACAGCATGCCACTGGGGACAGCTTCCGAGGCTTCCTGCATGGCCTCGGCTCGGATTTTCACCGCATGCAAACCTATCCAGAGAGAAGCGCATTTGGAAAAGTCAGGACGCGTGATGGAGGAGGGGCGCCCAGACCCGAAAGACGAAGCACAGGTCCCACCCGGCCTGAGGGGGACGCGGACGCTGGTCATTCATCACTGGTCCACAAGGCCACGGCTCCACGCGTCTGCATCCACTACGCAGGGATGGTGCCGCCATCACGAAAGGGCGGGTGCTGTCCTTGGCATTCGAGAAAGGAAAGCACAGGGCTCCGGCCTTAAAGCCGGTTTCGTGTTCGATGGCATTTCTTAACCAGGGGTGATTCTGCCTCACGGCAGCGTCTGCAGCCACTTCTGATTGTCACAGCAGTGGAGTGGGGGGTGAGGGAGACGTGCGCATGCTACCGGCACCTGGCCGATAGAAGCCAGAGACCCTGCTCGGCATCCTACAATGCACAGCTCCCCCCAGACACGGAACACCTGGCCCCCAATGTCAACGGCTGAGAAACCCTGGTGCAGAGGAACAGACTTTGAGCTATGCGGTTTCGGGCAAGTCGTGACCTTCTGGACTCAATCTTTAGTTACTATAAAGAGAATGAGAATATCGCATCTGCTAGATTGTTGGGAAAACTGGGAATCAGTGTTTCAATAATACAGGATTCTCCTAAATCCAGCTTTACTGCCCCCACGTGGAGCTGGAGAACCGGCTGCCGCCGAGGCGAACGAGCTGCAATGCAGCCTCCTGGTTCAGTGCAGCCCAAGTGCAAGGTGAGAGGACAGGGCTGTGCCTGTGGCCGTGACGTAAGAAGGGCCTGTAACCGCTGGACACCCACCATCCTGGTCCTGGGCCCGCTCCCTGGAGGGAGGGGGTGACCGGACCAAGGAGAGGGTGAGGGACCCGTCTGCTGGCCCCTTACACAGAAGGCTGCGGGGCAAACACAGTGATGGCCCCGGGGAGGAGGGAGGAGAGAACACACGGGAAGAGAGGAGAGAGCCCCTCCCACGCAGGCATTGGGGAACTACGCAAATCATCAAGTGAAGTAAAACCAGGATGCACATATGCTGTAATTCTGCAAATTACGTACACATAAAACTACGTACGTATTGGGGCGCCTGGGTGGCTTAGCCGGTTGAGCGTCCGACTTTCGCTTAGGTCATGATCTCGCGGTTCGTGGGTTCGAGCCCCGCGTCAGGCTCTGTGCTGACTGCCAGCTCAGAGCCTGGAGCCTGTTTCAGTCTGTGACTCCCTCTCTCTCTGACCCTCCCCTGTTCACGCTTTCTCCCTGTCTCTCTCCTAGAAATAAATAAAACATTAAAAAAAAAAAAAAACAACTATGTACGTATGAAACAGTTTTATTAGGATGCGTGAATGTGCAACAATTCTTATTGCTTCCTTAACGGGGCCACAATGCTGCATTTTAAAACACTGAAATTGGGGCGCCTGCGGGGCTTAGTCAGTTGAGCGTCCAACTTTGGCTCAGGTCTGATCTCACGGTTTGAGTCTGAGTCCCATGTCAGGCTCTGTGATGACAGTTCAGAGCCTGGAGACTGCTTCGGATTCTGTGTCTGTCTCTTAAAACTGAATAAACATTAAAAAATTTTTCTTTAAAAACCTGAAAAAAACCCACTGAAGTAAAAATCACATAAAGTATAACCAGTTTCGAGTGCATAATTCAGTGGTTTTTTGTTATTCCCACAAAACATCCCATATCCGCTAAGGAACCCCTTCCCATTTCTCTTTTCTCTGCCCCCAGTAACCTCTCATCTGTTGTCCCTGTGGATTTGCAGATTCTGGATATTCCGCATGAAAGGGACCACGTGGTTATGTGACCGTGTGTGCATGGCTTCTTTTTCTGAGCACGCTTTTGAGGTTCATCCAGCTGCACCCTGATCAGCACTGTAGCCCCTGTCACGGCCCAGTGACACGCTGTTACACAGACGGAGGGCAATTCGTTCCTCATCATCTGATGGCCACGTGGGCTGTTTCTCTCTTTCGGCTGTTGTGAGCAATGCTGTTGTGAACACCTGTGTACAGGTTTTTCTGCGTGGATGCATGTTTTCATTTGCTGGGTACATACCTATGGGTAGAACCGTGGGGCCACACGGTAATTCTATCTGTAACTTCCTGAGGAACTGCCGAACTTCCACCGCAGCCGCGCCATTCTACAGCCTCACCCGCAATGTCTGAGGGTCCTAGTTTCTCGTTCTTGCCAACACTATTATTATTACTACATTTTCTTAGCTAAAGCCATCCTGGGGGTGTGAGCGGGTATCCCAGTGCGGTTTTGATGTGCATTTCCCTAATGCTGAGTGATGCTGAACATCTTTTCATGTGCCTGTTGGCCATGCGTATGTTTTCTTTTGAGAAATGTCTGTTCAAGTCCTCTGCCCATATTTAACTATAAGCAAAATGGTTTAACTATGAGCAAAATTCTTTTTTAAACATTTTTTAATGTTTACTTATTTTTTGAGAGAGACAGACACCGAGTGCGAGCAGGGAAGGGCACAGAAAGAGGGAGACACAGAATCCGACACCGCATCTGGGCTCTGAGGTGTCAGCACAGAGCCTGACATGGGGCTCGAACTCATGGACTCCGAGATTATGACCTGAGCTGAAGTCGGATGCTTAACTGACTGAGCCACCCAGGCGCCCCACTATGAGCAAAACCCTTAAGAAGTAAAACTGATACGGGGCGCCTGGGTGGCTCAGTCGGTTGAGCATGACTTCAGCTCAGGTCATAATTTCGCGGTTCGTGAGTTCAAGCCCCACCTCGGGCTTGCTACTGTCAGCCTGTCAAGTGTGGAGCCCACTTTGAATTCCCTGTCCCCCTCTCTCCGTCCCTCCCCTACTTATGCTCTCCCCAAAATAAATAAACATTAAAGAAAAAAAAAGTGAAACTCACAGGCTCAAGATCAACACCCAGAGAGAACACCCAGGACAGGGCAGGGACAGTCAAGCAGACAGAGCTCAGGAGATTCTAAGAAAGAAAGAAACCCCCACCCGCACCCCCACCCCATGAACCCTTCCGGCTTAAAACGGAGTCAAGGTGAAGTCTGGTCCTCGGGCCCTAATGCCGCTCTCATCTATGTGCTCCTTTATCACCCGAGTGGCTCCAGGATGATTTGTGGCAGTGTCCTGTGTCCCCAGTTGAGCCCAGCAAGAGAACACCCCAGCACAAACCCGAACCCCTTCCTGGGTACCTTCTGAAAACTCCATGGCTCCCGCAAACACAAGGGCTGCAAATTCTCCCACACTGAATCCGGCAGCAGCGACGCAGTTCTCAATAACCTGTGGCGACAGAGGCAGGACGTGAGGCCAAGTTCTCGGGGGCGCGGGGTTGGGGGGGTCAGTCTGGGGCTCTGCACTTGACAGCTGGCAGGGTGTGGAGAGGCTCCGGGGAGCCAGGAGCCGCTGGCCTGGTGCTCTGGCTACAAGAGGGCACTCCTCCTACCGACGAGGGCCTTCCCCGGCTGGTGGACTCTGGTGGAAGTGGGACTCCAACCCAGGGCCCTGGATTCTCCTGCCTCCGCCCTGGAGATGCCTCTCTGGCCTGATGGAGCTGGAGGGAGCTAAGCATAGAACATAACATGCCTCAGGGTCACAGAGAGCTGGATTTGTACTCTAAGCCTGGGAGAGTTTTCTAACTTCTTTGAGCCTCAGTTATCCCGTCTGTGGAATGGGGACAGGGCAGAACCTACCTCACAAGACTACTAAGAAGACTGTGCGAAGATAATGTCTCTGAAGTGCGGAAGCACAGACCTGGCGCAGGGGCAGCACTTGTTACTAGACTCCACAGGACCACTCAACTAATTCCGTTCCCGTCTCTGAGTCACCTTTCCTCATCCACAAAGTAACTGTATTTACCTCACCTGAGAATGGAGTAAAGGGTGTAAAGTAGCAGCTAAACATTTACTGTCCTCATATTATTAAACATTAATAGTCAATTCACGCCTTCAAGTGAAGTGACATTCTCACACATCTTAACGATCCTTCATTTAAGGATGAAGTTTAATCCTTCTAAAATAATTTAGGAATCAACAAACGACTAGGGTTATTCAAAATCGCAGCCCAGCCCTCGACTCCTGAACCCCTTTCCCTGCTCCATTTTCCTTTCTGGGACACCCTATTTAACATACTAGGTCATTTAGACAGTATATTTATTCTTCATTATCTATCTCCCTTCCCCGAACATGCAGGCTCCGCTGGGGCACGGCTCCCTGTTTTGTCCAGGGCTGTATCCCCAACGCCCAGGACAGTGCCTGGCGCCGAGGGGGCACTCGGTAAGAATCTGCGTTAGACGTGGGAGCGCTCGGGCCTGGCAGGGGCGCCCTGGCGGGGTTGGCAGAGCTGGCGCGGAGCCGGGCCTCACCGAGGGCTGCAGGTGATGCAGCTTCTCGACGGCGGCCAGCGAAGCCACGAAGACGGCGGGCTGGCAGTGCACGGTGCGGTCCAGGTCCTCTTGCGGCCCGTGCAGGCTCAGCTCCAGCAGGTCGTAGCCCAGCACGCTGCGGGCGGCGGCGTAGAGCTCGCGGACGCGCGGGTAGCCGAGCAGCCCCCGGCCCATGCCCACCACCTGGCTACCCTGGCCCGGGAAGAGCAGCACGGAGCACTGGCCCGGCGGCCGCCGCCGCCGCCGCGCCTCCGCCTCGCGGGGCCCTTCCTCCGCGGCCGTGGCATCTCGCAGCAGCTCCGCCACGTTCACGGCGCCCGGCGGGGGCAGCGGGAAGTTCGCAGCGGCCCGGCGGCAGCGCGCGCCCCAGCCCCGGGCCCCCGCGGCCCGCGCCACGCGTAAGCTCATGGCGAGGCCGTGGGTCCCCGTGCGTTTCCGTGGCGACCGAGGCGCAGCGAGGGCGACGCGGCGCGGTCCCTGACGCATTTCCTGCCGGGCGGGCCGGGGGCAACCTGGGGCGGGCAGAAAGGTTCCGCGGCTACGGGTTCCGCCCCGGCTCCGAAAGCCTGAGCGGCTGCGCGCCAGGGCCTGGCGTGACCCAGGCGCTCCCGGCAGCCCGCGGAGGAAGGAGCGAGAAACGCCGGGCACCGCAGAGCCATCAGCCCGCGGAAGAAGTTGTTGCCTGAACAGCGAGCGCACTGTAACACTCACTCTTTCTACCTAGCTTGTGAAGGGGTTTGAGACTTTCCACGTTATTTCTCCCGATTTCTCAGCAGCTCTGTGTGGTCTTGGAGAATCTTGCCTACAAGCCAAACAGGCACCTATGGGTATCCAATAAGCATCTGTTCCATTGAACAAAGCCCTGGATATTTCCCCGACATTAGCTTCTTTTGTATGTATGTATGTATGTATTTTTAAAGTAGGCTCCATGTCCGATGTAGGTCTTGAACTCATGACCCTTAGATCAAGAGTCTCTTGCTCTACTGACTGAGCCAACCGGGCACCCCCCTGGCATTAGCTGATTTAATTCTTCCCAGCAACACGGTGATGGATAGGTGCTGTTATTATCCTCAGTTTACAGATGAGTGGGCAAGGCACAAAGACTGAATGACAGGTGTTTAGAGTCTGGAGAGGCATTGGAAATACGGGTTATAGGTTTCTGAGCAGTGGTGTAAGGCTGCGACAGGGAGAGTGTAACTCTGATCTCACCCCACTTACCCTCTGCTCCTCTCTCATTTCCTGCCAGCCCAGGAGACAGACACACACACACCCCTCATCATGAGAAAGATCCAGGTAGAATTACATCTGCAAATCCACTTCAGTGAGTTTGTCCTAAGAATCAAATGCACAAAGCCCTAACTCGCAGAACATCCAGTGCACCCTTGCTTTTAACAAGAAGAGAGTGGAAATGAGCCGTACATTCGACGAGAGATTTCTTTTTTTTTTTTTAAGTATATTTTTTATTTATTTCTAGGAGAGAGAGAGACAGCATGAACAGGGGAGGATCAGAGAGAGAGGGAGACACAGAATCAGAAGCAGGCTCCAGGGTCTGAGCTGGCAGTCAGCACAGAGCCCGACGCGGGGCTCGAACCCACGAACCGCAAGATCATGACCTAAGTGAAAGTCGGACGCTTAACCGACTAAGCCACCCAGGCGCCCCTTGACGAGAGATTTCTGAAATGGGTTACAGCAGATCATACGACCCTGAGGTCATCAAAGATGTGGAGTTGATTTTCAGGTTAAGACGTGAATAGAGTACACTGCCTCCAGAAGCCTATAAATACACAGGAAAGGAATCTTTTAAAGGCATAAATCCGGGGCGCCTGGGTGGCTTAGTCGGTTAAGCGTCCGACTTTCGCTTAGGTCATGATCTTGCGGTTCGTGGGTTCGGGCCCCGCGTCGGGCTCTGTGCTGACTGCCAGCTCAGAGCCTGGAGCCTGTTTCAGTCTGTGACTCCCTCTCTCTCTGACCCTCCCCTGCTCACGCTATCTCTCTCTCTCTCCTAGAAATAAATAAAACATTAAAAAACAAAAAACAAAAAAACAAAAAACCGAAAACAAAACAAAACAAAAAAAAAGGCATAAATCCGCCAGGACAGGGAGAACCAGAAAGGGCCCTTGCAACAAAGCCTGGAAGCTGAAAAGCAGGAAGACCAGTATTACCTGACTTCGCAGACTCCGGACAGCCACATCCCTCCTGACGGTGGGGGAAGCTGACCACATCTTATTTATCAGGAGACTTGTCAAAAGCTTAGGAACTGGCTGCTTATAGATCTAAGGGTGAAAGAAGGGTAAAATAAAGTGGACTATTTGAAGGCATCTTTGAAGAACAGTTAGATCTTTACTGTTTCTTTTAGAGACAGCATGTGAGGGAGGAGTGGCAGAGAGAGAGTGGTGGGGATCTGAAGTGGGCTCTGTGCAGACAGCAGAGACCCCAGTGCAGGACTCAGACTCACAACCGGTGAGATCATGACCTGAGCCGAAGCCAAGAGTTAACTGCTTAACTGACTGAGCCACCCAGGAGCTCTGAACAGTTAGATCTTTAGGCCCCTCTCTCTGCCACTGAGTGGTACCCCTCCCTCATTCTGGCAAACATTTGGGATTTAGCTCCGGAAAGGACTGGACCGGGACAGTGGGGAATGTGGGTACTCCGCTAAAGTGGGTGGATGCTGAATGCTGAATGCAGAGACCTCCTCCAATGCTCTCCTTCACTAAGCTCCCAGAAACCTGGAGCCAGGCCCTTACCCTCCACGAAAGAGACTGAAGGACTGTGGGGAATCTGACCAGTCCAAGAGGAAATTGGAAAGATATTGACAATCCAGGAAGTTCCCAGAGAGATGGCCAGATGAGTTCCGACTTACATGATGTTAAACCAACAAATACCATCCACACACGTATTTTCCTCCCTCCTAATCATGAGCAGCCAGCCCAAAATTCCCAAGCATCTGAGGAAAGCCTCTTATAAACAGAAAACACACACACACACACACACACACACACACACACACACACACACACCTACAATGCATGGGATTCAGAGCCTATGATAAGAGAAGAAAATAATTGTTTTAAGAAAACTATCACAGATAGTTGAGAAGTAAGAGAAGGTGCTATATCCATGAAAAAAATCAACAAAAAGTTTTATATAAAAAAAGAACATTTAGAAAACAATTAAGAAGGGGCACCTGGGTGGCTTAGTCGGTTAAGCGTCCGACTTTCGCTTAGGTCATGATCTCGCGGTTCGTGGGTTCGAGCCCCGCGTCGGGCTCTGTGCTGACTGCCAGCTCGGAGCCTGGAGCCTGTTTCAGTCTGTGACCCCCTCTCTCTCTGACCCTCTCCTGCTCATGCTGTCTCTCTCTCTCTCCTAGAAATAAATAAAACATTAAAAAATTTAAAAAAAAAAAAAAAAGAAAAACTCAATAGAAAGCCAGGAAGAGACAGTTGAGGAAACCTCACAGAAGGTAAAACCCTAGAATCCAAAACTCAAACCAAAACCAAAAGCCCATGAGAAGCAGAAAAGAAAAGGAAGTTACAGGACCAGCCTAGGAAGTCGAGGATTCTGAGTAACAGGGGTTTCAGAAAGAGAAGTGAGAAAATGGAGGGAAGGAAATCATCAAAAAAAAAAAAAAAATTCAGTTTCTGAAAAATTAAGGGTATGAGTTTCCTATATGGGAGGGTCCCCTGAGCATGGGCATAATGGATAAAATTAGACCCACATAAGGACTATCCGTGTGACAGTCCAGACCTCTAGGGACAAAAATATATTTTTTTAATGCTTTATTTATTTTTGAGAGAAAGAGATAGAGACAACATGAGCAGGGGAGGGTCAGAGAGAGAGGGAGATAGAATCTGAAGACAGGCTCCAGACTCTGAGCTGTCAGCACAGAGACCGACACGGGGCTCAAACCCACGAACCATGAGATCATGACATGAGCCAAAGTCGGATGCTCAACCAACTGAGCCCCCCAGGTGCCCCTAGGGGCAAACATCTTAAAACCCCCCAGGAAGAACAAAACAGGTCACATGCCAAGGCTCCAATCTCTGAATGGCTTCGGCCTGCTCATCAGCCTTGTGGCTGGAAGCCACTGAATGTCTGGAAGACTGGATGTCTTCATGACCTGGAGGGACAGTGGTCTCCAATTTTGAGTTCTTACTCAGTGAAGCATCAGTCAACCATGAGATAGAAGGCAAGATTTCTTCTTTTATCTTGAGAGGGACAGAGACAGTGCGAGTGGAGGAGGGGCAGAGATGGAGAGAGAGAGAGAGAGATTGAGAGAGAGAATCCGAGGCAGGCACTGCACTGTCAGCACGGGAGCCTGATGCGGGGCTCGAACTCATGAAAACGTGAGATCATGACCTGAGCGGAAACCAAGAGTCGGATGCTAACTGATGTGCCGCCCAGGAGCCCCTAGAACACAAGATTTCAAAACGGTGCCTCCTACACAGTCTATGTCAAGACCCCCTGGAGAATGGGCTCATCACAAACGTGGGGGGATCCATCTAGGAAATGAGGAGTCAGCCAGCAGAGGGGAGGAGGGCATCCCCGAGGTGGTGGCCAAGAGAGACCCCGGAATGATGCGTGCCCCACGCCTACAAGGGCCGCCGTCACCAAGCCCCGGGCAGTTACTCTACTACCTACGTGGGGACAGAATCCCCAGTGAGCCTGGCCCAGATTCCCGCCTGCACTTGGCCGGTCTTGATCACCGATTGATACCTCTTCTCGCCTCCACTCCCTGCTGCTTCCTCAGCTGCCGTTCCCTCCCTCACAGAAGTGAGCACCCCTACTCCTGAGATCTGGACACACGTCTAATGAGCTCACAAGCAAGGACGCAGAAGAGCCCAAGCCTCTGACCATTTCCTGCTAAACAGGGGAGCCTCGCCCCCAACCTTGCCGATGTTTGTCAGAGGCCCAATTCTGTTTTTCCTTCCCAGGGGTCTGCCTCTGGTCTGACCGTGATGCCTGCCCTCTCCGGCCAGGTGGGTGCTGCCCCAGCGGTTCGAAGCTAGTCAGTAGAGTCCTACCTGGGTGGTATTAATACAACTCTAAAGGAGGGGCGCCTGGGGGGCTCAGTCGGTTAAGCATCCGACTTCACTCAGGTCATGATCTCACGGTTCGTGGGTTCGAGCCCCGCGTCGGGCTCTGTGCTGACAGCTCAGAGCCTGGAGCCTGCTTCAGATTCTGTGTCTCCTTCTCTCTCTGACTCTCCCCTGCTCATGCTCTGTCTCTCTCAAAAATAAATAACATTAAAAAAAAAAAGACTTCTAAAGGAAAGCACGGGCATATTTAACTCACAAGTCCAGTTAGAGGTGACCTTGGGGTGACAGGAGGGAATCACAGAGAATACCAAGAGCCCTGGCAATCTTCTTTTCCTCAACCTGGGGAGGGGACGCTCAGGTGTCTTTTTATTTTTATTTTAAAGGGTTCACACCGTTTTATATACATTTCTGTTTGTAGGGAACCCTTCCCAATGAGGTAAAAACAATGTAGACAAAGGTTTGCTAATGTGGAAGGAGGCTTCTGATTTATTGTGAGGGGAAGAAAAATTATAAAACCATTTACAGCATGAAGGTGTTCTTGTAAAGGAGTGTGTGACGCCCTTGGAAAAAGGCGTGGACAAAGTCACTTAAGTGTTGGCTGTGTTTTGCTCTAGGCTATGGGTGACTAGGTGGTTTTATGTTTTCCTCTGTGTTTTCCAATTCCTTTACAATAAATGTGGATTTCTCATGTAATAAGGTAAGCTCATAAATAAAATATAAGGAAATACTTTCCATGAATTCCACTTGGAATTGGGAAGCCCAATGACACCCTGGTTAAGGGTGCAGATCCTGGGGGCACCTGGGTGGGAATCCCGACTCCACTGCTCTGGCGCTGTGTGACCTCGGGTTGCTCCCTCACCTCTCTGAACCTGTGGGGGTGTTTTCCGTGCCTCCCTCCTGGATCGACTGAGGCCAAAGGTTGGGTTTGGTTGTGTTGTATCCTCCAGGGTTCAGCCCAGGGCTGGGCACCCTGAGGTGCTCAATATATAGGCCAAATGCCCAGGACCAGCTCCAAGTTCAGTGCTGTGGAGCTTAGAGGTCACTGCCTACTTAGAATGGGGGAGGCACAGAGTTGGGGTTCTGGAAGAGCTTGCCGGCACGGCACTGGAGAGCAGTCAGACTCGGACACGAGGGGTGTCCAGGGTACGGGGTGGGGGGTGCTCTAGGCAGGGACGCAGAGGTTGGAAAGGGTGAGGTGGTCGCCTTGACCCCAGTTTGCCAGGGCCTCCAGTGCCAGTCTGGACTGGATCCTAAGCAGTGGGAGCCTTGGAGGGTCCTCAGCAGAGGAGGGCAGTGGGAGAGACAAGGGGGGAGCTGGGGGTGGCTAGGGGCTGTCGCTGCTGCTCGGAGGAGGGACAGGGACTGTAGCCCAGGCTCAGGTGGGGTCCGGGGGGCTGGGCAGGAGCGAGGTGAAAGTATCCAGGCACACCCGGTGTGGCATCTCCCTCCACACGAAGACCTGCAGCATGAATCCCTAGGGCAGCCGCCGCCACCCCCCAAACTGCAGGGTCACGTCTGTGAGAGGTGTGTGGACTTCACACAAACCTCTCGGCCCCTCCCTTTGACCCTGGCATGCAGCAGACATATGGGGGCAGATGTCTCTTGAGCCTTGAGCCCCATGGGTAGTAGGGGTGAGGCTGGAGGGAAGCTGCACCGTCTCCTCCCCACGAACCTTCCGGGGGGAGGTGAATGTGCCACTTGGCCAAGCCACAGGCACCTCCTTACAGGAAGCGGGTGCAGGCTGGCAGCTCGCTGGGAGATGTGGCCAGACTGATTTCATCAGGGCCGGCAGTGACAGCGCCAGCTGGCACAATACTTTGAGGGACCCAGGAAAATGTTGCAATTTATTTTAACTAACTAACTAACTAAATAAATAACTTATTATAATTAATGAGTTAATTAACGAATGAATTAAAATATTTTCTTTTTTAAAGTAATCTCTACACCCAACACGGGGCTCGAACCTACACCCCTGAGATAGAGACTCACATGTTCCATTTGACGGAGCCACCCAGGCGCCCTGCTTTTTTTCAGGTAGGCTCCTTGCCCAATGTGGGGCTCAAACAGCTCTGAGGTCAAGAGTTGCGTGCTCTACCCACTGAGCCAGCCAGGAACCCCTTGTTTTAATTTCTTTGAAAATAAGAAGAAAAAGAAACAATCTAGCCGGGATTATACTTGTCTTTTTATCAAAGCAATCAAAGGAGGAAGGGGCTCGAAAGGGCAAAATTATTTGTGCCGCAGCCCAGGACGCTCCAAGCCACCGTGGCTGGGGAGAAGAAGCTGTAGTTTAAGCTCATCCCGAGGACCAGTTCGGGCAACTTCGGCTCCTGCAGGCGAGGGGCCCTCAGCCCAAGGACAGACCCTGGGCTTCAGTAGTAAAGCAGCACCGTAGATGAGGAGGTGAGACGTCCAAGGCCCTGGCCGGACATGCTGGGCCCATCAGGGTGACTCTGACAAAGTGGAGGTCACCTCTGGGCTGTGATCGTTGCAGTCTCTGCTCACTGAGTGCCAAGCGTCGGCAGGGCTCCCTGCCTGCATCACTCTGTGGCATCCTCGTCACTCCCGAGATGTTGTGCCCATTTTACAGATGAGGAGATGGAGGTGGAGAGAACCAGTCACAAAGTGGCTGAGCCGGGACTAAGAGTCCAGCCTGCTTCGTGCCTGGGACACCAGCTAAAGGAACTAGGGTACTCCCCCAGGACTATTGTATGCTGGGGGGGGGGGTTGTTCAGGGCTTCCCCTCTCTGAAGTCGGTCCCTGTTGCCCCATTTTATAGATGGGAAAGGTAAGGCTCAAGAAGAGAAGCGACCTGCCAGCTGGGCGGGTCGCCGAGGGAAGGACCCGGCAGAGGCCGAGGCGGAGAGAGGCGTGCCCCGCTGGCGGGAAGGAGGCGAGGAGTGAGCTCTCCGGCGGTTTCCAGCCAAGCGGGGCGGGGCCGGGGCGGGGCCTCGCGACCCGGGCGGGGCGGGCCGGGGCCCTGGGCCACCACCTCCCGCCGCGCAGTGCCTTCCCGGAGCGCGTCCTCGCCGCTGGTGAGTGGGGCCTGGGCGCCCGGGGCAGCGGGCGGGGCGGCCCGGCGCAGGTGCGACCCCCGACGGCGCCCGGCCGCCTGCGCGGGGCCCGAGGGCGAACCGCGGCGGGAGGTGGCGGGCGGCAGCTGCGGGGCGGGGAGCCCAGGGGGCGGCCGTGGGGCCGCGCTCGGGGCTCGGATGCCGGGTCAGCGGGCCGGGCCCTGGCCTCCGCGGTCCGGGCTGCAGTGCGGCGGGATTTCGGGGGGCGAGCGGGAGACGCAGGGGGAACTAGGGCGGCCTGGCCCCGGCCCGGCCTTCCTCGCCCCGCCCCTCGCCCCGCCCCTCCTCGCCCCGCCCCTCGCCCCGCCCCTCGCCCCGCCCCGCCGCTCGGGTCTGAAATGAAGCGGGGCCCCGGGAGCCGGGACCCGACGCTGCGGGGCCCCGGGAGCCGGGACCGGACGCTCCGGCTCCCGCCCCTTCCGCGGATGTGGAAGCCGGGGTGGGGCTGGGGGGCGGACGAGAGTGGCTGAGCGGGGTACCGTGAGGACCACAAAATGCCCGAGAGACCTCAGGCTGCTGACCGACTTGAGACACTCCATTTCTAGGGGAGGAAACCCAGGCCGCAGGGGGAGGTTATTTGCGCACAGCCAGTTAAGGCCCCAGAGGGGGGCATCGCCTGGGACCTGCCTGTCCCCTACCCTTCCTGCAAAGGAGCTCGGAGCCCCGGGGGTGGTAGGGGTGGTGGGGTCTCCGGCTGTGAACACACTGCCGAGTTCTGGGGTCCGGCGAGTTCTGGGGTCCGCCGAGTTCTGGGGTCCGCCCTGCTGGCCGGGCCTGGCCTGCTAGTGCACGGTGGTACCTGGTGCCCCGTGTGCTCTAATAAGGTGGATGGCAGGAGGGGCCGGGCTTGGGCCTGCTCTAGGGGCAGTGGACTGACGCTGTTCCCAAAGGGCCATGGGGCTAGGAGAGGGTCAGGGAGGCTGTGCCCAAGAAAGGTGCCAGGCTGCCTGGCACACGGTAGGCTGTTGACCGAAAGGCCTAGATGGCAAAATGTGGGCCTCGAGCCTCTGGCGCCTCTGTGGGGTGAAGTGGGGGGCCCTGCAGGGCGGCGGGGGTGATGTCTGCTCGTGGAGCAATGGTATTTGTCCAGTGGCCTTGAAAGGAACCAGGGAGCAAGGGGGTGGGGGATAGGAAGCCTCTTCCTGGAGCTGGGGGAGTGGGCTGCCTCTTGCTTCTAGACAGCTGCTCGGCACACCCAAAGGGAGGCTCTGAGGGAATCCTTGGAACGGAGGGAAACTGAGGCTCACCCAGGGGCCCTTTACGGGGTCATACAGTGACAGCGGGTGGAGCCAGGGTTTGCACCAGTGTGGTTCAAAGCCTTGCTTCCTCTACCGTGCTCAAAAGGCTACTTTCTTTGCCTGCTCTGTGTGTGTGTGTGTGTGTGTGTGTGTGTGTGTGTGCGTGTGTGCGTGTGTGTGTGCGCGCGCGCGCATCCACGAGGTACACATTTGTGCCTGGCACTGACTGAATAATAGCTGTCTGTCTCTGCCAGAAACCGTTGACAGTGGGTTCCTTAGGGTGGGGTGAGGGGCTTGGGCCTTCTTTTTACTATATACACGTTTGTCTTTCAGTATTTTATTTTTGAATCTGTTTCCCTCTCTTTTTTATTTTTATTTTTTTAAATATTTTATTTATTTCTAGGAGAGAGAGAGAGAGAGAGAGAGAGACAGCGTGAGCAGGGGAAGGTCAGAGAGGGAGTCACAGACTGAAACAGGCTCCAGGCTCTGAGCTGGCAGTCAGCACAGAGCCCGACGCGGGGCTCGAACCCACGAACCCCGCGAGATCATGACCTAAGCGAAAGTCGGACGCTTAACCGACTAAGCCACCCAGGCGCCCCTCCCTCTCTTTTTTAAAAAAGTTTATTTTGAGAGAGAGGGAGCGAGAGTGGGAGAGAAGGGGACAGAGGGAGAGGGAGAGATCCTAAGTAGGCTCCACATCCAGCGTGGAGCCCCACGCCAGGCTTGATCCCAGGACCCGACCCAAGCCAAAATCGAGTCAGATGCTTAACCCACGGAGCCACTTAGGTGCCCCTATTTGTACTTTTTTCTTTTCTTTTCTTTTCCTTTTTCTTTTCCTTATTTTTGACTATGCAAGCCATGCCTGAATAGGCTCTTTGTGGTTAAAAAAGTAGTCATACTCCATAAAGCACATCCCCCCTGGCCCCGCCCAGCCCCACCCCGCCCCGCCCTCCCAGGTTACCTGCGACATATGGATGCTTCCTGACCTGTGGTCTGCTATTCTGGGTCCTTTCATAATGAAGAAGATTCACAAAGCTTATAAATGAGGAGGATTAGCTGGGAGTCATTTAAAAGTAGAAAGGGTCTTCTGTGTCTCCCTCTCTCTTGGCCCCTTGCCTGTTCTCACTCTGTCTCTGTCTCTCTCAAAACTAAATAAGCATGAAACAAAAATTTTAAAAAAGTAGAAAGGAGCTTTAAAACAAGTCCCTGGACAGCGGTGGCTTCAGTGAGAGATAAAGGTAGAGCTGGGGAGGTGGGGGTGGGAGTCAGAGACAAAACTTTGTTTGGGGAGCAGTTTCTGCCACCCCCACGGAGGGCCCCCTGAGACTCACTAGCTCAGCCCCCACTTCACAGATGGGGACACAGAGGTCTGGGAGGTGAGATCTTAGGGCCAGAAGTGGGTCTGATCTCTGGGCCAGGAGCGAAGCAGCTCAAGGACAGGGCCTGATTCCCACCCTGAGGGGAAATCCTGTAAGTGACGGAGGTCCTGGGCGGAGGAGGGGTCTGGGGACTGGACACTGGTACTGGGGCTGGAGAGAGTGACCCTGTGGACCCGATGGAATGTTCTGACACTGGGCAGAGGGTGGGGCCACTGAGACCAGCAGACTCCCAGCTCAGAGGTGGGGGTGCTCTGGGCCTCAGAGTCACACAGACCTGGAAAATTCTGCTCCCTGTGCCTCAGTTTCCTCATCTGGACGGTGGGAATAATCACATCCACCATGGAGGCCAGGAGGGTGTGGCTCAGGATCCTCAGAAGAGAAGTGGCTGGTGGCCCCCCTGCGTCCCCCTCCCCCAGCCACCACTGTGAAGAATAAGTGAAGTAATGACCTTGAGCCTAAGCCTAGCCGACAGCTTGCCATCTGCCAAGCACCGCCCCCGATGCTCATTCCCTAGAGGCCCAGAACTTTCTCTGGACCACAGGTTCTGAGCCCTCTGCACTAGAAGTGCTCCTCTGAGCGGCCCCCGGCCATGGTGGAAACATCTGTGAGGCATCTTGCCCCACTTGGCACCCAGGGCCTGAAGGGCCGATGCTTCCTCAGCCTTGGGTCTATGCCACTGGGCCATTTCTGCCCCCAGTGGCCCCAGCACTGGCAGCCACAGCGCCTCACCCATCTGGCCCTCACTTGAGCCTTCCATGACCCCATGAAGCAGGCAGGGCAGGTTTTCTACCCAGCTGATGTAAGGGAAACTGAGGCCCAGAGAAAGCAACCTGGAGACAAGCCAACATGTGGGTTCTTAGTCACCTTCTGCCAGATGGGGAAATAGAGGATATGTGGGTGGCTTTGCCCTCTGTCTCAATCCTCAGCCCTGGAGCCCTTTCCCAGCCCTGGGTGCTCCCTGACCTTCCCCAGCCCTCCCTGGGACCCCATCCCAGCGCAGATCTCTCTCAGACCTGCCGGAGTCAGCCCAGCCCAGCCCAGCCGAGCGTGACTCAGCCTGGTGGGTCCCCCAGTTGGGTGACTCAAGAGCTGAGCAGTCCCCAAGAGGCCACAGGAAACTCCCTGCCCGGGCTCTCTGGGCGTGGGAGGCATCTGGCCTTTCTGCGTCTGACCTTCGGCGGGGAGGAACTCTCTGATCCCCTAGGCCCAGTGAAGCGTAAACACAGCCTGGCTCTGGAAGGGGCAACCGGGGGCGGGGGGCAGGAATACAGGCTCAGACCCTCCTCGGTCCCTGAAGCCTTAGGGAAGCCACCACCCTCTTGTGGGCTTCGGTTTGTCCCGTACTGCGGGGCCTTGGTTGGTGGGCTGGGGGCCCTGCTCAGCTGGCACTGTGAGCGAGTCCCGTGTGGGATTTCCCGGGCACCGCTGGTTGCTGTAGCAGGGTGACATGGGCGTCCCCGCCCACAGCACCTTGGGGAGGAGGATGGACACAGACAGCAGAGTGAGCACACCTCAGAAACATCCTGCTCAGGGCAAAGAAGCCCTGTGTACGGTGTATCGTATCACCATTTACGTGAAATGTCCAGGAAGGGTAAATCCACAGAGACGGAGGGCTGGCTACCAGGGGCTGGGGGAGGCCGGAACAGTGAGCGTCCGGGGGTTCATTCAGGGCGATGAACGAAAACGTTTGGTGATTGCATGACACTGGGAGCCTACTAAGTGTCACTGAATTGCACACTTTAAGTGGTTACTTTTACATTATGCAAATTTCACCTCGATTGAAAAAAATAAAAAGTAGGGGGAAAAAAGAACCCAGGACGGGGGACACTGATAGTCCCAGAGCAGCAGTGCTGTGGTGCAAGTGGGGCCTCGGAGGGTCCTGGTGGCACTTGCAGTGGAGCCTGGGGTCTGGGCTCGGGGCCTGATGCAGTAACAGATACTGAGCGTAATTAACAGATATGAGGGTAATTAGCACGGACAGTGCAAGCTGTTATCCACACCAGGATACTCCCTATTTAACCTATTTGTAACTAATTTGGGACTTACAGAAAAGTTGTAAGCATAGTAGCAAGATCCCTACATAGCCTCCACCCAGCTGGGAAGTCACAGTGGTGTGGCGCTGGCGACCACAGACCCCAGGTTTCCCACAGACCGTTGAGTGGACCCCGGGACCCTGCCAAATACTGCCACTTTGCTGTGGATCAGGCATACTTACTAGGCAGGCTGGGCTGTGTCCCCATTGCACAGATGAGGAAGCAGCTGAGGAGGCCCGAGGGGAGCCCAGCTGGGTGGCTGGGTCCCAGGGCTCTGCGTCCGGAGCTCCACACTCACCCGACAGGAAGGAGCACGGGGGCGGGTCCTCTCTGTCGTGGTGACAGCCCCTCGCGCTCACTTGTTCTGTGCTCCCTGGAGACCAGAGGGCGGCGCGGGAGGGCGGGACACAGGATCATCTACTGTTGGGTCCTTGTGTCACCTGCCCAGCCCTCCGCAGTGTTCATCCCCACAGTTCACGTGTGCAGTGACCTTGGGGGCTGGGGTGGGGTGGGGGCTGTCCCAATTCCGCAGGTGAGAGAATAGGCCCTGGGAGGGAGGAATCATCCAGTCACTAGATGGAATCTGCTAGCACTCTCTCGATAGTTCTGTTTAAAATGACCTTCATTGTAGATATTTTGGAAAACAAATAAACGTCGTAAATCCTGCTGCCAAGCGCAGCCTGTGGAATCCCCAGCTGCCCACTTGCAGACGGGGCCGGGCCGACGCCCACCCTGCTCCATGCCTCCCATCTTCCACTGGCAGATGGGACAAGGTGGCATAGGCTGGGCAGTCAGCCTTTCCCCAGCAGCATTAGCTTTCAGATTATGACAGTTGCTAACATCTTCATGAATCTGTTACAGTTTTCATTTTTATGTTTTATTATTTTTTTAATAATAAAAAAAGGAGATAGCATGAGCAGGGGAGGGGCAGAGAAAGAGGTAGAGAGAGAGAATCGCAAGCAGGCTCTGCATTGTCAGGCATAGAGCCCGATGTGGGGCTTGAACGCACCAACCATGAGATCATGCCCTGAGCTGAAATCAAGAGTTGGGCGCTTAACTGACTGAGCCACCCAGGCGCCCCAAATTTGTTAGTTAAAAAAATTTTTCAGTGTTTATTTATTCTTAAAAACAAACTTTTAAAAAACATTTGTTTTTGAGAGAGAGAGGCAGAACATGAACAGGCGAAGGGAAGAGAGGGAGACAGAATCTGAAGCAGGCTCTAGGCTCTGAGCTGTCAGCACAGAGCCTGACGTGGGGCTCAAACTCACGAGATCATGAACCTGAGCTCAAGTCAGACGCTTAACCAACTGAGCCACCCAGGCGCACCTGTTACAGATATCTGTGTTATCTCCTGTTTTTAAAAAATTTTTAATGTTTTATTTATTTCTGGGAGACAGAGCGAGAGACAGCATGAGCAGGGGAGGGTCAGAGAGAGAGGGAGACACAGAATCCGAAACAGGCTCCAGGTTCTGAGCTGTCAGCACAGGGGCTCGAACCCACGAACCGTGAGATCATGACCTGAGACGAAGTCAGACGCTCAACGGACAGAACCACCCAGGTGCCTCTTATCTCGTTTTTTTTTTTTTTTAATTGAGATCAATCTGTGGTCAATTTTATATTCTTCTCTCCTCACTTATGTCATGTTGAGAACAATTTCACATTATTAGAGTCCTCAACAGCTGGACTTGGGGGTTGACCAGGGCTGATTGGCCCCAGTTGCTGGGCACTAAAGTTGCTTCGTGGACCCCCAGGCCAGCAGCTGCCACCTCTCCCCAGGGCAGCCTTGAGCCGCTGCTCTGAAGCCCCGATGGCTCCCCATTGCCTCCAGAGCGAGCAGGCCCCTTCCCTGCGTCTGTCCCCCTGCAGCCCTCTCTCCCAGCCCATGCCCGTCATTCTCTTCACCCGGATGCCCCGCCCCCGGGCCCCTGTGCAGGGAGGGCTCACTGTGCCCCCCCAGCCCCCCCCCAAGACCATCTTTTCCTTGATGGAAAAGATCCCGGGTCAGGATCTGGATCCCAGGTCAGGGGTCCCCTTTCTGACAGGTCTGTGCACCTCTCAGGACCCCCCAATATCTACCCTGGGCCCCGGTTCCCCCCTTCCCCCCTGCCCGGAGGCCATGCTGCAAATTTGCTGACCTGAATCTGGGCGGGTAACTTATCTCATGCAGACAAGCACCTCCAGATTCTCCAGTCAGGATCAGACTTTGTTGATGGGAGCCCAGCCTCCTCATTTTATGATGGGGAGACCGAGGCCCAGTCAGGGTGCTCACAGGCTTCGAGTCCCACAGCAGGTCCAGTCAGAGCTGGCCTGAGATGCCCAGCCTGGGGTCCCCCTTGCTGTCACTCTGGACTCTCAGTGGGCAGTTGTCTGCTGAGAGTCTCACTGGCTGCTGGGCGCCTAGTAGGTCCTCAGAGCGGACCTCGGGGCCGCTGGGGAAGGAGGCGTAGCTGATGAGCACAGTGCACAAACCTGTGGCAGCAGGCAGGCCCGACGCGGGGGCCTTCCTTGCCCTGAGCCCTTCTGGCTTCTCAGGGCCACCGAGGGGACCTCACCAGCTTTGAACTCTTGCTAACTCCTGTTCTTTCCCATCCGCCACCTCGGTGAGCCGGGGCGTCACAGAGGAAGCAGCTTTTGGACTGGGCAGAGCCCGGCCCCAGAGTGCTGTGGCCCCAGAGTGCTGTGTGACTCCAGGCGGGCTGCTTTCCCTCTCTGGCACACAGGGCAGGGATGGTGATTTTAGGGTGGGCCTGCAGGGTGGTGGTAAAATACCAGTGTTCCGGGATTCTTCTCCCCCTGGGCCCGGCCTGGGTAGGCAGTGCTGACACCCCATTCTACAGAGGGCAATACTGAGGCCCAGAGAGTTGAAGTTTTGAAGTTCCAGAGTTTGAAGATTTGCCTGAGGTCACAGTGAGTCTGTGGAGAGCCAGGATTTGAGCCAAGCTCTGTGTGATACCAGTGAGTGAGTGAATGAATGAATGAATGAATGGTGAGAGAATGAATGAATGAGAAGTGCTAGAACATAAAGTACAGGGTGTGGACTGGTGCAGGCTTCCCAGAGCATCGGGCTGTCAACTGGCCTGGGGAGGAAGGGCTGGGAAGACTTCTTGGTGGAGGGGACACAAACTGGTCTTGAATCAAACTCGACAGGAGCCCCAAGGCCAAGGGTGAGGGTAAGACAGAGGACAGGACCCTGGCAGCTGGGGCAAGCGCTGAGGTTGGGGCCCCCTTTGGGCCAGGGGCGCCCCGAGGCTCCTGCAAGTCAGGGCAGCCTTCTGGGTTGGGGGGCAGGAGTTTGGGTGGAAGTGTGTTCCCTGGGGCCAGTGCACCGGGCTGGCAGGGGCTGCCGGTGTGAGCCTCGCCCCTCCCCGCCCAGTGCTTGGGGAAGCCTCACCCCAGTTCTGGAGTGCTCCCCCACCCCTCACCCCGCCCCTCTCTTCTCTTTCAGAACTTTCCAGAACAGCAGCCGCAGTAGCAGCAATGGCCCCGCCTTGGGTGCCCGCCGTGGGCTTCACCTTGGTGCCCAGCCTGGGGGGCTTCCTGGGCTCTTACTACATTCGCGGGGAGGGCCTCCGCTGGTACGCCAGCCTGCAGAAGCCCTCGTGGCATCCGCCCCACTGGACGCTGGGCCCCGTCTGGGGCACCCTGTACTCGGCCATGGGGTAGGTGGGCGGGGCCCCAGGCCGGAGCCTCTTGCCCGCCACGCGCTCCCGGGGCAGGGCAGCAGGCACCGTTTCCTGGCCTGGTCTGCCAAGAGGCGGTGGAGGCGCCTTCGGGACCTGTTGCTTGCACAACGGAACTTTCTTCTCCTGGGAGGGGCGGGCCGGATGGCGCAGCGTCGCACTGGCACCCTGGCTGTTTTTGCAACGCCAGGGGTGCGGGGGTGGGGGAGGAGGCTGGCTTAGACCTGGGCGGCTTCCAAGACCAATAGCGGCAGCAACAGTAACGGCAGTTCTCGTAGCTGCCATTTGTTGAGCACCCGCTCCGTGCCAGGCTGTGTCTGGGTTAATTGGCAAGACCACCCATTTGACAAGGGGTCTGGAAAAGACACAGAGCTGGCAAGTAGGGGCCCTGCAGGAAACCCTGCGACTGCAGGAGCTGGACAGGTGAGGGCGCCCCCTGGTGGCTCTCATGGGAACTGCAACCAGCGGATGAAGCCTGCTTCCTGTCCTCCTCCTGGAATGTTCCCTGCATCCTGAGTCTATGCCAGCCCAGTACAGGGTGGGGCTGCAGATGCCAGGAGCCCAGGGAGTAGGTAGCACACGCCAGGCTGGATGTCCCCCCCCCCCCCCACCGGGGCTCTGACGGGAATAAGATGCACCCAAGTCTGTACACCCTGGGTGTCACGTGGGCACCACCCCCAGAGTCCCAGCCCCTCCTGTGTCCTGCTTTCTCCTCCCTGATCCGGGCCCCGGCACCAGGGTTTCCACCTCATCTTGCTTCGGCCTCCAGGCCGCCCACTCCTTCTTGGCCTCCCTCCACCAATGAGGTCCCGGGGAAGCACAAATGTGACCTTGGTCTCTATCGTGGGACCCTGCGCAGGCTCCCCGTGACCCTGATGAGGTCAGATTCTCATGGACCAAAGAGTTCAGGCTCTGGCCCTGGCCACCCAGGATTCAAATCCTGACTTTACCTACCGGTTGCCTGCTAAGAGGTCTTAAGAGAGTCCCCTCACCTCTTTGTGCCTCAGTTTCCTCACCTGTAAAAGGGGATGATAGTACTGCCCACCTCCGTTTACCATGAAGATGTAACGAGTTAATGTTGGAAAGATCCAGAGCAGTGCCTGTGTGCGTAAGAGCTGGAGGGCGCTGGCTGCCCTGTGCCCGTCCCATCCCTGGCTGGGCCAGGCGCCTCTTTCTCCCTCGTGTGCCTCACGTGCTTTCCTCTTCAGAGCCTGATGATAATGATGGCAGTTATTTATCGAGTATCCCATGTGCCAGGCGCTGACTGAAGCACGGCCAGTGTGTTAACTCACATCCCTGCAGCAATCCTGTAGAGAGAATGAAGGCCCAGAGAAGTCAAGCAACTTCCCTGAGGTCACAAAGCAGCTGGGGCAGAGCATGCCTGAGCCGTCACTGTGTCGTCATAAGTGCGCAAGGCTCCCTGTCCTGCAGACAGCTTTTCGGTCTCTTCCCTGCTGGTGCCCTGACCTGTGGCCTCTGTTTCAGGTATGGCTCTTACCTGGTCTGGAAAGAGCTGGGGGGCTTCTCGGAGGAGGCTGTGGTTCCCCTGGGGCTCTATGCCGGACAGCTGGCCTTGAACTGGGCATGGCCTCCACTCTTCTTTGGCACCCGACAAATGGGCTGGGTAAGTGTGGCCTTGGCCAGTCTTCTTGGTCCCCAGAGATGGCGTGTGGAGGAGTGGCCTTTCCGTGGGGAACATGGGGCATCCCCTCCTAGATGAGGTGGGGGTCTAAAGATGGTCAGCATCTCTCAGAAGCTTAAGGGGCCAGCGCCGTCCTGTGGAGCCCTCCTCGGCTGCTTCTCCTTCAGTGAAGGAAGCGCTACAGACTCCTGATGGATCCAGATGGCCTTGGGTGGGGGGCCATTGTGTAGGAAGACACCACACCCGGTGATGTGCACCCCTCATCCAGCATGGATCAGGCAGGGGTGGTCGTTCCCATTTTACAGATGGGAACACTGAGGCAGAGAGTGAGGGAGGGGCTTGGCTGGGTCACTTAGGGGTGGAATGGAGTGTTCCCCTGAGTGCCGTCTGCGAGCACCCAGCGGGGACACACATCTGACGGGCACGTGAGCCTCAGGCCTCCCTGTCCTCTCTGCCCCTGTGTCCCTGCAGGCCCTGGTGGACCTCCTGCTGACCGGTGGGCTGGCAGGAGCCACGGCCGTGGCCTGGCGTGGCGTGAGCCCCCTGGCCGCCCGCCTGCTCTACCCGTACGTGGCCTGGCTGGCCTTTGCGGCCGCGCTCAACTACCGTGTGTGGCAAGACAACCATGGGCGGCGCAGTGGCCGAAGGCCCCCAGAGTGAGAGCGCCCCTCCTCCGAGGACTGTGGCCGCCCGCCGGTCAGGTGGTACCCGTGGTGGTGGCCCTAATCCTTCCGTGGCCACCAGGCCTGCAGGTGTCTCAGCCCGGGGGGTCACCACCAGCTCCGGAAGTGCACCAGGCCGACTCCTGCCCCACGGACGGTGTCCTGCGCCTTCGGCACCTGCTCCAAGCAAGCTCTCAGACACGAATGTCATAAGCCAAATAAAGTTTGTAGCCTCCTGGCTGTGGCCCTTTCACTTGAGCAGGGGCCGCGGGCCGGGGGGGTGGGGCGGGGCCTCATCCTGTGGCTGGATCTGTCCAGCTGCACCATCCAGACGAGGCTGGACCGGATCAGCGCTCACCCACGCTCCTCGGGCCTCTCCCGGGACCGTCTGAGAGGCGGGGTGCCCTGCCCGGCCTGGGGCAGCCCAGGTTCACCCCGGAGCCCGCGCTGGCTGTGCCGCTGCTTGGCTGGCACGCAGCAGGCCCCGACCTCAGCCCTGCCCACTCTCTAAGCCCCCAGGAAGCTTGGCTGGGGACGTGGGCCCACAGTCGGCGCCTCAGCGCCCTCAGCTGGCCTCGGCCAGGATGGGGCTGGGCCCAGAGCTGGGGACACCGCCCGATCTGTCCCTGGGGTGGGGGGACTCATGCCCACCTCACCCAACCCGGAGCAGCCTCACAAACACCAAATCGGCAGGAGGGCATGGCAGAGGCCGTAAGGCCCATGTCCCCACCCGGGAGATGGCAGTCCCTCACCGGCCTGGGCCTGCCCCGGTTTGGAGATGTCACCCTCAGCTTCGAATTGGGTGCTCAGGGTCCTCTGCAGGCAGCTGCTGGGAGTCGGTGAGGCTGGGGGCCCCCTCCCCAGGCGGGCTCCCCCTGGGGTGGCCACGCTGCTTCCGCTACGAGCTCCCACGTTCCGTGTGCGTCCTGCTTCTGCCGCGCGGCCGCCTGGCGCCTGTGACCTGCCGCGCCTCTTGCTGCCTGGTTTTGGTTGTCGCTCACTCAAATTGGCAACACTCTGGTGTTTCGCGCTGCCGTTTTGGAGGGCCGACTCCCCTCGTTCTGGCCCCACGTGCAGAAGGGACCCACTTTACGACGTCAGGAAGGCTCTGGGAGAGACAGCTGACCGCGTTCTTCTGAGAGAAGGGGCGGCTGTCCTGCAGGGGCCATCGCCTCGCTGCTTGCCCTGGACTCCCGCCGAATCCGATGCCCAACAGGTTATGCTCGCAGGAAGCTGCAGCCTGGCTGCCTGAGCACCTTGGCCAGCGCCCCCTGCTGGTTTCGGAGTCTCCGAGAGCGAGAGCAGAGCGGTCGGACGGTGGACTCCTCATGAGCCGCCTCATTATTATTTCCGACGTCCTCCACGAAGGTCAGGGGGCCCCTGGGCCCCAGCCACCCCTGTGCCTGCCAGGTGTCCTGCACTGAGCCTTGTTTTTGCACTTAGCACTTAAGTGCACCCAAGATTTCTGCAATCTTTTCAGTGACGCTGATGCAGGCTATTTTTTGTCCCTTCCGTTCACTTGTGGGTTTGTTCATTCCTAGCATATGCCACACGCCACGCCCGGCCACAAAAGTGCCTGGCAAAATGGACGAGAGGCAGATGCGCTTTGCCATCTTGTTTGTTGGCCTCTTGTGATGCTGCCCCCATCCCACCCCATCTTCATACTTAGCGCCCTCTCCCTTTCTGAGCTGTTGTCATCCACTAGGAGCATCAGAGTTCTGGCAGTTTCCACGTAGGTTTAGCAGGAAAATCCATTCTGCACGGATGGGTCAAGTCCTTCCGGTTTGTGCTCTTGGCTGCAGCTACTTGGTGCCATTGAAATCTTAAATCTGGGCATTTTCCTCCTTCTGCAGCTGACTGGCCATTAAGGACGCAAGGTAAGGCCATTCCCACAGCCCAGCAGGGCTCGGCCGGCCGGCCCCAGGGGCCAGCCGTGACTGTGGGCATGAGCCGAGCACTTGAATGTGTGGTCGGCCACTCTGAACCCGCAGGTGGAACTGCCTTGTCTCTGGTGCTGAGGGTCTCCTGCGTCGGTGCCAGTCCAGGAGAGAGCCGCCGGGTCTCGGCGCGTTGCCGTGGCCGCGGAGCATCACGGAGGGCCTTTCTAAATGTCACTATGCACATCTTAACCTTCAAAGCTCCGTGGAATTTTGGTACAATCAGTACCGTGGCTGTGGCTCCCCAGTCAACTCGAGACGTCCCGTGCTTACAAATTGTACGTTTCGATGAGTTCTCAACACAAACAAAAGGACTCCCGTGAAGACAGTACTGGAGAGAAGCATTTCCAGGGATAATAACCGTCTCCGTGGCAAGCGGCCGGGGCTCAGGGACGGGGGAGGCCCTGCTCCATGCCCTTCCTTGGGGTGGTCTGCGGTCCACCAATCGGAGACGTGAGGAGAGCTGGAGTGGGCCCTCTGGTCCCAGCCACGCCTGCTCGGAACATCCGGGGTAATCAGGCTTTAAGTGGCCTGGGAATGAGCAGGGCTGCTACCTGTTAGGCATCTGGATGACCAGCCTGGTGTGAGAGCCCATCCTGAGGGGCGCAGGACGCCCCTTGCAGCTTCCTGTCATTAGCTCCATCACCACCAGGGGGCGTCACTGTGCAGGCAGCGGGGCTCACGGCCCCCCCTCCCCGCACCCCATCCCCCCATCAGCTTGCTGGGCACTCCAGCCGTCCTAAGAGCAGTTGGGGTCTCCTCTCAGCCCCATCCTCAGGGTGAGGAAACGGGCAGACAGAGAACCCCGTTGCCTGAGGCCCCAGAAGCGCGGGCCGGAGCTGGGATTCAGGACCAGGCTCCTGGGTGATGCCTGGGATGCCGAGATGGGCCCCAGCTCCGCATCTGTCCCCATGGCGCTCCGCTCTGACGCAGAACCAGTGCTGGGAAATCCAACTTCGGGTTAGGAAGCTGCTGTGGTCTGAGGGTTCCCCCAAATTCCTGTGCTGAAATCCAGCCCCCACTGTGACGGTCACAGGAGGCGGAGCCTTCGCGAGGTCACTAGGTCATAAGGCGGAGCCCTCATGAGTGGGAGCGGGGTCCTTACCAGAGACCCCATGGAGTCCCTTCCCACGTGTGAGGACACAGCGAGAAGATGACCCATGAACTAGGAGGGGGCCTATGACACCAAATCTGCGCCCGCTGAGCCAGGGCCACCCCAGCCTCCAGAGCCCTGAGGAAGAAAGTCCTGTGGCTTAAGCCCCCCAGTTGTGACGCTTCGTCCCGGCAGCCCAGACGGACCAAGACGGGGACCTGAAAGCCTAAACATGATCTCGTTTCTCAAAGCAGGTGTCTTGATGTTTTGGTTCCTTCCACAGCCAACCCGGCCAACAGCTGGCACGCTGTGCCAGCGCTGTGGTCCCGGGTCCCCCGAGAGAGGGCGGCCAGGGCAAGGAGGGCAGACTTCCCTGAACGGATCGAGTCAAGGAGAGGACGGGATGCCGGCAGCTCCCCGGAGAGAACACCCGACACGAGGTGTCCGGCGCTGACACCCGTACGTGGCTGGAGGGAAGGGGCGTCCCGCTCGCCGACGGCTGAGGTCCTGGGTGACGGAGACGGACGGACACAGCCCAGCAGACGCACAGCTGGGGGCACAGTCCAGTCCAGTTGTGCTCCCGGGGGCCCTCTTGGCTTCAAAATGAAACCAGCTCCCCCCACAGGCCCCCCCGGAAAGCTCTGCAGGCGGCTCTCCCTCCCCCCACTCCGGAGGCGGACTCGCCCCCACCGTTAGCAGGGCCTGGGTGCACCGCGGCGACGCCAGACACGCGGACATCTGATTCCGGGTTTCAGAAACCAAATCGTGGAAAGGAAAAGAAGTTTCTATTTACTTCCATAAATGAAAAACTAACAAAAACCTAACACTTTGACTCTAGACTCCGGGGGAAGACGACACCTGAAGGTGACACGAAGTTCTCCCTGCGGTCGTCTTTCTTGGCCGCCCGCTGCCTGGTGCCCTGCCGCCCACACCGGTCCCCGAGGCCCCTCGTCAGGGCGTCCCAGCCCACGTCGGGCGAGGGGGGCGCCGCGGTGCCCGGTGAGGCCTGCGGGGGGCCCGGAGGCGAGGAGGACGGCTTCAGCCAAGTGGAAAGGCAAGAGCGACCACAGGCAGCGGCCTGGGCAGCTGCTGGTAAGGGTTTTGGTCGAGGTTGGGGAGCAAGAAGGTTGGTTCCCAGGTGTTCTGGGGACACAGGGGTGCAGTGTGGGACCCCGACGCCCTGCCCTGGGGAGCCATGACGCACAAGCAGCATCTGGAGAAGAGGAGGCCTGGCCCCTGGGCTCCACAGCTGTTGCCATGGAAACCTGTCCATGCGGACGCCTCGCCTCGCTCGCTCCCTGGAACCCGCCTTCTGCTAACACCCTAGAAACACAGCAGCCCAGGAGCCAAACTCTTTGGAAAAGCCTCTGGCTGAGCAGAGACGGCAGCGAGGGGAGTGCGCACGGGGGGCCTGGTGCTCGGCCCCAGGGGACACCGTCAGGAGGCAGAGGAGGACCCTGGCCCCAGAGGCGGTGCTGGGACCACAGCTCAGAGGCGAGGCTGGTCCCAGGGAGGAAGGGGAGGCTCTGGCAGAAGCAGCTCGGGCAGCTGAGGCTGGAAGCGGCTGGTGAGCACCAGCAGAAGGGCCCGCGGGCTCCTAGGCCAGGCGGGTGACGTGGCAGCAGCTGGGCTCGTCCAGGTACAGGGTGCTGAAGACGTCGTTGAAGAAGGTCGGGTGGTACCTGCAGGCTCGCTCACAGTCCGGGTTGAAGTTCACCTCCAGGATCTGGGGCTGCATCACCTGGGTCCCTGACGGCACAAGGGCACAGGGCATCTCACTCCCGGAGGGCGGGCTGGGGGCCCGCGGACTGGGGCTCGGGGGGAGGCCTGCTCGGGGAGGGGGCCGGGAGCCCGCACACGCCACTGGGAGGTTCGGTTGGTGAGAAAGGAAGCAGAGACTCAGGCCTGGTGGGGGGGGTGTGGGGGGATGTGGGGGAGGGGCTGGGCCGTGGCCCCTGGACCTTCGGGCAGCTGGCTGGGGGCACAAGGGCCTTTTCCTTCCGGACACCGTAGCCCACCGCCCTCCCGCCTGTGCTCTGCCCTGGAGGCCGTCACCCCTGCATGGTGCACCTCCCAGACCAGACCTCCCTGCAAACGTGAGGCCAAGGACAGCCTGAGGAGCACCGACCGGGGTGGGGGGGGGATAGGGGGAGGGAAGCAGGGCTGGATGATCGGCTTTGGCTAAGTGGAGAGGGCATGGTTGGGATTACAGGGCAGGGGGTGCCCTCACCATCTGGACGGTCTTCCCACTTGAGCATGAGGTCAATGGCATACACAGCCCGGGATGAGGCATAGTCGCAGAGGCCCAGGGGCGGTGGCTTGGCGCATGCCACTTGGAACAGCTCCGTGAAGGCCTGGAAGATCTCACCCTGGGGGCAGGGGAGGCTGGGCTGGGGGGCTGCACGGCTCTGCGGCCGGGACCAGCCCCCAGAGCCGCTTTGGACATGGGCTCGCTGCCTCCACCTGGGCTGCGGCCCCCAGTGGCCCAAGACCCCCCCCCCCGCAGTGTCCACATCTCCGCGCCTGGCCGCCCCCTTGGACACCGGCCCCTTGCTCATGCCGTCTGATTACCGTGAAGCGCGCCCCCATCACCCCCCTGCACCCAAGCGGACAGAAGCTCCCAAGCAGTCGCTCTAGGAGGCGGAGGCCAGCCTGTGGCTCCAACTGTGTCCCGGCTGTCCCCTCGGGTTTGCAATTTCTGGCCATTGGGCTGTCCCCACAGCACCCCGAGTCCCCTCCCAAGCACCCCACAGGCCCAGAGGGGGAGGAGGGTTGCAGCCCACACCGTCTCCTTCCCCAGTCTCAGTGGGAGGGGCGGAGACCTCCACGGGCCAGTGAGGGTGAGGGAGGCCCAGCCTCTGCGGCTTTGCTCGGGACTCACCTGGACGCTCTTCCAGGGGAATTCTGGGTACTGCTTCTCAAACTCAGGGATGAACTCATCATAGTGCACCTGTGACAGACACAGGGCTCATCACGCTGTGCACGGGCGCCCCACTGGGCCGGGAGCGGGGAAGTCTGCCCCACCTTAATTTGGAGGCTGACACTTGCTGGGGCCATGTGTTGCCACCAGCAGCCTATCCAGCACCCCCGCCCCTGGGCACAAATGGAAGGCAGGAGACAGTCTGAGCTCTGGATCTTACTATGTGACTCAGGACAAGCAGATTTACTTGTTGGAGCCTCAGCGTCACCATCTGTAAAATGGGACAATGCTCCCTGCTCAGCACTTATTTGCAGGGCTGTCGCGAGGCGCAAGTGAGACGCTTAATGCCAAGGGGTCAGCAGGCTGCAAGGCCCGATGGACATGGCACCATGTGGGTCTCTGCGCCCTGGGGGCAGAGCCTGGACCCGCATCTGCAGGGCACAGGCCGGAGCTCACTGCTCGGTACCAGCTTAAAGTGCCTGGGGAGGCCCAGGCCTCCTCGGGCCAAGACTTCACCCAAAACACACCTGCGTGAGCCGGCAGGAGGCTCCGGCTTCTTCCTGCAAGGAGAAGCCAGGATGGGTTCCCTAAGCCCAAAGTTCACATCCTGTTAGACATGTGTCCCACACACAGGCGCTTCAGGGGAAATGGGGCCCTTGGGACATCACACAATATACAGGTAGGCACTCAGCTGTCTCAGGGACAACTTTCCAGCTGCGTCCTAGGGTCCCGCTGAGGGCTTGGGGTTCCAGAAGCCGGTGGTCAACACAGCCCAGGACCAGAAGCAACAGCTGGGCTGGGCGTGCATGTGGGCAAGGCCACTCCGACGGCACGGCCCCCCCGGAGGGCTAAGAGAGGGGCACGGCCAGGCGTCTCCGGGCGTGTCCAATGCAGCTCGATTACAAATCGTGGAAGCCACACGTGGCCTAAATGTCTATGAGCAGGTGAGGGACGAGACCATCCCAGGGACCAGAACGCCCCCAGCCCCAGTTAGCAATAACGATAGATCTAAATACACGATGCTCAACAACAACAAAAAAGCCATAGAAGGATTTGCTCAAGAGCATTTACGCAAAGACTCTTGCAGCATATGCAAAGCAATCCTTTGAATGATTTCGGGATGTACTCATGGCGGAAAGGATCCGCCTGGGAAGGGCCATCACCCCATCGAGAAGGGTGGCTCCCTGGAGGAGGCAGGGAAGAGAAGGCCGCCTGCAGGCCTTGGGCGGAGCAGCGCGTTGTCCTGCATCCTGCCTGCCTCACACCTGCCAGTGGCCCAGCCCGCAGGCGGGGAGGGCGTCTGGGACAACCCACGAGGTGGTCTATCTCTCCTCCCCTCCTTCCTCCACCCTGAGCCGGCCTCTGCCTCTGCCCAGGCTATGCCCACCTGGCCAGCCAGGGTTTGATGCCCTCACCTCAAAGGGAGCTGTGCCCGGATGTCCCCTTGCTCCCGGTGCCCAGAAAGCACGGGGAAAGGAAGATCCAGGCAGGGTCACAGGCCAGCAGCAGCAGCCGGCGCGGGGCTGGGGGAGGCATGTGATATGCACCCCGTGCCTCCCCACCCCCAGCCGTCCTTGTGTTGAGCGGATGATTCCAGGTTCCGACTTGCCGTAGGGCCCCGAGGGGCTCAGGCACCTCAGACAGAGTTTCAGGGGTGCTGTTCTGAGATTAACGCCGGTACCCGAAGTCAGCTCCTCTGACCGTCTACACAGCCTGCCCAGAAGACAAGCCGATGTGTGTGGGTCTGCACCCGCCTCCCGGGGGGTCTACCTGCTTCAGCACCACTTCCGGGTCATAGTTCATGACAGTGAAATGTTTCTCGTAGTCGTCCAGGTCATCGAGCGCGAAGGGCCTGCGGGAGGAGCGCACAGACACAGGAGGGTCCTGAGCGTGGCCGCGCCGAGCAGGGACGGTGCCCCGAGCGAGCCTGCCGGACGCCTGTCGCCCTGTCGGTGTGAGGGGGCGGCCCCATGGCCCCACAGAGCTTGGGTCAGAGTGACCGATGAACTAACAACTGAGAGGATGCCCTGATGGGCCGGGGACGTCATTGTGAGGCTCCGGGGTCGGCGCCTGTTCTGCAAGGACCGTCCCCGGCGGTGGCTGAGGCAGGCAGGACAAGCGCTCCCACCGGTTACCAGATCCGAGGGCCGCCTGCTGGGCGCACTGCGGGGGAGCAGCTCCGGGCCAGGCTTTCCGGTCCCCGAGGGAGCGAGGGGCCCCGTCGCCCACCCCCAGCCAGCCCCCTAGTTACCGGTTGGAGAAGCGCAGCCAGAACACGTCGTACACGAACAGCGTCAGGGGCTTCACCGAGCGCAGCAGCACGATGTAGCGGATGTCGAACTTGACCTTCCCTACGTCTTCTCGCAGGAATAAGACTGGACTTTCAATGTATTTGGACACGACCTGGACGACACAGACACAGGGTCGCGGGCGGCTCTCACCTCTCCTGGGCCAGGACCCAGTGCCTGGAGACACCCCAACCTCGCCCCATCTGCGTCCGTCAGTACCGGCTATGGGCTCGGTCACCACGTCCTGGACACAGGGGCGTCCCTGCCCCGGTCCCGGCAGCGGGTCCTTTCCCACCCTGGGGTCCACGGAGGGACGTGCACCCTGCACTTGGCTTCTTCCTGGGCTTTTTCACACCCTGTCCAGGCTGCAGAAAATTCTGTATCTTAATCTGCACTTTAATTGAGGGAAAGGATCCCACCAGGTTTTAGGTTTTGAAAACCGAATACAAATTCTCAGCCATAATCGTGCTGACTCCCTGAGTGCTGCCAGGAATCCCCTCGGCAATCATCCCTGTGGCACATGGGGAGTCTGCATGATTATGGCTGAGGATTTGTATTCCTTGGCTTCCGCCCAGGTGCCCCGTGTCTCACAATGAATGCCCCCAACGCTGCCCCTGTGCCCTGGGTCACTGCTGCACCTCTGTCTGGGGCCCCCCAGCGGCTCCCTGGCCTGGGGCACTCAGAGGTCAGACGCATCTGGCGCAGCTCCGACCAAGGGCTCCCCCATCTCATCCGGACAGTCACACAGCCCTTCCCTGCCGCCAGGCCAGCAGAAGGAGTGGTATGTGTGCCGAGTGACCCCACCCCAGGACCCGCCCACACACAGGCTCCAACACAGAGTGCCCCTGGCCGCGGAGCCCCGGGCCCACCTTGGGGGTGCTCTCGCGGTGCCGGATGATGCTGTGGAGGCTCCGGGTGACGTGCGTGTCCAGGCTGCGGGCCAGGTTCCAGGGCTTGCAGATCCAGTGGTTGTCCTGGCCCCTGAGAGCACAGGGGTTGGCTGGGCTGTGCCCCGGGCCCCACCTTCCCAGGCAAAGCCTCCCCAGGACCATGGCAGCCTTCGGGGAGGGGCACCCAACCTCCCGGAGGGAGCCGTGGGAGGTGTCACAGAGGGGACCTCAGGGGCTGGACCTCAGGGAGCAAGAAGGAGCTTGTTCGAGCAGGGGCGTGGAGAACAGTCCGGCGGAGCCTGCTCACAGTCGGTACGAAGCAGGCTGGGGTAGGGGAGGGGTGAGGCGGGGTGGGGCTGTAGGAACTGGATGCATATAGGAGTCTCCACCTCGAGGGGGACTCACCGCCTCTCCCGCTGCTGGAAGTAGCTCACAAACTGGGGCAGCTCGGTGCGCAGGTTGAAGGTACGGGGCAGCCAGGCTGGGCCCTCGGGGCCCCCTGCGCGGCGAGCGATGGCGGCCAGACAGTCCTTCACCGTCAGCAGGTTCTCACAGGGGAACTGGTTCAGCAGCACGCTGGGCCTCTCTTGGCTGAGCCTCCTGGAGGGCGAGGGGAATGCAAGCGGCTCAGGGAGGCAAGGGCCCGGGGCTGGTCTGCCGTCTGCCTGGGGGGGCGGGGGGCTCACCTGTAGTCCTTGAAGTGGGAGAAGTTGTAGAGAATGTCGGCGTCCGCCTCGCTCTGGGTGAAGGTGAAGCGTGGGTGGGTGAGGTGGCTGAGCACCTGCTGGACGTCCGTGTAGACCCTGCAGGGAGAAGTCGGGCTGAGCCGGGCCGCCTATGCCCGCCACACCCCTGGGACTCGGGTGCCCCAGCCCGAGGCTGATGTTAAGGAGGATGAGGCTATAAGTTCGACCCCGCAGTCCGGGGCAGACAGCCAGGGTCAGCCCCCAGCCACTCTGCTTGGCTGCCGTGTGGGCAGCTAGGATTCTTAGGACCCCAGGGCCCCCCTGGAAGGTGAGATCACAGGCTGCCTCACACTCGTCGCTGGGATGAAACGGGACAACCGCCCATGTGGAAGCCAGAAGGATGGACACCTACCGACCTCCCACGGACACGCTAAGGACTCTGCCCGCAGATGAGGCAGCTGGTGTCCTGGGGAGTGTGTGGCCAGGACAAGCGTCCTGGATGTGGCCCCGCTCCACACCAGTGCTCACTGCTGCCTGCCCCGCCTGGCCCTCACTGGCCCCGGGCAGAGGTGAGGGCAGAGCCCGGGAGCCCGGTTGCGGGGTACGGCAGAGACCAGAGAAGGCAGGACGGTGGCCCAGCCCGGGGCAGTGGTCTCAGCGGGGAGCTGAACTGGCCGGCCAGGGGCCAGGCCAGCAGAAGGCAGGCAGTCTGTGGCCGGAGCAGGACTGTGAGCAGGGGGGCAAGACACCGTGGGCCTCCGTGGAGCCTCTGACCCTGAGGAGGAGGGACGCTGGGCAGTGGGCATCAGAAGGGCCCCTGGGCTGGGGGCTGGGGGCTGGGTGCTGGCCTCAGGGCAGGGGAGGAGGGCTGGGCAAGGGGCCCTCGCAGAGGAACGCCCAGGGCCTGGTGGAAGGGGCAGAGCGGACTGTGCTGGCCCTTTGTGGCTGGACCCGGTTGGCGTAGCCTGAGAGAGGGACTCCCATGGAGGCAGAAGCCACTTCGCCCTGGGGGAGCCAGGTCCCGCCTCTGAGCCTGCCCTACACGTGGCGGGGGGGTGGGGGGGGTGGGGCTCAGCACTGACTCTACACCCTCACCTGTACATGGAGTACCTGCTTCCACCTGGGGTCCAGCCTGTACCTGCTGGCCTCACGTAACCCGCTGGCCCACCCCTGCAGACGTGGGGAGAGGCCCCTCCCGGCCGCCCCACGCCTTCACTGTCCCCACAGTGACTTCAGGAGGGGCTGTTGCACGCAGGCCTAGCTATGTCCTCACCTCAGGACCAGAGGGACACTCCCTCACTTTTCACGGCCTTCTCTCTGTGATCCCAAGGCTCTGTGTTTGCCTTGTCCCCAGGAGAGGGAAGGCTTCCCGAGAACCCTCCCCCACCCCCACCCCATGGCAGGCGCTGTCCCAGCAGTCGTGGGAACTCGGGGGAGTGGGGGTGGCCTCATCACGAGCCGGGATGGGAGCTGCGCACCTGAAGATGTGGTCACGGGGATATGTCACTGGGCTGATGGCAAGTGGCAGCTTCTCCTTGTTTTCCTCCAAAATGGCCTAGAAGGAAAGCACTGGCGGTGGAAACAGACCCTGGAGACAGGGAGCATGTGAACACGCCCCTCCCCTGCCCTGTCTCCCAGCACATTAGGGTTTGAGATCTCAGGGGGCACACTCAGACCCCAACCAGAGCCCTCTGACCAGCCCCCCGCCCCCAGGGGTTCTGGGGCTCAAGGCCCCACAGGCGCTGAACAGCCCATTTGGTGTCAAAAAAAATCTTGGGGTGCCTGGGTGTCTTAGCCGGTTAAGCATCCGACTTTGGCTCAGGTCATGATCTCATGATTCATGGGTTCGAGCCCCTTGCTGGGCTCTGTGCTGGCAGCTTGGAGCCTGGAGCCTGCTTCTGATTCTGTGTCCCCCTTGCTCTCTGCCCCTCTGCCATTCCCACTCTTTCTCTCTCAAAAATAAGCATTAAAAAAAAAAAAATTGTTAAAAAAAAATCTTCTCGACGCTCTCTCCACATCACAGGCAGCTGAGCAGGTGTCAAGCCCATCCTGGGAGGAGGTTGCTGGGTCGCAGCGGAGCCCCGAGGTGCCACTCCAAGCATAAGCAGCGTGGCGGTTTAGCCCCGCCCCCCTGATTCTGTGATGGTCCCTTTGAATGGCAGCGTTCATTCATCTCATCTCCCCTGGACTGTGGGCTGGACCAACTGAGTTGTTTCTAACACACAGAAGATGAGTGGAACGAGCAAGCTTGCGGCTCCGGACGGCCCCGCCGCTCCCTGCTTTCTCGCAGATCGCCTGTGCTGGGGTTAGTCGGCCGCCACGTCGCGGGCATGCTCAGCAGCCCTGCGGAGGGGCTCAAGTCGCCGGGTGGGTGAGCGTGAGCGTGAAAGCAGGTCCTCAGCCCTGTCGAGCCTCAGGTGATGGGGTCCGGCCGGCAGCCTGGCTATGTGAGAGGGGCTCCGAGTCAAGAGCTCCACAGACAGTTGGGAGGTGAGATTATAAATGTTTGTTCTGAAGCTGCTGTTTTCGGGTAACTTCTTATCCAGGGACGGCTGGCGAATACCGGCAGCCCCAGGGCCTAGCGCCCAGGCCAATCTACCAGTTTCCAATGGGGAAAAGCAACTGGGAGGTGAGAGCCAGCGTTTGGCCTCGTCTCCTCTTCCTGGCCAGTAGGGGGCATCCCAAGGGGGAAAAGCCCTAATTCGTGAGTGTAAATTCTTCTCTGCAGCCTTAGGTCCTGAGCCCTGAGGTCAGATGGCCACGCCACTGGCCTCTTCTGTGCTGAAGGACCGCACCACCGGGCGGCCTCTTCCCTGCTGAAGGACCGCACCACCGGGGGGAGGTCTTCGTCCCTAAGCCATTCTCAAGCCTTCCCCCTTTGCATGTGCTTGTTCACTAAGCACCTACTATGTGCCACTATTCCACGAGGCTCTGAAACACGCCTCAACCTTAAGATGAGCGATCTCACAGTGATCACCCGGTTTTCCACAGGGACAATTCCACCACCACAGGCTCACGCAGAACTCATCAGAAAGAGGCCAACAAGTCCATCATTGCGGCCTCATCTCTCCCAAAAAGCAGCACTCACAGAACGGCTAACAGCACACGGTACTTCCCGTCCTCACTCGACTTGACTTGTCTACTCCTTCCTGCAACCCCCGGAAGCACCCAGTGAACGACTGATGCGCTGGGGCGGGCTGGGAAACGTCAGCACGGCGCGGCAAGGTTTGCGGCCTTTGCCCACAAGCTATCAGTCCCCCTCACCACCACCCCCGCCCCCGCCGGAACTGGAGCCCAGCTCTCCCACCAGCTGTGGGACCTTCGGCAAGTGACTCAACTTCTCTGTGCCTGTTTCCTCATCCTCAGTAAAACGAAGATAAAAATGGGAACTTAAGTCCCACTGTTGTTAAGGATTACAGTCAAGCACACCCATGGGTGCTAACCACGGGCTCACTCGTGGCCTGGCAGTGGAAAAAGCAGTGGTGGGATACCGGAGGGCAGGGGAGGGAGGAGAGAGGGGCCAGAGTGTTCTCTCTGTCCAGCCCTGCCTGGTCTGGTAGTGGCTATGTCCCTAGAGGCTCCCCCTCTCCTCCCCTGCCCTGCCCTCCTAACCCTAGCTCCCTAAATTGTCCAAGAGGCCACCACAGAGCACCTTTGCTGCCCATGACGGTAACACCAGTGACTACTTGCTGGGGGCCTACTGTGCGCCAGAAAACGCACCGTATGGTGTGTGAGTACAGTGACTTCACGTCCCCGGTGAGGGACGTGTCAGGAGAGGAAGTAACAGTACTGAGTTGGGATTTGTAACCAAGACGGATGGTCCACACTGTCCCCCCAAGTCCTGGCAAGGAGTCCCCCAAAACGAGGAAGAGCTGCATGGAGGACTGGCTCACCCCCAGCTCTGCAACCTCTGACGGCATGGCCCCCAGCATCCGGCCCCCGGGGTCTGGGCTCAGGGCTGGCAGCTCCTGCTCACTCTCCGATCTGAGCCCCTTATCTCTCCAGCAAGCCCAAGCTCTTCAATACCCCCCACACTAGCCAGATGGCACTCAATAACATTTGGTGACTGAAGAATGTTCCAGAAGCCACCAAGCAGGAAGGCCCAGGGTCAGAGATGGACAGTCACACCTGGTAGTGCTGGTCCGGCGGCTCGGGCGTGGAGGAGCTGAGGTCCAGCATGTCGGCAGGGACCCAGGGCAGCAGCATGCACTTCCGGATCAGAGGGTCTGCCTCTCCGTAGGCAAAGTCTCGGGTCACCTCCTCTGCATCAAGACACGTGGCCCATCAGGAGGTGGCGGGAAGCCAGGGCCCGGGCCCAGCCTTCAGGGCCGGCGGGTGTTGGACTTACCGCCCGTGTCCAGGTCCCGCAGGGGCCAGAGCAGCGTGTAGGCCACTTGCTGGGGCATGTAGAAGAAGGGCGCGGTGGCAAAGCTGGGCGTGTCCGAGTGCTGGATGCGGGAGCCGAACTCGTCCATGATGTACCACACCGGCACCTTCTCCTCGGCCGTCTGTAGGCAGAGCACACACAGCAACCTGCGGCCACCCGTCCGCCTGCCTGGTGGCGCACCCTTCCCCCCGCCCACTCAGCCAAACGACCACCCATCTACACCCAGCTCCCAGAGCCTGCAGCGGCCGCCACACGCACCCCAGCCCCTTTAACCATTCTGGGCAGACTGGGACCCAGCCCGGCAGACTGACGGGTGATGGCTGGTGCGGGATGGGTGTTAGACTATGGCTACGGGGGTGTGTCTGGCTTCGTGCGTGTGGCAGGGAGAGGGCGATGGAGGCTCCTTGGAGGAGGGGACATCTAAGCTGAGACCATGAGAAACAACTCTTCTCTTCCCAAACGAAAAGTGGCGAGGGGCTGGAGCGTGAGGGGGACGCTGGGGGAGGGGTGGTTGTGACTGCCAAGGACATACACTAAAGGGACTCGACTGTTCCGGAGCTGCTGAGGGACAACAGAATCTGATGGCACCAGAAGACCGGCAGCCAAGTCATGGAACCCCAAGTCCATGGGTCAGAGACAGGGTCGTGTCCCATGAGCTCAAAGGAACCAGATACACGGGTCCCCAGCCACGGGTGGCCCAAGGCAGAGTAACAGGCCCGTGATGAAGCCACAGGGGCTGAGGGGCCCCATGGGGAGAAGCGTGTCACTTTTGGGGTAACTGCTCCTGAGGTCGGGTCCTGGCTCCCCCGAGCTGCCCCAGGGCCATGAAGGCCCGAGTCCCTGCCCGGCCCCCACCGGCCCCGGCGCCAGCTGCCTGCTCACCCCGTGGGCTAGCTGGTAGGTCTGGTTGAAGCGCCACATCTCCTGCAGCACCAGGTCCACGGCCTCGGCGCTGGGCAGCTCGCCGTGGACCTCGACGCCCATCAGGTTGGCCATGCGGTGCAGCAGGCCGGGCGCCTGCCGCAGCTGCTGACGCGCGTGCTCCACGCGGCACGTCCACGCGTGGTCGATGAGGAAGATGCTGCAGGCACAGACCAGAGGGGGCTGTGAGGCTGCCCCACGGGCGCGGCGGGGAGCGCAGGACAGAAGGGGCTGGCAGGGGGCTCCGGCGTGAGATGCTGAGGAGGAGGGTGGGGCCTGGGGAGGCTTCTCTCCCTCGTCCAATCCTGAAAAAGCCAATGGGGACCCTGCCTCCATCAGTGGGTCCCTGCCTCCCATTGGTGGGTCCCTGCCTCCATCAGTGGGTCCCTGTCTCCATCAATGGGCCCCTGCCTCTCATCAGTAGGTCCCTGCCTACCATCTCCATCAATGGGTCCCTGCCTCCATCAGTAGGTCCCTGCCTACCGTCTCCATCAGTGGGTCCCTGCCTCCCATTGGTGGGTCCCTGCCTCCATCAGTGGGTCCCTGCCTCCATCAGTGGGTCCCTGCCTCCCATTGGTGGGTCCCTGCCTCCATCAGTGGGTCCCTGCCTACTGTCTCCATCAATGGGCCCCTGCCTCCATCAGTAGGTCCCTGCCTCCCATTGGTGGGTCCCTGCCTCCACCAGTGGGTCCCTGTCTCCATCAATGGGCCCCTGCCTCTCATTAGTAGGTCCCTGCCTACCGTCTCCATCAGTGGGTCCCTGTCTCCATCAGCGGGTCCCTGCCTCCATCAGTAGGTCCCTGCCTCCATCAGTGGGTCCCCTGCCTCCATCAGTGGGTCCCTGTCTCCATCAATGGGTCCCTGCCTCCATCAGTGGGTCCCTGCATACCGTCTCCACCAGTGGGTCCCTGCCTCCATCAGTAGGTCCCTGCCCTCCATCAGTGGGTCCCTGCCTCCATCAGTGGGTCTCTGTCTCCATCAATGGGCCCCTGCCTCTCATCAGTAGGTCCCTGCCTACCCGTCTCATCAGTGGGTCCCTGCTTCCATCAGTGGGTCCCTGCCTCCATCAGTGGGTCCCTGCCTCCATCAGTGGGTCCCTGCCTCCATCAGTGGGTCCCTGCCTCCATCAGTAGGTCCCTGCCTACTGTCTCCATCAATGGGCCCTGCCTCCATCAGTGGGTCCCTGCGTACCGTCTCCATCAGTGGGTCCCTGCCTCCCTTCAGCAGGCTGGTACAAAAACCAAATGAGACAAAACATACAACATGCAGACCACACACTAGGTACTTGAGGTCTTGCTGATTATTACTACCCATCACTGTAACAAGCATCTTCCACCTGACTTGGAGCTGCTGGACACGCGCATGCCCCCAGCTGGCTACCCGCAGGCCTGGCACACGGCAGGTGCTCAGCAAAGGCAGACACTGCCCACGGCGGAAGGCCCCAGCAGGCAGCTGCGCACGGGAGCCGTCACTCAGAGCTCTACCCACACGTGCCCGGGGCTTCAGGGCACTTCCTGGGAAACACCAAGGCCTTTTGTGGGAGAGGCATCAAACCTCCACGCCGATGCACACCCGCGCCCCGCGTGCTCCAGTCCCCGGAAGAGCCCAGGGGGTGGCTGCACGGACCTCGCGCACCGTGTGGGGGAAGGCGGCGGAGGGCCAGGCGGGCATTCCTGCCGCCCCACGGGCAGGGCTGCTGGGGCGCCATCCAGAGCCCCGCCGGCCACGCAGGCCTCACCTCCATTCCCTCGAGGAGATGAAAGGAACAGCAAAAGCTCCGGTTCTTCGACTGGATGGCAAGACCAGGTTGGCGGTGTTTATTTCACTGTGCTTACGCTATTTTGTTTGCATGCCCGGCAGCAGAGGAAGATTTATTACTGCCCTCGTGCGTAGAGGTTATGCCCGTGGGATGCAGGGCACCCAGCCAAGCTTCAAGGTGGGATACCTGGGGGTGACCCCGGGCAAATGCTCACCAGGGGTGCTGGACTCAGCACGTGTGGAGGGAGGATGGGGTTGGAGCCTGGCAATCAGGGGAGACCCACGAGGCTCCAAAGAAACGCCCAGGAGCAGGGAGGGCCGTGGAGCTGAAGCCAATGTCCGGGGCTCCAAGCCCAGGGACTGCACCCGCACCCCGTCCTGCACCTGGCTGGTGGCTGCTGGGCCCTGGCCCCTGAGCAGCACAGCCGGGAACAGAGCAGGTGCATGCAGAGGCTGCTGTGCTGAACTTGATGTGAGAGGTGCGCCTGCAAGTTTCTGAGAGACACAGCATGTGGGTGGTGGCACCTGGCTGCTGTCGTGACCCGTGTGGCCTCTCCCGCCCCTCACAGGCTGGTGAGGGAGGCCAGAAAACCTTGTAGAAGAAGAGGCCAGCCAGACCCTTTCCTCCGGGAAGGGAAGACCCTGTCCTTATGGACACGGGGGCCCGGTGACCTCGAGAGGCTGGCAAGTTTCCTCCTTAAGGTTCCAAGAAAGTGGCAGATGGGCCTGCCATGGCTGGAGACAGCGCCTCTCGGCTCCTGGGAGGCAGCAGTCCTGAGGTTGGGTCTTAGCTCTGCCCTATCTACCCTGTGGCGCTGGGCAAGGCCCATGCCTGCTCTGGGCCCGGAGGTCCCCACCGGAGGAGCCAATCAGACCACACTGCTCATAATCCGGGCAAACCTGTTGATGCTTCCTGGGCTCCACCCAGAGACGCAGATCTCATAGGAGCGGAGACAGGTCTCCAGAGGGCCCCCAGGCTCAGGGGGGAGGCTCCGTGCACCCACGCCCACGCTCTTAACCAGCTGTGTGACCTTGGCCGAGGCCTCCCCCTGCCCCACGCCTCATCAGCAAAATTGGAACGGATCAATCGATAGGCATCGCACCTCTGCTGCAGGACCCTGGTGATGGTTCTGGGTGAAACATGACTCGCAGGGGGGGCGTCACTGGTGTGGGGGCCGATGTGGCCGTGGGACACAGCTGGTGGCCACAAGTGCCCATCGTGAGGCTGGCGGAGCCCAGTGCTCGGCACACAGGAAACAAAGGTGCCTGCAGCCTCGGTAACATCTAAGAGGGGGCCCACCCTGAGGGCCATGGCATGGACGACGGGCATCTGGCCTCTGGCTCCTACCTGTTGGGGTTGGCTGCCTGGAGCCCGTTCTCGCTGGTCACGATGACCTTGTAGCAGAGCTCACTGCCGGGGTTGGGCTTCTTCCTCTGCACTTCCCGGGCCGCCTCGGCCTCACTCTCCTCCTCCACCTCCTCCACCTGCATGATCCCGAACATCTCCCCGGCATCGAAAACCTGGGGCCACAGCAGTCGTGTTGACAGGCTGTCCACACCCCCGGCCGGGGGGGCCTCAAGGACCAGCTAAACCCCTCGGGAGAAGCAGGACCTATTTATTAGCCGACTATCCATCTTAGAGGTGGGGAAACGGAGGCTCCTAGAGGTCAGTCAGAGCCGGGACCAGCTATTGTCCAAAGTCCCTCACACCGGAGACCTGGTCTTGGATGCAGGGCTGTGTGTATGTGGCGGAATAGTAAATAGTCTGGTCTTGGCCGCACAAGGGAAGGAGTCCTGAAAGGCAGTGAGCAGCCCCGGACACGTCAGAAGTGAACGTTAAGAGGTGAGGTCTTGGTGGGTCTCACCCCAATTAGACCAGAAGAGCCAATCCTACGCCAAGGCAGGGGAGGCAATCCAGGAAACAGGCGCCCAAGAGCCTCCCAAAGCCACCACGCCCACCCAGACAAGGAGCAGCCTGGGCCTGCACAAAGTGTGGCCTGAGGTTCAAAGATAAGGGCCTTGGTCCTGAAGTTTCCCTGTAAAGGACAATGCCAGCCCCGTGCAGCCGAGTCAGAGTTAGCCTTCTCTCGCCTGCTCCGGAGCCAGTCTATGGGGCCTTGGGCAAGTCACCGAATCTCTGTGCCTGTTTGCTCATCCATACAATGGCAACCTCAGAACCTGCCTCAGAGGGTTGCTGGAAAGATTAAATGATTAAGACATAGAAAGCTTCGGGCACCTAAGCCCGGCCAATGGCATGGAAGCATTTGCCACCATCACTGTTTGGCTCTCAAGCAGTGCTTAGTCCAGAGACAGAGGCTCTCACCCGGGGGGAAGGCATCCACTGCCTTCCAGGAGGGCTGAGTGTTACATCGATAGACCAGCACACAGGAAGTCTCTGGCACAGAGTGGGGACTCCACAAATGCCAGTTCTCCCCTAAAACCTACTTCTCATGACCCTAACAGAAGAAAACTGCATTCCCGGCAGATGGAAACCAGCTACAAGAAGTTTTTTTGTGCTGGGCAGGTGGGCACTTTGGGGCGTGAGGGTGGACCGCTCATGATCTTGCCCGGGGAGCAGACAGCCAGATGGCACAGTGCAGTAAGGTCAGGCCATGTTAAGAGGCGCAGGTAAATGGTGCCGGGGCCCGATGGGAGGGGGGTGTTAAAGCAGGGAAGCCATGCATGGTGGTCAAAGGACACCAGGCAGGGGGCCACAGAAGCTGGGGGTAAGGAAGGCTGTGGAACAGGTGGAATGAGCCAGGTTCCTTGGAAGACAAGGGGAGCTGCCTCAAGCCCAGCCTCCCTAAGCTGTCAGAGCGTGGGCGAGGCTGCCACTTTCCCTTCAGGGCAGAGCTGTCAAAGGACTGGAGTTCACACCCTGGATTTCAATGCAGAACACGAAGTCCCATGCAAGGGAGGGGCACAGTGTGGCAGCACAAGCCCTGGGGATAGAGGGCCTGCCCTCTCCCCAGCTGTGAAGTAGGGGTGACCACGATCCCTTCCCTGTTGAACTGCAGAACCCCCTAAGGGGGTAATGAAGGGGTGTGGTTTGCAGCCAGGAAGTTCCTGGCAGTGGCGGCAGCAGCCGGAGTTGCAATTTACAACACTTCCCACCCTTTCCAACAAAACTGACTAGGGGTGAGGCACCAGGGCCACTGGCCCCGGGGAGTTGGAGGGGCCCCGTTCCTGCTGGCAGGTGCCACCCCCACACCTGGCCCCCAGCCGCAGGTTTCACGGAGAACAATGGATGCAGGTTTGGGTCTGGTAAAGTGATGACTCACGGCTCTGCCCATAACCTCTGATGGCAAGGGAGGGTCATGGAAAAATACTGGCTGCCCCTTGGTAGAGCGACAGCGGCTGGTGTGGAGGGGACGCAGCACTCTGGTGACCACCCACCATGTGCTGTGGCCCTGGCTGAAGCTCATATCCTGCCTCCGGACCCCCCCCCCCAATCCCCACTAAGACTGTGGGAACTGGGGCCCTCTTCCCGTTGGGCTTTCCAGTGGGGACTCCAGCTTTGATGGACCAGTGACTTGTCCCAATGAGGGTTTACTGCCCACGGAGGCTGGCTGGGCTAGGGCCGGGAGGTTCTCCCACACCGTGTGCCTTTCACCCAGCACGAGGACCTTCTTATCTTCACTAACAGACTGGTGGGGTCCCCAGCACATATCTGGGACCAGAGCCAAGTGCTCAGGACATATTGGCTAATTGAGGGCAAGTGATACAGGGGAAGTTCACTGTTACAAGGGGTAGGTATGTACTGAGTGTCACTGACATTGTGCCTTTTTCATATCAACTAGGTGTTATGAGCAGGAGGGTACCAGTGATTTCGACAGAAAAACTGGCTGGCTGCCTCAGTGGGGGGCCTGTCTAGCAGCTAGGCTCGGGGGACAACCTCTTCTTGGATCTGGGGTTCCCTTTCATCACCTGGGCCACTCTTGGCCCAAGGGGGCAGCACCCTCCCCCTCTAGGAGCCCAGTTCCAGTTAAGAAGGCCCTGAGCCGGCCTGTGGGTGTGCTCTGGCTTCAGCACCTGGGCAAACTACTAAAACCAGGGCTCACTTAGCAGCCAGCACCCGTGGGGAGCCCCACTGGAGGCCCAGGCTAGAAAAGGCTGGCGTCCCCACAAAACGGCAGAGAGTCTGGAAGCACATAAGCCCTTTTTTCTGTAGATTCCTTTTCCATCTCCCACAACCTCGGGTTTTCTTCCCTTTGCAAAATGAGGGGGACCCGGGCTCAAATCCAATGATGAAACATTTAAGAAGTCTATGGCCCCGACAGTTCAAGCCTCGCAAATTCACGGGTCATCCATTCTCCCTGAAGGAGGGAGGGGCTGAAAGCAAGGCACAGGTTCCCGACTCTGACAGACCTCAAGAGACTCTTCCTCTTCCTGTGACTCAGTTTTCTCAACTGCACAATGGGCACGAAAAACCTGTGAGGCTGGGATGTGCAAACTCAGTACAGCGCCCGGCGCACAGCAGGAGCCCCAGGCGCCGGCAGGATCGGGGCCACGGGCACTGGGCTCCCGCTGCCCCTCGTCGGCCCCAAACTCTAGGCAGCTCCTAAACTGCCAAGGAGGCAACATCTAAGTCGGTCATCACGACATTCATGCTCTTCGTCGGTGAACCCCCTGTCCGCCTCTCCCGCCTGGTCCCCGCCGCGTCCCAGCGCCGACACACCCCCAGGCCTGCCCACTCGGGCACAGGCGGCCCGGGCCCGGGGCCGCGCCTTCCCCCCGTGTCCGGCAGGCACCCTAGCAGCCCCGGCTGCAGGAGTCGTCCAGGGGCCCCCCTGCCTCCCCACCGGCGCACCTGGCCCGGCTGCCCCGCCGGGGTCCCGCCCGCAGCCACACCCTTCCCGCTCCCCCCCGCTCCGCTCGGCACCCCGGTCCTCCCGCGTCGCCCCAGCCCGCACCTCGTGCTCCAGCTTGTGCAGGAGGCGGCCCCAGTACCGCTCGGGGACCCCGGACGCGCGCAGCGCCGGGCCGTGCAGCGCCGCGAACTCGGTGCGGGCCCGCGCGCCGTCCTCGGGAGTCAGGCCCGGGCCGTCGCGCTCGGCAGGCGGGCGCTCCGGGCCCCCGTTCGCCTCCATGGCGCCCGCAGCAGCGCCGCCGCCGAGTCCCCTCCGCCGCCGCCGCCCGCGGGCCCGGCCCTCCGCCTCGGCCCGCCCGCCCCGCCCTCCTCGCGAGCTCCCCGCCGCCCCCGCCCACTGCCCGGCGCCCGCCCGGCGCCGGCTCGCTGCGGCCGCCGGCAGCGAAGCCTCGGGAGCCGGACCCGGCGCCCAGGCCGCCCGGCCGGCCGAGGGGCGCGTGCGCGAGTGCGTGAACGCGCGGGCCCGCGCAGGGAGGGGGGGCGCGGGCGTGGGGCGCCTTGGGGGCTCGGCGCTGCGGGCGAGTGCGCACGCGCTTCTGCTGGGGGCGGGGTTTTCTCTCTCGCCCCGCGGCTGCCCCGGGGCATGGCGGGAGTGAGGCCGTGCGGCCTCCACGCGGTCGGAAGCGGAAGAGGCTCCAGAAGCTGTCCGGAAAAGGAAACTGAGGCCTGGTGTCTGGGGTGGGCCCTGCACCCACTACACTTTTTAAAAATTTTTTTTCAAAGTTTATTTATTATTGACAGAGACAGAGCATGAGTATTGGAGGGGCAGAGCGGGGAAACACAGAATCCGAAGCAGGCTCTAGGCTCTGAGCTGTCAGCACAGAGCCCGAAGCGGGGCTCGAACTCACAAAGCGCGAGATCATGACCTGAGTAGAAGTCAGACGCTTAACCGACTGAGCCACCCAGTCTAGGCCATACCACCCTGAACGTGCCCATCTCGTCTGATCTCCGAAGCTAAGCGGGGCCGGGCCTGGTTAGTACTTGGATGAGAGACGCGCTGTAGTTTGAAGACTTGCAGGCCCGGGGGTGGATGGGAGGGATTTTGATTTCTTTTGAATGTTTCACCAGATTTCGGTGCCGCAGAATAGTGGTGCTTCACGATATCCGTACCATTGGATTAAAAATGTAAATTTATTCAATTAAACTCAGAGTTGGTGTTTTTTGTTTTTTGTTTTTAAACAAGGGGAGGTAGTGCGATAGTATTTCAAAGTGCGATTACGGAACTTTAGAAAGCATTCTTTGTTCAGTTTTTTCAAGTTTTTCTGCTTTTATAGGGCCACGTTTCATTACCTTGTGGCAATTTTGCAGTTATAATTTGCTACAAAGCTTTAAGGCTATTTTTTGGGGGGTATTCAGTTGCTGAATACTTAAAAAAGTTTTTTTTTTAATTTTTATTTCTAGGAGAGAGAGACAGCGTGAGCAGGGGAGGGTCAGAGACAGAGGGAGATACAGACTCTGAATACTTTAAAAGTTTTGAACTTAATTTGGATAAAATGCACCAGTTCCGCGGACTCCTTCAACGTCACCAGGACACCTAACAGTGGTGTGCAAAGACTCACACTTCCAAAGTGTCTGTTGTTGAGGGGCCCAGAAAAAATCGTTACTGCTGTGCACTTGCGCATTTTTGTGTCTACCATGGCCTTTTTTTTTTTTTTTTTTTGAGAGAGAGAGAATGAGCAGGGGAGGGACAGAGGGAGAGAGAGAGAATCTTAAGGAGGCTCCATACCCAACACAGAGCTTGAGGACAAGGGGCTTGTTCTCACCCCCATGAGATCAGGACCTCGGCCAAAATCAGGAGTCAGTCGCTTAACAGACTGAGCCACCGAGGCACCCCTCTACCATCACTTTTGTCACACAAATTTTGTAGTTCATTTAGTCTAATTATGAAAAAAATGTAAATTTTGGCAACTATGATTTCTAATTCAAATGATGTAATTTACAGCTTGTTTGGGTGACATTATTAAACACACCCAATTCCAAGTACATTTCTGCTCTGGGGGGTGGTTCTTAATTTAGTGGGAATATTAGTCCCTTTCTGCTATGCCAATCACACTTCATATGGGCGTTATTGCAAAAGAAATGCCATCTGTGTTCAGCTTTTGTACTGAATTTACCTGAGTAACACTCACAATAATGTTGGGTTTTTACTTGGTGATGAGACGTGGCCAGGGAGAGAACCGTCAATTCTAGAGACCGTTTTGGTGCAAAAAAAGGTGGTTTTATTAAAGCACAGGGACAGAACCGGAGGGCAGAAAGAGCAACGCTTAGGATCATGAAGCGTGACTGATAATATACTTTTAAGTTGGAGAAGGAGGTTAGAGAGAAAGGAAGTTTCCAAAGGGGTTTCCGTATGTTTTTATTTACTTATTTTTTTAATGTTTATTTTATTTTTGAGACAGAGAGGGACAGAGCTTGAGTGGGGGAGGGGTGGAGAGAGAGGGAGACACAGAATCTGAAGCAGATTCCAGTCTCTGAGCTGTCAGCACAAAACCCGATGCGGGGCTCGAACCCACGGACCGTGAGATCATGACCTGAGCCAAAGTAGGCCGCTCAACCCACTGAGCTACCCAGGCACCCCTCCATATGTTTTTTATTTTTTATTATTTATTTATTTATTTATTTATTTTTTAAATGTTTTATTTATTTCTAGGAGAGAGAGAGAGAGACAGTGTGAGCAGGGGAGGGTCAGAGAGAGAGGGAGTCACAGACTGAAACAGGCTCCAGGCTCCGAGCTGGCAGTCAGCACAGAGCCTGACGCGGGGCTCGAACCCACGAACCGCGAGATCATGACCTGAGCGAAAGTCGGACGCTTAACCGACTAAGCCACCCAGGCGCCCCTCCATATGTTTTTTAAAGAAGACTTACAGGATCCCGGAAATCTGGCTATTGTTAAGCTAAGATTTTGTTTGTTTGTTTTTTGTGTTTTGGTCTGTAGCAAGGCATTAAGGCAGTTGTGAGTGCCTTGAGGATTGTCACACTCTGCCTGTCTCAGATAGTTATGAATGGACTGCAGATCGTAAGGACACTCACTTTCACCTACGTTTCTTTTGCCTGCCTTCTCCTTGTCACTTTGGACAGAATACATTTCCAAAAGCTTAATTTTGATTCCATAAGGTGGATGGAAAAAAATGGAACCATCCATTCCATTTATATATTTTGATATACAATATATTTCATGTATATATTTTGATACACATTGGCGTCCTCTGTGGAGTAATTCCTCAGCCGGTGGAGGAATCTCGCCTCTACAGTGATGGCTTTGCTTTCCATTAGAGGACAAGACAGCTTGGAATTGCAGCAAGTGAAGTTCATGTCGTTTAAAAGAAAGAAGTCATTGGGGCGTGTGGGTGGCTCAGTCGGTTAAGCGTCCAACTTCGGCTCAGGTCATGATCTCATGGTTCTTGGGTTCAAACCCTGTGGTGGGCTCTGTGCTGACAGCTCAGAGCCTGGACCCTGCTTCGGATTCTGTATCTCTCTCTCTCTCTCTCTCTGACCCTCCCCTGCTCATGTTGTCTCTCTCTCTTTCTCAGAAATAATAAGTAAAACACTAAAAAATTTTTTTAAAAAATGAAAGAAAGAAATCATTTGATCTAAATGAAGTCAGGATTTATGGAGTGACACATCAACCGGCTTCTGTGGCTGCACGTGGTGATTCATTTTCTGGGCACAGTCCTCGAAAATAATGATCAACTTTTTTTTTTTTTTTTAATTTCTAGAAGAGAGAGAGAGAGAGACAGCATGAGCAGGGGAGGGTCAGAGAGAGAGGGAGTCACAGACTGAAACAGGCTCCAGGCTCTGAGCTGGCAGTCAGCACAGAGCCCGACGCGGGGCTCGAACCCACGAACCGCGAGATCATGACCTGAGTGAAAGTCGGACGCTTAACCGACTAAGCCACCCGGGCGCCCCAATAATTATCAACTTTTGAAGTAGATGTGATGCTTCTGAGTTGGAATTGTATCATCTGATGTGGCTTGTGGTTAGTGACATCTCATTGGCCCCCATGGTGGAGGGTAAACGTCGACAAATATTTTGTGGAAGTTTTTATTGCATAGTCAACTTTGATGTCGGCCTCTGCACTGACAGTGTGGAGTCTGCTTGGGATTCTCTCTCTCTCTCCCTCTTCTCTGCCCTTTCCCACCCCCCGCCTCTCAAATAAACTTTAAAAAAAGATAGAGAAAGAGGGACGTAATCAAATCCAAGAAATGGAGATTCAGGACTTAATTTTAAATAAAACGTGGAATCCTTTTTTGTAAGTGTCATTCTCCTGAAAAGATTTATTGCACAATAATTAAAAATACTACAGGGGGCGCCTGGGCGGCTCAGTCGGTTAAGTGTCCGACTTCGGTTCAGGTCACGATCTCCTGGTTTGTGGGTTCGAACTCTGCATCGGGCTCTGTGCTGACAGCTCAGAGCCTGGAGCCTGCTTCAGATTCTCTCTTTTCCCCTCCCTGGCTCGTGCTCTGTCTCTCTGTCTCTCCTTCAAGAATAAATAAACATTAAAAAAATTTAAAAAAAGAAAAAAAGGGGCGCCCGGGTGGCTTAGTCGGTTAAGCGTCCGACTTTCACTTAGGTCATGATCTCGCGGTTCGTGGGTTCGAGCCCCGCGTCGGGCTCTGTGCTGACCGACAGCTCAGAGCCTGGAGCCTGTTTCAGTCTGTTGACTCCCTCTCTCTCTGACCCTCCCCTGCTCACGCTGTCTCTCTCTCTCTCTCTTCTATAAATAAATAAAAACATCAAAAAAAAATTAAAAAAAAAAGAAAAAAGACTACTAAACAAAATATAAATAAAAATGCTGCAGATTTATAGATGAGAAGGAACACACTGCACAACCAGAAGTGTTCAGTCTTCTCTACACAATCCGGAGCAGGGCCGCTCAGCCTCAGTTTCCCGCACACACCCTGTGCATCCCTACCCTGTAATTTCCCGCGGCCGCCTGCACCTTGCAGGCCATAGAATGGGGCACAAATCAGGTGGCAGGCAGGCAGGGACCTCAGGACCTCACTGTGAATATTCAGTACGTAACAAGATTATATTGTCACTAGGTAAGTAGGATCTACTTCACTGACCTGATCATCACAAGTAAGAACGATATTATGTTTTGTACCGTGCGTTATAGCCTTATGCCAGTGTAGATAGCATATGTCATACTTCTAATAATTATTTTATTAGGAGCAACTATATGTTCCACTAGCTGAAAACCTACCTGTCCTTCCTGACACCTCCATCTTCCCCCTCTCCACATCAGTGTAGAGTTAATCTGCTCCAAGGGACAGTAAATCCAACTCAAACTGGCTTAAAGATAAAGGGTATTTAGGGGCGCCTGGGTGGCTCAGTCTGTTAAGCGTCTGACTTTGGCTCAGGTCATGATCTCGTGATTTGTGGGTTTGAGCCCTGGATTCGGTTCTGTGCTGACAGCTCAGAGCCTGGAGCCTGCTTTGGATTCTGTGTCTCCTTCTCTCTCCACGCCTTCCCTACTCATGCTCTTTCTCTCAAAAATGAATGAATGTTAAAAAAAAAAAAAAAGGTAAAGGGTATCTATTGGCCAGTACAATGTTATGGACTGAATGTTTGTGTCTACCCAAATTCGTATGTTGAATTCTTAACTCCCCACTGTGGCTGTATTTGGAGAAAGGGCCTGTGAGAAGATAAAAGTTAAATGAGGTTATAAGAGTGGGGTCCTGATCTGATAGGGCGGATGCCCTTACAAGGAAAGAAATAGAAGGGCGCCTGGGTGGCTCAGTTGGTTGAGCATCTGACTCCGGCTCAGGTCATGATCTCACGGTTTGTGGGTTCGAGCCCCGCGTCGGGCTCTGTGCTGACAGCTCAGAGCCTGGAGCCTGCTTCGGATTCTGTGTCTCCCTCTCTCTCTGACCCTCCTCTAGTCACCCTGTCTCTCTCTCTCTCTCTCTCTCTCTCTCAGAAATAAATAAAACATTAAAAAATTTTAAAAAGAAATAGATATCAGAGTACGGTCTCTGCCAACTGAGGACACAGTGAGAAGCCAGGAAAAGGACCGTTACTAAGAACCAAATGGGTTGGCACCTTGACCTTGGACTTCCCAGCCTCCAGAATACAAATTTCTGTAGTCTAAGCTACGCAGTCTGTGGCATTTTGCTATGGCAGCCAGAACTACCATAGGACACTTAACACAGGTGTTCGCAGAGGCTTCAGGTCCAGCTTGATCTAGGGGCGCACCAGCATCTCTAGGATCCGGTTTTCCTATCTTGTCTCTCAGTTCTGTTCTCTCGGCTTCCCCCGCTGCTGGGCTGCGCCCCTGTACCGATGGAAGGGTTGTAGCAGCTCTGGCCGCGGCCTCCCAGAGGTCATTCCCACTGGAAAAGGGAGCCCGAGAGCCTGTGTCTCTCTCGCGCAGTGGTCCCGTCCCGTGAACATGCCTGACCCATCCCTCGGACAGGGCAGGCCCGTTTTGCATTCTCTTCCCCAAATGCAAACCCAATGGCATCGGGTCTCTACCTGAAATGCTGCGTAGTTATCCGGTGCCCAGGGTACCAGCCCAGCCCCTCGTGGGACCCCTGAGCCCTGCTGGCCTCTCCCGCCTCCTGGCAGCACCTTCTCCCTCGCTCTTTGAGTCCTGCCCCTCTGGTGGCCTCCTGCTCCTGCAGCGGGTCGCACAGCCCCTGCTCAGGGGGTGTCCTGCCCCTCCCCCCTGGGGGCCCTTGCCCTCCGCTCCCCTCTTTAATTTCAACTCATTGTTTGGGTCTCATCTGAAGTGGCGCCCCTTTCAGGGGATGCTGAAGGTGCAATTTGATTGACATCCAATCCCGCCTCTGCCCCCCGCGCCCCCAGGAAGAAAGAAGACAGAGAAAGAGAGAGGAAAAAGGAATTTCTGTCCTGAAAATAAAAAGCCACAAGCCCGGGGTGACCTTTGCAATCTTCTGCTGCCCTGGGCTGTGCTGAGGGTGCCTGTAGAACGTGTGTTTTTCATCCTCTCTGGAGCCCACGCCCAAGTCAGGGACTTCATCTGTTCAGCAACCAAAGGGGCAGCAGTCGGCTTCCCTGCCCGGGTGGGGGCGGGTGGGGAGGTAGGGAGAGTCAGGGTGGGGAGCCCGCAGGGAGAGGATAGGCTGGTCTCTAGTCTGGCAGCTTTCGAAGGACATGTGTTCAAACCCACACTGTCCCTTTGTTTTCCTATAAAATACTTGATACAAATAAAACGAGAGGGGAACCCCACGTAAGCTGTTAAGAACAACAGTGCTGCGGGGCGCCTGGGTGGCTCAGTCGGTTGAACGTCCAACTTCGGCTCAGGTCACGATCTCACGGTTCGTGGGTTCGAGCCCCGCATCAGGCTCTGTGCTGACATCTAGCTCAGAGCCTGGAGCCTGCTTCGGATTCTGTGTCTCCCTCTCTCTCTGACCCTCCCCTGCTCATACTGTCTCTCTCTCTCTCTCAGAAATAAATAAAATATTAAAAAAACAACAACAACGGTGCTGCACTTTTCTCCATCATTTCTCCTTCCTTCTCCTGTAAGGAGAGTTAAGTCGAACTTCGGCTCCAGTCATGATCTCACAGTTCGTGGGTTCGAGCCCCGGGTCAGGCTCTGTGCCGACAGCTGGGACCCTGGAGCCTGCTTTGGATTCTGTGTCTCCCTCTCTCCCTGCCCCTCCGCTGCTCAGCCTCTGTGTCTCTGTCTCTCAAAAATAAGTAAATGTTTAAAAAAAAATACTCCTTCCTCACCTGTGTGTGAATGTTTACTTAAGCAATATCTGGTTCAGGTTTGCTTGATTTTGAGATTAAAGATACGGTGGTATTAACTTAGGAAGCTTTTTTTCACTCCACATTGGGGTGTCTTGTTTTGTCTTGTTTAGACCTGAACTGTTTTTAGTCATATTTTGGAATCAAATGTGTGTGTGTGTGTGTGTGTGTGTGTGTGTGTGTGCGCGCGCGCGTGCACTCCACCCTCACAGCACCTCTCCGTGGCCACCAGCCTGGAAGCTCTCTGAACCCCTTATTTGGGGGGCTTTATAGAGGTTTCATTACGTAGCCACAATCGATTAAATCCTTGGCCACAGGTCAGGGAGTGGAACTCAAAGTTCGGATCCTCTACACATGCCTTGGTCTTTCTGGTGACCAGTGGCCAGCTCATCCGGGAGCGATCCAGGGACCCCGGCCCCTAGTCCTTCATAGCACGCAGAAGACATCACACTGGAGACTCGGAGGGTTTAGGAGCTGGATGGCAAGAATTGGGACAAAGACCAAATACCTATTTCTTTTTCTTTCTCTTTTTATATTTTAGAGAGTGCACATGTGTGTGAGTCGGAGAGCAGAGAGAGAGAGAGAGAGAGAGAGAGAATCCCAAGCAGACTCTGCACTCATGAGCTCGATTCCATGACCCTGGGATCATGAGCTGAAACCAAGGTGAGACGCTCGACCTACTGAACCACTCAGGTGCCCCTCAAATACCTACTTCTTATTGTATCAGAGAAATAATTCACGTTCATGACATTTAACCCTTTGAAGTATACAATTCAGTGGTTTTTAGTATATTCACTCACAAGGCGGCATGGTGCGCAAACATCCCGGTGATCCAATTCCAGAACATTTCCATCACATTAAAAGGAAACCGTATACTCATTAGCAGTCCTCCCCAACCAACCCCCCCCACCCCCGGAAGCCACTCATGCACCTTCGTGAACTTGTCTATTCTCAATGCTCCTGAAAATGGAACCACACAAAATTTGGCTTTTGTGATTCGCTTCTTTCACTGAGCAGAGTGTTTGCAAGGTTCATTCACGATTTATTTATTCACTTGTTTTTAAAAGTTTTTTTTTTTTTTTGAGAGGGAGAGGGAGAGACAGAATCCCCAACCAGGCTCCGTGCTGACAGTCCCAATGTGGGGCTCGAGCTCATGAGCCATGAGATCATGAGCTGAGCTGAGACTGAGAGTCTGGTGCTTGGTCAGCTGAGCCACCCAAGTGCCCCGGGCTGCTTTCCTTTTGAAGGCTGAATCCTGTTCCTTTGGATGGACCATGTGTGGTTTATCCTAACACGTTCCTAAATGAGCACTGATGTTCCTATTGGTCAGGACTTGGGCTGCTTCTATCTGTTGACTATTTTGAGTAAGGCTGCTGTGAACAGAGGTATACAAATTGATCTCTGAGACCCTGCTTTTTCAGTTCTTTTGTGTATATTCCAGAAATTTCCTTAGACTTTTATTCCATTAAACCAAAAAACCCAACCAACCAAACAGGCAAAACAACCTTGCTGTTTATTGTCACTTATTTGGAATATTAGTGTCATTTATAAGATTGTTTTCTTTTCTCCTGCTGAGTGCATGACGCCAGGGGATTCTCCACATTCTCGAAGAGAGTAATGGTTATCAGTCTCTTTGGGGTTCTGGGTTTCTTTGAGAATCCAATGAAAGCCATGGGTCATATTCCCAGAGAAACAGATGCATGTGTGTGCGGACACACACACAGCATCGATTGCGCATCTAGTTTTGGGCCCACGGTGACCGTGACTCCAAGATTATAGCCACAGTGTAGGGGCGCCTGGGTGGCTCAACTGGTTGGGTGTCTGATCGGCTCAGGTCATGATCTCTCAGTTCGTGAGTTCCAGCCCCACGTCGGGCTCTGTGCTGACAGCTCGGAGCCCGAAGCCTGCTTCAGATTCTGTGTCTCCCTCTCTCTCTGCCCCTCCCTGGCTCGCGCTCTATCTCTGTCTCTTGAAAATGAATAAACGTTAAAAACAAACAAACAAACAAACAAACCCCACAGTGTAGAGGAAGATCTTTTTCACACTGCGAGTCATGAGGAGCAGTGGAATTTGAAACAGAGAAATTCTACCTCCCGGCAGCTCATTTAGGAAGCTGTCAGTTCCCTGATTTCGGGTGCTCTTAACATGCAGATCTCAAATCCACCACTTTGCCTTCCAGAAGCTGACCTTAGCCCCTTCACTTTTAACCCCGAACAACAGCCAAGGAATGTCTGGAAAAAAAATTTTTTTTTCTGATTCCAGTTACCTTCCTTCCCCTCTGGATGACCTCTGATGAATGAGAGAAACGAACAATATTTAGGTTCATTTCCTGTTTATTATTAAAGTGATTTCCACAAACGTTTAATTACACGCATACGCATGAACATGATGGAGAAAACAAAACCTTGAATACTGGAGGCAATGGAAGGAAAAAACAACATGGTCGCGTTGATATTTGTTACTCTTGCAGGCAGAGGGATTGCCAGGGCGCCCGGACAGGGGGACCGCCTTCCCGGGACCCCCAGCGGAGGCTGGGGGAACAACGACCCCCCGGAGCTGTTCAGATAGCCTGTTCCAAGAGTGGGGTGGACCGGGTCTGCTCAGACTGTTCAAGGTTCTGCCCTGGGCGGAGTGAGACTTGTCCTGGGGATCTATGCGCCCCACCCCCCTTCCCCCCCACCGCCCCGAACTGCACAACAAAGTACGCTGGAGGCGTTGGTGAGCTTTCTTTTGGCCCCTACTTTTCACCACGCTGCTTCTGAGGGACACCCGCATTCTCTAATGTCTGCGCATCTCTCCAGGGTTGGGGGCCACTCCGCGTGAGCCCCCAGCCGCGGCCGAGCCTGCCCTGCGGTGGAAGTGGCCTGTCCACACAGGGGAGAGGCCAGAAGCCGGTCCTCCCCTGAGTTTTTAGCTCCGGGGGGAGAGAAGGGCACTATGTGCACCCCTCCTGACTCCCCGCTCTCCGCCCCTGCCCCCAAACTCCCCACGGCCAGGGCTGACTCAGCTGCGCTTCCCAGTCTGCACAACCGTCACCGATGTTTCACAGGCATTCCCGACTTTGGGTTTAGATGGGCTCGGGTTGGATTCTCACTTCCAGCAATTACGGGCCATTCGCCTCGGGCACGTCCCTGGGCCTCCCAGAGTCTCAGCCTCCACATCGGAGGGGCGTCAGGCCCACCCGCTTCGCAGGGCCATGGGTGGGGGTGGCAGAGGGGGGGACGCAGGCCTTTCAGTGCTTCCGGTTGAGACTTGAGGGGCTCGGTTTCAGACTCAGAGGGCCCAGCCAGGGGCTGGGGAGGCCTCAGAGAAACAGAGGGTCCGGCGTCCTGGGGGCCATGTGTGCGGGGTGCCGGGAGGGAAGGCGTGGCCATGCCTGTGGCATCTCCGAGATGTCCTGTCCACGAAGCAAGGCGGCTTCCAGCCCCCATGCCGCCACGGTGCCTGTGCCTGGCATACAGCAGGTGCTCAGGCAGCCGTGGGCGAATTCGAGCCGTCTGCTCTATGTGTGGATGAGGGGGCCTCTGTCCGACGTCAGCCCTTCAGGCTCTGGCCTGAACGATGTTGGCTCGGCACCGTCCCACTGGTCAGAAGGGCTGAGCTGCCACCACGTATATCTTTGGTGAAGAAAAGGGACTTCGATACAGATACCGTTTACCAGGTTGGCTACATTTCCAGAGGTAAAAAACAGCTGGGTCCGGGGGGAACGAGAAAGGACCCTCCCTTCTGGGGCAGGGACTGTTCTAGACGGGCCAATGGTGCTGCATGGGGGCAGAGGCCGCTGTCCTGCCATGGTGGCCGGGCTCCTCTCTGCCTCTCTCTCTGCGGGTGGGGAACGGCGGCCACGTCGTGAGGCCGGGCCGGCGGCAGCTTCTCCTTTGAGACACGGACTTCGGGACTCCCTCGGTGACCTCTGCCCTGCTCTGCCCCCCTGCCGATGCTCTCCATCTCCCCCCAAGGGTACCAGGGGGTGCTGGAGGGAGGCACTGCTTTCTCCTGAAGGAACGCTGGGCTCTGGCCACCCCCAGGCCGGCCCCAATCACCTTTATCTCTGTGACTGAGAGAGACGTACCAGGGATTCCGCCAGCCCCATGGCTGTGGTCTCTCTTTCTAGAAGCCTAGCACACAGTAAGCGCTCAGCACATGCTTGCTAAATGACTTAACTTAGTTCAGTATCTTCTTCTCCTGCTGGGGGTGGTGGTGAGTGATTATTCAACCCCCAAAATGTCACGTGGGTGCCCACTCCAGCCCCGGCAGGCGGGGGCCTCTTGTGGTGGAAAACGGGCGATCTTGGCCGTGACCCTGGGAGAGTGAGGGTTCAGGTAGGACACAGGGATTTAAGGGGCCGAAGGAAATAGGTTCTCTCTTCCGGATTTCAGAATCAGCCTCTTGGGGCTGTTGCTCTCTGGTGAATTTTTGGCACCGGTTATTGTTTCTCTGTGTGGCCCAAACCAACAGATGGCGGAGGGAAAGCTGTCTGAAGCTGCCGTCTTGGGCCCCATGGCCTCCTGGACTCTGTCACCACAGGGGTGAGGAGGGGCTGGCAAAGGCTGCCCCCGGGGTGGGGGGCAGAGCTGGGCAGAACAGGTCACCACCACTGGCAAATGGCACCAGCAGAGGCGGGGGCAGAGGCAGAGTCTAAGTGGGGCTCAAGAGGGAGGCGAGAGGCCGGCACAAGGCCACAGCCACAAGGCTCCGGCTCAGGCACCAGCACAGCCTGACTCGGGGGGCAGAGGAGGTGACCCCAGCGCTCACTCGCTGAAGGCCCAGCCGGCCACTGCACCTTGAGGCAGGTTCTCTTCCTTTCCTTGGCGTGTTTCCTCAGAAGCAGAGAGCCGGGAGATGCCAGGGGTTCAGGTCCGCCGCTCCTGGGTCCCACCTGACCGCTGTCTGCCGGGCACCTGGTGTAGGGGCACCTTGGGGTGCTTCCCCGGTCACCCCAATGCTATGCCTCGGGACTTCCGGCCCTTGGCACCTGCTTTCAGTCCTGGCCGACTGGGCGAGCTTTGGTTCCAGAAGCTTGTTCCTTAGCTCTTTTCCTTGGAGTTTCTTGACTGGCCAGCCGCTGAGGGTCCGTGCCAGGCGAGGGGCGGTGGTGGCTGGGACAGCGCTGTGGTGGGGACTACTCAAGGCCAATGTCCTGTCCACGAGGGGGGGTGCTCCTTCTGGCTCAGCCCCTGCAGGTCTCCAGTCTCCTGCACCCTCATCCTTGGCTTCCGTTCCTCTTCAGGACTCACGCGGGTCGCGGTCTCCCTGGGCGCAGTCCTTTCTGCGTCCACCAGCACTACCGGCACCACGGCCACCAATCTGCCACCAGCTTCCACAACACGGTACCACGGACACGTGTGTTTTGTTGCCCAGGGAGCTCCCCTAGGACCACCAGGCTCTGTGGACCAGGGACGCTCTGGCTTGAACAGGTGGGACCCTCAAGGTCCCCAGGGTAGGGCAAGGGCTGAGCCCACGCCTGGACGTCTGGTCCCCCTGATGGTGTGGGGAGCACTTTGATTGGGGTGGGAGGGCCGGACGGTGGGCAGCGGGCAAACAGGTGGCTGGGGACCTTGTCTGTGTGAAGGGCGAGGGCCCTGCATCTGTCCTGCTCTGTTGGGGGGACACCGGGCAGGTCTGACCGCAGTGGCGGGGAGTGCCGTGGACTGCGGGCTCCCACCGGAAGGGCTGATGGATTAGTGGGGTTTGCGGGTGGCCACTGCCATAAGCCACCAAGTGGGGAAGTAGGAGGAGCCCAAGAGAGGTCCTCTCTGTTTGGAGAGCTTTAAGGACATGCTCCCCCTACCCTGTGGTTGTGGCCTGAGCCCCATTCTGAATGACACCCGTCTAATTTCTGGGCCTGAGCAACAGATTGGGAGGGAAAATGGGCCTCTTTCTGGAGAGGACTGTGACCTGGGGAGGGCGGTGCTGGCCCAGAGGGGGCTCCCGACTGCCAGTGACCTGCCCACCAGACACAGCCCCTCCCACCCCAAGGTGGACCTGGGCATAGTAGGTGCTGGGGGGAGTGCTGGTCAACCTGGGGATGCATCACCGCTGGTGTAGGTGGCGGCAGTGACTGGCCCCTGAGCTCCGAGCCCATGGTCATGGCCTGTCTTGTCACCGGCCCCCAGACCCCGCTCGCCTGGCCTCAGGCTTCACCAGCCACACGCTCTGAGACCCGGCCGGCGTTCATCCCGGGTGCGGGGGCAGGAGGAGGCGCCTAGAGGCACTTGGGATGGGTGAATTGGGTTCAATTTTCAGACTCTCCTGTGTTACTTGGAATTTTGAATGTTAACCCCCAAAATATAGACCACTTCCTATGTGTGTCCCACAGCGCCAGCAACAAGGACTCAGCGCGGTACGGGCTTTTCTGGCTCTGTCCCGGCGCTGGCTTCCCGGCTGAGGGGCGGACGTGCACCCCTGCCGGACTCCAGACTTTCCTTCTGTGAGGACAGACTCTACGAGGGACGCACGTGGCGGGGCGGAAGGAAGGCTGCCCTTAAGGCCGGGCCTCCTGACGTGGGCCGCCTGCCCTCCCGGGACGGGTTAGAGGAAGGGGTGGGCTCCTGCCTTTGGAGGCCTCTGCGGGCAGGCGGCCACAGCACAGATGCCAAGGTCACTGCGTCGGGGTCAGGAACACGTCCCTTTCGACGCTTACTGTGGGCCCGGTACTCGCAGGAGAGGGTCCAAGGGGAAGCTGCCTTGTACCACATTCCGTCTGAGGGAGACACTCCAGCAAAGGATCGGGACCCAGTTCCCAAAGAACCTGTACTCCAGGTGTGTCCAGACCAGCCCGCCTTCTCCCCACCCTGCAGCACCCCCTACCTCCACCCCTCCCGCAGGCCCCGCCCACCTCCTCCCCCTCTGGCAGGCCCCTCCCACCTCCTCCCCCTCCTGCACTCCTCCTATCTCTCCTCCCCCTCCTGCAGGCCCCTCCTACCTCATCCCCCCTCCTGCACCCCTCCTATCTCTCATCCCCCTCCTGCAGGCCCTTCCTACCTCATCCCCTTCCTGTAGGCTCCCAGCTCCATGGAAAGGGGCAGCAGGCTCCTGGGAGGGGTGAGTCACTTAGGGATGCCCGCGACAGCTCGTGAGGGAAGAGGTGGGTTGCAGTTCATATTTATAGTTACTAAAGAGAGTTTTCCTAAAGTACCCACAAATAGAAGTATATATATATTTATATTTATATATATATAGTACTTAATTAGATGCTCTATCAAGGAAAAGCACAAATCTACAGTTTCCTCCGCTAGCAGCTCTTTTCTGTCCCATCACAGAATCCTTAGAGCCCTGCCACATGGTGCCTGCGTCCTGACCCCGAGGCCGGAGGAGTTGGGTGCGGATCGGATGGATGCCTTGCAGGTGTGGACACGGGCTTATCAGGGCCTCCAGGCACCTTCCCACACCCCTCCTTCCACAGCTTGGCTTCCTGCTTCAGATTAGGCCTCCCAGAGCCTTCCTGGAGAGAGGGGCAGCCACTGTCCCCTCTTGCCTCCGGTGTCCGGGGAGGTCACCTGCGACCCCCAAACGCGCACTCTGACCAGGACCCGGCCGCGCGCCGGCACAGAGCGTCCAGAGCGTCCCGGTCACCCAGGAGAGGGCGCCGTCCTGGAATTGAACTGGCGGAGGGAGGGGGGGAGGAAGAAAGGCTGCCTTGAGCAGTGTTTTCCCAATGGGACGATCCGAGGGGTGCGGGGGGCTGGGGGCTCTGCTTGGACGTGGTCTCACCCCCTCTGGCTGGTCAGTGTTTCCGAAGGGCAGGTGCCGCGGTGACTTCCAGAGGCAGCATGGAGGCCTGTGGAGCCTTTTGGCTTCTGCCGCGGAGGAAAGGCACGCGGCGGTCCCCAAGCTGGGCAGCTCCCAGCATTATTTGTAGGGCCGCAGGAATCGGGACACTTTGGAGCGCAGCAGCTTGATGAAGGACCGCGGGAACATCTCCTTGGACTCCTGGGCTGTGTACTTGAAGTAGTTTTGGGGGTGCGCCAGCACGTCGAAGAGGGCCTTGATGAGCTTCTTGTCCTGCAAGACACGGGGACGCAGGCGGTGAGGCCGAGTCAGGGGCCTGGGGTGCGGGGCCCCTGAGCCTGGCCACTCGCCTCTCCGATGTCGGTGTGGGGCGACTGTAAGGATGGGGGAAGGAGGAAGGGTCTACACTGCTCAGTGGGTTTCAGGATCCCACAGATTCTCTTTGCCGTACATTCCTTTTTGATTTTCTAGTAGTTTATTGGTTTGAACTTGATGGTCCAATATATTTTATTTTAAACGAGTTGTGCAAAACCATACCCAAATAGGGGCTCCTGGGTGGCTCAGTCAGTTGAGCATCCAATTTCGGCTCAGGTCATGATCTCGTGGTTGTGGGTTCGAGCCCTGCATCCGGCTCTGTGCTGACAGCTCAGAGCCTGGAGCCTGCTTCGGATTCTGTGTCTCCCTCTCTCTCTGGCCCCCGCCCCCTGCTCATGCTGTCTCTCTCTCTTAAAGAAAATAAATAAACATCGAAAAAAAACCCAAACCAAAATAAACCTTCAAGTTGAAGCCAGAAAATGTGGAGCCGAGACCCGGGCTTTTGAGGCCAATGGCCCGGGGTCTGAAATCTCAGCCCCGTGTACACGCCAGCTCCTTCGCTGGAGGAGGGTGAGCCTCGGTGCTCAGGGCAGGGTGCCGTGTGGGTGGGAGCAGCCAGCACCGGCCGGAGGCTGTGCACCAGGACTCGGTGTCGCACTGAGACGTGGGCCGCGCATGCCGTCCAGGGCTGCTGTGTCCCGGTGCATGCTGTCTCCCTCCCCCTCCCTCTCACACACGCGCTCACTCGCCCGTGCCCTTGGAACACAGAGCTCTTCCTGTCTGCCAGGCGCAGCGCCAGGCGCAGGGAGGGAATGTCGAGTGGGACCCCCAGTGGAGGGAGGGCTGTGTGGGACTCCAGGAGCCGGTGGCCTGCCCAGAGCGGGGACGCCTAAGCTGAGGGTGGCAGGACAGGTGGACGCTCACGGAGGAGAGCGGCAGGGCAAGAACGTTCCTGACAGGCCGTGGCGAGGGAGCCAAGGGAGCGTGGAGGCCTGAGAGCCACCTCAGAGGGATGCGGTGGCTGCACCGGCCCGGGCCCAGGTTTTGTCGTAAGTGATGGAAACGCTTCTAGCTCTGGAGAGATGCTCCCAGCTGCAGGGGTGGAGCTGAGGGCAGAGGGCCCAGGGCGGCAGGGGAGGGGTGAGGAGGAGAGTCGGATGGACTGGTGGAGAGGCCAGCACGACCCTCTGGTTCCTACCAAACAGAGGGAACTATACAGGCTCCAAAACGTCCAGACCTCATCCCAGGCGCGGCAGCAGCAGGGGCAAAGCCCTCAGTCTGCAAGCCGCCTGCTACGTGCAGGGGTGCACCAGGCCCGGGGCTCAGAGGGCTTGCCTGGGGTCACTCAGCAGCTAAGTGACAGCTAGAACAGGGGGACTGGCCTGGCCCTGCTCTTGTCCCGTCCTCCTCAGCTCCCGGGCTGAGCTGGGGCCAGCCCCCCGGAGCCCGAGCGGATCCCTGGGTCCCGCCTCTCGTGGTGAGAACCGGGGGCCCCGACCTGGCCAGGGCCTGCTTCGCACGACAAGGTGGCTCTGCTTCCCAAGCCCTGAGCGAGATGAGGAGGCAGGCTGTCCCCAGGGCGGGGGCGGAGTCTACCTGCTTTCAGATCCCACCACACTTCAAGGAGGCTGGTGGCGGGTAAGGAAGCCCAAAGACCAGTCACCAGGTCCTGGGCCAGACACCACCGGGGAGCTGGCCTCGGACCTCCTGTCTACAGGGACGGATGTACTGGGGCCCCCCGACTCCCTTCTCCTCTCCTTTCACCCCCCCCGCTCACGTCTCTGAGGGGTTGGGGGGGGGGGCGCAGAGGTGGCCCTGGGCATCACAGGCCACCATTCTGGGACCACAGGATCCTTTCCCTTAAAGAAGCACACTCACCTTTAAAATTTCCTGGTGATTCTCCGAGGCGTAGAGGCGTCCGTCGCGAACGATATCTTCTATTAATTGCTGGTAGTCCTCTGCGAAACCCGCCAGCGGGGAAGGAAGGGAGGTGAAGGCTCCAGGCTCCGCTCCCCTTCCCCCCCTTCCCTCCTCACCCCTCCTCAGCCTCCACCCTCCCCTGCCCACTTTCAGGCTTCCGGCCCTGGCCAGAGGCAGTCCTCCCTCCGAGCCTCTGTGGCCTCCACCCAAACGGGTTTTCGTGAGTTCTGGCCAGCTAGAAACCCCTGCTCGACCCTCAGAACCCTGCTGGGGTGGTGCTTCACGCTGAAGCCCACAGACACCACCAAGGGCTCCCCAGTCAGCACCACCCCTCCCCCTGCGTCTGTGGTCTCTGTGTCTGCAGGGCTGGCCCAGGCTGGGCACACCGCATGGCCACACGCACCGTCGTAGGTGACATAGGGCACTTGGAACCCTTTGCCGCTGTTGCCGTCATTGGACTTGAACTGGATCCAGAGCTTCCGGGAGCGGGAGGTGAAGGCGATGGGCCTCTCGTAGGTCTGGCAGGTCTCGTAGGTGGTGATAGACGTGGGTGAGGCTGGGGGCAGAGCCGAGGACCCAAGTGGCTCGCTGATCAACAGCCCTGCACTCGGCCCCTGTTCTCCTGCTTCGGGCCGAGCACCTCCCCACCGCTCAGCCACCCAGCTCCCACATCCAGTCCCCCACACAGTCCAGCCCTGACCACCACCCTGTTCCCTCTGCCTCAAGTGCCTGTCCTCGCCCTCAACCCCAGTTCCTGTCTCCAAAGGAGACAGGTTTGTGGCTCCCCCTCCAGGAAGTCTCCCTGACTGCTCCATCCTCACACTGCCACGCTCCTGCTCTGGCCTGGTGAACCCTTTGTTATGACCCCTCCCTGTTGGGTTGTCACAGCTCCCCAGGACAGGGCTCATGCCCGCACCCAGCGTGAACCAGGGCCAGGGAGGAGGGTCACATTTGGGAAGTCCCTTCTCCCTGTGGACAGATGAAGAGGGGTGAGCCTGCTGACCCTGGGGTGTGTGGGGACGGCCAAAGGGTCCCTCGTCTCCTCACTGCTCCCTGGGGAGCCTCCCTGAGGTGGCCTGTGGGCGGGAGAGGCTGACCCTCTAGAGTCCAAGCCTGCGGGCAGGATGCTGGGGGCCAGGGACGCTGGTGACAGAGCAGGTGGGGGGCGCGGGGGGAGTGGTCCTGGGCTGGGCTCTGACCCGCCGTGTGACCCTGGGCAGGTGCCTTGGCCATGCTGGCCTCTCAGCTGCACGGAGTGGGTGATGCAGGCACATGGTAGCAAAGATCATGCAGAACACGGGAGCAGAGTGGACAGAAGCCCCTTGATCTCTGTGTGCTCTGGTCTCTGTGCCTCAGAGACATTCCAGAGCCCAGAGGGCAGGTGTGGTTCGTGCCTGCCCGGGTCCACCTCCTTCTTCCCTAACGTTCTGATGGGGCTTGTTCCGCATGGGCCCTATGGCCCTATGGCAGCAGTGGGGGGCTGCGGCCCAGGCACGTGCTATAAAGGACGTCACCTGGTTCCTGGGGGGACACAGGCACTTTCCCGCCTTTCATGTCCCCGCCTGCTGCACCCACTGCCAGGGCCAGCCTGCTGCTCATGGCTGGAGGTCCCTCTGCCAGCCTCTGCCAGGGCTGATGGGCCAAGACGCCGGCTCACGGAGGGGAAGGCTCAGGCTGCCTGACCCTGGGGTGTCCCGTGTGCGCAAAGGCCATGGGAGGCGGACGGAGCAGGGTCGCTCCCGGGGCCTCACCCTAGCTGGCGTGGAGGGCAGGGGGGCCACCTGCGAGTAGACTGGCTCGTGGTCAGCATGGGGCCCAGACCCGGTCAGGTCTTGGCTTCTGCACTCAGGGCGTGCCCCCCGCTCGCCATAGGACTCTTGAGTCAGACAGACATTTGCCGAAAGCCCGGCCCACGGGTGCCCCTGGGCGGCCTGCCACCACCTGCACGTACCGCTCTTCCTCATGACCAGGACATCCCCGCACTCATCCTCAACGGGCAGGAAGATCTCGGGGACCACGATCAGGATCCGGCGCTTGGGGGGCGGCGAGATGTGCCAGACGCACTCCGCGTTGGCTGGGTAGTCGCCGGGGTAGTTGGGGGACTCGATGTAGCCTGTGTAGTCGCCGAGCTCGCCGCCGCAGTGCTGGTCTGTGGGCACCAGGGCCCGCGGGCCTGCTCAGGCTGGTTTGGCCCTGAACGGCCTCGGAGGCCCGGCCTCCCCGGCCTCCCCCCAGCCAGCCCAGCCTCCAGCTGCTCTTCTCACGGGGTCTCTTCCCGCAGGGGCCCTGTGGCCGTGTGAAAGCCCTAGCGAGCCCCACTTCCCCCACTCACTGCACACCCCGGGTGCTGCAGGCGCCAAGTGTGGTCGCCCTCCCCGCCGCGCAGGACGGCTCAGGGTTAAGCGGGCAGCACAGTGAGCAGAGAGACCAGCGTCCCCCTCTTTTCTTTTTTAGCCAAGCTTTAGAAGCCTGACGAGGCCAAACGTGACAGCTTTGTGGGCTAACCAGTTCCTAGCCCTACCCCGACAAAAGAAGTCACCTTAGTTCTGCAGAGAGAACTGAGTGGGAATATTAAATATACGTCATTTTCTTACACGTGTTTATTTGTAGAACTCAACATTTCTGGAAAACTTTTCATTTTTACGCTTATCTTCCAGAAGCTTCTCCTCCTATTGGGTTTCTCCACTTTCACTCATTAGGACATTTGAAACCCTGTCTCGGGGCGCCTGGGTGGCTCAGTCGACAGAGCGTCTGACTCTTGACTTCAACTCAGGTCGTGATCTCACTGTTCGTGGGCTCGAGCCCACAGTGGGCTCTGTGCTGACAGTGCGGAGTCTCTTTCTGCTCTTCCTCCCCTGGCTCTCGCTCTCTCCCTCCCTCCACCCCCCAAAATAAATAAACTTAAAAAAAAAAAAATAAAACCCTGTTTCCGTGGAGCTCGGCCCCTGGAGGCCACGAGCCGTGGGGATGCCCCGGGGAACAGAGGCACCTTCCGCCTTTAGGATTAAGTCTCCTTCGTGGCCCTCAGGCTGCTCCAACTCCCCCCTCCCCCCACCCCTGCTCTCTGCAGCCCCCTTTCAAAGGGCTAAGTGGTTGGAAGTCAGTTAGGGGAAGGGGACGATAGTGGAAAATCTGTCCCCAAGGACTCTGAAAAATGAATTTCTAAAAGAATATCTAAAATAAAGGTCGCATCCAAATGACTTGCTAAGCGAGGGAGCAGGATGTCTGCTTCCCAAACTGTCTCTCGCTGCCCCGTTTCCTTTGGCTACAATGAGCTCCTCTGAGACGCGAGAAGGCCGTGTGTTCGTTGCCTCGCTGATATGCCCCGAGCATCGCCTTCCTGTGCCCTAGGTCGTGTGGGCTGTGTCCACTTGGCAGTCGGGCCATGCGTCGCCTTCAGAGTGGCACAGCCTGGGCCTCGGCAGCTGCCCCGCAAGTCCCCCTGGGCACGGGGCCTGGCTTTTCCCTCCACAGACCCGGAGCCCGAGGCAGGGCCTGGCCGGACACAGGGGACCAGGCTGCCCTGGTGGGCGGGTGCCACGTGGAGTGGATCTGCACCAGAGCAGGGATGAGTCCCCGTGTCCCGCAGACACCGCGTGAGGGGAGAGCCCCCCTGCCCCCAGCAACCGCCCCCTACCCCAGCGCCCTGGCCGTGGGAAGAGCTGCACCTACTTTTGCAGTGCGTGACGTTGGTGGAGCCGTCCGAGTCGGTGCTGGTGTCGCCCGGGCAGGTGACGCAGTGGTTCTGACCGAACTCAGGCTGGTAGGTGCCCACGGGGCAGCGGATGCAGCGGTGGGTGGTGGTGTCGTAGTGGTGGCCGGGGGAGCAGTGCACTGCCGGGGGGGGGGGGGCACATGGTGGGGAAGGGCGGGGGGTGTTCTCCCCAGGGCCTCCCTGCCCCCAGGCGCCATCTCGGCACAGAGTTCCACGCCCTTCTCTGCTGCCCGGTGACCCCCTGCCGCGTGCGCCCTGTCCCGCCCCTGTCCACCCCTGTGCGTGCGTTCGGGGGCAATGAATGGGACACGAGATGTAAGGCCAGGCGCGGGGCGCTCCAGAGGTGCAGGGGTTTTGCGTGGAGACTCAGCTGGCTGGGGGGCTGTCTGCAGGGAGGGAGCGGCAAAGCGCGGGCCCAATGTGGGCTGTGCCGGTGCCAGCTGTGGCCAGAGGGGAGGTCAGAGGCCATGGGGACAGGCTTCTGGGTCCAGGGGTCCTGCTACCCTCTGTGCTGAGAGAGGGCCCCTGGTGCCCGGCATGTCCCTGGCCGTTGCTCTGGGGGGGGGAGGCAGGGGCCTGGGGCAGGGGTAGCAGTGGAGTGGCGAGAAGTCATCGCTCAGAGGGGCTGGCAGGGGTGGCCTGGGCATGAGGTCAGGGACAGAGCACTCAGGTGCTCCCCAGGTCTCCTTGGAGCGCCTGGCGGGACGGAGCTGCTGTGACCCGGGGGGGGGCCGTGGGGCAAAATGAGGGGCTCTGGCCATGTGGGGGCGATGGGTGTTTGCTGCACATGACCGGGGCCATCTTCTGGCAGGAGGGCATAGGATCGAATTCGGGACAGAGGCTGGGCTCCGGGCAGAAAGTGGGGTCACCATGCAGATGCTCTTCCTATGCAGAGTCAGTGCCCAGGCCCGGGATCCCTAGCATGAGCAGGGGAGGGGTGAGTGAGGCTGAGTCGTGCTGGGGCCACAGGGTTGTGGGAGGTGTGGCCTGGGAATGGACTTGGCTCTGGCCTCGATGGGAGTGATGATTGGGGGCCAGCGGGGCAACAGACGGACCTAGTGGGGTTCAGGAGAGGGCGAGGGGGGAGAAGCAGAGTCCAGACTCTGCTTGTAGCTCCTGCTACAAGGTTCCCAGTAAGGAGGGGACGCCTGAGGGGAACTGGAGGGGGGTGGGGCTGGGGAGTTGGGGTTCTCCCGTGTAGAAGGGAGGCTTCAGAGCAGTCTGTTCCCAGGAACAAGGGGGTCAGTGAGTGGGCAGAGTGGACCCAAAGGCCATGGCGGACGGAGCGTGTGGAAGGGGAAGCAGGCTGGTCAGGGAGGCGTGGTGAGCGTGGAGGGGAAGGTGCGCTGGCCTGCAGGGTCCCCGCAGCCCCGGCCTCCAGGTGAGCTGAGAGGCCCCGCCCCTCCGTCCCTGCTGCCCCCACATTTCTTCACCCCCCCCACCCCAGGCTTCCTTCTAGCCAGGCTCAAAGCTGCCCTCTGCAACCACTGTGCTGCCTGCCTCTCCCGTGAGACGTGCGGGCGGGCTTGCGTTGAGCCCCGCGTCCCTGTCCTAGCGTGCGGCACGGCGCTGGTCACCAGCTGCCCCTGGGAGGCTGCCACGCCGGAACCGAGAGGTGTCGAGGGCAAACGCCCCTGAGCAGCTCAGCCCGCCTCACCTCTGGCCTCACACTCCTGGAAGGAGGCTGTGCCCTCGTGCTTGGTGAGCAGCCCTCCTCCGCAGGGGAAGCAGCCCGTGCGCCCGGGCTCCGGCTGGTACGTGCCCAGGGGGCAGGCCTGGCAGGGCCTGAAGCCATCCGCGGAGAAGGAGCCCGGGGAGCACTGACCTGGAAGTCAGAGGTCACGGCTCAGGCCGGCCAGTGGGGGCGCCTCACTCCAGACCCTGCTCCGAGCCCTCACCTGCCCCGGGGAAGGGCACTAAGGGGTGGCACTGGAGGGCCCCGGCTCCAGGCTGGATGTTGCCAGTGACTCGGGTGCCATGGGACCTCGGCCGGGCCTGGCCTGACCTCTCCCAGTGGTGAGAAGGGCGCGGGTTGCAGAGCGCGTGGCCTTGCCGCTGAGCTGGGATGTGCACGGTTGGAGGAGGCCCTTCCATCAGAGGGGCTTCCCCCGGGGAAGGGCCACACTGCGCCCTCACGTGAGGAGTGGGGGCAGCGAGCTCCAGGCTGGCCTGCCCTGTCTGTCCGCAGGGCGGGGCGGAGCAGAGGGAGGGGGTCTGTGAGGCCACCGGGCAGACAATGGGAGGGGTCGGCACATCCGGCAGGAAGTTGGGATGTAAGAGGGTACAGTGAGTGAGGGGTGGGCGGGGGGCCCCCTCAGCCTCTCGGCCCAGATCCTGAATGCTCTGTTCCTGCCCTTGGCTACTCTCTGCTCTCAGTCACCTTCCCACTAAAAGCAGACGCCACACTCCTAGAGGGCACAGGCAGCCAGCCGGCAGAGGCTCAGGGTCGGGCTCTGAGCTCTCCCGTACCCCAGAGAAGGCAGGCTGCGGTCTCCCCACGTCCTAAGGAGCCCCCTCACCCACCCTCGTGGGCACACCTTTCCCCACCCATTCTCCTGGGTGGTCCCCATGATGGCCCGGGAAGGGAGGCTGACGGGTGGGGGTATGAACCCATTTCACAGATGTGGTTACGTGATACGTAAATGGAAAAGCCCTTTGCAAACGAAACCATGCTTGGTAAATTAAAAAGAGGCTTTCCGAGCCATCTACAGGGCAAACTGTAAAGTTCTTTACATAGAGTACAGTTCTTGCCGAGTATATGGGTCCCCCTCCCCCGCAAAGCCCTTCGACGATGAGGCGGTGCTCCTCACAGCGTAACGAGTTTGGTCAGCCAGAAAGCACTGTGTGCCCCCGTTACAGACAGTGAGGTGACCTGTAAGTGACCGAGTGTCTGCAAACTGTAAAGCCCTTTTCAAACTACATGCTGCAATTTTCAAGCGTGCTAGGTTTGGCCCGGTGCTGGTGGGCACACGGATGCGCGGGTCTGCGGCGCCCTCTGTGAGTGCGGCCACGTGGAAGCCATAGTGGGCCCTGCGGACGGCGAAGAGCTTTACAGAGCGGCACCAGGTACCAGGCCTTTGCTTTGGGGACTTCAGGAGAGAGGGGAGGTAACCCCAGCGCCGCTACCCCCAGCCCAACCCCTCCCTCCAGGGGGGGCCCCGCACTCGCCTCCACATTCAGACACGTTGCGGGCCCCGGCTAGGCCGAGCCCGTCGCTGCTGGGGCATGGCGTGCAGCTGAGTTGGCCGTCCCTGTCCTGGTAGGTCCCCGGCGCACATGGCACACACTGGCCCGGCTCTCCGCTGAAGTGGGTGCCGGGCCCGCAGGCCACTGCAAAGGCACAGTGGAGGGATCACTGGTGGCGGAGGTGGGAATGGTGGCCGGGCGGTCTGTCTCCCGGGCTCCGTCCTACCTGATAGGGCACATCCCTCGTCCCTGCGGCTCAAGGCGCCCAGACCCATCGCAGGAGGGGAGGAGCAAGGCAGCAGCCACCTGTGGAGGCCTGACCCTGCTGTCGTGCCCCGTCCCGGCCGCACCTGCTCAGCGTCCTGGGCAGACGCTTCCTCCTCAGCCCTCATCCTGCCCTTCAGCCCTGACTCCTCGGCCTGCGTGCCGACTGCTTCCTGGACCTCCTTTGTCCAAACCGAGCTCTCCCCGCTCCCCTTTCCTTCCTCATGAGGTGGAGTTGCCCTCTGAGGAGCTGCAGGGTGGTGCAGGGGGCGTGGGGGTGGTGGTGACAGGGGCAGGGAGGGCTGGTGGCTGAGGGTCGTCCAGGGACGGGGGGCTGAAGGGAGGGCCAGTTGGCTGCATCGAGCAAATAAGCAAATGAGGAGTAAGGAAACTGCCTGAGCAAATAAGGAGAAAGGGAGCCGAATGCTCCTCTGGAGGAGATATTTAGAAAGAGAGGAGGTTAGAGAGAACCTTGCGATACTGAACTGGAGGTTCAGCTGAACTGGTGTGAACTCTTGGTTTTATAAAACACGCACACACGCACGCGTGCACTCTGAGGTACACATCTACACCTATATACACTTACGTATGTGCGTGAATGCACATACCTATAAACCTGGGCTTTCTCGTTCCGTCCGATGAGAGTGCCTAGATGCTCCGGTAGGAATGAGTACCCCACCCCTGGCTTCTCCATATCTTCTTCCTCCTCTAGGGGTCCAGGGCCCTGGCTGATTCCAAAGGTTGGGGCAGGGAAAGTCCAAGTTTGGTGCCCGAGAATCCTCAGTGAGTGACAGAGGCATGGGGCATGTCAAAAAGGACGTGGGGGCCAGTCTGATGGGGCACCTACAGACTTCAATGGGGGTGACCTGAGCACGGACCTAAATCACGTTAGGAATGGATTACAACCCGTGAGTAAAAGCGGAATCTCTGAGTCCGCATTGACATGAACACACAGACATGTGGATACGCAGGCAGATTTAACAATGAGGGGGCGCGCAGGGCTCTTTCTTACAGGGGAACGCTAACTGGTGCGCAGACAAGAGCTGGCGGGATAGGAGAACACGGCTGGTAGCCGCGGTAGAGGTGCTGATCTGGCAGGAGCCACCACTGGGGGAGACGGGCGGCTGGGCAGGGGCGTGGCTGATGGGGAGCAGGATGGGGGTGCAAACTCAGAATACATCCCAGGAAAATCCTCACCAGTTACAGAAGGAAAAGGGTGAAAATTAAGGTGGAGGCACCAGCGGTGGGCTGGGTCAGTATCCTGTGCCTCCGGATGGGGGCGCTGCAGAGCAGGCGTTGGTGTGGTTTTCCTGCCGAGAATGGGGGCTGGAGGGGGAGGCTGCTGAGGGTCCTCCTACAGCACTTGGGGACCGCAGGGGCAGGAGGGGCAGGGGAGGAGCGAGGGACTGGCCCAGGATGAAGGGGTCCGGGGAGACAGGACACTAAATGTGGAGGACGGGGGTGTTGTGGGAGGAGCGAGTGAAATGTAGTGGGGGTGGTGCCTGGACGGTGCTGTGAGGGCCACACACGTGCACACACACACCCCAGAGGGCGCGAGACACACACGGGGTATCGGGATGAAGAGAACGTGGAAGTTCCTTGTGCTGCCTCGCGATATTTCTGAACGTTTGAAAGGACTTCAAAATAAGCTATTAGAGGTAACAGAACGCCGCCGCGAAGGCCGTGGTCCTTGAGCCCTGTCCGCTCCACTACCCAGCAGTCCTTCCTTCCCCCCACAGGCTCCTGAGCCCCGGCTTTTCTCCACTGGCTCCTCAGTTCACATCCGTGGCCCAGCCTATGCTTTGCGCTCCAGAATCTTGGCTCCCACCAGCCATTTGAGGTCTTCACATGGACGCCTCAGGGGCGTCTGAGCAAACCGGGACAGACACAACGCCGCCTCTCTGCCAGCCCCGCCGCCCCAAGTTCCCCATGCTGCCCTTGAAGGCTCTCCCCTTTGCCCCCTGCACAGTCACCCCTGCAGAGTGCACTTGCAACGTGCCTCATCCCTTCCTGGCCCACTGCCAGCTCACAGCCCCCAGCCCCCGGTCAAGGCTTTACCGTCTCCCGCCCGGCCTCCCCACTGGTCCTCACTCCACGAAGCCTTCCCCTGATGAGATGGGGGTAAGGCTGCTCCCCTGTTTGATCGGGTCACCTGCTGCCTCGGCCTGGGTCCCCGCTGGCTGCCCTGGCTGAGCTCCTGCTGGGGGCCTGGCCTGGTCTGCTCCCTGAGGCTGGTGCTGCAGCCCCGGGCCGGGGGGGGTGGTGGGGGGGCTCGCCTCTGCTGCATCTTGGCTCTGCTCCTCCTTTGCCTTCAGCTCCTATGCTGCCTCTGCTGGGAAGCCTCTGGCCACACAGACTAGGCCCCGTGCACCCCCCTCCGCCGCCCCTTCACTGTGGCCGTGCCCGCCTGTGCTCTCCCTGTCCCGCCCGTCCTCAGGACCCTGGCGGGGGTCAGATGTGCAAAGGTCCGCCTGGCAAGAGCCTTGCCCAGGGCCCAGCACCCCGGGAGTGCTCTTCAAACGACGGCCATGGTGATGCGCACCACGGGGCTCTGTGGCAGGCCTCTGTGTCTCCCTGTCCCCTCCCGAGGTGTCTGTTTACCCAGGCCACCCGTGGAAGGAAGGGCAGAGGGAGTTTGGCTGGTGGGCATCCCAGTGGCCACGGGCAAGGACGCACCGCATTTCCCGTCCTGTAACACCTGGCCCGTGCTGCACGCCCCCTGGCCCTCCAGGGCCTTGGCCGGCCACTGGGCCATCGCGTACTCTGTGCCTGCGACCTGGATGGAGAACTGCTGTCGGCCGATGGATTTCCGCAGGGTCTTGATGGCGGCCTGTAAGCTCTGCTCCGCGCGCTTCCGCATGCAGTCGGCCTCACAGGTTTCTGCGGGGGCGAGAGGGACTGTCACTTGCAGGCCCTCGGAGCTGCCTCTTCCCGGCTGCCCCTCTGCCAGGCCTCTGCCGAGAGCATGTTCTCGCAGCGGCCACAGGCCCCATGGCTGCGTCCACCTGACGGACGAGGAGACGGAGCATCCGACAGGTGTGACCCACCCAAGGCCGCCCAGCGGGCCTCTGCCACTGCGACGCGTCACCTCCCCAGGGCACAGCGCACAGACGGGCGCCCCTCCCTGCTGCTCACATAGCCTTGAGGCTGCCGGTGTTCCCAGGATGATGCCCAGCTCTCTGGCCTTGAACCCAAGGCCCCTTGTGGCGGGGGCCCCTCCTGCCGCGCCGGCCCTAGCCCCTAGTCCTCCGACACCCACTGGAACTCCGCTTTTTGGCCGCCCCGCCCTGCTCGCTGCTTCCTGAACAGGCTCCATTCCCTCTGACCACTGGGCCTCTGCCAGTTCCATTCCCTCTGACTGAATGCTATTCCCTGCCACCTCTTCTGCTTGATTTTTGATTTCAGGTCTTGATTCACGTGGTGACTCTTCTGGGCTCCTGTCTTGGGGAGACACCTCAGCTCTGTGCCCTGTTTGTTCTCAGGCCCCCACCACCCGGGGTCTCCCTTGGCACCGGCTAGTTTGTGTGCCTGTCGCCAGGGGTGCTGCCAGCGTGAGGACCTTGGTCTGGTCCCCTTTTCCCACAGTGCCCAGGGCCTGGGCACCCACAGCTCACATCTGTTGACGGATCTCAGAAAGCACTGACAAGAAACAGAAGCCAGCACTGTCAGCCCCCTTCCGGAACCTGGGAAAGACAGGCCCGTGGCTCAGTGGTTCTCGAAAGGCTATGGGCATCAGCCCTTCCAGGCCCCAGTTAGCGCACAGGGGGTGGTGGGGAGAGGCCACATGGCCATCACTGAGGGCCCCTGAGCCCCGTGCCTCCTCTTCCATCCTGGGCTACAGGCACTGACCCGCACCAGTTCCCCCAGCTGTCTAGCAGGCCTCTGCGTCCGGTGGCTGGGGCTGGGGGTTGGGGGGCCCAGCCTCCTGTCCTCAGGCCGCTGCCAGCCTCTTCCCCCCCAGTCCTCCCGCCGAGGCCCTCAGCAGCCCCGCCCACCTCCTGAGGCCTCTTCCACCTTTGCCTCCACCTCGAACTCTGCCGTGATGTGCGTCACCTCCTTGGATGGGGACTTCCGGCCACGGCGCCTCTTCTTGGAGGAGTCACACTTGAAGCTCACAAAGGTCACGTGGCAGTTTTCTGGACAAAGACGGGACTGCTGTGGTAATGGTGGCACGGGGCGGGAAGCAGGGTCCCGCTTCGCCCGATGGTCCGTGGTGCAGGTGGGGAAACTGAGGCCGCAGAAGGCCAGGCTGGCTTGAGGTCTTGCGGCGGGCTGGCGGCCGAGCCAGGCCCCGTGCCAGCCCTCCTCAGCCTGTCAAGCCGCTGTGGACGGAGGCGCCTACGTGGCTCAGCTCCGTGGGCCGGGGCCAGGCCAGGTCTGCCTCAGTGCTGTGCCCTGTTCGGTCCGGGGAGGAGTCCTAAGGAGCTTAGGAGATCTTTGTGGAAACAGCTGGGATGCTTTTCTTCTGGGCCCTTCTCATTGGGCTTTCCCTACGCTAACCCCTGACTCCCAGCCTGGAACGTCCTTCTTGGCTTCCCTCATTCAAGGACGAGCCCCTGTGTGAAAACTGTGAGGCCTCCTGGACACAACGAGGCTGCCCTTGCCCCGGGGGAGCTCCTCTAGCCCACCCTGGCGGAGGCAGGGGCGACAGGCCCCAGGGATTCTGGGGGACCTGAATTTTCCACCCAAATGCTGGCCTTCTTCCCAAGGGACACCACCATTGGCTATGGTGCTCCAGGCATGGCTCCTGGGGCTCAGGGACCGTGATGATGAAGACAAGGAGGGGTAACCAGCCTTGGAAACCCAGGCCCTGGCCCCTTGGCTCCCAGCTCCCAGGCACAGGGACCCCCGCCGCCCCCCATGAGGGTTGGCGCCATGGCAGCCCACTCACCCAGCAGCGGCTGCCTCGGGGATTCCTTTGGTGGCTCCTGGCTGTGGGCCCAGAGGTGGCACTTGGCATCTCGGATCTTGAAGCGGGCCTTCTGCCTGATGGAGGCGGGGGCACCTGGGGAAAGCCCAGACCCCCCCAGTGGCGGTCTCTCCTGTGGGCAGGGAGGCGGGGGGGGGGCTACAGAGGGGACCATGAGAGGGACAGATCCTGGGGGGTGGGGCTGGGGAGCCTCCACTGCCTCATTTCTCTCCCCGAAAGGCCCGAAGAAGGTGGGAGCATGGGCGGTGCGGTCAAGCTCAAGCCAGGGGCCACCCAGCCAGGGATCTCCTGTGGAGGAGAGAGGGCGGCCTCCCACCTCCTCCCCCAGCACCCAGGGCACGTGGCTCATGCTGTTGGGAGAAGGGGGTTAGAACAGAAGAGAGAGGGGAACAAGGAAGGGAAGAGGGTTTGCAATAACACAGATGCCCCCAAACTGCTGATTCCCTAAGCAAACTCCAGTGGCTAGTACTGAAGAAGTGTCACAGATACTCGGAATCACACCTGTGCGCGTCCAATGCACACAGATGCCCTGTATCACTGGATTCAACATCCCAAATGGGAAAAGCTGCAGAGACACAGCCTCCTGCCTCCGCCGGGCTGACCGGGACCTGGCTGGTGGGTCCCAAGGGGCGCAGGGGTGGCCTGTGCCTCCAGTACTTCCAGGACTGTGTGCTTGCAGTACATGCGGGTCACTTCACTGAACTGGAGTCTGAGACCCATAGGCCCCTAGCACCTCAGGGTCACTGAGGCCGTGGCCCAGAGCCTCTGAGCCAGAGGGACCCTTCCGTGGTTTGCTGCCCCTGGGCTGGGACTCAGCCTGCAGCCTGGTGGCTCGGAGGTCCCAGCCCTGCTCTGAGCTCCCCAATGCCCTGGAGCACCAGCGTCCCTCCCTCTTGCCCTAGTATGGTGCTGGTCCCCAGGGGTCACCGGGGCTACGCAGCATGGGCAGGCGGGTACCTGAGCAGCTGGGCCCGGCGCTGGAGCCGGTGCTATTGTGCTTCTGCTGCGTCTTGCCCTGGAGGCCCGGGACCCCGCAGCTCAGGCTGTAGCTGTTTTCCGAGTCTGCAGAGAGGCCAGTGGGGAGATGGACGTGGCTGCCCCCACCTCCCCGTCAGTGTGCCCCGATCCTAGAGGCCTCAGAGAGATGGCTCTGGGTAAGTGGCTGGGGAGGGAGGGAGTCCGCTGCACTTGGTGAGGGGGAGGCCGTGGGCCACGGAGAACCAGACAGCGGGCCGGGATCACTCAGTGATCAAGGGAGGTAGGAGCGGGGAGGGAGCTCATTCCTAGGGTGGGTTCTTTCCTGGAGAACAGAAGGGAGCAGGGGCTGGACCTGAGGGAAGGAAGCCCCCCACTCCCTCATCCCTTCCTGGGGATGGCTTCTGGTTACCTGGCACGAAGAGTGAGTGGGCCGGGCAGAACAGGGAGCACCTCTCCACGCTGCCCACCTTGCTGCAGGACAGCTGGGCCCAGGGTGAGGCCTTGGCGCGGGAAAGGCACCTGCCCGTCTCTGAGGAGAGGGAAGACATAGAGCAGGTTGGGGGGGCTGGGAGAGGAGGCTTTCTGGAGGCCCTGCCCCTGAACATGGCCCATCAGGGACTCCCACCACACCCCTGTCCCGTGGCCAGACCTTGGTGAGAAGGGGCTGGGGGATGGCAGGGTCCGGCCAGTCCAGGACAAGGTTCACACCGCTGGCCCAGACTGAAGGGTGGGGCTGGATTCTCCAGGCAACTGTCCGTGCCTCTCTGGGTAAGGGAGCAGCTGGGAATGGACACAGGCTTCTTGGCAGTGACCGACCTCGAAGCATGTGAGCTCGTGGTCACTGGGAGCCCCTCTCTGGGGCAGCCGCTGGACACCGCCATTAGGTGTCTCAAGATGTCCCGACCTAAGCTCCCCAGAGTTTCTCATGTGATTTTTAATCTTTTGAGGATGACAAAGTTCCCCGGTCTCCCCGGAGGAGACTGGCAGTTCTGCAGCCGTGGTAAAATTGGAACAGATTTTGTAGACAACTAGCTGGTCAGTGACACCTGGCTGAGATGAACACACCTCTGGAAGTGTCACACCCAGCGTCTGTCGCCGATGGTCGAGCTGCTCCAGTGGACAGGCCGACATAGGGGACTTAGTTGGAAAAACAAACTGAGGTGGGAAATTGCCAATCTGGAGGATCTTTGACACGTGGCTGAATGTTTTCAAGGAGTCTTAGAAAAGGAAATAATCTAGAAATGAAAACAAACTCCTGGCCCTCCAGATAAAACATTTGGCCCCTAATAAATACAAGACCCAAGAATCAAGAATCTTGAAATAAAACCCCCTGCAGAGAGCACAAGTCAGAAGGAGCGGTGCTCACGCTGGTCAAGACGCAGCAGGACAACCAGCGGCAAACTTCCAGGGGGATGGCACCCCGCCCCCCCGCAGTTCCCCGGACGGTCTCTGAATTCCTAAAGGGGACCGTCGGTGCCTACTGGTGGACAGCAACACTGCCTTCTGTCGATAGGGGGCGCGCGCTGGGGGACAAGCCACCCGGGCCCAGAGCATCCTGTGTGCTCTTGCTGGGACACTGAGGGTGCCAGGTGCCGCCAGTCCCTTCCCCGGACAATTTCTCAGGGTCCCATTTGCCTCGAGCAGCCTCTGTTCCCCGTGAACGTGGTGAGCTTCCCAGGCTGGCTGTCCCTCAGCTAGGATGCGAGTTCTCTACCAGCACGGCAGCAAGGGGGTGGATGGGATGTGGGGGTGGGCAAAGGGGCACCCACACAAATGGGCTCTTGGCGCTGGTCGCTGTGCTGCGTCCGGAAGTCCTTCGTCTCTGGCCCAAGGGCTCCAGGACTTCGAGGGCTCCCCTGGCGCCCGAGAAGCAGCAGCGGCCTCGCCTACTAGCCGTACGTGGGCAAAATCTCTGACCCCACTACGTGCACCATCAATTCCACCATCACGGAGCACCAAAGCCCAGAGGAAGGCTTGAAGTCACCATCTAACAAGCAAGAGGGAGGGCACATGGACTGGTGATAAGTGTAAAAAAAAAAATAGGTAAGAATGTCTGGTTGCGGGAGAACATGGAAGAAGATAGTAAGAGGCAGCTCTGGAAGTGGATGAGAAGTTGCAGAAGGCGTGGGGGCCATGACCTTGATCTGCTCTGGTTTACTAAATCAACCACTCAAGTAGTGGGACTTTAACAAGCCTCGGTTCTTCCCCAACTTCACACCTGCAGTGGTTCCTCGGGGACCATTATCAGAAGACACCCCTCCCTCTGGTGGGTCAAAGCTCCTCCCCACATAGCGCGGCAGGATCTCCTCGGCAAATGGAACCGCCAGCTACAATATGCCTATGCATTATACACCTGAACCACACCTGTGAGGTTAGTTTTAGAAGTCCCGGAAAATCCTCCTACATAATTCAAATTACAGCTGATAGGAGCCTTATTATACCCACGTTATATAGGATTCAAAAGCAGGATCCCGGGGCATCTGGGTGGCTCAGCTGGTTAAGTCTCTGGCTTCAGCTCAGGTCATGATCTCATGGTACATGAGTCTGAGTCCCACCTTGGGCTCTCTGCTGTCAGCACAGAGACTGCTCCAGATCCTCTGCCCCTCTCTCTCTATCCTTCCCCTGCTCGCTCTCTCTTTCTCTCTCTCTCAAAAATTAATAAACATTCAAAAAAATTAAAAACCCCAGGATCCCTGGGGCAAAGCTTTCACAACATCAGCAGAACAAATGGAACACAGTCCAGGAAGAGTCCAGACTGAGGGTTCCCAGGCTGTTGTACATACATATTTTTTTGGTACGAACATGCAAAAGTTGGGCCATGCTCTCAGGATGCAAGGTCAACCACACGGCAAGCATCGTGACCAAGGTGTGTCCTCCCTGTCTCAGGCGAACACCTTGGCTAAAGCAGGTGGAGCATCTTCAAGTCTTGTCCCAGAAAGAATCACCTTTAATCCGAGGACATCACATGCAGTACGATCGCCACTGTGAACGGAAAGCACTCAGTATTTTTTCTGCTTGTCATTGAAGTAATTATGGTGCCTGGTTCCTGGTTCCTTCTCATGTTGCCACTGAAAGACTCCTACCCCTTCCTGAGGGGTCTGTACTTTGGAAGGTGTTCATATCCTGAACAGATCTTTTGGACATTCCAAGCCAAACCCCAGCTTAATATTGTTTGTTTGTTGAAGGCACCTGTCTTAAAAATGAAGAGGTTTAAAAATTCACATGGAAACTCAAGGGAAGTTCAAGAACAGCCAGATCAATCTTGAACACAACAAAACTACGTTGCAAGACTCTCACTTTGTGATTTAAAAACTTACTATAAAGCTTCATTAACCAAGGCAGTGGAATACAGACATAAGACAAATAGATCAGTGGAAAAGAGAGCCCAGAAACAGACCCACACATTTACGGCCAATTGATTTCTGGAGGATGGCAAGGTCATTCAATGGGGAAAAAGAATGGTCTTCTCAACAAATTGTACTGTGACGTCTGGATAATCACACACAAAAGAATGAAGTTGGATCCCTATCTTACACCATATAAAAATTAATTCACCATGGATCAAAGACCGAAGAGCTAAAACTCTAAAGCTCTTAGAAGAAAACAGGTGTAACTCTTTGTGATTTATGGATTACACAAGCAGTTTCTTAAAAATGACATCCACACATGGGGCGCCTGGGTGGCTTAGTCGGTTACGCGTCCGACTTTCGCTTAGGTCATGATCTCGTGGTTCGTGGGTTCGAGCCCCGCGTCGGGCTCTGTGCGACTGCCAGCTCAGAGCCTGGAGCCTGTTTCAGTCTGTGACTCCCTCTCTCTCTGACCCTCCCCTGCTCACGCTGTCTCTCTCTCTCTCCTAGAAATAAATAAAAAATATTAAAAAAAAAAATGACATCCACACCACAAGCAACCAAAGGTAAAAATAAGTAAATTGGACTTTATGAAAAGTACAAACCTTTGTGCTTCAAAAGACACCACCAATAAAATGAGAAGACAACTCTCCGAGTGGGGAAAATTCCTTGCTAATCCTACATCTGGTGAGAAACTCCTATCAGACTGTATTCAGACCTCTTACAACTGAACAATAAAGACAAATAACACAATTACAAAATGGGCAAAGGACCTGAATAGACATTTCTTGAAAGAAGATCTACAAGTAGCCAATAAGCACATGAAAATGTGTGCAGCACCGTTCGCCATCAGCGAAATCCGCACCACAATGAGAAAGCATTTCGCCCCCATGGGAATGGCAGGAATCACAAAGTCAGAAAATAACAAGTGTGGGTGAGGACGTGGAGAAATTGGAACCTTACCCACTGTTGGTGGATGTCAAATGGTGCAGCCTCTTTGGAAATCAGGCTGGCGGCCCCTCAAAAGTTAAGCCTAGAGTGAACCGCACGACCCAGCAATTCCACCCCTAGGCGTCTACCCAAGGAAATTGAAAACATATGGTCACACAGACATGCGCACATGACTCTTACAGCAGTATTCTTCCCAACAGCTCCAAACTGGGAACAGCCCAAATGCCCATCAGCGGATGAACAGATAAACAAAACGGGGTATAACCATGCAATGGAATATAACTGGATGGCTAAAAGGAATAAGGCAGTGCTACAGGCTACGACTCGGGCGAGCCTTGAAAACATTAGGCTAAATGAAATAACAAGCCAGTCACAAAAGGCCACATGTTGCATGATTCCACCTAACATCAAGTGTCCAGAATTGGTGGATCCACAGAGACAGAAGTAGATGATGTTCGCCTACGGCTGGGGCATTGACTGTTACTGGCACAGGGTTTCCTTTGGGGACAATGATGCTCTAAAGTGGCCCGTGACCGCACAGTTCTGTCCTGAGCTGGTCACCAAACAGGGCCACTGTATGGCCTGTGAATCATATCTCAATAAAGCTGTTGATAAAAACAAAACAAAACAAAACAAAACAAAACAAAACAAAACAAAACAAAACAAAGCAAAACAAAACAAAAACCAAAAGGAAGAGAGACAATACTAGGCTGGATGCACAAGAACTGTCCAGGCTGGAATCAAGCCCTACGGGACGTGCGGTGGCTCTGGTGGCCAAGCCTGTGGCCTTCTCTAGGGCCCGCAGAATTGCGGAAGATAAAGGGTGGATATGTATACTGATAGCTGTGGTGTTCGACCCAGCAGTGCTTTGGAAACAGAGAGGTTTTCTGCCCGTAACCGAAACAAGGAGGCGCACCGGATGAGGGATGGGAGTCAGAGGAAATGCTCCCTCGATCACCACGCTAAACGGGCTGCTCTGACCGTGATCCCTGGGCGAGGACTTTCCACTGCGCTGAGAGGCGGATCCGCAGAGAGGTGCCCGGATTCACACGTTTGCCTTCCTGCTCTGAAAGGGGCCCCAGGGGAACAATCGCGTGGCAAGCTCCCTGAGAGTGGTACCTGGCAGAGCTGACACTTTCTTTAAGACAGTTCATCCCAGAAGGGACACATCGGCCGTGGTGGCAGACGACGCGGTGAGAAACTCTCCCAGGACAGCGCAGGACCCTCAGGGACCCCTCGGGCATCTCCAAATGGGTCTCACGGGTTACACGTGTGCACTCACAATAACCACGTTTCCTTTCTGAACGATTCAAAGCGGTTGCTTGTTGGAAAAAAGCCCTGCACTCGTAGGAACGAAAACATACTAGACCTCGTGTTCCTTATTTGGGATTTCCAATTCCTTTATTTAGAAATACGCAGACACCTTTTACTGGGACGGTTATTCATGAATCCCTCAAAGGGTTCACTGTCTTTCTACCCCATATCTTTGGGGAAAGCAGAGGTGGATTTTTGTGAAGTTGCAATTTACAGGTCTTAAGCCTGGGCTCTTGAGGGAAGTTCCAGAAGCTGACTGCACACAAACCAGCTGTGTCCTGAGTCTCAGAACACGTAGGAGGGCTTACAAAACTCTCACCTAAGGCCACTGGAATTAATTCTTCCTGAAGTTTGCGACCTCCACACGCTACATTGCCTAACCTTTGTTCTCCGTTCTTTGGGTCCTGCTCTCCCACTTTACGCATTTAAGGTTTACACGTGTGATTTACCCTGTCACGCTTCCTTTGCCAATGATAATGGGCCTGGCTCCTGGCCTTGCTAGTGACAGCAACCAGCCTAATTCTTCACATCAGATCTCCCAAACTCTTGCTGGGGGAATGGATGCCGAAAAACAGGATATAGTGTGTTACATACGCCTTACTAATTATGACCCTCTTCATAGACCATACGGAGGAGAAGGAAAACGCCCTTGCACCCGGAGAGGTGGATTCTCCTCTCTCGCAGCGTATCCGACTGGTTACCACGACCCAGAACCCACAGACAATATCCCTACAGCCACACGGAGGTGGGTGCCATCGCTTGGATAGGATCTGGCTCGTCAGGACCCCCAGGACCACAGCCGCCTGTCCCGTGGGGCTCTCAGACTGTCCCAAGTGGGTGGCTCTCCCAATCCATTGCTGCCTTCTTGTAAACCATCTCACGCTAGAGCACGCTTCCGAGGGACACACACAGCACCTGGTGGAGCAGAGTGTGGAGGCCACCGGTCCCATCCACAGGAATCGGACAGCTCCAAGTGGTCATCAAAAATGTGCCCCTCACGTTGGGCGGTATAGTAAATAACACAGCCCGTGGCCTGGTGTGGGGGGCATGACGAACCAGTCTGTCTTCCTAGTGCAAGCAGTCATGGCTAACAGGAAGACCTTGGATTTTCTTTGGGCTGACTTGGGGTGTGTCACTGCCAGCCCTTCACCCCGAACCTGGACTCACAGCAGAGGTGAGGTGGGACACCCCACACGGAGGTAGTAATGGAAAGCAACACTGAACCCTGAGCGTGGACTGAGGGAGTTGGAACCAGTTTTCTTGGTCAGCCCTGGGCACTCTTAGATCGTGGGTCTGGAGGACCTTCCAGCACCTTCTAGTTTTCTTGGTCAGCCCTGGGAACTCTTAGATCACTGGTCTGGGGGACCTTCCAGCACCTTCTAGTTTTCTTGGTCAGCCCTGGGCACTCTTAGATTGCTGGTCTGGGGGACCTTCCAGCACCTTCTAGTTTTCTTGGTCAGCCCTGGGAACTCTTAGAACTCTTAGATCGCAGGTCTGGGGGACCTTCCAGCACCTTCTAATAAGGTTATACTTGTTTATGTCAGTCACCCCACACCCAGTGTCCAGAATGCTAACTGCTTCTACGTCATCACCACGGCGCTAGCAGATGACTCAGGTGTACAGAATGGGGTAAGATCACACGGACTGACAGTGACAATCAGAGCCCCAACGGCTCTTTGTAGAGGTCGGAGGCAGTGCCAAGACCTGACAAGCCCCAGGGGGCTCTCCTGCAGCGCGGACGGAGGGCGGGGTGCCAAGGGGTGCTGAGGATAAACGCACCCCTTCACCCACCCCTGAGAAGGCTCCGGCCCGCACTTTGGTAACAAGTACATACCAGACCCAGCAGGACCCTCCTCAGCCCGGGGACACGTCTCTGAAAGCGGTCCATCTGTGACAGCCCCAGGCTTGGGCAGTCAGCCACCCGGGCAGTCACGTCAGTCGGGGAGCACGGGCGCAGTCCACGTCAGCCGGGGGAGCACGGCGCAGTCACGTCAGTCAGGGGGAGCACGGGCGCAGTCACGTCAGTCGGGAGCACGGGGCGCAGTCAGCGCCAGCCGTGGGGAGCACGGGCGCAGTCACGGTCAGCCGGGGGAGCACGGGCGCAGTCACGTCAGTCAGGGGGAGACCACCGGGCGCAGTCACGTCAGCCGGGTCAGCACACGGGCGCAGTCACGTCAGCCGGGGGAGCACGGCGCGTCACGCCAGCCGGGAGCACGGGCGCAGTCACGTCAGCCGGGGAGCACGGGCGCAGTCACGTCAGCCGGGGGAGCACGGGCGCAGTCAGTCGGGGGAGCACGGGCGCAGTCACGTCAGCCGGGGAGCACGGGCACAGTCACGGCCAGCCGGGAGCACGGGCGCAGTCACGTCAGCCGGGGAGCACGGGCGCAGCCACGCGCCAGCCGGGGGAGCACGGGCACAGTCACGTCAGTCAGGGGGAGCACGGGCGCAGCACGTCAGTCAGGGGAGCACGGGCACAGTCACGTCAGTCAGGGGGAGCACGGGCGCAGTCACGTCAGTCGGGGAGCACGGGCGCAGTCACGGCCAGCCGGGGGAGCACGGGCGCAGTCACGTCCAGTCGGGGGAGCACGGGCGTCACGCCAGCCGGGGAGCACGGGCGCAGTCACGTCGTCGGGGGAGCACGGGCGCAGTCACGTCAGCCGGGAGCAGTCGGCGCAGAGTCAGCCGGGGAGCACGGGCGCAGTCACGTCAGTCGGGGGCAGTCGCAGTCACGGCCAGTCAGGGGAGCACGGCGCAGTCACGTCAGCCGGGAGCACGGGCGCAGTCACGTCAGTCGGGGGAGCACGGGCACAGTCACGCCAGCTCAGCCGTCAGTCAGGGGGGAGCACGGGCGCAGTCACGCAGCCGGGGGGGAGCACGGGCGCAGTCACGCTGGGGGTCAGCCGGGGCACGGGCGCAGTCACGTCAGTCGGGGAGCACGGCGCAGTCACGTCAGTCCGGGAGCACGGGCGCAGTCACGTCAGCCGGGGGAGCACGGGCGTCACGTCCAGCCGGGGGAGCACGGGCGCAGTCAGCCGGGGGAGCACGGCACAGCGTCACGTCAGCCGGGGGAGCACGGGGGTCGTTAGTCACGTCAGCCGGGAGCACGGGCGCAGTCACGTCAGCCGGGGAGCACGGGCGCAGTCACGCTAGCCGGGGGAGCATCGGGACGTCAGCCGGGGAGCACGCAGGCGCAGTCACGTCAGCCGGGGGACACGGGCGCAGTCACGCCAGTCAGGGGGAGCACGGGCGCAGCACGTCAGTCGGGAGCACGGGCGCAGTCACGCTCGGGGGGAGCACGGGCGCAGTCACGTCAGCCGGGGAGCACGGGCGCAGTCACGTCAGCCGGGGGAGCACGGGCGCAGTCACGTCAGCCGGGAGCACGGGCGCAGTCACGTCAGCCGGGAGCACGGGCGCAGTCACGTCAGTCAGGGGAGCACGGGCGCAGTCACGCCAGTCGGGAGTCACGGGGGGGAGCACGGGCGCAGTCACGGGGGAGCACGGGGCGCAGTCACAGTCAGGGGGAGCACGGGCGCACTCAGCCGCACGGACGCAGTCTGGGGGAGCACGGGCGCAGTCACGTCAGCCGGGGAGCACGGACGCAGCACGGCACGTCAGCCGGGGGAGCACGGGCGCAGTCACGTCAGTCAGGGGAGCAACGGGCGCAGTCACGTCAGTCGGGGGGAGCACAGGCGCAGTCACGTCAGCCGGGGGAGCACGGACGCAGTCACGTCAGCCGGGGGAGCACGGGCGCACAGTCACGTCAGTGGGGGGCGGGGGGAGGGAGCCCGCGCACAGCCCCTCCCGAGCCCACAGCTCTGGCTGCACGCCCTGACCGCCAGATCTTCACCTCCGTGACCCTTCCCCCCCAGGTCTGTTTCTGTGCCTTTGATGGACACCAAGAGTGCTCCATCTGTGTCCCCTCTTCTGCAAGCCCTGCTTCCCGTTAGCCGCACCCCCGGCGAGGTCGGCCCGGTGCCGCTCTCCCTACCCTGAAAGGCCACTGCCCTCCCACGCAGCACCAGGCGGAAGGGGGGAAGCCAGCGCCCAGGCCCTCCTCGGGGGTCCCCGAGCCGGCCCGCCCCACGGCACTCACCCACACAGTCCTTCCGGTTCCAGTGCAGCCGCCTTCCCAGGGGACAGACACACTCGTAGCTGCCCTTGGTGTTGACACAGCCCTGGTCGCAGCTCCCGTTGTTCATGCTGCACTCGTCCACGTCTGGAAGCGCAGGTGGGGGTGAGGGCGGGGCCCCCCGCGACAGGACGGCCCAGGATCCCGACCCCGACGGCAGCCCCACACCCTCCTCGGACCCAGACTTGCGGCCACGCGTCACACACAGGAGCGCACACACACGCAGACACCGCCCGCATCCCGCCCTCCAGGAACCAGGCGGTCTGCTGAACTTGAGCAGCTGGGCCCGGACTGGGGGCAGGGCAGAGGAGGCACAAAATTAAAGTGCCAAGCAGGTCCCATGGGGCCGGATCACGAGGCTTCTCTCACCAGGGCTGCTCCCTCCTGTGCCCCGGGCCCCAGCGGGAGAGAGGCCGCCTGTGGGCCTGAGGCCCCCGCTGGAAATGGGGACGGGCTGGGCCACACTCATGCTGGGGTGCCTGGCTCTGAGCATCTGGGTGGCCTGGATTTGGGGGGCGGCAGGCCCAGGAGAGTCGGCGCCCCCTGGAGCCAACCCCCTGCCCCGCAACAGCTGTGCCCAGTCCTGTGACTGCCTGACGCCCCCCTCCTCCCGCAGAGCTGCCCAGCAGAGGGCTGTGGTCACAGGAAACCATTCTCAGCTCCCCCACCTTCACCTGCCACCCTGCGCATCTCCAAGTCCCATCGTCTGTAGCTAAACGCATCTAGAACCTTCCCCTTCCTTGGACACCCCCCACCTCGCCTGAGCCCGGGAGCTCTGGCTCCTATGCCTGGAGTTGTGTCCCTGCCGGTGCGCTGGGTCCCTCTCTCCTAAACACGTGGCAGCTAGAGCGGCCTCATGATACGGACATGAGCACGTCACACCCCTGCTTAACCCTCCAAGGGTCTCTCGTTGCCCTGGGAAAAATCCCGTCACCTCCAGCGCTCGCAAAGCCCTGCCCCCCACCTGCATCTCCCACCGTGTTCCGCTTCCCTCACGGGGCTCTACCCACTGCCTCTTGGCCCCTCGATGCTGCCTCGTTGACTTTGCACGTGCTGAGCCTTCTGCCTGCTTCCCTCATCCGGAGCCAGACACTCCCCCCCAGGGTCCCCCCACCGTCTCTGCACTCTGCCCTTCTCTGTCATTGCCCTCTCCCACTGGAATGAACCATCCGTGGGATCCTCTGCGGGGGGCCATCCCCGATCTGGACCCCCCCCCCGGGGGGGCCTGCTCCCTGGCGGACACTTGCTGCTCTCTCCTCCATCCCCCCCTCCCACTCCCAGAGGGGCCGAGCCCCTCTGCCCACCAGCACCCAGCCTTGCTTCGGTCCCCTCCAGGCCCTCCAGAGTCAAGGTCAGGGTTAGGGTGCGGGGCGCAGCGTGGGTGGCCGTGCGGCCGGGCGCGTGCCTCGGGGGGGAGGTGGCCCTGGCGGGCGGGCTGCAGACCTCCGCAGTGGGCTGTGCCATAGAGTACGTAGCCACGGTGACACAGGCACTGGAAGCCGCCCGGGGAGTTGACACAGATGTGGTCGCAGGTCCTCTCGAAGGAGCACTCGTCGATGTCTATGTGACCATGGGAGACAGAGTTTAGGGAGGGGTGGCAGGGGGACGGGCGCAGCCTGTTGCTCAGCCAGTCACGCAGTGTCCCCGGGGCTCAGCGCATGGCCGATCCACAGTGTCAGCCTTCTGGTCGCGGCCCCGCTTTCTCCTTTATCTCCGTCACCCTGACGTTTCCACCTGCCATCTTTTCTGGAGGTGGGCAGGGTAGACTCTTTGAATACACGGTATTATTACAGATCTCTGTTGTTTAATATCTCACGCTCACCCGTGCTCAGGACAAGTATTTAATCCGCCTCTGCAGGGAAGTGACTGGGGCTTGCCTGAGGACACAAATGAACGGGGACGTGAAGCCAGGGCTCCTGGATGCTGACCAAAGTGTGTTTTCCTATTCACTCCAAGATGTCTCTTGAGATAATAAGGAAAATGGCCCAAAAAGAAACGGGCATGGGGGGAATATGCTACTCGTAAGGGATAACGAGGTAGCCTTGACAGTATTTGAAACTTGATCCTGAGCTTCCTGGTGGCCAGGGTAAAAAAGCAAAAAGAGTTCTTGTTATCGGACAGAAGGGAGAGAATGAACCCATGCTCATAGGAGACAAGTCTGTTCTGGCCAAAAGTTCTAAGGAAAATGGCTCTCGTGGGATAGCTGATGGGGGCTCCTCAGGGCAAAACAGCCATTGACTCACCTCTCCATGAGCACTGTAGTTGGAGTTCATTCTTTGAGTACATTGAATGTGACTACGTGTATCGCTGATATACACGTGTTCGTAATAATTCCAGCACAAGCAAGGAATCGCACTGTGGGTGCCCTGCTCCCTCCCCGCTGGGGAATCTGGGAAGATCTGGTGCTTGTGGGCACTTGCGCTAGACCTTGAAGGATGGGACTAACTTGGAAGTTGGGAATGGAAGTGGGGGAAGGGCAGTCCAGGCAGCGGCTGGGAGGGGGGAGCACGAGGCACCCGGGGACCGTGTGGGACTCAGCGGGGTCAGGGAGGGGTCTGAAGTCCCCATCCCGAGGGCCTGAGTGCCGGGCGAAGGAAAGCAGACTGCTCCCTGCTGGAGCTGGGGAGTCCAGGGTGGTGCCGGAGCAGCGCTGGGAAGTGGCCAGAGCCCCAGGGCCTCAGAGAGAGGAGCCCGGTAGAGGGTGGGGGAGACCGGCTGGAGCCCAGAAGCAGACACATCGTTGCCTCGTCTCGGCAGCTGCCCACCTCTCTCGTGGGGCAATGGAGGGTACAAAGTCAAGGGCCCTCCCTGAGCCCTCCGCGGAACTAAGTCCAAGTGTGGAGGAGCCTGGACAGGTGCCATGCTCCCAACAGGCCTCACGCCCCGAGAGGAAGACAGACAGGAGACCCATCAGGGGATGATGAGGCGGAGCCGAGGAGGGGACTTGACTGGCTCAGGTCATAGGATAGGCCTGCGACAAGCTGGCCCTGGACCCTCCCTTACCAGCCACCTGCTCTCGCCTTTGTCAGTGCTCTTGGGAGAGCACGCCCCTCGCCTCACCCCAGGGCCAGCCTTGAGCCCCACTAACAGGCAGGAGATACAAGCCCCCCAGCCCAACTCGGCGGTGTGCAGCCTGCCACGAATGGAGGACCTGTCTGCAAGAGTCGTTGATGATGAAACTGAGCCACATTCCTGCCACACAGGACACCCCGGCCACTCCCTCCATATTTCCTCCCAAAGGTGGCCCCTGGGACACCCCTGTCTTCTTCTCAATGACCTGATACAGTCCCACAGGGCTCCTTGTGGTCCCCCAAACTGCCTTTGGGTGGGTTTACCTCCCTGGCTTCTCCAGGAAAATGACTATTTACCAATGTCCCCTCCATCAGGAAGCCTTCCCTGACTACTCTCTCCACTGCCCATTCTCTGGGCTCTCCCTGCAGCCCAAAAGCCTCCTGGACTTGTGCTGGGCCGTGATTCTTGGCTTCTGCCCAGGCCTGTCATCACCCATTGGCTCCTTGAAGGCACCCAGGAACCCTCAGGACCACAGGAAAGTGTAATGTGCCCTACCTTCCAGCAGGTGGCAGCATCTCACCTCGAAAGCCTCCGAAGGAGGCCTAGGGGCCACGGGGAGGGGACTGGAGTGTCTGAGCTCTGCCTGGACTCACTGTGACCCCTCCCCCTGTCCCGGGGGTGTGCGCAGATGCCTCTCCAGGCCTCAGTTTCCCATCCATAAAAGGGACGGCTTCTGAGGGTCCCCAGAGACCCGCAGGACAGAGAAGGCAGTGGGGCAGGTGCACATGCTGGGAACCAGAAATCCACCGCTGCTCTCAGAACGGCCAGCAGGGCTGACGAACCTGGCCCTGGGCCTCGGCTCCCAGGAGCTAGGGTGGGGGTGGGCGGGACAAGGACAGGGTGTCCGAGGGGCACGGGGGGCTCACCTTGGCAAGACCGCTCGTCGGTCAGCAGTTTGTAGCCCTTCCGGCAGCCGCACTCAAAGCTGCCCACGGTGTTGCGGCAGAAGTGGTCACAGCCTCCGTTGTTGGCCAGGCACTCGTTGATGTCTGCGGGGACCAAGCAGGCGGGGCAAGGCGAGGGGGCTGGGCCACCAGGTGGGGGGACCGTCCGTCTCTGCCCCCAACTGCCCACGGCCCCCCATCTGAGCCCAGAGAACAAGGTGTTGGGGGTCAGGAGGGTGAGTCGTCCCGCCTCCCCCGGCCTGGGCGAGCACGGCACTCGGGGCACAGAAGGGAGAGAAGTGACATGTGCTGTGCCCGGCAAGATGACAGGGTCGGTGACATCCGCCGTGTCCTTCCATGGGCTCATTTGGGGCGGCAGTGCGGCCTGGAGCAGGCCAGCTGCTTCCCGATGGCCATGACCTTGGGCGAGCTCCTGCCCCTGGGGCCTTGGCTCCCAGGATGTAAGACAAAGGTCAGAAGCACACCTTCGAAGAACAGCGTGAGGATTAAATGACAGTCCCAGGGACGGGTGCTTACTGAGAGCTCGGTCAACAATTATGGGTTCAACGCCCCTGCTTTACTGAAGGGAGATGGAAGCTCAGAAAAGGTAATTGTCCATGGGCTGGCAAACGTCCCCAGTTCTTGCCTATCTGAGCGGTTTCTTGGCTCATCATTTAAACAGCTGTGGCTGTGGCTGTACCCTAAAGGTCACCGGGCCCAACCCCATGCAAGGGAGGGCCCTTGCCAAACATCCCTGCCAGTCGGCCTCTGCTTGCATGCCTATGGTGATGGGGGGCTTTCTCCTTCACAGCACGGCCTGTTGGCTGATGCATCAACAACCTCCCTCCGACTCCTGGGAGTTCCCTCCTGCCTCCCCTGCCCTGCTGCTCTGGGCTTTGCTCTCTGGGCTCCAGGCCAGCCCGGCAGACCGTGCCATTTGAGACCTTGCCCCTGAGGTGTCTCTGCTCATTTTAAAGTTCCTCTTGGGCCCCGGCCCCAAGGCCCCCAGGCTGACATGACCTGGCAAACAGATGACTTTCAGAATGGTGTTTTCACTCTGATTTGCAGGGGGGGAAAAGAAGTGATGGAAAACAGTAAGGACTTCTCCGTGTTGGCCAAAGGCCACGTCTCAGCAGAGCTGTGACTCAGACTCCAGCCATGGCTGAGCCTGTCCTGAATGTGAGGGCCTGGGTGGCCCTGTCCCACGAGCAAGGTCCATCTGCCCCCTTTGTGCTGAGCTCCATGGAGAAGGCTCCATCCCATCTCAGTGGCTCCAAGTCCCAGATGGAGCCTCACTTCTTTTTCTTCAAACCAAACAAGCTCAACCTGACACTTGCAGAAAGCCCTAAGGTAGTGCTCCCACAGTATGGGTGCTCTCGCAGAACAAGTGCTCCCACAGAGTGTTCCCTGATAACAAACTAAAATCCAATTATGTGGTCCAGAGCACTAGGAGAAGGACGCTTTTATAGACAGCAAGGCTGAGGGGCTCTTGGGGGGCTCAGGCGGGTAAGCGCCCGACTTGATTTCAGCTCCAGTCATGATCTCACGGTTCGTGGGATTGAGCCCCACGACGGGGCTCTGTGCTGATAGCACAGTACCCACTTAAGGTTCTCTCTCTCCCTCTCTCTGCCCCTCCCCTGCTCTTGTGTGCTCATGCACGCACTCTCGCTCTCAAAATAAATAATCTGAAAAAAAAAGATGGTAAGGCTGAGATACCCCCACCCTTGGTAGGCAGTTCTCAGAGCCTCTGGGAGGAGCTTGGCATAACACGGGGGCACAGTGAGTCTGGCAGGGGCAGAGCGCAGAGCTGCTTTCCCAGGGAGCCCAGTGGGAGCAGCCTCTGAGGAGTGCAGGGCACCCAGTGGGTATGCCCCTGCATCTCCTTGCCCATGGCTGCCCCCCCTCCCCGGGCACCTCCACCCCAAAGACCCATTCTGTTTGCACATTCTGGTGACTCTGGCACAGGGAGGTGGCAGAGGAGGGGACTGGAGGTGGTTCCCACTAAGTGAGGCCCACAGCTCGGCCCGCCTGGTCCTGACTCCTGCTGTGCTGCCTCTTGGGTAACTCTGACCCTCCGCACACAGGAGGCGCTCTATATGTGCGCAGCGAGACGGTCGCTGAGAACAAACTCAGCTCTGAAACTCTGCACACGTCCATGTTCCACAAACAGAAATGCCCGAGCATGAGGCTGCCTGTGCCCCATGGCAGGCAGTCGGACCCTTGGGTGGTCATTGCACGTTCCGGGTACCATCTCATGCTGGTGACCAGGCCAAGCATTATGGCAAGGTCTTGTGTGATCTTCCAAACAACTGGGGACCAGACCTCCCAGTTTACAGAGAGGGGTCACAGCTACATGCAAGAGCCAGATGGGAGCCCAGTGCCAGGTGTCTCCAAAGATGAGCCTTCTCCAGTGCACCCTGCTGGCATCGCAGCCCCCAGAGAAAGCAGACATTAAGTCCGGCCAAGGGCCTGTGCAGGCAGAGGCTTGGACATCTTGTACTCTCCCCCTGGGGGTTATGGGGAAATTTCTTAAAAATGGTTTTTTAATGTTCATTTATTATTGAGAGAAAGAGACAGAGCACGAGCAGGGGAGGGGCATAGACAGAGGGAGACATAGAATCTGAAGCAGGCGCTGGGCTCCAAGCTGTCAGCACAGAGCCTGACGCAGGGTTGAACTCACAAACCATGAGATCATGACCTGAGTGGAAGTCGGAAGCTCAGATGACTGAGCCCCCCAGGCACCCAGAAGATGGGGAAATTTCTAGCTAAGAGCCTCTGGCAGGAGGGTGGAACCTGTCTCGGCTCTGTCCCGGGGAGCCGTGTGATCTTGAGCAGGGAAAGGCACCTCTCCGAGCCTCAGTTCCCCATCTGTGAACCGGGCTGTGAACCTCGCCTCTCACAGGCCGAATCCGCAGATGGGGTCTGCCTCTCAGGGTGCCTCGGGGCTCTGGAACCCCGGTCCCACCCCTGTTCCCTCCGGGCCTGTTGGCATAGCAACCAGACAGGCCTTGGGAGGCATGTTTGCTTGAGGCCAGGCTGGCGGAGCCACTGCCTGGGGGTCAGGGTGGGGGAAGCACCCCCAGCTCTAGCCCAAGGGCAGTCACACAGGCCCTGGACCTTCACTCTGATGGCCCCCTGGGGACCGCCTCCGCTCCCTCTTCACTGTGCTCACGCTGCGCCACCTCCACCAGGCAGCCAGCAGTCCTGTACCTGTTTCCAAGTCTTCTGTGGCCCCTGGTCGCCCCAGGATAAGGGACCAGCCCTGTGTGCAGGCCCTCCCCTTGGCATCCTGGGCCCGGATGCTGTGCCCTCTGGTTTCTGTGTGCTTCTGCCGCGGCGGCCCAGACCGCGGCTGCCCCTCTGCAAGGTGCCCCCCCGCCCCCCCTTTCCCAGCATTAAGCAGGTGCAGCACCAAACAGGGAGCCTTGAGACTGGACGCCTGCAGTGTCCGCACTGTTGAAAACAAAGCTGGGGACAAATCCTCAGACATCGCCCCAGCCCTCTGTTTCAGGCAGGACACCCCCCCTTTTCCGTGCCGGTCTCTACATGCCCGTGTGCCCCCGTGCACTTGGGACTTTCAGCTCTGGATTTTCCAAGGCCTCGGTTACCTTTACTCTCTAGCCCCTGGTCTTGCTTCACAACATGTTTGGCTTCCAGAATATACTAAACCTTTGAAATCACTCCTTTGATGTCCCCTCCCGGGCCCTTGCCGACGCCAGGGTGTGCACGCCCACCGAGGAGCCCCAGCCCCGGGGCCGGGAATTCCCAGCCGGCGGGTCCTGCAGGGTGCCCATGCCCTGACCTGCACCTGCTGGGGACCCGGTGAACTCGGGCCGTGAGCACGAGGCTCTGGGACCCCAGTTCCCGGGCTCCAGAGGCCAGCCTTTGTTCTCCAACGTTCCCTGAGTGGAAGATGTTATGATGCTCACATCAGGTGCTTCTAGATTAATACCACAGTCCTGAGGCTCCAGCGGCTCTGGCAACCTGTGGACTGCTCTGCTTACCGCCACTGCCTCTGCCTGGTCCAAGCCGTGTCACCTCCAACCCAGGGGACGACAGCAGCTGCCTCGCTGCTCTTCCAGACCTGCTCAGAGAGCGCCGTCCAGGCGGTGGTCAGGGACCAGCTCAGAATGAAGCCTGGGTCTGTGCAGGCCCTGCTCAGCAGTGTCTGGGGGCTCGCCAAGGCTCGAAGGACGAAGGGCCAGGCCCTCCCCAGCACACAGGCCTTGTGGCATCTGGCCTGGCCTCCCCCACATCTCCCAGACCTGGGTGCACAGGATGCCATTGGGGTGCCCTGTGGAAACACAGCCCGGGAGCACCTCTCCTCGCGTCCTCCCCACCCCAGTGCCGGGCAGGCTCCGGCCCCCCTTTTCTGCCTGGTGGTCCTCTGCCCAGCGCCAAGCAGTCTGTAACACACGTTCACCTCGGTGATTTTAAAAACGGAAAAATTATCTTTTGCATTTGACAGAAGACCCCCCCAGGGACGGGAAGATGTCTGGTTCGCACACTGGTCTCCCCAGCCCTGCATGCAGGAGGAGCCCAGACTCCCCATCTGGTATCAGAGTGACCGAGAGGACTTCCTGACTGCGGGCGGCGGGAGTGAGGAGGTTTGGCCGAAGGCAAAGGGCAGAGCAGGGGCAGCCCCCAGTTAAAGGGCTCGAGGAAGAGCCACGGGACACAGGGTGGGGGGCTTGGCGTAGGGGGCCTCCGGCTGTGGGGGCTCCCCTCAGCACTCTGCCGTCTCTAGACATGAGGTGGGGAGGGGACGGCTGCCCCTCGGGCCACCAAAGGCTGGGCAAGGGCAGCAGAGCCCCCCGCCAGCGCTCTGCTGGGCATGGCTGCTGGCCCCGCCCAGGGAGCTCAGCCGTGCCTGCTCCCGTGATCTTGTCCACGACACGGAGGCAGGGTGGCCTGACTTTACCCTCCCCGGCCCCAGCTCTAAGGGCACAGGGACAGGCCTGCCGTGACACCGCTGGCCGTGAGGACAGCTGGGACAGCGGGGGGGCCCTGGCCGGTTTCCCTGGCATTGTGTCCACGTGTCGCAACCGGGCTGAGTGGGCCGAGCGGGGGCTACAGAAGGGCTTTCTTTTCAAACACACAGGGAAGAACTGCTGCTTCTGTCAATAATACCTTGGTTCTTCCCGGCAAAGTGGCTCGGAGGGAGGAGTCATATGCCGATTATTTTTACAGGCTTACGGAATAAAGCCCACCTCGGACTATTTAAGATCACCGGAAGCCTCAGCTGTCCGTGTTTTCACCCGCTGGACTTCGGAAGTTCACCTCCTCTGCCCTTCCGCTGCCTTCCAGTCCGGCCTGCTTCCTGGCGGTGCGGGGAGGCGGGTGGCCAGCGCTCGCGGGGATCCCAAGGGCCAGCGTGGGGCCTCGTGGGAGGTGCTGAGGGGACCCCTGCAGGGGCCTCTGGGGTTTGGGGCTTCTTTGCGAGGGCTGCAGGGAGGCCCCCTCAGTCTCTGGCTCTGCCAGCTCTCACTCCTTGTTTCATGATGGGCCCCTAACACCACAAGCGCCCCCGGAGGTGCTCAGATCTCCGTGCGGTGAATCTGGGAGCCGGGGGAGGGGGAAGGACTGAGCAAAGCTCTACCTGCTCTCACCTGCAGCGGCTGGGAGAGCGGTTCATTCCCGGGGGATTCTCACCCTCCCAGAGCCTCATCTCTAACTGCAAACGGAGGTCCTTTTGCACCCCTAGACCTGAGGGGTCCCCAACTTCACTCCTCCAGCCACAAGTCCACACCACGTCCTCATTTTTCCGACCGTGACAAGAAGACAATCCCATTTCTACGAGGAGACCTGTTGTCCCCAAACCTCCCGGGCTGTGCTGACGCCAGGTGCTCCCATGAAGTGGGGCGGGGGAACGATGGCCACAGCCCCCCGTCCTGGGCTGGGGGCCACAATGTATCGCTGTGGCCTAGGAGGCCCTGCGGGAAGACGCTGTTTGCCCAGCGCAGCTCACAGCCAGTTTCTCAGGACCCTACCGATGCAGCGTGCTCTTGAACCCTGCTGGAGCACCAGTACTGACCCCCGTCTTCTCGGCCTCTCCAGCAGAAGCCCCGGGAACTGCGGACCACTCCTGCCCTCGCTGTCACTCGTGGCCACACACTGCGCCCGAGCAGCCCCGCCCCTGCCCACGTGGCGAGCGGAGGGGCGCCCGTGCCTCCTCCGCTCTGCGCTGACCTTTGCACGTCTTCCCATCGGGTTGCAGCGTGAATCCCACGGGACAGCTACATCGCACGCCGGTGGCTGTGTCCCTGCAGGTCCGGTCGCAGCCTCCGTTGTTCACCGCACACGTCTCTGGCAGGGGGAAAGAGACAGAGACACTCAGTCTCCTTGGACGGAAGCCATCGTCACCTTTCTCCACTCATGGGGGCACCGCCTGAGAGACGAGGCTTGAATTTGAGTTCTGGCTGATCCCCTCTAGCTGTGGGCTTCCCTGAGTCTCGGGCTCCCCGTCTGCAAATTGGGAGAATGACACCATTCCTGTGGGATTGCTGGTGAGGACCCACTTCGATGATGATGGGTGGGAAACCGTCTGCACACGATAGAGGGCTGTGCTTGTGTCAAGGTCGCTGCCCCCACCCCCCCAACGGGATCAATGCTGCCACATGAAGCCACTGCTGAGATCAGCTTGGCTGGTATTTAACTGCCCAGTGCCAGAGTCCTAAACCCTTGTCCTGCCCGGACTTGGACTCCAAACCCAGAGGACTGGCAGTCCCTGTGGCTCCTGCACCAGGTCTCAGCGTGGACTGGCTTGTGACCCTGGCCGTGGGGTTTCCAGGGGTGGTTCCCCGAGCCCGCACACCATCTATCACCTTGATGAGGCTCTCAGCTCAACATCTGTTCTTACTGAGCCATAAACCAAAGGCATCTGGTTTTTGTCCACTTGAAGCTTGTCTAGTGCTTTTTTTTTTTTCCTTTGCAAATTCAAAGGGCCTGGAGCGGCTGGGGGCAGAGCCTAGGTCACCCAGCCCGTCGTGTGGTGAGAGTGATCCTCTCCAGGCCTGGAGAAGGGGCTGGCAGAGCTGGGTCACCCGGGTGCAGGTGGCCCGCACACGGAGGGGACCGTTCCTAAGGCCCCAGAGCTCTTTCCAAGCATCTGCGTGCTTTGATCTTGTGGGAACCGTGCCTGAGTGGGCCTCCCTCTTCTCTTCCGTGCTGGGAACTGAAGAGCGAAGGGCCCCACCTTTTATAATCCGACCCCCCCTGCCTGTGTACCTTGGCTTCCTCTGCACACCTGGCCCCGGGGGCCTTTTCCCTGAAGCCTCCCCCTAACTGGTTTCTTCTGTCTGTCCTTCTGTGGTGTCTGCATTCCTGTGGGGGTGACGACTGAATACAACACATACCCCACTAGCCAGGAGTCCCTGCTGCTAATTATACCAAACTCTGATGCCTTTCCTTTGAACTTCAACTTTGCGTGTGGGGGTGGGCAGGGCAGTGAGAGGAGGAGATTTGGCTTTCCTTTCCGTGTGAGTGTGTGGAATCTGCAGGGGTGTGGTGGGACTTGTCCTGAATGTCCTGGACGGGGGGGGGAAGGGGGGGGCAGGCAGAAGATCACTGGCCCTTCTTCTCAAGGCTAATGCCTTCACCATGGTAGGAAGAGCTGTGACTAATACTGAAAGGCAGGTCTCCCTGCCCCCCGAGTGGTGGCACAGTGGCTTGGAGGCCTTCGGCTTGCTCAGGTCCCAAGGCCCAGCTCAAAGAACACCTTCGTGCCGAGCCTCCCAAGCCCCAGGCGCAGGAAGAAGGCCACACTCTGGCCGGCACATGGCCTGCTCTTAACCTGACTGTCAACTAGGGCAGTGGAGGCGGGCAGGCCAGGGTGTCACTCACTGAGTGATGGAGTTGGGTACTCCTCGGCACCCACACCTCGCGGGTGAGGATGGTAGGCCTTCCCTCCCAGCCAAGGTGAAGATCATACGAACTTCCCACTTAACAGCCACTGGTCTGGGTCCCGGCAGGGAGCGGTGGCTTAACAAATGTCAGTTTCCCCTCCTGGGGCTCTAACCGGAGAACTCTAACTCTCCCAGCCCCAAATCAAAGAGCCAGCGCAGGCCTCAGGTGCCCTGGCAGCCTTTCATGTGGGAAAGCCCTCTCTGAAGAGGGGCCTGAGGACGAGTCTGCTCTCCAGGGTGCCGGTAATTAAGGCTCAGGCCTTGGAGAGCTGGGGCGGGGGCACAGCCGGGACCTGGCTCGGTGACCGTGATGGCCACCGGGCCTCCCGAGGTGGTAGAGGTGGGGTGTGTGCGTGGGTACTGGGGGCTGGGTCCCTGAGAAATGGACCTGACCAAACAGGCTCCTGTCAGCCCTCCCCATCTCCGGGTGCCCCGATGGGGCTCAGAATCTTGGCTTTCCGGGGCGCTGGGGCCTCGGGACCCGCTGGGCAGGCAGAGGCTGGGAGGGGGTCAGCATGGAGAGTCACCCACTCTCTAGCCTCTCCCCTGCTCTGTGTACACTTTTAATCGCTTATGTTACCGAGATGATGTATGATGTCTAAACTTCAGGGCCCGAGCAGGGGGTGCTGGGCCCCCATGGAAGGCCGTTAGGGGCTGTTCTGGGTACAGACCACCTCATCCCACAGCACCTGGTTATTGTGGGTCACCTGCCCCGGACCCAACTCAGCCTTCCAAGCCTTATGTCCCCCAGGCTCTTAGCAGTTCTGTGAGGCGTTCCTTACCCTCCGCGCCCTGGAGAGGAGTCTGCCCAGGGCTGTGCGCCTGGCAAGTGGCACTGCTGGTGGCCTTGGTGGGTCTGACTCCCACCCACCTGACGGCCTGAAACCTCCAGCCCCAGCCCCAGCTCCCCCACAGAGCCAAGCAGGTCCTATACTTTCCACACCGCCCTTTTCCAGGGTTCTCTGTCTACACATCCTTCCCCCATTCATCCGTCCCCTAGTCTGGGGCCCCAGGCCTGGTTTTGCAACTTCTTTAACATCTGATTCCAGCCCCTGCCCTTACTGCCGCCATGCTGGGCCAGGCCACCAGTGTCCTCCTTTGTGACAATTACGGCCTCTCCTCCAGACCACTGCCTCGCTCTGGGAAGCCGATGCCTCCAGGCTCATGCAGCAATGCTAAGAGCCAACATTGATGGAGGCCAGGCCCTGTGCTGAGTGGGGGAGGGGGTAATGGAGTGAGCAACCGGCAACCAGCCTGTCCTCAATGCTGCCGTGGCCACTGGATCTGCCAGGCCCCCGGCGTCCCCTCTGCAGCACTGGGTTGGTGGCTTTTGCCACGCCCACCTTGGCCATATCGTTCTGAGGTTAGATGTACATGGCACAGGGCAATACACACAGAAAGGGGGCTGACGGGGTCTATCCAGTCCTTTGGGCTTAAGTGGAGGTCGGGTGGGATGCCTGGGGGACTCAGTCGGTTAAGCGCCGACTTCGGCTCAGGTCATGATCTCGCAGTTCACGAGTTTGAGCCCCACATCGGGCTCTGTGTTGACAGCTCAGAGCCTGGAGCTGCTTCTAATTCTATGTCTCCTTCTCTCTCTGCCCATCCCCTGATTGTGCTTGGTCTCTCTCTCTCAAAAATAAATAAAACATGAAAATTAAAAAAGTAAAGTGGGGGTCAGGGGCCGAAGTCTACAAGTACAGGCCAGGCCAGCCTGGGGGCACTGAGAGCGCTGCCCCACCCGGGGAGTTTCCAGGCTACTGGGGGCTGCTGAGGGGGCTTGCTGCCCGCATGGTGATCAGCCTGGATCACTCCCCCTGGACCTCCATCTCCACGTGCCTCAAAAAGGCCTCTGTTTCCCCATTAGAGGCCACCCAGTGGCCACCAAGCTCTCGGGTGCAGAAACCAGACAGCCTGTCTTCTTCTATGACTGCAGCTTCACTCGAAATGCAATTAGCAAATGTAAGTGGAGGACTGCAGCCATCGTGTCTCTGGCCCTGGGGGGGGCGGGGGGCGCGGGTGGCCCTGCAGGCAGCCCGGTGAGGCCACAGCCCGTCCAGAGGCACGCACCAGCCGAGGGAGGCCGGAGTCTAGGTGCCAGGCTTTCAGGGCTGTGAGGGGTGGGGTGGGGGGCACCCAAACCTGAGTGCTGAACCCAGGATCTGAACTTTCCTTTTAGACCCCGTGAGCCCTCTGGGCTACTGGGTCTTTCCAAAGGCCTCCCCTCTCCCGCTGCAGAGAGAACCCCCCAGGGCAGAGCCCCCTGCAGCCAACAGATGATCTTTTCACTAAAGTCCACTGGCCTCACAGCGGCCCCAGAAACTGGCTTCTTTTGCAGGCAGAGAAACCGAGGCTCCGGGAACTTAAATAGCTTGTCCAGGCAGAGGGAACCACATATTATGAGACTCAGCACAAAATAAAAATGAAGGGCCTTGGTTAAAAAATTAAGCATTTCAAGACAGACAACAGAGCACTCAACTCAACAGAGCGGGGCCTGGGGCCAGCGCCCGGGCCCCACGCCCCGGAAGCCTGCCCCGCGTCTCAGCTCGCTCAGCTCTTTAGAGGAGCCAGTATTTGAACCCAGGACTGTGGGACTCCAGGCTGAAGACTGGGCCAGACCAGGCCAGAGAGCCAGGCTTCAAGGGGGATCCACGGGGCAGCCGGCACGGTGCCCGAGAGAGGGGGGCTAAAGTGGGAAGGGGCCTGAGAGCACACCCCTTTTTAGTAGGAAGGGGAAAGCCCTAGGTGTGTTACCGGCTCGTTTTTGGTCTTCTCCCTGGGGCACCCCTGCTCTGGGCCAGGCTCTGCCAGGGTGCACTGGGCGCACGCAGGCAGAGCAGCTGTGAGCCCGGGAGCCCAGCCCTGGGCTCGGACAGCGGCCCGCTCTTCAGGCTGGAGCTGCCTGCTTGCCCGGCCCTAGGTCTGGGGGGAGGCCCGGAGAGGCCTGTGAGGGACAGCCCCAGTCCCAGTGCAGGGGCTAAAACGTGAGCTGTAGAGTCAGGAAACGGGGATCCTTGTGACCTGGGGCAGGCCCCTTCCCTCTTGGAGCCGGCGCTTCCTGACACGCTACGTGGAGGTGATGGTATTTACCACGGTGCTTGGGCCAGGCCCGGACAAATGTGGATGTCACGGTGCCTTGCAAACTGTCACAGCTGGGACCACACACTCACTCTCGGTGCCGTTTCTTCTGCCCTGTCCCTGAGGAGTCTTAGCGCCCAGTCTGAGCTGCTGGGTCACCCGACAATTATCTTCTGAGCTCCGCATGGGGCAGGTGTGCCTCTGACAGTCCCTGCTCCTGGGGAGACCTCGACCTCATGGGGAGACCTCGGGCCCCGGTGGGTCCACTGCTCTAACCTTGGCACAGGGTGGCTGGGGGAGAGGGGCTGGAGAGGAGTCTGAGGGTAACCCAGGCCTCAGGGGTTAGCAGTTTATCAGGGGAGACAGACCCCTGTCCTTCTCACAGGTGCCCGGGCCCACCTCCGCCCCCCACCCCGTCCTGCCTGAGCCCAGGCTCCACGGATGACGTGTCCCCTGGCCCAGGCTCATGGCCCCCTCGTGACTCGGGAGGCCCCTCCAAGCTCTCCTGAGCCCTGCTGGCTCTCCCAGGCCCCGGGCTTCTGTTTGGGGGGTGATTCCCTCCAGAAACCACTCCCTCCCCAGGCAGAGCTGTGTCAGGGTGACCCCAACCCCTGCGCGGGACCGATTTTGGCTGAATGACCAGATGAAAGTCTCCAGAGGAATGAGACGGAGCAAAGCGACCCAGCCCCCGCCCCATGCTGGGCCTGGCAGGGGGAGGGTGCCTGCGATGGCCCCCACAGCACAGAGGACCCGCACCTACCAGTAGCGGCCACAGCCACGGGCGCTGGGCCAGGTGGATGCTCCCGTGGGCTGAGCACAGGGTGAGTGGGCTCAAGCCACGAAGGGCATCATCAAACAGCACCGGGTGCTACACAGGGTGGGGCCGAGGTGGTGTGCCCTGATGAGAACCAGACGTGAGTCCCGAGGCCTGAATGCCACACGCAGTTCCCTAGGTGCTATGGGACTTTAGGCCAAGGAGGACCCCCATCTCTGGGCCCTGGTCTCTCCCCTGTGGTGGGCCTGGCATCAAGGGCTTGTCCACAGTGCAGGCATCAGGCCCCACACCAGATGCTCTGACCTGGAGGCTGAGGTGTGAGCCCAGTGACCCACAGAGACCTTGTCCGCCCAGATATCTGTCTCTTCCAGGCCCTTACCCTGAGACAGCTGTCCCTTCCAGGCTCTTACCCTGGTGGCGGGAGCACCTGTCTAGGCCTCAGCCAGGGCTGGTCCATCTGCCCTTCTGCCACAAAGGTCAACTGAAGCCAGCTGGGGAGAGGGGCGCTATAGCCCCTGGCTCTCCCGGCCCAGCTATGGACTGTCTGACCTTTGATCATTTTTCCCTCAGCTGGTTCCTGAGCCTTCCATGGCTCCACTCACTCAGGGACAGGAGAACTCAAACGCTGGCCCGGCTCTCCTTCACTGCCTGTCTCTCGCGTGGGCCCCACTGACCTCCAGGCGGCCCCGTGGCCCATCACGGGCACTGTCAACAGGCCGATGTCCCTTACTATGCTAGCACAGTGAGCTTGGCCTCCTTCACGAAGTCCCTTGGGCAGGCGAGAAGAGTCAGGCCTCAGGCCGACGGCAGAGGCGGCTTCCCCGGCCTGGGCCCCGTCCCTGCTCAGGGCGTTTGCTGTGAGTGTCCGTGGGACGGTTCTCTGGAGACACGGCAGGTTCATGATCTCAGGGCCACACCCTCGCACGGGCCTGCCTGGTGGGTGGAGGTGGGGTTTCCACACTGGTGCTCGGGGGACAGGACCCTTCCGGACCTGAAGGGCGGTGCCTGGCCCCCTGTGGCAACAGGGGCGGGGAAGAGGCCGGCCAAGAGTGAGATGAGCAGACCTTGGGGAAGCTTCCCCAACTGACCTTGTACATTAACGCCAGTGGCACGAGCAGAGCCACGGCCGCGAGCCTGCGTCCTGGCCTGACTCCCGCCTTTACCTGGCTCCTGAGGGGAGGGGTGCTAAGGGCAGACCGAGGGGGGCTCACATGCACCCTCTTGTTGGAGACAATCTGCAGGGGAGAGGGGGGTGGGATCATCGTGCCCATTCTAGAGAGGGCTCACGGAGGCCCGGCTGGTGACCCTTCCTCGGCGCTGTGCCTCCCTTCTAGCTACATGCGGCTGTGGATGTTTGGGTGTCAGACCCTTCTTCCAGAACACCTGCCGCCAACTGCTAAGGCTCTGCAAGCGCCGTGTGTCACCTACCCGCCTGTCCCCGGAGGGAGTGTGACAGTAGGATGCTGCTCAGCTGCTCGCTCCTGAGCCTCCACCACACTGTAACACGAGGGGCACCCTGGCAACTTGCTGGGAACGTTTTCGTGTCTAGGTACGCAAAGTCTCAGCCCAGAGGCTGCTCAATGGAGCGAAGCCTCGTTCCAGATTCCCCACCGCTGCCGGGACCCGGGGATGGACCGGTCAGGGGCCAGCCCCGGGCTAAGGGAGGCGGCGCCCCAGCCCTTGGGCACCAACGACTGTGCTCCCAGGTGGGGTTTTCAACCCCAGCGCACCCCCGACTCCCCCTCCGACCCGTGACTTCCTGGGGCCGGTGCAGCCGGCACACGGAGCCCGCCCTCCCTCTCCGCAGCTCGGGCCTGTGAGCCAGGCAGGCCTCCTGGAGGGGTCTGGACCGCAGGTGCCTGGCTGGCCCCCAAAAGGCGCCTGTTCACGCCGCTGGATCTCCAGGTCCCCTTTCTTATGGCATCACCACCTCTGACCTCACCAAGCTCAGGCAGGATGGAGGCTTCTCGCCTCATGGCCTGGGGCCTGCGCTCCGAGTGCCCCAGTAAAAGTGCCAATGGCCTGGGGCGGAGAAAGTGGGAAACAATGGGACGCAGCACCATGTGCCACCCGCAGGCCAGGGGCTCCGAATAAAGCATCTCGTCCAAGATGCTTCCGAGAAGAGACGACATGCCCTCTTTGCAAAAGAGAAAAATCTAAGGCTCAGAGATGTGAGGTGACCCCAGCCTGGAGAAGACACTAGTCACCCCGGGGCCTGGGCCAGGATGACACAGGGGAAAGAATCGCTGTCAGCAAAACTGCTCAAGAACGCCTAGTTCCTCAGGCAAAGGCACAGCCCGGCTGAGCACCGTGAAGCCCCGTCCTCCCCCAGGCTCCTGGGGACAGACCTGGAGATACGTAGGAAGCCCTGGGCTCTGGCTGCCCCTCAGTCAGCGGCCACCACTGGGCCTGCCCTTGGCTGGTGCCAGCCAGGGAAGTCCCAAGGGCGGCAAGGGTGGGTGAGGAGCGGCGCAAGGAGCAAGGAAGGGTGGACCATCGCCTGCCCCGGTGGCTGGGGTGGGAGGGCAGGGGTGGGGGGTGGGTGACTGGGGCCCCTGGGCAGGTTCACGCCTTCCTCCCCACCGGGGCTCCTCTGGAGAGCGCAGCTGGACCCGATTGTACGGGTGACATAAAGAAGCCCCGCGTTCTCCGGGTTGCCCTCCATCTGCGGCTACCGCGGGCAGTGGTGCCCTGCAGGGCCCTCCTGAGTGTGCCAGGGCAGAGAGCCACGTCCAGAGGCCGGAACATGGGGAAGTGGGCCAGTAGGTGGTGGGGGCATTGAGCTCACATCCCACAGGCCTTTGGGACCCTCCTGGACCAAATCCTGGGGGGCCAAGAAAACTAGTGAAGGGTTAAGGCAGGACAGTGAGGGGCTGTGGGCAGGGGGTGGTGAGGCCCAGGAGTGTGTGGGGGTCAAGCGCGCCCAGCTGCCAGTGGGATGGAGCGGGACGTGGAGTGGGGAGTAGGGGCTCCCCTCCACTCACCGCTGCCCGAGTGGGAAAGCTGTCTAGGTGGGAACTTTCTGTGCCAGTGCAGGGCAGGGGCGAGGGCTTGCGGGGGCCTGCCACTGACCAGGAAGCCTGGGGGGTGGGCGAGCCACTCGGAATGGCCCCTGATGCAGGCCAGTCTGACGGAGGAGGCCCTTTTCAGGCATCACTGTTCCAGGCGGCCCCAGCCCCAGCCCCAGCCCCAGAGGCTGGAGAGCTGGGACTCTGGGGAGGGGAAGGGGCTACCGAGGCCACCCGGGGGAAGCAGCGGGCCAGGCTGGGCTCCGGTGCCCAGTTCGTTGCCCCTCACCCCTCACCCAGCCCTTTGGTCCAAGCGTGGATTCCCCCGGGGAAGCCACAAGCAGCTGCCTCTGAGAAGCCATGCGACCCTGGCTAAACCCTCAGCTCCCTGAGCCGGGCCACCTCTGCCAGCGGGGGACGACGGTCTCCCTCAGTCCTTAGGGGTCACCCTGCCCAGCCGCCTCACCTGGTCACTCTCTTTGTAACACCATCCTGAGCTCCCCACACGGCAGACCCCGCCCTCTGACCTCCAGCCGAGCCAACTCGCTCTGGCCCGGGGCCATGTCCACACCCGAGGGCCGGCTTCACGCTTCAGGATTCTCTACGGCACGCTGTGCCTGCAAACCGCCATCTGCTGCAGGCTCTGGAAGCCAACAACTGGGCCTCAGCCCACGTTTCCTGCCAGGTTCTCTCTGACCCACCCCTCACACGGCAGTGCCTCCCCCCCACCCCCAATCTTCAGTCTTCCCTCACAGAACTTGCCTCGAGATCCTGGGCCAGGGCCTGTCCGCACCGACCCGACCTGCACCCATACCTGTAGCTGGGAGGGAGCAAGTCCCTGGTTCCCCGTACGCCGCCTTCACCCCTACCCTCATCCTGGGGGCTGAGAAAGTGGCGTTTGTGTTAGCCGTGCCCACAGAGGGTCGTCTCGCACGGTTCTTATGCTTTAGGAGATGGGCACACAGATCGGCTAGCGCCAGATCCAGATCCAGATCCAAATCCATATGGGCCCCGTGAGGGGGAAGGCAGCCCAGGGACTTAAGGGCGAGTGCCCTGGGCCTCTGCAGGGTGGGGGCCAGCCTGATCCCTCCAGCAGGCTCGGTCCTTGGAAGTGCAGGGCCCGGGCGCGAGGGGCCCTGGTTCTGCCTGACTCACTGGGAGGCTGGGGGGTGAGTCACACCCCTCTAAGCCTTAGCCTCCCTTCTGGGTCAGCCCATTCCCTGCCCCCTCTGGCGTAACAATCCCTGCCCGGCACCCTGCTCCATCCCACACTCCTTCTCTTGACTACTTAGCCAAGGCACCATGACCCACCTCCCTCCAGCAGCCCTTAGGGTGTGTACGCGTGTGTGTGGCTAAATTGAGGGCAGGGGCTCAGGACCACGGCCAGGGCCCCCAGTTGACTAGAGACCAGTATACCTGGCACTAGCTCACGGACAGGGGTGAAATCCGACCACCCCGGTTTTTCCTGCACCGGAGCCCAGCCCAGAGCTTGGCCCCGGGGACAGGGAGGCTGCAGCTTGGTGGGGAAGGTGCCGGCCCTGGCCCCACGGTTTGCCCAGCCTTTCCCTCTGGTGGGCCTTCTGCCGAGCACCTGGCCCAGGAAACTGCCCTGTATCATCACCTCCCTTGCCTCACATCTGGAAGAGCCTCTTCCCACTGCCAAGGGTGCCCAGGATTCAGGATCCCTGTCTGCCCTTTCTCTCCTGGCTGGACGCCTGCCTGTGTGAACAGCCAGCAGTGAGGCCTCACTCAAACCCAGGCACCTCCTCCAGGAAGCCTTTGTTCATGCTCTCGGCCAACCAGCCTTCCCGGTGCTCCTGCTCTGGGCAAGGCCCTGGGCGGTGCCCCCCGGGGGCCATTGGAGCTGGCATAGTCTTGGCCTCTGCCACAAGCCAGGGAGTCCCAGGCTTATTGCACAATAGGGTGCAGGTGGAGGAGGGGCAAGGAGTGGAGATGGGGGTGGCAAGGAAGGTCCAGGTAGGTCTGGACAAGCCTCTGTCGGGTAGAACTAAGATGGCACCTGGGTACAGAATGGTGGGTGGCTGGGCCCACCGAGGCAGGAAGCTGCAGGCGCGGGCCTGAGGGACAGGCGGACAGTGGCTTCCAGGAGGTGACTGATGTCAGGTGGGCCTGGAACCGGGGGTGGGAGAGGTGGCCTCAGAGCTGGAGGTGGGGGCTGTGGGAAAGAGGTGGCAGGTGGGTGGTCCCTGGGTGGGCAGAGGGGCCGGGGAGGAGTGTGAGTGTGTGTGCAGAGAAGTGACATCAGCCAGACCTCCCAGAGTGGCTGGACAATTAGATGAGGCTGCGGAAGCACGGGGCTCTGTCTGCACCCACCAACTGTCAGCCACGGCTTCCCCCCGCCCTGATTTCCCTGCTCGTCCCCCGCCTTCTGGGTCTCCAGCTCCTAGCCCCCCTTCCAGGCACTCTCTCGGCTGCTGCCGTGTGCTGGGCCCCAGGCACGTGCGCCTCGGCACCCCCCCACCCCTCCTCACCTCACCCTGCACCGAGCCAGATGAAAGTGTTCTGGTATCACCTATTCAACAGAAGGGAGGCCTGGCTCACAGGTGGAGAGGTGCAGGGAGATGGGAGGGTGCCGGCTGTGCGAACACAGGGTTGGTGCCATTTTGGACCTCAGTTTCCTCTTTTGTAAAATGGCAATTGCTTTAGCAATCCCAGGGTGGCTGAGAGGTGAGTGAAGGCTGGGACAGTGCCAGGCCCAGAGAAGCTCAGGCTCGAGGCTAAATGGGGGCCGGGGCACCTCGCTGTCCTGGGCTCAGGGGGACCCCCGAGTGGGCTGGCTGCGAGGGCAGTGGCCGCTCATGAGGAGGGCCTCTTCGCCTCAGCCTCTGACTTAGGGCCCTGGGCTTGGCAGTCCACAGGCCTCCGACCTTGGCACAGACTAGTGCTTGCTGATTGGGTGGCCTGGGGCGTACTCCCTTTCTGGGGTCTTGCCTTCGTCTGTAAAGTGGGGTCATCTGCCTCAGGGCTGCGGGAAAACTCACCGGAGAGGGCTGGCTGGGAGGCGGCAGCAGCAGCTCCCTAAAATGTTTTTAATTCCCTACGACCCTTCGTGGCAAAAGAGACTCTGCAGATGTGATTACATTAAGCCCTTGAGATGGGAGCTTGTCCTGGATTAGCTGTGTGGGCCCAATGTGGTCATAAGTTTCCTTAAAAGTGGAGGAGAGAGATCAGCGAAAGAGATGGAAGCAAGGTCACAGAGATGTAATGTTGCTGGCTTGGAAGATGGAGGGAGTGGCCCCAAATCAAGAAACGTGGGTGGTTCTAGAAGCATCTAGAGCTTCCAGAAAAAAATGCAGCCCTTGCTGACACCTTGGTTTTAGCCCAGTGAGTCCCGAGTCCAATCTCTGACCTATGGGAGAGGATGTGCTGTTTTAAGGCACTAAGATTGTGGTACCTTGTTCGCAGCAAGAGGAAGCTAACACAGCATCCCTCCCACGTACCCGGTGGGGAAGGGACTGACAGAAGACAGAAGACCTGGGTTGATAAGAACACAAAGCAGCGTCTCGTCAGGCTTGCTGTGCGGGGGCGCCCAGGGGCCCCTGGCAAACAGCTGGGTGTTCAGGGGTTTTGTACCACTTGGCCAGATATTTGAAATTGATCACTCCAACCCTCGAATCCAGATATTTTAACTGATTTTAATGTAAATAGAAAATCTCTTAGGTATTTTGAGCCTCTTTAGAGTAAACATAACTGCCCCTACTCTTAGCCTGGGCCCGGTGACTGGGGGTAATTACGGACAGCTACTGCTGGGTGCAGCTGGGACCCCACGGGTGGGGCAGGGGCTATGTAGCCCTGAATGGCCCAAGGCTGCTCTGCTACGGACCACCACCCTCTCTGTGACAGGGAAAAGGGGGTGTCAGCTTGAGCCTGCGGGACCAGTCTTGGCAGCGTGGTCCACCACAGAGAGGGCCAGGATGGCATGTGCTCACGGGGCCTCAGGCGGCCAGTGAGCGCCGCCCTGCGCTCAGTCTTATCCTAACTCCCTAAAAACGAGCCCTGTTGACACAGGAGGGTGACTGGCATCTCAGGAAGACCATCTCAGCCACCTGGGGACTGCAGCACGCGTGTCCTGCTCTGGTGGAACCCTGTACCGTGACTACAATGGGTGCTGCTCGTGGTAGAAGGTTCCGGGGCATTCCAGCCCCATTCCTCGTCACTAGTCTCTGTCTTCTCGTGAGGATCTGGGTCAAGAGGGGGTTGTGGGCACAGACTCTGGAGCTGGGTGGCCCAGGATCTGACCTTGCCCTCAAACTCCTCAGTTTCTTGCCTTCCTCATCTGCTCCTGGGCCACAGAACAAGGTCCTCCCCCTTCCCTGTCTTCCCCCACCCCCTCCAAGGACCCAAAAGAGGGCTCACGTGGCCCACCAGCCACAGGCGTCTGTGGGATAAACTGCCTGTGCTCCCTCCCACCGGCCAGTGGTGCTTATCTCACTCAGGTTCCCCTCACGGTCTAGGCTGCTGTCTCCACACGGGGGCTCTGAACGGGATTCCCCAGGCATCCTCTGACCAGCACAGGGCACAACGGGGCTGGCGACCTCCCTTGTTCTCCATTACCCTGCCTCTGTTAATACAGCCTGGAGCAGCCGTCCTCACCAAGGGCTACTAGTTAGAGCCTGAAGTCCAGTAGGATCCCAAGTCTGTCCCCCATGGGCTGCTCTCAGTGGAGACAGGTGCTAAGAACTATGGGCTCTCGAGGGAGGGGCTCACCAGTGCTCTTAGAGGTGCCTTTCACGGAACCCTCGAGGATGGTTACTTAGCTCGGGCGGGGGGCTTTGTCCCAGGCTTCAGGTGTGTAGGGAGACCAGAGGAGGGAGAGGCTTCTTCTGCCTGGGGAGCGCGGTGGGCTCTAAGGGGATGGGTGAGGGGACTTCTGTAATCAGGTGGGAGTTGAGGGGACACCGACCATCATCCTTTTCCTTGGCCCCTTCCAATGTCTGATGTGGCGTCCCCCAAGCTGCTGCCCCAGCTCTGCCTCCCAAACGTGAGGTGAGGTACCCATAGTCTCAGTTCCACCCCTCTTGCCTCCCCAGCCCAGCCCCAGGCCATTATCCATGGACTCTAAGTAGACAAATCAAGTACACACAGCCCCCCCGCTTCCTCGGCACCCCCTGACTTGATGCCAGTTCAGTTCTGCCCTTCCCTGCCGTCACCCTCCTGGTGGGAGGGCCACAGGCCACCTGGGGGCCCAGTGCCTGCTCCCACCCTGCTCTGGGGCTCAGGTCGTGGGCAGCAGGACCCACCTCGCAGTTAATGAGGCTGCGGGGCCCCGGCAACTCTGATTCCCACCACCCGGCTCCGGCCACCTTCCTGGCTCTACTTTCCTGGAGAGTCGTGGGCACGCCTGCTCGCGGGGACCTTCAAGCCCATCCGGTGGCCATTTCCAGCCCTTCCCAGGCCAACCCAGACAGTTCTGTCCAGAAAGCTTGAGGAGAGGGGACTTCTAGACAGAAGTCCCGCCTGCCCATGTGACCAGAGTGGCTCCTCCAGACCCCCGGACCCTAGTGTTCTTGTTGGAGACACGGGGCTGCGCCTGTCCTGCCTGACACGGACTTCAGGCTTCACAGAGCCTTGACAGCCCAGGTCTCCTCTGCCCCTCAAAGCCCCACCAGGGAGGGTGGGCCTCCAGCCTGGTTCGCAGTGTGAAAGGCCCCCTCCCTTCCGTCGCCCCATTTAGGTTTCCCTTCTCCCTCGATGCCTGGACTCTTTGGAGATCCATATGAGGACCATGAAGCTAGGTGACCTCTCTGGGACCCTGAGGCTCTGACTTTCATGGTCCTGTGACCCTGACACGTAGGACGGCCCACACAGCTGTGACCTTCGGGTGAAGCTCAGCTGTGCACTACAGTACGTGACTGTGGGCATGCCAGAGCGCCCCATGAGCCTCAGTTTCCTCCTCTGGGACCTGGAAAATGTACCACCTGGCCCCAGGGCTCCTAAGGCTGGTGAGACACAAAGAGGGTTGTGACAGTCCCCAAGCGACCCCGCAGCTGTGCTCCCAAGGCCCGGGCACCACCCAGGGGCCAGCAAGTGCAGCACAGTAGAGCTGAGGGCGGGGGGGGTGAGTGAAAGAGGGGCACACTGGCTCTGCGGTTCTGCAGACTGAGCTCCGAGGAAGAGCAGCCTGGTCAACCTCCTCCTCCTCTCCCCTCCCCCTGCCCAGGGCCAGCCACTCCGGCAGGCCGCCCAAGCCGCCCTGAGCAGCACCAGGGGTGTCTGGGCGAGCCTCTCCAGCGTCTGGGCCCGGCCTGGGGCCAACCTGCCCCCTAAGTGGGGGCCTGAGGCGGGACCAGCCCAAAATGGGCCCACTTATGCCCACCTCAGGCTGGGTTGTTCACGGAGTCAGAAGCCTTGGCACCAGAAGGGGCTGAGTGAATCTCCCTTTGACCTGAACGGTCCTCTCCTCTCTGGGTAGCAGATTCCCCAGCTATAAAGTGAGTCCCAGAGATCCCTGAGCCCCGAACCTAGATGGGTCTTTTTCTGCCCTGAATGTGGGTTCTCTCCTTGGCAAGGAGGCCGAGGGGGACTGTGCTGCCTGAATCCTTCCTCTACGCTAACGCCCTCCTTTGCTTCTGGGTCTCAGTATTGCTTTGCTGATCTTGGGGTTCCTGGTGGGAAATGGGGGCGTTTCCTGTCAGCAGAGGGGCTTATAGCAAATGTCTCCTTACCCGCAGAGGCCACTAGACACTGGCTCTGGGTTCTTTGCTACAAACACACAGAGAAATACACGTGTTTGATGAAGGGTAAAACTTTAACAAGGAAAAAGTGAGTTCACATCTAGAGTGGAGCCCCCCCACTCAGACACGGCATGCGTGTCTACACGCAGGTGGGCCCCCACACGCACGCCCACCCCGCACGCCAGCACGCACTCCCAGCCCTCCCAGCAGCACGCACGCACGCGCACGCACACGGACAAAGGTGCAAGTACAACAAAGGAAGTGGAAGAAAAGTGTTACCCATGAGTAGCCGCCGTTTCACCCGCTTGTCCACATCAGCTACTGACGTGGCATTGAACTGAGGGCTCTCAATTGCAGCCTCATCCTTCTCTAAAACACAAGTAAGGGACAAACACGGAGCCGGTGGTTAATGAGAGCCCACTTCCCGCGGCCCAAGACAGCCAGCCTCTCGGCGTGGCGCACACACAGCCAACACAGCGTGCCGGGCCGGCGCGGCGTCCGCGCCCAGGGGCGAATCCCAGGGACCTCCAAGGTGGCGTGTTCGGGGCAGGGCGAGGAGGCAGCAGGGTGCGGGGTGCAGGACGGGAGACGGCCACACAAGGGCACAGACGGGACACAGGGCCCATCTGCGAACAGGCAGAGGAGGTGGCTGAGGTCCGAGGGAACAGACCCAGCTGCGGAGGGCCGCGGACGCAGACGGTGGCGCCCCAGCGCTCAGGGGGACGCACGTGATGGCGGACACCCCTGGCTCAGGGGGCGGAGGCAGGCACAGGACAAGGCACAGGACAAAGGGACAGGGCCACAAGGTCCGGTGATGGCTGTGCCTGGACAGCAGACGCCCCATCTCGAGGGCACGGAAGTGTGTCAAACACTCATGCAGAGTTAAGAACGAGACACACAGAGGAACACACACACACACACACACACACACACACACACACACAGCGGACCCTCTCCAACACACAGGAAGAAACAGGGGCTTGATTTGGGCAGCGCTGGTTGCCTGCTTGTCTATAGAGGACTGGAGCGAGACACTCAAGTGCTTGGCGTGGGGCTGCGACATGGGTCGTCATCCTAGGAGCGTGCGGGGGTGGGGGGCGGGCGGGCGGGCAGCATTTTGGCTGCTGTGCAGGACAATGTGCTCAGATGTCGCCTGTGCAGGGGCGTGTGAGGTTAGCTGTTGGGAGGTCCTCTGCTGGGGGGAGGAGGGGGAGGTGTGCGGGGACATTTGCTCCCGAGTGGGGGCGCCCGAGCAGCGGTGAGCAGAGGCAGATGGGAGGTGCTCCTGGCCAGCAGGAGGCAGTGGCCCAGGAGCTGGGTCTGGGGGTGGGGGTGTGGATTTCTAAGGGGAGGGGAGGGGAAGAGGGGGTGAGGGAGGTTACATCAGAAAGTAGAGCGAGGCAGGGACCTTCACATGCAGCAGACGTAAAAGATAAAAAACTGAGAAAGGATGAGTCAGGTGGACAAAGACAAGGTGTGTCAGACGAGGCTGGGCGTGTGTCTGGCCGGCAGCTGTCTGCGCTGGTCCCGTGGCCGGCAGGGGCGGCTGCGCTGCAGACACAGACAGTGAGGGGGACCCAGCAGACAGACAGGAAGGGGCTGGTGGGCCTGGGACCCCCCTGCAGGACAGTGGAGACAGGAAGAGAGGTGGGAGAGGAGGTTCTAGATGGGATCAGGCTGCAATAGAGACACCGGTCTGAGACCAGGTTTTGCTTTGAAAAAAAAAATTTTTTTTCTTTTCTTTTTTTTTTTTTCTTTCTTTCTTTCTTTCTTTTCTTTTCTTTCTTTTTTTTTTTTTTTTTTGGTTGTTTGGTTTGGTTTGGCTTTTGGCTCTGAAAATAACTCATGAACGTCAGTTATCAGACAACACAGGCAATCAGGGACCATCACCAGAAAAGCAGGAGGAATGAGATAAAATGGAACCAGAACGGCCTTCTGAGAGGTGACCACACAGAGGGAGGGAGAACCACGCAGGTAGCAGCTCCTGGGAGGCAGCCAGGACGAGGGTGAGGCGCTGGCAGCCCGCCCCGGCCCTGGCGCCCCTGCTCGGGCCCCTCAGAGGGCCGGGGTTCAGTCCCGGGGACAGAAGGCGACAGCAAACTCTGGCTTCACGGCTTTGCCTGCCTGCCACCCCGTTTGTTACTTGAGAGTCCCTCCGGGAATATCTTCTGAGTCAGTAACCAGAGGTGCCCCCACCCCCACCCTTAAAGAGAACAGACGTGATAACTGACCGTGGCTTCTAAAGGTGGCTGATGTTGAAGAGAAAGAAAGCAGAGGATGAACAAAGTTGGATGGGTGCCAACTTTGAAATTCTTCGTTTTCTCAGCTAAAAGATGTGCTGTTGTTATTTTGGAGTTGGAAAGAAGCGACTACCGATTATGGCATGGGGTGACCCCGGATATCCTAGCTTGCCCTGGGAAATAAGGACCGGGGGGAGGAGGTGACCAGGACTCACACCGAGACTCCATGTGACAGGTGAGGTGACAGAAGGGGCGATGCTCAGAAGGAGGGACTCTAGTTGGGACAAGTCCAGCGAAAGCCCGTTAGCTCAGGAGTAGAAAGAAGTTAAAAACACCCAGAGCCCCGCCCCCGCCCCGGGATTCTTCCATCTGTCTCCCCTGGTGTAGACAATGAAAACTTCAAGCCGCTTTCTGAGAAAACCTCTTGGTTCTCTAGCCTGTGGAGGGCAGCTCACGTGGCTAATGGGGCTGAGATGCAGGTTAAGCAGATGTGCCGTGTGTCCCTGTGTCAGGGGCGGAAACCCCTGCGCTTTCAAGGCAGAGGCTCCCCTCCTTGGCCACGCACCCCTTCCTCCTCCCCGTAGACCACCCCCCTGCCGAGGAGGAGGCCCCGCAGAGAGCCCACAGTGACACGAAGCAGAGGCGCTTGGTCCTGGGTGGCTGGACGGCCCCGGGTAAGTCTCTACGGAAGGCTTCCCTGGGGGACGGCCGCCGGCCCCACCCGTGGGGACCCTGGGGTGCTCATCGTGCTCCCCTAGGCGGGGTGCTGGCCAACGTCAGGGCCATGCGGTGCGCCCTGAGGGGCGGGGTGGCGCCCGGGTGCCAGAGCCGGGCACGGGTGCGTACTCACCGATGCACGTCCGACCGTCTGAGTGGAGGGCGTACTTCTGGTGGCAGCCACACATGGGGCCCGTGTCCGTGTCCTCACAGCTGTGCTGGCAGCCTCCGTTTCCATAGTTACAGGTTACTAGTTAGGCCCAAGGTGTACGTACGTGTGTATAAAAGGAACAACAACAAAGAGGATTAGTTTATCGGTGTTGGTTGTTTCTTGTAAGGGACCGGGGGTGGGGTGGGGTGGGGTGCAAAGTGACGGCAGGAAACAAACAGTGGATAAGCGCACCGTTCCCTGGGCCTCAGCCCCACCAGGGTCTTGGATGGAATTGCTCGCTCCCTAGGCATGAACTGGGGCAGGACAAGAGCGGACTTGGGTTGTGTGGGCTTCATACACAGCTGGCCCGGGTGACAGAGTCATATGCTGCTGGGTGGAGAAAGGGACAGGGGAGGCATTTTATCCTTCTAGGTTCCAAAGGCACTTAGAAGCTGCCTGTCTGGGCGGGACAAGTGTCTGTGATGCCAGGCCTGCTCTGCAAGGTGGGGTAGGGTGGTGGCGGGCCCGGGGCGAGGGGGACACTCAGTCCGTGTGTGGGACGGTGTCCCTGTGGAAGTCTATTCCCTCCTAGTCCCAGTGGCCAGCTCAGCCTCTGCCCCTCAGAGCCCGGATTCCCCCGAGGCAATGTTCAGACAGACAGACAGACAGAACATGAGCCCGTTATGTCATCTCGAGTGCACTTTCGAAAAGGCCCTTATATTGAAACGTGTCATGTAGTTTACGGCGTCTATGGCCTGGAGGAGCGGGTGCCCTTCGGCCCAGAATCTTACAATGTTTCACGGCATCAGCACCCTGCGTTGGCCAAGAGGGTGCTGAACAACAACGATAAAAAGCCAGTCTGAAGTAGGAAAAGATAAATTCCAGTTTATTCCAAAGAAAACCGCTTGGTTATCACATGTTAGGGTGAGAAGTAGCGCTACCGGAGATCCAAGGTCTCCGTGGGAGGGGCTCCTGCAGCCCTCCCCCCCCCCCCCCGCCGTGCTCAGCTCGCATGAGGACGGGGTGCCCATGACCTTACGCGAATGGTGCACTGGGGCCTTGAGGACTCGGTCTTCCCGGCACCTTCACCATTTGTCTAGAAGTCTATCTACGCTCTTCATCTACTTGGCAAAACCGCAATGATGATCACATACGTGAGAATGAATCTCAGACCCAACAGGGCCAGAGGAGCCAAAGATCCCAAATCGGCAGTGCGGGTTAGTGGTGCTCTATCAGGTGGAAGCTCCCCGTCACGGGGCCCAAGCATTCCCGAACCGAGGCCCGCGGCCGCCTCTCCCAGGCACTCCTCTTGCTGGGGCAGCACACAGGGCCTCTGGGGCATCCGTCCCCAGGGACAGTGGTGACCCTGTCAGCCTGGACACACGCCATTTGCCTGCCCACTGAGGAGGACATAGAGAGAGTGGCTTCTGCTCAGTGTCCCAGACACTGTCCCTGCAGTCAGAGAGGGTCTTTGCTGGGCTGCCTCTTCCACGGGGGCTAATGTTCCATCCGAAGGAGGGACCCAGCTTCCGGGGTGACACTTCAAGGACCTGCAGGACTCTTCAGGAAGCACGATGGGATGTGGAGCACGAAGCCGTCTGGCCCCTTCTCCACAGGAGCATCTCTTCGCTCGGCTCTCTGCCCGGGGAGAGCCCCAGGGAAATCAAGGGCACAGGCAGCCACAGATTTCAGGGGAGGGCAGGGCCCCACCTCAGTCTGGCTATCACATGCCTTTCCAGATCAAGAGAAGCTTCGCTTCGCAGTGGGCAGGGGTGCGGGTGTGAGGAGGCGGTGAGGACACTGCAGAAGTTCTTTCCAAGCCCAGGGCTCCAGCAAGTGGGCAGCGCCCTGCAAGCGACTCTAAGGACGGAGGTCTGTCTGAGGCAGCCTGGGGGAGGGCCACACTGAGGGTCCCGCACTGCCCCCCACAGGTGTTCGTGCATCTCATGGGCCACGGGGGGCCGAGCTCGCCAGCACCCAGAGAGTCTCCAGCTTCTGTGTGGAAATACACACTGGCGCCCTGAGCTCCGGGACCACGAAGGGACACAGAAAACCCCCTCTGACCCTAGCGGGGTCCTGGCCTTGGGAGAGATGAAAGGGTTTGGCGCAGAGGCTCCGCGGTCCTGCGGGTCCACGGGGCTGGCTAGGGCAGGCCTCAGCACCCAGCCCAAATCCAATCTAGAATTTCCTAGACCTCAGTTGGCCTCAAGGGCTAGAGGGAAAGCCTCAGAGCCAACCTCACGCTAACCCTGCACGTCGACCAGAGCTGACCGGAGCCACAGCTATCTGTGCAGGCCCTTCACGGGAGGGCCACAGGGCAGTCACCCACTCCTTGTCCCCAGGACCCGTATCAGATTCAATAAACATCTCGACAGTGCCCAACCCCCTCACCTCCCAGTAGAGAGGGCGGGGCTTCTATTTCTTTCACCAGCAAACATGCGGGTTGAGGGTGTGGCTCCTGTCTGTCAAGGGAGGGGGAGGATGCTTCCCTGCTCACAGAGGGCCTGCCTTGTCCCCGACCTCTCAGGTCGGCTTGGCCCCTCGGGAGCCGCTCTCTGAGCATACTGTCCCCTTGCAGTGCTCATCTCAGACGGTCCAGTGGGCCCTAGCCACTGCCCGTGGCTCGCAGCTCTCTTCCCCGGGCACCCAGCTAGCTCCAGGCTTGATCGGTCTTGCTGATTGAAGGAACACTCTTTCCTTCTGGCTGAGCCTGTCCACACATGCTTGTCCTTGGCCTTCGTCCTGAGGACTGGGAGAGCTGGAATCTGCACTTCCGGTTCTGAAGGGCGCCAGGTGCAGCTGGTTTCTCTGCAGTTTAAGGAACTGTCTGATGCAGAGGACGGAAGGGCCTGGCGAAGTCCTGGGGCTGCAGCTGGGCACCTGCCCGTGGTGACAGTGTGCACGCTGATCTGTGTGACCCCACAGGAAAGACCAGCAACATGGAGGGAGACTCCCCACATCTCAGGACCCACCTGGGCAGAAGGAAGCTTCTCTGCTTTGGGGAAAGGGCGCATCAGGAGTGGGGGCTGGAGCATGAGCTCCTCGAAGGCAGGGGCGTTGTCTAGTGCATGTGGGTTCCCGAAACCTTGGGGACTGAGGAGCACGGGCTGGGAAAGGCGTGGCAGGCGCCCAAAGAACAGCTGATGACAGTCATGAAGACCAAGAGTGATGAGCCGGCAAGGGCCAGTTGTCTTCTCCACAGAATGACGGATGGAAAGCAAGGCTGCGTTCTCTGTGAGAGCTGGTCGGTTCATCTCCCATTTCAGCGGCAAGGCCGGGACTGCTGTCTTTACCCGGAGTTGGATTCAGACTCTTCCAAAGCCATTTCTCGGGGTCACAAAGCGGGGCTGGAAGGAAGCACTTGTCTCCGGCCAGAGGTGGGCCTCCCTCAGCTCTTCGTATGCACAGAGCAGACACGGCGCCGAGGTGGGCATCCCCACTGCCCGGTGAGCAGAGGCTGCCCCCCGCCACTCCCCACGCAGCCGCCACTGCTGGGTCTGACGCTCTTGAGGACTCGTGAGTGTGTTCAGCCACGGTTCTACTTTGTTTGCGGGCTCCCACTCCTCCTGGGGAGCTGGGTGACCACAATGAGAGGCTGCAGGACACTTGTGGCCTGTGGGCTGACATCCAAGCTGGTCCTGAGTGGCACCTTTGGCCAGAGGCCTCATTCAACCCGGATCTCACGTTATCACCATTTACAGTAGGCCCCGCAGGGCAGACCCTGGAAACCAGGTCAGCATAAGCGGGCTGGGACCCCTCCTCCACCCAGCTCCTTTCCTCATCTATACCGTCCTGTTACCAAGGGCCACCCTGGTCCATTAGGGAGCCTGAGCGTGTAGGTCTCTGTGCCACACATACCCACGGGGGGGGAGGGGCTCAGGCTCAGGGCCCAGGGGTCTCTGGGGTCAGGGTTACAGTAAGCACCGGCAGTGCTATTGATCAGGGTCCTGCCCCGGGGCTGTGGGTGATATATACCAGGTGGGAAAAACGCCATGTCTCGAGTTCACAGCCCCCATCCCTCACGCCTCCCCAGCCCTCTTCAGGGACCTTGCCCTTCTCTCGACCCTGAAGGGTGGAGAGCCCTCCCTGGAAAACGTCCAGCCAACCGGACAGATGCCTCCCGCCCCCAGCAATAAAGCAACGGCAGGAGACGCGTGGGGAGGTCTGACCCATTTGCCTCCATCTACCTACGTGTGCAGTCCTTCTGGTTTTGGGCAAGGTCAAAGCCGGGCCTGCAGTCACAGGCCACCCCACCTTTGGGCGTCTCCCGGCAGATGTGGGCACAGCCGTGGTCTTTGTTCATGCAGTTCATACCCTCTGGGAAGAGACAGATGAGAGAGAGAGAGAGAGGACGGGGTGGGGGGTGGGGAGGGAAGAGAGAGAAAATTTCAGGCTGAAGAGAGGCAGCCTCTAAACTGTCACCATCAAGTGCAGTGCTCCGGGGCTGCCGTTAGCACGCACACCATCCGCACACCACGGGTGTACACCTTGGCCCTGGAGACGTCTTGGGGGAAAACCAGGGACACAGCGCCTAGGTCTGAGAACAGCACTGAAAGTGACTCCAGGGGACCCACGGAAGAAGCGTCCCCGCCCTAGGTCAGACTACGGAACCAAGTTCAGCTCAGGGCTTCAGTTTCCCTCCTAAAGCAGGTGTGGGTAGCATCTCAGATGATGATGGTAGGCAGCGCTCTTCAGTGTGCACCGGAAGGGCATGCAGCCCTGGGAGGCAGGCGGCTGGGCCGCGAGGGGAGCGCTGACAGCTCGGGGAACCGTATGGGTGGGCGGCAGCTGTAAGGAAAGGTGGTGTCTCCTGGGAGGCACCGTCAGCCCTGCACGGCCACCCCGCACTGCGTTCCTGCGTGAGCCAGAGGCCGCTGCTCTGCTCTGCTGGACCTCAGGGCAGCACAGGCCCGTCCTCACCGGCCCCACGGCCGTGCCCTGAACTACACGCCCCCTCTCCAGCTGCCAGAGTGGGTCTCTCTCTGTCCCTGGTCACTGCAGTGCACCCCAGGACCCAAGAAACCCTCACTCGCAAATGCAGAGCCCTGTACGACCTGACGCTGGCCGCCTCTCCACCCGTGTGCCCTGTACCCCATGGAGCCTGTTCTGGGGTCCCTGAGCACATGGGGCACCATTTCCAAAATATTAGCCCAAGGTTACTGCTGCTGGATAAATGCTACTTTGTAAAGGAAAATGTTTGCAAACCTCAGGGGCCTTGTTCTGTGAGGACTCATCTTAAAAGGGCAGCTGGGAACAGCTCCCCGCCTTCGCTGGGTGGGAGGCATCAGAAAGGGGAGGCTGCCACAGGCTGTCGGGGCTGGGCCACCCCAGTGCCTGCTCGTGTCCCTGTCCCGCAGCTGGAGTCCTGCCCTGTCGCCCCTGCTGGGCAGGCCCTTCCAGCTCGTCCCCCCCGCCGGGCGCAGAAGCCCTGTCCCTCACAAGGCTGGCTGGGTTCCCTGTCCCCTCTCCTCCCCGGCTCCCCGAGCCCCTGCTGAGGCTCCAAACCCTAGGCGGTGGCGATGTTCTGGGGCTCCTTGCCCCTGTGAAGGCAAAAGGCCCACGGTCTGCGGAGAGGCGTCGCGAGGATGCGGACCGGCACCTCAGACTATAAACCTCTTCCCCACTCCTGGCCCAGAGGCCTTGCTGAGCGAAGAGCTGGGCCGCCCTGAGTTTCCAGGGCAAGGACCACACACCATTCACCTCGAGTCCTCAGAGGCCCGGCCTCCAGTCCGTGCACCCTGAGAATTACACAGAAATGTTCCCTGAGGGCTCTGGCACAATGGGGACAACTGAGGGTCGCCTGGGGTGGGCCATCTGCCTCTGTCCTCAGTCACCCACAGTTCCGGGGACATTGCCCCCACCCCAGGAGACTGGCTGGAGTGGCTCAGACCCCCTTCAGTTGACCCCTGGTTGGTGTTTATCTTCCCAGTGATTTGTGAGGAGTTTCCAGGATTTATGAGGTCATCGGGGTCAAGTGAGAGGTTGTAGGTCACAAGTCCATCAAGAGGCTAAGGGCAGATGAAAGGAAGAGCTGCCATCCGCCGACACAGCGCCCTGAGACCTCACTTCCGTGTCCTACCCGAGAGGAGCCAGTCTTGGACACAGGGAGGGAACTCCCTTCCCCAGGTGGCCTGCGTGTGTGTCAGGACTGACTCGGTCTTGACCCTGTCTGTCCACTTCAAGCATGGGCGTGGGGCAACTGAGACCTGACATTTATTTAAAACACATACCCCCTGGCAGCTGCAGCGAAGATATATATACATTTCTAATGTTTATTTATTTATGAGGCGGGGGCAGAGGGCACAGAGCCCGACGTGGGGCTCAAACTCACGAACTGCAAGATCACCACCTGAGCCGAAGTCGAATGCTCAGCCGACTGAGCCACCCAGGTGCCCCCCAACAAAGATGTGTAAAAAGTCTAAGTATCAATAAAACCAAGAAACGGCAATGAGTAAAACCTGCACTTTGCTCTTGGACCGACGCAGAGCGTGACCAACTACCCAGCAGCGGAGCAAACAGGGCTCCTTGTAGGAAGCTTCAAGTTTTTACGGAGAGACAGCCCCTTCCTCTGGCCAAATTCCACAACAGCTCCCCACCCCTGCACGCACACCTTGCAGAGCGGGGTGGGTGCGGCCGCGGCCTAGGGCGGGGGAGGGGGGCTGTTCGCAGCATCTGCCCACTGGCGGGGTGGGAACGCTGTAACACGGCTGACTGGAGCACCGGGCGAGGGCCCTGGAAGGGCAGCTGGGAAGGAGTGCACAGTGGGCCCTCGCGAGCCGGCGAGAGCCAGTCTCACAAAGATAGCATGGCCCTCCTAGGTCACTGTCAAGGCAGGCAGCTGTGGGTTATGAGTCTGGCCTCCTTACTGGTTGTGTGTCTCAGAGGGAATTGCTTCACTTCTTGAGTCTCTTCTGTAAAACAGGACTGATAATCTCTGCTTCACAGACAAGTTAGGGTAGGTATTCTGATCCTGGATCTTTCCGTGGGGGCACTGACTTCTGAAGGCCGTTGCCTTCTGCAGATCTGGAGGAGGGTCCTTGTGGGGACCTTGTCTAGGTCTGGCAGCCCCTCTTCAGAGAAGGGCGATCTCACGGGCCACTGAGACATATGCAGTCTCTGATCAGGTCTTCCAAGAGACTTCTGTCTTGGCCCGGGGCCAGCGGGCGGGCCGTGGCCACCAAGCAGCCTCCCTGAGTCCACGTCACCCTTTACTCCCTGCTTGTGTGGATTTTCTGGCTCCTCGGTGCCAGGGGCACAGGGGCTGGTGTTCTGGCATCTTTGCAGCTTTGTCTCCTGCACACTCCAGGAGCCTGCTGACCGCCCCTCCGGAGCGCCCCATCCACACCCTGGCGCGTCCCGTCCTCCACAAACAAAACCCTAGGCCTGTCTCAAACTCCACGGTTCCACAGGGCTTCCTGACTGCACCCCACGTCACCCCCACGCCACCGCCCCACATTGACCTCCCGGGGCTGCCCTGTGGCTGGCACAGGCAATCGACGCCACACAAACAGATCCGTGCTTTCCCCCTGAGCTGGGAAGAGCCCCAGGGCCCCCGTTTGAGCTCAGGCTCATATGTGAAGAAGGAGATTCAATTTCCATTCCCAGCCAAAGAAACACGACTTACAAGAAACCCTGCTAATTATCACTAACCATAAATGTGTCCCTGGGGAGCGGGCGTGGCCCTGCACTCAGGATGCTGAAGTGAGCGTAAGGCATTAGAAGTCACGGTTTCTCTTAACATGAGGCCTTGCAGTCAAGCAGTCTTTCTTTCTGAGAATCTAGACTTTACTAACGAGTCACACTGATGTTTTGCTGGCAAAGGATAACTCGGGGGGTGATCCGTGTTCTAGTCTAAGTTGACATGGAAGCAAATGATGAAACTGGAGCTGGGAGGGGGGGCCCCAGGCCCCATCTGTGGTGGGCTGGCCTCAAATGCACCCACCTCAGTGGTCTCGGCAACTGTGGGAGAGGCCGGTGAGGCCCCCATCTTCCACTTAAAGTCCTGAGTGAGGTCATGTGACTCACTGAGGACACCTCCTCCGCCCTCCCCCCCCCAGACTCGGAAGCACTGGGTGCTCTTCCTCTGCCGAGGGCGGGGCCCGCACTGGTCATCAGTGGAAAGGGCTTCGGGACCTCTACGTTTCCGACCATTACAGGGAAGCCTGAGAGCTTCTGTTCACGTGCTGACGAGCTGTACCTGCTGATATTTGTTATCCTAGAAGTTAAATACGGGAGTCTGTAGACATTAATTTGTAAACATAAAAATTAAAATATATCACATGTTAGCATTAATAAGTTTTTAATTAAAAATGATACTTCCTAAAATGAGGGGGAAGTTGGCTAAGAGGAGAGTCTGCACGCAGAGGACAATGGGTGGGAGCTGATTCCTGACCTTGCTGGTTGAACCTCCTTGGGGGGGGGTGTGCAGCCAGACCTGACCTGAAGCCACGTTCCCATCCCCCATCCATTCTCAGGCACTCGTCACCTCTTATCTCCGCAGGGCGAAGGTCCCTGCCCCTGCCACAGACTGGACGCTCCAGGAAACTGACAACTGGTGAGGTGTTCCATAAGGTGTTCGCTCTGTAAGGCCAAATGCCACTGTGTCCCTTCCTCCAGGAAGCCTTCCTTGGTCCCCCAGCCTCGCTCCCAGCGCGACATGGTGGCCATGTTTCTCCTCTCTGATCTTCGTGTGACTCTCTGGCCAGGCCCTGAGAGCAGGCTGAGCTCTGAGTCTTCTCAGGGACCTCACTGTCCAACAGAAGTCCTGCCTAGGGGGGGGAGGACCCTCCACGCAGGGAGGGAAATGGAATGACCTTCCCGTCTTCTATGAGGGTCTGGGACACAGGTCTGGGCCTCACACCCAAGCAGCAGCCATGCTGGGAAACAGGTCGATAGAGAGCAAGCAGCTGAGAACAGCGGCCACCAACACCCATCTTCCCGTGAGACCTGAGGGCTCCTGGGGGCGCCTCCTCCCTGCGTGGATGCCACCAGGGCATCACCATGGCACTAGTGACCATTCCTAAGATGGCTGCAACGGCCCGGCCTGGGAGGGCTGGAGGGAATATGGCTGCCTCGGTGCCGCTAATTCAGCTCCTCAGCAGCTCTAGAATTCAGCAACTGTGTCACGTTCTCCTTGCCCCGGGGCACACTGGCCACGGCAGGCCACGAGAAGACGTGCGGCATGGCTGGCAGGGCCACACAGGTGGTCAGGGCGGGATGCGTCCTCGTGGTCCATCGTGTGCATCCATCTTGCAGGTGGGGAAAAAGGGCCCAGGAGGGGAAGTGTCTGTCCCAGATCACACGGCAGGACTGGAATCCAGGCTGTGGGGTCCCAGCCAAACTCTCCCACCCTGGGGTCACTGTGCCACGCCTGTGGGACCCAGAAGGTGACTGGCAGCACTTCCTGGGCAGAGCAGAACCGGGAACCTGGCACAGCCTAAGTGTAGTAAGTGGTGCCTGTTACCAGTAACTGCCTTCGGAATTAAAAACCTATTAAAATTCAAGGCCAGCTCAGACGCTTCCTCCTCCGTGAAGCTCTCTGAGCAATGCCTCAAGAAAGCACATAAACCCTGGCTCCGTGACCTGGCACCACTACTCCCGAGCACGAGGCCGGAGCCTCAGCTCACCTGCAGGACCGTCAGGCCCACACGAGGCCTCCACTCTGCGCCTGCATCACCCCTTCAGCCCTTCGGAACAGCGCGAGGCTCCCTGAGCAGCCTGGGCCTCCCAACTCCTCGCCTGCTCGTCCCCTGGGTCCCGTTCTCCCTCTGCAGCCAGGCCAGCCTTCCCGCTGTGCTGGGGGCCCCAGGGCGGCCTCTGACAGGCCTGGTCCACACCTGCCGTGACAGCTCAGAAAGGTTGCAGGCGCTCAGCCGAGCAACGAGCGAGCCCAGCCTCCTGCACAAACTCGCTTTCTCTAGGTTCCCTGATGCCTTCGTTATTCCAGTTCAAGATCTGACCCCACACACCGAGTCTCCTGGCTCTGTGTTTCTTCCTTCTAGCTGGCAAAACGCTGATGGGGTGGGGGGGAGGCAGGGGCCACTCCGTATTGGCCCCTGTGCAGGTCTACCTGCCATCACCTCTCCCACCAGCCAGGGAGCTCCTACAGGAAGGAAGGGTCTCGATCGCTGCTACATCCCGGTGCCCAGCACCCATGCAGCAGATCTTACTGGAGGCATGAACACAGAGCACCAGAGGGAGGGGCTGGTGCCCAGGCCCAGAGCGTGGCTGGTGTGCTCACCATGTTCCAGGCACCCCGAGGAAGGGTGTGTGGCGCTCAAGAGGGGCTGGGACTGAGATGCATCGTACCTGAGCCTCAGGTCAGATGCCTTCTTCTCCAGGTCTCTGCTTTCTAAGCTGAGAAATTGGTCGTCATAAGCTTCCCCTCCGAGGGCTGCCATGAAACTCAGATGAGAGACCTACGTAATGCACACATGTGGCACAGAGAGGGTTCCTGCCTTATTCTGCCTTGCGCTACAAGCACATGGTTGCTAACTCACCCTCCCCTGCTGCCATGGGGAACTTAGAGGGACATCTTTACCTTCGTCTGTGTCCTCAGTGCCCAGCACAGGGGTGAAATAAATACAAGGAGAGGAAGGTGGGAGAGAAGGAGGGAGGGAGGAAGAAGAGATGAAGGCTGTCCTATCTCACAACACCTCACAGAGAATGGTGAGAGCACCACGTGGCATTGGCAGCCATGTGTTCTATGAGACAGCGACTCGGCGCCTCCACGGCACCCATTAAAGGCTCTGAGAAGCCCTGCAGTCACTCTTTGGACATCCCCCTGTCCCCCCCTTAACACAGTCCAGTCCTGGGATGACCCACATCAGTTCCTCATCTTACCCACGAGCTGGTGGTGGCTCATGGACCAAGGAGGCTCAGGCCTGGGCAGGGGCTCTAGCTCCATCACCTGGAGCCTGGTGTGGGCCTTCCTCTGCCTCGGCCCCAGGGGTGAAGGAGATGGCGCTCCCTCTGCCCTCTCCTGGGGTGGGGTGGGGGGCTGTCCTGAGGACAGTGAGCTGACAGGTAGTATTACCAGCATGGCTACTGCCAGGGGCAAGTGAATTTGGACACGTGAACCCCCAGGCACACGAGGTGCTGGAGGCCAGGCGCTTCTGCTCCAGGGGAATGGGCCTGGGCTCTGCGCTGAAAGGGGCCTCGGGGGCCTCCACTCCAGCCCCTGTGCTTCAGCCCCACCCCAGCTCCTCTGAGGGGGCCAGGGCACCCGGCCAGGTCTAACCGGCACGCCATCTCCACTGATGCCACCCCCAGGCTCCCCCAGAGCACGGGTTGAGCCCAGGGCTGGGCGCAGCGCGGCTTCCTGTGAGTCTGTGGAACAGAAGGCCCGTGACCCAGACTCTGCCCTCCTGTGGCCCCTGCTCTGCACCGTGTGCGCTCTTGGGAGCAGCCTGGGCAGGGTGCAGCCTCCCTCGGCCTGGCTCCCCATCCTGGTACAGGGAGTAACCACAGTGCCAAGTTCAGCAGGAAGCCCTGTTTACCTCTCTGCCTAGAGGGGAAGGATCGAATTTCAGAGTCGCTTCCAGAAGTGCTGGTCTTCAGGGGCCTGGTGCCAGTCAGGCCAGGCTGCCCGCCAGCTCGAACCTAACTTGATCTAACTCATCCAAATCTAATGACACTCTGCAAACTCAGACCGAGTGTCTCTTTGTGACCAGGAAGGGGCAGGCAGTGATGAGGAGACAGATGCTTCACGGCCGCGTCACTGGGTCCGATTTCAGACTCTGCCACTTGCCTGCATGACCTTGGGTAATGCCTTTGGGCAACCATTTCCCTCTGAGCCTTAATTTCCATCCACGTAACAGTGGCTCCGTCATGGGCCTGGCCTCCCGGGTGCTCACTCAATGTGCTCTCCCCTTTTCTGGGCCACTGAGCCCAAGGATGCAGGTGAGAGCTTGAGGGGCTGCATCCCAGGCCGGGGGAGGGGCGCAGGAAGGCTGTAAGTCGGGGTCGGGCAGTGGTGCACTTCGGCACGGAAGGCAGCCTGCAGGGCAGAGACCACGGGCCCGAAGCACATGGGAGGCGCTGCTGTCACCCTGGAAGGGACAAAGGAGCCTAGAGGGAGGGCAGGGGCTGTGGGAGAGGGAGGGGGGCCGGGCCGAGACACAGTTAGGAGCCCTTTCTCAGTCTTTCAGAACGCGTGAGCGAGAGACTCGGGCTCTGCCGACGCTCGCCTGTGACTGAGCCCTCCTCATGAGCCGAAGAAGTGGGTACAGCCACGCCCGTCTCACAAGCAAGCAAACGGAGGCCAAGTCAGGGTGGGGAAAGACGTGCCAGGGTCGCACTGTGTCTGAGGAGCAGGGCCAGTGTCCTGGGTGCCCAGGGCTTCCCTGTGATGTTCCCCCTCCTCTGGGCCCTGGGACGGGCCCCGGCGGTGAGGGGCTGTCTGTTTTTCCCAAGCCTTCCACCGCGTTTCGGTTCTCCACCGGAGCGAGCACAGAGGGAAACCATCGCAGACTCTGCCTGCCCCGGACCAGGGTGCACACCGCGTCCTCGGCAAAGCAAAGTTCACGGATGCATCTCAAGCAGGGCAGGGGGAGGCGGGCCGATCTGTTTGTACTCAGGAGCCGGGCCTTTCTCTCTGCCCTGGGCCAGGATAACAAAGCTGGAATGTGTTCCTCCCGAGGGTCGTTGCTATGGCGACTTCATCAATAACATCATTTTCCACACCCATGTCCCTTACACACACGGGAAGGGGAGGCAGGCTGGGAAGGGCAGAGAGGGGAGAAGAGAACAATTACCCCGCTCCCTCCCCCCCTCAGGAGGGAGGGGTTCTCCTCCCCTTCAACTTCATCAATAGAAAATCACGGAGCCCAGAAAGACGCTACCGCCTTCCCCAACCCAGAGTCTGCAAGCCGTCCAAGTGCGGCAGGCAAAAACCAGGGCCACGAAGAAGACACGGAGAGGCAGTGCCACGGCGGAAAGGCACAGGAGCGGTGGCAGGGACAGGCCACTGGGGGCGGGGGGACAGGGGTTAGAACGACAACCACGACCGTGCACGACTGCCCAGAGCTGCCCGTGTGCTGAGCTGTCCCACAGTAGGGTATTAGACCCACTTAACAGAGCGCCGAGGCACAGAGAGGTCACCACCGGGTGGAGGCCTGGTGAGGGGGCTGGATCTAGGGGCCGCCAGAAACTCTCTGCAGGCCGATGACAACCACGGCTATTTGTTAGTGAGCACTTGCTGTATACTAAGCGCTTTACATGAATAATCTGGCACTTTTCCGAGTAGACCTGTTACCTCCACCTTGCAAGTGAGGAGGACAGGGTGCAGAGAAGTTGGGTGACTTGCCCAAGGGACACCGAGCAGGACAGGCAAACCTGAGTTTCACAGAACCTGTGCCCCCCAGGGGACTTTCAGGAGGCGATGGAGATTCTTATTTAGAAGAAGGGATGGGAGGGAAGCCCAGGCTGGTCCCCTTCTGTCCCTCAACTTTCCCCACAGTGATCTGGGGCGCCGGAATGACCCAGCCCCTGCCCTGCCTGGCTACGTGCACATTCCATGTCCGGTCCTTCCAAGTCGTCTCAAATACCAGCCGCTTCAAGATGCTGATTTCTCACCCCGGCCCTCCCTCCAATCTCCATGCTCCTCAGACCCTTCGCCTGAGCTCGCTGAGGGCCAGAGCACCCCCTGTTCATTCCCGACTCTCCAGGGCCCAGCCCCAGCCTGGCAGAGGGACATGGACTGGACTTTAGATCTTTATGATGTCACCCTGCAAGGTAAGTAGCTTTATCCGTATTTTATAGAGTTCACAGAGGTTAAGCCATCAGCCCGCCATCACTTAAGGAGGATGTGACAGGGGCGAAACTTGAGCCTGTTCCACTCGACTTGAAGATCTGCCCTTTGACAGCTGAAGAGGGAACTTTCTAGAGCAGAAATCTGACTGTGCCCTCCCACTGCTAAAAACTCATCAGTGCTCCCCCACACCCACCGAAACCCAGTGCCCATAGGGTCAGGCTGCTTTTCAGTCTGGCATCAAAGGTCCTCCTGCCCCCACCTGGCCTGCCATGGCCCTGGGTAACAGGGACACACGTCAGCCCTCACATCCTCCCTCACAGCCCTCCCTTCTCACCTTGGAGCCTTTGGAAATGGGGTGCCTTCTGGCTGGGACACACGCCCTCCTCCTTTGAACAGCATCTCTGCTACAGTTACGTGAGATTCTGTTTGGGTGTCACTTCCTCCAGGGAGCCTTCCTTGTTTCCATCCTTTCCCCCAGTCCCTAGGCTGTGTTAGAGGACTGGCCTGGGCCTCCAGCGCCCTTGTACTATGCGCTCTCAGGGCACGCGGCACACTAACTGTAACTGCTGTCTTCTGTTCCCCCACCAGCAAGGGGCTCCTTGAGTAGGCAGGGCCCAAGCCTGAGTCCCCTCTTCACCCTGGTGCCCTGCACGGGGGCCTAGCCTGCAGCAAGGGCCTGGGAAATGCTCACGAAGCCAGCTGCCCTGGTATGGGGCCTGGGCTTGGCCACCCTGGACTTCTGACTCTGCGTCAGGACAGGGACCGACACTTGGGCAACACAGTGCATCTGTCTGTGGGCCCAGACCCGGCTGTGGCCTGCGGTCACAGTGCTGACCGTGACCCTGCACCATCCACCTGCCTGATCCCCTAATGAAACTCCCACAATGGCTGTGCCTCGACAGTGCTCCATCACTGTCGGAGCCTCGCATCAGAAGGCCTGGGCTTTAGCAAGGACGCAGGGCTCTGCCTCCTGCCCTCTGACCCCAAAGTGCCAGGCCAGGGCCCCAGCTGACCGGGAGTCCAGCCCGCCCCAGGATGCATCCCCAGGGGCGCCCCCCACCTGGGGAACGGGAGCACGGGAGATCCTGGACTTCCACTTCCCCAGAGTCCCTTAAGGCCAGGCCCCGTGCAATCTGCCTCTTTGGAAATGTCCCTAATTGACCATCTGCACGACCTTGAGCACCAGGTGCTGTCAGTAGGCCTACCTGAGGGGTGCTGAGGCTCAGAGAGAGAGAGAGAGAGATATCTTCCAACGTGTGTGGCGGAGCAGAAGCATAAGATCCCCTTTGGCCCCTCAGGGGTCAAATGCTCCCCCCACACCCTACCTACCATCCCTGGGGCCCCTCGGCTGCCTCAGGGGTCCTCAGGGGACTCTGCTCCCCTCTTCTTCCTCGCCTGTGTCTCCCTACCTCTGTGGGCCAGATCTTTGCTCGCTGTTCCTCCACTCCCACCCCGCGGGGCAGGACCTTCCTACCACCTAGCCTTCCTTCCGGCTCAGTGGCCCCTGCCGGGGCGGACTGGCCCTTCTGAACTTGCACGCCACCTTCCCCTGGCCGGTCCAGCCACGGGAGTCCAACCCTCCTGTGATCTGGCCCCTAACACCGTCCACGTTCATTTGCTCAACTGCTTCCTTGCTCTTTCTACGTATGTTCAGGTAGGGTCCCCTTTATACCAGACCTTTCCACAAGGCCAGGTGGCTTCTCCTCTGTGCCTTTCGCAGGCTCTGCTCTCACAGGGGCTGACCAGAGGCGAGCCCCTCGGGGGTGCTCAATGCACACCTGCAGGGCGGTGGGTTCAAAGCACCTTGGTTATAGACAAGGCTCGTGGCTCCGAAATGACGCTGTCCTGCTTTGAATGAGGTGCAAGCAAACGGCCAGAATGGACCCATTTTCTGGGAAGCTGGAGTTGGAAGGGACCTTAGAGACCATCTAGACCAAAGCTGTCCTTTTCCAGCCAGGTGGCTGCCCTGGCCATGCCGCAGTCAGCATGGCAGCTGCACGGTGCCTTCTGACTCTCAGTCCCCTGGGGCTCCCGACACCACGGCTCTCAGGCCCTGCGTCCTTTCTGCCACACCAGGAGGTGGCTCATGAGGCGCTGCTGGTTTGGAGCTGTCACCCACCCATTCCATAAGCCCGTGCAGCGTTTGCAAAGCACCACCTGTGTGAGGATCTACGAAGAAGCTGCAGGCAAGGCCGGCGGGGTGCCCGGGCCACTCCCCTGCTGCCGCTGCTCACTGGGGGGCAGGCGTGGTGTGCGACAGGCCGCTGACACATCTCGGATGCCAGCAGTGGGGGCTGGCCGGGCCCGTCTTCTTGGAAGGCAGGGATGGACACCAATCTTGCTTTGGCGCCCGGCCGCCGGTGCCTGGAGCAGGGCTGACACTGGGACCCCCGGAAAGCTGCCTCTGTGAGATGGGAGGGGGCCTGTCTAACAGACATGGGGGCTCAGTGGCAGGCTGTGCAAACACCTGTGGACAAATGTTTGCAGAGCTGCACTTCCCTGGGCATCACTGAGCTGTGGCGGGCCTGGTTTCCTGGCTCTGGCCCTGTCCTGGCCCCGTGGGTCTCAAGTGCTCAGTGAAGGTGACCTGTCTCCCAGTGTCCCCTCTAGTTGACTGTGCAGCACCTGTCCCCTCTTCCCTGGCCTCTGGGTCACCTCCCAGCTACCCCCCTCCCCTTCCGACCCCCTGAAGTTCCCCTGCTGACCGCTAGGCGTCAGCATGAGCACGTCCAAGCCTCTCTGAGGCCCAGGGTTCTGGGACCTGCCAGACTTCTCACTCTGCCCAGGCTTGAGAAGCCCGGGGTCCAGGGTGTCCTCCTCCCAGGCCAGGGCTGCCAGATCTACGCATGTGCCCGGCAAGCACAGAAGATGCCCAGTTAGATGTGGATTTCAGATGAACGACAAATACTTCCAAGTAGAAGTATGTCCCAAATGTTGCATGAGTTATACTTACACTAAAAACATATTCATTGTTTACCTGAAATCCAAGTGTAAACAGTGTCCTCTGTTCTATCCGGCAACCATATCCCTCCCTAAAGGAAGCCATAGGGGGGACAGTCAGCTCACGCAGCCCCCAGACCATGGGCCTGGTCGTGACCAGGGAGCAAATCATTTCTCTCCTGACAGGTGACTAGATGGGGGTGAGGGGTGGGCAGCTCCCACAGTGTTTCCACTGCAGCCCTGGGGCACCTGGGAGGAGAAGCCAGTAAGAGTGCTGGGGGCCCCACCAGCAGGGGGTTCTCTGGGGACACAGAGCAGCGCCCGGCCCATAGTCGGTGCTTCTCCTGCACTGCCTGCCGCGGCACAGCGAGGAGCAGGGGCTCGAGCGGCAGAAACACGTGGGCTCTGTCCCAAACCAGTGGGGCTGTGGCCCCTCCCTGCACCCCCGTCCCCTGCTGTGTGCGCTGTGCGGGCAGCTGTTACTGCCAAGCGTCCTCTGAAAAGCAGAGGGTATAAAGGGCTTGGTATACAGCAGGAACTCAATAAATGCTGAGTACATCTCTGTTTCCTATGAGCTCCTATCAAGGGCAGGTATAATCACTAGTGGGGACTTCTGCAGATTCTCACTGTTTACTCTAACTTAAACAGACAGCCTAGCTGTGGCCTTGGAGCTCACACACGGGTCCCCAGAGAGAGTGAGCGAGAGAGAGTGAGAGAGAGAGACAGAGACAGAGAGCGTCGAGCCACTCAGAACCTTGCGGTGCACACTGAGAAGACGTGCCTGGCAAGACTCAGAGGTGGCTTCACAGAGGCGGTGAAAGCGAGCTGGGGGCTGAAGGTGCTGAAGGCTCTCCGGGAAGGGAGGGGTCAGGGGATGGCCTTTGAGGGAGAAGAAACCGCACACTCCAAGGCCCGTATGGGTGAAGGGCACACGGGGCAGGGCTCCCGGAGGGAGGCAGATGAGGGGGTGCGGGAGGACGTGGAAGGTGTGGGGGGCGGTGCTGGCCGAGGTTCTGGTGCAGAAAAGAGAAGGCTTTCTGGGGGCTGCTCCACGGCGTGCGCAGCAGGGAGAGGGGCCGGACGCAGGGCCGGAGTCGGGGAGGACGCGGCCAGAGGGTCAGACAGAACCGTGGCTCCGGCTGCCGTGAGAAGGCCGAATGGAGCAGGGAGATGCACCAACTCGGCAAAGGGTGAAGCCGGGGTGCGGAGTGCAGAGGTGCGGCCCCAGTGCCGCAGGGGCTCCAGGCTGCGGGCACCCCTGCTCCTGCCCTCCATCCGTCTGTTCCTTCAGTGTCTTCATCTTAGTCGGTCAGACCTGGGTTCGAGTCTTGCCTGTGCTCCTTACTTACTATGGACAAATCTCTCTGCTTCCAAGGCCCACTTCCTCACCTGCAAAATGGAGTTAACGATCGCGACACGGCACAAGGCTGTTCTCAGGCTCTGATCACTTGCCTCAAAGTCCAGGCACAGTGCTGGGCACACAGAGGTGCCTGGTGGCGGCTGACAGTGCTGCTGACCTCGGGTCTAGACACAGTGTGTCCAGAGCAGTCCTCGTGAGTACTAATTCCTTAGTGTTAGGGGACACTGATGTTTGCTCCGCTTCACGGATAAGGAACTGAGGCCGCGGGACTTGAGGCCAAGCAGGGAGCCGGGGCCAGGTACCTCGCGGCCTGGTGCCCGCCGTCTGCCCTGCGCTGTCCTGTCTGGGAGGCCTGAGGCGCTGCAGCACCAGAGGGCCCCACCGCCAGCGCCGCACAGTAAGTGCCGGGGTCCCGGTGCCCGGCCAGGGCTGGCTGGAGGCCAGGCCAGGAGAAGGGCGAGAAGCTGGGCTCACCAGCCAGAGGAGTTGTTTATGGGGTGGGAGGCTCGTAAAAAATAATGGGCTGGATTTACTGTCCCCGCCTCCAGGGCCATTCGGGACTGCACGGGGCTGGGACGCGCCCCCCCCACCCCCCCGCAGCACCGTAAATCTTCCCACTAAATGCAGAGCTGTTTACTCTCGCGCCCACCTGGCCCGCAGCAGGCAGGCGGGTCGAGGAGAACCTGCTCACAAGTCCTGCCCTGTGCTCTCGGTGGCGCCGCTAGAACACCCCAAGGAACGGCTGGGAGGGGTGGCCCTGAGGCCGGGGCGGGTGGAATCCTGTAGTGTGGCCATGCCGCTTGCCCTCACGTAGAATAGACACTTCCCAGCCACATACACCTCCGGGGTCCCGGCACCCACAGCTGACGACGGAAAGCGCTGGCACAGGGCAGGAGTGTCGCCGGCCCTGTAGGAGCCACGCTGGAGCCCCTTGGGTCAAGGCCTGGCCCAGATCCCATGATGTGGGAGTCGCATCTCGGGAGCCCATGGGAGCCCACCAGCCAGGCACACCAGTAAGATCCTAAGCCATGATACGTGGCTGGGGCAGCTTAGAAGGGACTGTGAGTCTGTCCACAGGCTTGTGTACTGGGATCCGGAGGTAGACAGAACAGAAGGGAACTTAGCATTAGAAATGTGGCCCCTCCCCGTCCTGAGTACCGTGCCTTGGGGTGGCCCGGCTCAGTTCTCCCTCCCAGAGTGGGGATGACAGCACTCGCCCAAAGCACCCCCAGGGTGGATGAAGTATCAGAGTATAAGCTGAGAGGCAGAGGGGTGGGGCTGAGCCCAGCAAGGAAGGGCACCTGCTTGTAGAGACGGGGAGGGGGTCAAGTCCGACTGCAGGCCAAGGCGAAGGGTGAGTAAGAGCAGGAAGGGCAGGGTAGAAGACAAGGCCCAGAGGAGGGTCAAGGACCGGCCCTGGAGGAACGCGGAGGGAGGGTCTAGGAGAAGCGCCGGGACAGAGAGGGTTGCAGCCCTGGAGGCTGCTCCTGGCGCCTCGGCAGGCGGTCCTGCGCTCTGGCCCAAACCCAGGGACCTGCACCCGAAAGCTCCCTGGCGACTCCTGCGGGAGCTCCCGTCAGGTCCTAAGCAGCGCGGCCTCTAGCAGCGGGCTCCGGGCCCGAGGACAAGGCGTGCTTGGCCTCCACGGAGGCTGCTTACCGTGGCTGACTGAGGGGGCGCCCCGCAGTGCTGGGAGTCTGCGAGCCGCCTGGAGGGGCTTTATCTGAAGTGCAGCACTCGGTCTTCCCTGCTGACTGAGTGAGTGAGCTCACCGGCCAGCCCCTAACCCCTGATGGAGCCCCAGATTCCCGAGGCTGCTGTCACATCAGTCAACTCCCAGCGATTTACCGAGGCTCCGGGCCGGGGCTGACCAGGCAACAGGGGTGGCCACCTGCACTTGGCACCAGCCTTTCCCCGGCTGAGGGTGCAGAGCGGGACCCGCACGTCCAGCCTCATGGGAAGCAGCGGGCACTGGTCCTGCGCTGAGCCACCAGGCCCCCCTCCCGGGCTCCTTAAGGGAAACGAAGCAGACCCTGCCTCGTCCAGGGCCAGGCGCTGCTGACCTATTCCGCGCTCACGTGGTGCGGGCCGCAGGCCCCTCCAAAGTGCAAACCCGAGGCAGGCGGGGCTCTGCAGGACGTCCCGCCTGCCCTGCCTCTCACCTTCCCTCGGCCACCCCTCTGTCTTCTTCCCTGGGGCTACCTTCCTCTCCACCCACGCTGCCCCTGGTGTGAGTTTTAGACCCTGACAGCCACCGGCGTCACTTGCCAGAAAACCACTTTATCTCCCTGTCCACCCCAAGGTGCTTTAGTGACTGTCCCAAAGTGTGGGCCATCCCTCCACGCCCTGTACCATTCACCGCAAAGTCCATACTCCTCCCACGGAGCGCAGTGTCTTGACCCTCTCACTCGCACCCGCTTTGGATCTGGTTTCAGGGTCTGGGACTCACTCTTCAGAAGGCCAGAAGGGCTGTGGGGACACTGACTCTCCTGGCTGACCAGGGCAGGGCTGACGTCTTCCGTATCAGAGGACCCCTGGCCAGAGGCGAGGCAGTGAAGAGGAGCTGGGCGACCCACAGGGAAGATAAGAAGAGCAGCACGGGGCGTTGGGGGTGCCAGGGACCCAAAGTCTAGGCTAGGTTGGAAACCAAATCTAAAGCAACCACACATGGGAAGTATTGGGTATGCAAGAGGCGCTCAAATCGGAGCCCCCTTCCCTGCACGGTACGGACACGGCCTGATGTCAGCGCAGCCGGCCAGGCCCAGTCTGATGGCGCCGGACAGGGTGGTATCTGAGGCGCCTCCCCGCTCCAGACCTCCCCAGGACTCAGGCCAGGAAGGGATGAGGTGGGCTCTGTGTCTGCATCCCCGCACCTCTGTCTCAGGTGTCTGCCTGTCCCCGTGGCCCACTTCCAGTTGTTTTTCAAGGGTAGCTGCTTCTGATCTGTTACTTTCAACCAACACCCTGACCCAGATGGTCCCAGCAGCCTCTCACCCTTTCCTTCCCACATGCTCCCCACTTAAATTTATTCATTTAAGTAATCTCTACACCCAACGTGGGGCTCGAACTCCCTGCCCCAAGATCAACAGTCGCAGACTCCAGAGACTGGGCCAGCCAGGTGCCCCTATGACGTCGATTCCTGATTGCTGAGGTGGTCACACAGATCTGGATGTAACAGAATGGCCTAGAAGCGTATGCACACACAGTCCAGATGCCAGCTTTCCTGTGCAGATGCTGTTCGTCGGTGAGGGGAGCTGCTGCCGCGGGGGGAAACAGGGTATCATGTACACGGGACCTCTCTTTACTGGTTTTACATTTTATGAATCTGTAATTACTTCAAAATGGAAACTTAAAAAAAAAAATCCTCTTGTTTTGTGTTCAGTCACACGTGGGTATTTACCCTCATAAACCCTTAGACTAAATGAACAGATTCCGACAATATTTCATGGAGGTGTCTAAGAAGCAAAATAGTTTAACTTCATCGAGGCCACCTTGGCATAACGCAGTCCCCCGAAGTAGGGCTGTGACCTGCCAAATGAGTGGGTACGTTCCCCCGAGCAAGGAGCTGGGGCAGAGCCCCCAGTCACCCACAATCAGGAGCCCCCAGTGTCCTCCCCGGGCACGCACGTGGAGCCCCCGCCACCGCCTTCGCAGCGGCCCCACTGGGAGGCAGCGGCACAGAACGGCTGACAGCAGCCAAGTCGAAAGGGAAGAGCTATTTCCAGCTCAGGCGCCTGGGGACAAACACTAACACACATTCTATGGCCCTTAAGGGGGGTGGCTGTCCTGGTCACCGAAGTTCATAAAGGTTTTACGAACTGCAGAGGAAGAAGGCCAGGCTGACTCAGGCCGTTTCCCTGAAGAGAAGAGGGAAACGGGTGTGCCATTTCGGGAAATTTCCACCATGCAGTGTGTCTAAAACTCTTGGTGCTTAATGAGGCATGTGTGGTGTAGGGAAGGCTCACGTGTGGGGAGCTGCAGGTGGTGCCAGCTGAGGAGAGGTCTCTGCTGGCCCTCGGGGCCTCACTGGCTCTCACCCCCACTGGGCTGGCTATGCAGTGGGGTCCAAGCCCCGTCAGAACCTTCCATGTAGTCTGCCCGGGTTTAGGGGCCGGACCACCAGAGCAATGGCTGTGCAACCTTGGGCAAGTTCTCTAACCTCTCCGTTCCTCAGTTTCTGAATCTGGAAAACGGGGTCACTGCGAGAAGGCAATGACCCATGCGAGGACGCCTGGCATGCAGGAAGCACACGGCGAGCGCCGCTTGTGCGGCCACCATCACTTAATGCAAGGCCCCACATCTGGTTTTCGCTGGACCAGTGTCACCCCTGATGCCATGTCTTGAGCACTGGGAGAAAGTGGCACAGGGAATGCTGATGGGGGGGGGGCAATGGGGGCTCCTACCCGTATTTCTATGTGCATTTGAACAGGCTCAGAAGGGCATTAAATGGACTAGTAAATGCACGCAGGGAGCCCAGGATGCCGTTGCTGGGACAGTGCCAGCCTGGCGCTGCAGGGGCCTCGGCTTCCCAGGGGCACAGCCGCTCAGCTGCCCCGTGGCCTGTTCCGGTGCATCAGACGCGGGAAAGGAGGTACCACGGTACGGCACAGCTTCTGTGCACACTCAGCCACCAGGTGGCCCGGCCTCTCCCCCGTGGCCTCACAGAGCCTCCGGGTCCCTCTCGCCAGGCTCAGTGCCCGGCCCAGGCCGCGTCACGCCCTAGCTCATACTGACCGGGAATCTGCCCGCACAACCTGAGGATGAAGAGTACCTGGGGGCCCAGGGAGCCACCGGGAGCTGAGCGTCATTCTCCTTCCTCCCCTTGTCCTTTCCAAAGGGCCCCATGTTGGCAGGGGGCGCAGGGGTAGAGTGGGCACCATCCCTGCCCACGTGGAGCTCCCAAGCTGCAGGGACACAGGCACCAGGGGGAAGACAGTGTGGAGCATCCAGCGACAAGGCGCGTGGACATGGGCGGCCGCTGGAGCACGGAGGCGCAGGGCCTGATAGCTCTCCCGGGGGTCGGCTCAGGCCAGGCTGCGGAGGGAGTGGGGGGGGCACTCTCACTGAGGCCTGGGAAGGAGCACCAGTCAGTTGATGGGGGGGGGCACCCCAGGCCTGGGGACACTGTGTGTGACAGACACCTGCTGACCTCTTCATGCCTCGGTTCCCGACTGCCCGTGCCCAGCCGGGGTTCAGTGCCCCCCACCACCGCCAGAGAGCTGAGCACGAAGGTCTGGTGAGGTTTCAGGACGCAGGTGCGGGACAGCTTCCTGCTTGAAGGGCACGGACTTCTCCAGCCCACCACTGTCTGCAAGTGTGGTAGCCGAGGACCAGGGCCAGGAAGGGGCGGTCCCTCAGCAGGCCGGGGAAGCCATTCTCGTCACCACCTCCCCTGATCCGACCAGAGCACCAGACCCCTAGGATCTTCAGATCCTTCCTGCCAGAGCATGTTTTCTCAGCTCATTATTGGACAGCAACTCCAACCCGTATTAAGCATTCAGTCCTTCTAGACCAAATGCTTTGTAGGGAGCCATGCTGGCTTCCGCTCACACTGGGATCCTGAGGACCAGATGGACACCTAGCACACGAACGAATGACACGGTGGCCCACAGTCGCACAGCTGGTTAGACCCCCGCCTTCCTGAACACCTTCTCCTCCTAAATCAGTTCTACTCAGATGGAAAGAAAGAATTCTTCACTAGGAGGAAAGAGACATGTTCATCCAGGAGGAAACACCTTCGTGGAGCACAGACATGACACAGATTTGGGAAAAAAGGGCAGACATGGGAGAGGGAGAGAGCTAGAAGGTGCCAGCTCCTCGGTGGCCCATCCATTCTGGGCTGCCAGGGCGCATGGCCACGGAGGGGGTGTGGAGGCCTGGCCTGGCCGCCCCCAGGCAGGGGGTGAATGCGGGCTGTGACGGTGCCAGAACCAGCACCTGGAGGCACTGAGTAGAAGAAGTGCCCAGACCCCAACAGCTCTGCAGCCCCGCCCATGCCGGGACAGAGGAAGGGCTGTCTCCTCACATCCAGCCTGGGTTCCAAAGACCTGGAGAAGCTGCTAGTGAGTGGCCACCCCCACTGCTTCAGAGGGTTTCCCTAACGGATCCCTCCGTGCCTGGGAGGGATCGCTGGTCCTGGTTTACCGGGGAGGAGACCCAGAGAGGCAGGAGTGGCTGCGGAGAGGCCACGTGGCCGGTGGAGATGGAGAGCGGCTGAAAACCTAGAACTCCCAACCCCCGCCTGGCCAGATTCACATACCTCCGGCCAGGGTTTGCACTGGTGCCTAGGAAGTGGGGTCACTCAGAAGGGCTGAGTCCCAGGAGCAGACACCGACCCTGGCTGACCTTGCTCCTGCATCCAGGCCCCTCTCATCAAAACCAGCCTGTGTGCTCTTCTCCCTGTGTGGGGGAGGCTCCGAGGTGCCCGCAGGCATTCGGAGAAGTCGGGTGACACTAGGAGTCTGCTTTGCCAAATGGCCCCGGACTCATGGGCCCTCCCAGGAGGAACAGGGGTCAGAGGCCATTTAGGTGCAAAACAAGCTGAGGGTCCGTCTCCCTGACTCGCTCTGAGTTTTGAGCTCCAGCAATCATGGCTGCAGTTGGCACACAGTCGTGGTAGGTGACTGTCATGACCGACAGAGCCTCGGGAGGAAGGCAGCCTGCCCGGTCACCTGTGCCTATCTCCAGCCACTGGCATTCACGGGCAGTCGGTGGATGTGCTGTGCACTTGGCCTGTCTTCTCCAGCCCTGCCACACAGCCCGTGGGAACCCTGGAAACGTGGCCACTCACCCCTCAGGAGGAATCCAAGATGTCGTCTGCTGCTTTTTAGATCGACTCATTGCCCAGATTTAAAACTTAGGAGATTTCCACAAAAATTCTGACAAGAGAAGGGACTTCTTTAACCAATGTGCTGGTTGGTGCTGGTTAACAAAGGCTGGGGTTGAGGCCCCCAAATCTGTGTTTTGGCTAAATCTCAAGTCCTGGCTTCAGGATCCGGCTACCCAGGGCCTTTGGGAAGGGTGAGGCATGTGGGCTCGAGGCTCCATTGCACAATTAATTGGAGGCCCAGGCCCTGAAGTATCTGAAAGGCCCTGGAAGTCCTCTCCCCTCCAACACATTTCCCACCTCTGTGTAACCAGCTTCCCATGGCCGCCCTCTCTGCACAAAATCTCACCTCCTGCCCATGCTCTAGCAGCCTCACGGGGTCTGGGCCCTGCCAGGCTCCCTTCCTCCTGGGCTCCTCTCCCCTTGGCTCATGGTGCTGCACTGCCCTACCCTTCACTTTGCTTTTCACCCGAGCCTGGTCCATTCCTACCTCAGGGCCTTTGCATACATGATGCCTGGCACGCTTCCCCCAACTCTTGCTATGGCGGCTCTTGTCGGCCATGCTGCTTCAGCTCCCATGCGGCTTCCTCGAAGAGGATGCCTGCCTACTCCTGTCCTCCTTCTAGCTTCTTTCTTCCCGACCGGCCTCCTCACATCACAGCTGAAGACCTGAGCCGGGATCCGGACTCTGCCCCTTCCCTATGGTGTGACCTCGGCCAGGTCTCCTAATTGGACTGCTTGGGCTTCCTCCCCCGTCACAGGGTCGTCATCCCCCCGCTTCACCGCGTTGCTGCGAGGCCTGGCTCGCAGTTAGCACATGACCCCACAGCTGCTGCGGCTCCCCACATTATCGGGTTCCCCCTGACCCTTCTCCTCTGGCCGCTGCTGAGGTCTGTCCGGTGACATCCTTAGCCAGACGAATGCCTCCACGCCAAACCAGGTCCCGCTTACCACCAGGCCGCGGCCGCGGTCGGGCATCTGGCCTCATGCTGGACTCCCCTCCCTGCGCACCCTCCTTCCAACCGGGGCGCCTCACGGCTTCGCCCGAAGCCCTGCTCGTGGGAAAGCTGCTCTTCAAAGGAGCAGGGTGCACACAACCTGGCCGGAAAGAGGCTCAGGCCACCCCGGCCTTGGGGGCTTTATGGTTTGCTCAGAGCAGCCACCCTGTAAACCCCCCTCTTTGATGAAAGCAGGACTCCCTCCTCCCCACCGACATGCACTCACTTCCCCATAGATCCGCTTCCTGTAAAATGCAAGTGGGGCCCCCAGGTCCTCCTCTGGGGCAGCTGGAGCCCGCGGCCCCGCAGCCCAGGCCGCCGGCTGCCCGGCAAGCCCGCACAACGCAGCTGCGGCAAGCGCCAGGGACTGCAGGGCTGGGCTTCCACATCCTTCTGCGGACACAGAGGCGTGGGGACTGGCAGGCTTGCCGCGTTCTGGAGGAAACTGCCTGAACAAGCTCTGAGCGTCGGGGCATTTAGTGAGGCAGCAGCTCCGCTCTTCTATCCCGGGCTTTGTGCTTTCATGTTTCCTTCTGTTCTTTCTCATGAATTGCGTCCAAAGAAAGAGCACACCCATCGTCCCCAGCCTCACCCTGCAGCCCCTGGGGCCTTAGCGACCGTGGGGCGCGGCAGGCTCAGGGTGTCGTCCCAGCCCCCAGAGAGCCCGGCGGGTCAGCCCTGCGTCTCCACTTTGTGGACAAGGAGGCAGAGGTCCAGGGCAGTACAGCCTGCCCCAGGGAGCAGTGGAGCCGGGGTCATACCCGGCCAGCTGCGCTGGAGCCCAGGGCCCGCCCTCCTGTCCCCACCTGCCAGCGTGAGCCACTCCCTGGTCTCCTGCTGGTGCCGCGGACCCCAGGCCAGGCCCTATCAGGGGCTCCTCCAGGCCCCTCCGGACAAGGCAGGGGTCAGTGATGGGGTCGGGCTCAGGCTGGGGCCAGGCAGCTGTCCTGGCCTCCCGCCCCATCTACTCTCTTGACCGCACACAATGGCCGGGCCCCAGGTGAGCTGGTCCCCGTCCCCGCCCCTAGCCCACGTCGCCACAGCGCTCAGCCTGCCTTGAGATTCTAGACCTTGCCATTACCTTAAGTGCCTCTGTGCCTTTGCAAATGCTGTTCCCTCTACTCAGACGCCCCTCTCCTCCAGGCACGTGGGTCCTGCCTCCTGGCCGGCTGCCCTACCTCACAATCCTGCTGCTCTGGGCCCAAACCCTGACCACCTGTCCTCTGATACCACGGACCTTCACCTGCCAGGCTCGGCTGGAGGCCAGGCTCGGTCCCAGCCCAGGGCCGTCTCCAGGGGACTCCAGCACTCCGGCCAGTCCTCCCCCGTCCCTCTGTACTGGCCCCGGCCGGCCCGCCGGCCCACCCGGCAACCAGAGGGCTGCAGGCTCCTGACCACAGGGACCCTCTGCTGGCCGGTGACCCGGTGACCGTTCAGAGACCAAGAAATTGGCACTCAGCCTGGTCGGGCCTCCAGCCCACCTTGGGGAAGGGGAGCGTGGAGAATGGGGCCCCACGCTTCCTGGCCACAGCCGGCCTTCAGCCCAGAAAGGAAAACAGCTTCTCGGGTCACATCTGCCCATTTGTGGCCCCACCTCGCCTCCACATAAAAACCCCAGGAGCGCCAACAGCCCTGGCGGAGCGGGCGGCGGGCGGGAACTGGGAGGAGTCCTGAGCAGAACCGACACCAGGAGCACAAAACAGCCATTCAGGCCACCACTGAAACCCCCGGCCTTGACCCTGAGGTCCCCAGAGTCAAGATGCGGAGAAGGGAGCTTCCAGGGGCCGCCGGGAGCTGCGGGGGAGGGGCCTGGTCCGCGTGGTGGAACTCACCGTTGGAGCGGTGGATGCAGGTGTGCTGGTTGTCGCTGAGGAAGAAGCCACTGTGGCATTGACACTCGTAGCTGCCCATGGCGTTGACGCAGATCTGCTGGCAGCCACCGTTGTTATCCTGACACTCGTCCACATCTGCGAGAAGAGGAAGACAAGGGGAAGAGAGATGTCACGCCTGGTGCTGGAAGTGAGATGCGATCAGGTTCCCCAGGCTCACAGGAGGCGCCGTCTGGGGCGCTGCTTCGGTGACAGTCCACATGGCACTCCACAGGCAGTATGACAGTGGCCCTCCACAGAGGCACCCCCCAGAGACAATGCACAGAGCTGTACTCCACCGAGGTCCTCCACGGAGTTACTCTGAGAGACAGTTACGATGGCTGTAATGCTGGTCGACCCTCAGTTTCCTACGTGGCCAGCCCTCTTCTAAGCATCTGACCTGTACTAACGCTTTTAATCCTCACAGCAGCCCTGTAAATCAGATCCAGGTATTAGCCCATTTTATCTTATTTTCTTTTTATTTTCTTTTATTTATTTCTAGGAGAGAGAGAGAGAGAGAGACAGCGTGAGCAGGGGAGGGTCAGAGAGAGTACAGACTGAGAAGCAGGCTCCAGGCTCTGAGCTGGCAGTCAGCACAGAGCCCGACACAGGGCTCGAACCCACGAACCGCGAGATCATGACCTAAGTGAAAGTCGGATGCTTAACCGACTAAGCCACCCAGGTGCTCCAATATTAGGCCATTTTATAGATGAGGAAACGGAGGTCCAGAGGGGCAAAGTCACCTGTCCAAGGTCCCACCTGATAGTCGGACTCCCAAACTGTGGTCTCGCTGACCCTGTTGGACTCTCCCTCTCCAGGAAGACTGCGCAGCTTGCACCGTCCAGCCTTGACACCCGGAGCCTCGCCCAGCAAATTCTCCCGTCCCCTCTTTCTTCAGCCCCACTGCGGATTTACAACCAGTAACACAAGACCCTGTGGCCAAGGAGGGACAGATGACGGAGAAGCCTGCTTTTGGCCTCACAGATTGATTTCAAAAACCTAAGAACGGGGAACTTTTTAAAAGGCCTTGACCTCTGGCTGCCCAGACAGCGGCGGCAAGTCTCCAAGTGGTCTTCCCCGCTCTCCAGGAGAGACAGACCTCAGGGCCGACACTCAGTTTCGACCAGAGGCTGTTGGCACAAAAGGTGCTATTGGCTGAAAAGAGTCTTTATGGAGTTCTGGGCTGGCGCAGAGCAGCATGTTCCAATTACCAAAGTCATAACCGCTCACACTGTCAGTTTTTTTAATGAAAGAAGGGGCTTCTTAAACCTGAACGTGCCGTTGTCTGTGTTGTCACTTCAATAGGCAAATGCATGAAACCACAAAGGCAAGGTGAGCTACTGGCTGCTTCTAGCCAATCCTCTTGGCCCCCACCACACACTCACACGTACACACTCGCGCGCACACTCACACACATGCACACATGCGTGTGCACGCGCACACACACGCACACACACTTTGGCAACAAGCTTTTAATACAGTTGTTTTTAACATGGCCATTTTTTAGTTCTGAAATGAAAGGCATGCGGAAACGTGAAGAACCAGGCAGACCGACCCACACTGACCCGGGAGAGGATTCGGCTCTGGAGTTTTGTCAGCTGGGTCCCACTGAGCCTTCGGGACACCCGGGAGAACACGTGGCGGCCTCGCGGCCGCCAAGCCGGACCATTATTCTCCAGCTCAAATGTCAGCAGTGCGGCAGCCCGGAGGGAGCTGCTCTTGCTAAGAGGACACACAGCGGGGTGCCCGGGGGAGCTGGCAATGACACAGAAGGATTATCCTGAAAACCTTTCTCCTCTCAACAAAGTCTTACTTACTGAGGGCTCCCTAGGGGGCCAGTGCCAGTGTCCTCTCTGGTGCAGGCACCCCCTCCACCCCAGCGCCGCCCGCCCCCAGGGGTCTGTCCCCGGCCTGCACGAGGCCCTGAGCGGCTCTAAGTCAGGCTCCGGGTGCTGTTCGTCCTACCAACAACGACACAAAGCTGACATTCCCCAAGTTTCCTTCTGCATCAGCACGGGGCCTTGCAAACAGCAGCTTCACCGCACCCCTACGGCAGCCCCGAGTGGTGCTGTGTTACTGCCTCCATTTTACAGATGAGGACGCTGAGGCATGGAGGACGGATGCAACTCGTGCAAAGTGACACGTCTGCTCAGAGCAGAGGCGGGACTTAAACCTGCTCTTCACCTCCTGATCACGTGGCTTTGCCCCACCACTGGCTGTGCCAGCACGCGTGTCGAGACTGACGCTACGAAGAACCAGCTACTCTTAACATGAGCTCGAGCCGGCTGTCACCTTGAACATGTTCGTGAACCCTGGATGCAAGTGCAAAGCCAGCCTGCCGTGAGTAAGGCAGGGAATGCCCCAGCGCACCTGGGGTCAGTCTCCTCTCTGTCCCAACGACACCTCATAGAGGCACTTGCGCCCACGTGCTGGCCTACGCGTCCCAGTGAGTTCTGCTGCTGGGACTCGGTCTAGACCCCCTTCAATCGCGTTCTTTGCTGTTCTTCCCATGGTTCTCAGAGGCTTTGCCCTGGACCTCGGCTTCTCTGGCTCTCTTAAAGGGTCAGTTGGGAAAACAAACGGAACACAGATAGGTCCTCAAATGCCGAACTCGTGGTGAGAAAGCGCTGCTTTGAGCCCACCATGAATAGGCTCCCTGGAGACCCTGTCTGGCCGGGCCCACCTCCCTTTGCTGGAAGCCAGGAGCCGAGGGTGCCTGATACCGCACTCATCCACAGAAGCTCAGAGAGCAGTCAGAGTGGCTGTGCCTTGGGACAGCACTGTTTACACTAGCAGGGAACAATGACTCTCAAACACTGATGAATAATTTGAAACAAATGTAAGGCCATGTAAACATTTCTTTTCCCCACTCCCAAGTGACAAAGCCCCCAGATTAAGCAGGGAGGGAAGAGGGGCCGCCCCCCGTGCGCCCTTTTTCCACTGTGGTCCAAACACAGGCCTCCCTCGAGCTGGGCAGGAAACCACAGTCTCACAGTCCCTTTGGGGAGCCCGCGGTCACGACCAGCTCCTCTACGGGCTGCATCAAGGGCCCTAGGCCACCTCATGCCCCTCCCACCCTCCGCCCTCCAAATGGGACCCACAGCCAAGTCTGAAGAGAGACCCGCTGGAGCAGCTGGGGCCGTGGGTTGTGTTCCCCACCGGCCTCGGGCAGACTGGACTCCCCCGGAGGCCCTAGCCAGGCCCAGCATGGCACAAAGGGAAGCACCGAGCCCCCGGGCCCTCCTGAGCGGGGCAAGGCCAGCACGCATTGTTCCCAGGTCCCATCCGGACTTAACTGTCATGAGAGGTACCACCTGGCGAGGAGGGAACCCACATCCGGGAGTCAGACGACCTGAGTTCTGGCTCCGGCCTTTCCTGGCCTTTCTGTGACCTGGCTTCTCTCGATGAGAACGCTTCAAGCCCAGCCATGGCGATGAGACCTGGTTCCCTGGGTGTTTTTGCTTAACACCCTCCCCCCTCCACATCCTCACGTCTCCAAAGCTCCTCCTCTCTGAGGTCTCCCTGGGGCCCAGAAAAATGTGCTCCCCCCCATGCCCAGACCTGCTCTGCCCGAGACCTCGGGCTTGGACATCCTGCCTCCACCCTGGGCTCAGAGAGACCTGAGTCTATGTCCCCGCGCCCAGCTGGCGGTCAGGTGGAGCGGGTGCTCAAGCGGCCGCAGGAGAAACCAAAGGCATGCGTGTGCTGGCGCATGCCACTCATGGGGAGTTCACACCCTACAAAGGCCAGTCCACTGGGGCAGTGCACTGTCCCCGCTCCTTCTGGGGGCACAGAGGGGGCTCGTCCAGGGCTCCCCGCCCACGTGCCACATCTCCAGCAGCCTCACTTGGCTCTGCCGTTCTCCTGAGCATCCCCTGTTCACACTTGCCTACCTGTGCACGCACGCTCCTGTGCTTGGGGTGCCCTCTCCTGCCTTGTCCAGACAGAAGTTCCTGCGCTTGAGAGTCACCCAACATGCTTCTGTCCGTCCATTCCCTCTACAAATACCAGGTACCTACTACGTACCACACTCCCCAAAAGCTGCCAGGGCACCAGCATTACCCCAGCTGCCGCCGTCCTGGACCTGAGCGCAGAGGCGGGAGGCTGCGTGGAGAGCCGGGCCCGGGACGGCAGGGACGTCTGTGACCTGAGGCTGGAGGAGGTAGAGGGGCTGTGGGAGCAGAGTCTCCTGGAAGGGGGAGTGGCAGGGCACAGGTGAGGAGGGGCCCACGGCCGCCTGGGCAGAGGACCAGTTCTGGAAACTTTGCGGCCTACACAGCCCCCGTCAAGGAGATGCCAAGGGCCCTGTCTGGGTCTCCTCGGCCCCTATTATCACTGGTGCTGCTGGTGGAGGGGACGGTCCTTGGGGAAGACGTCTGCACAGCTGGACAGGTGCTATCACCACCACCGTGGCCTCGGCCAGGGGCTGAGCCTGTGTGCAGTGAGCGCCCTGAGCCAGCCTGTTTCTGATCCAGGCTTCGTGACCCCTGCGTGGGCTCTGGGTGGGGTTCACGGGTTGCTCTGCCTCTGAATCCTGCCGGCAGCTCATGGCCCTTCATCATCTTTTTATTTTTTTTTAATGTTTTTTATTTATTTCTGAGAGAGAGAGAGACAGCGTGAGCAGGGGAGGGTCAGAGAGAGAGGGAGACACAGAATTCTGAAACAGGCTCCAGGCTCTGAGCTAGCTGTCAGCACAGAGCCCGACACGGGGCTTGAACCCACGAACCGTGGGATCGTGACCTGAGCCGAAGTCGGACACTTAACTGACTGCATCACCCAGGTGCCCTGGCCCTTCATCTTCTTTTATGGCCACAGCTGGATGTCCCCAGAAGGCAGGGAGCTCCTCAGCACAAGGACTTGTCGACAAAGCAGAGTAGGGGGGCCCTGTGGGCTTGCAGGCAGACCCTAGACTCCTAGTGGGAAACCCTATTAACTGGCAGTGGAAGGGCTGATGGATATAGTGTGCGGGCACGACCCCAGGGCTGAGGGTCCCGTGTGGCCCCCTGTCATGGGCTGCCTACCGCAGCCAGGTCACTCTCTGGAAGGCCCCAGCCTGCAGTGCCCCCTCACCCCGGCCTTAACACCCAAATACACATCTGCCACTGGGACTGGCGGAGCCCCTGACTCTTCTGGGCTGGGGTGGGGGCCGCAGGCAAGGGGTGCTGGGGAGGGAGGGGACATGGAACCGTGGCTGGCCATGGCCACAGGGGGCCCTTGGCCAGCAGGGCGGGCGACACCCTCAGAAACAGATCATCCCGGTGCAGTCTGGGATACAAGATACATGGCCTCCCCTCTGTGCAGGCGGCCCCCCAGTCTGAGGCCCGGCGTCTGGGGGTACAGTGAGCACTCCCTGGTTCCATCAGTGGCTTAGGGAGGTCAGAAGGCGGGAGGGAGGCCAGGGTGCCAGAGAGGGGACTCCCTCCAGCCCTGCCCAGCCCCCGCCCACGCCCCTGGCCTGAGCAGTCCCCTACTGTCCCTCCTGTACCCGAGCGTCACTTTCGCCTCCACTGCTGTGCCGCAGCCCTGGCTGGGCCTCACCTCCTGCCTCAAGGCACAGTCTGTGTGCTCCTCCTGGGCCTCCGGGCCTCCAGCCTCCCATCCTGACCCCAGTGGCCACTGTGACCACCCCAGTTGGAAGAGGATGCGGCACCTGGTACCAGACCAGGTGTGGGGTCAGGTGCCTGTACCTTACGCCGCGGTGCCTGACGGGAGGTGTGGGGGCTGGGTGGAGGTGGGGGGGCAGCCCTCAGCTGTGACACCCACCCACCTCTGCTCGGTGCGCCCGCCAGGCCCAGGCCCGAGGGGGCTGTGTCTGGGACGGGCCCATGGGCTGTGACAGACACGGCTGCTCTCCGGCCGACACCCCAGGTTGGAGGTCGGTCTGGTTCTGAGAGGCCTCTGCCAGCAGGGCTGCGGTTTGCCCATGAGGTCTGTTTATTTTTATTAATAGCTGGCTGTTTGTCCTACTTTGGACCAAGAACCCGGGTCTGCAGTTATTTATAAGAACTAAAAATGACTCTGGACCCGGCTTTGCTGGCTTGGTGTTTCCCATGAACGCTTCACGATTTGAAACAGAGACTCTGTGTTCTGCCCGGGCCCCACCCATGTTTTCCTGGCTGCCAAGAACCTACTGTGTGTCCGACCCTGGGCCTGGCTCTGGCGTCGCGGGTCCCACCGAGGGTCCAAGAGCAGAGGCAGAGGCCCCAGCCCATCGTTGGAACCGAACTTGACCTCCAACCTCGAGAGTTCCCTCCCGGTCCCTGAGGGCCGAGGCCCAGCCCTCCCTTGGCCCCTGTCAGAAGGGAGGCTTAGGCACAAAAGCCTCTTGGCCATCGAGCAGCTCTTGCAAAATTGCATTTGATGAGTTAAGTGTAAATAAATGAGAACCAGATGGATTCGATTTTGGGTAAAATACACATGGGTCTTAGAGCTTTGGGGCCTGGGTTCTGCCAGACCCAGGACACTCTCTGAGCTGTCAGGAGTGCTGCACAGGCAGGGGGGAGCTATGGCTGGTGTCTCCCAGGCCCTCTCTGCTTCCTGGCCTGGGCATCAGTGGGGGCCTTCTCTGGGGCGCCTGACTCTTAAGCAGGTCAGCAGTAAGCCGAAGACACAGTGTTCCCCCCACCCCGCAGCCCTGCTCTGACCCTGAGCCCCTGGGGTTGGGCCTGCATCCGAGCTTAGGACTGGGGGGTGAGGTCCATGAGTGGTGGGGCCGGCCTGTCACCCCCCAAGCTGGCTGCTCATATCCAGACCAGAGCCGGCCCAGGGCAGGACATGGCCCCCATGAAGCTGTTGGCCTTTGGGGTCCGGTCATCACATCCCTCACCTGGGCCCCACCTTCAATCCCAGCTGCTGCCTGGGGTCCCCCTGCAGTGGGGGTGCAGCCCTGAACATCCCTAAGGATCTGGAGTTTGCTGCGTGGCTCCAACTACTGGCCACTAGTGCACCGCGAGGTCTCCCTGGGCTGCTACCCACAGGTTCTAATCCCCGCCCCGCCACATCACACCAGCCGGGGTGTAAGATTCAGTGAGTAACTTGCTGCGTGACCTTCGGCAGGTCACTTAACAGTTTGAAAGGCCTTGGTCTCCTTCACAAGACAGGGATAAGAGGTACCTTACATTGTTTGGGGCATTAAAGAAAGCACTCAGCACAGTCCCTGGTACACACAAACCATCAGTAAATGATAACAACTGCCAAGCAAAGCCGCTGCTGCGAGTGCTGCAGGGAATCACAGGTATGAACTTGCCCTAGGGGGCAGTAGGTCCCCGCCCACACTGGAAAGCGACAACAAGATGCATCTGAGGGAGCCCGCGGTGTGGCCTCAGCAAAGCGGCTTCAGCTGCTGGAACCGCTCCCTCTTGACACAGGTTCTGGCCAGCTGGCCACCCTGTCCCCCTTCTCAGGCGCTTCGTGTTGGCCCAGACCTGGACTCAGAGCCATAGGTGGCCCACTCGGTGTGTGGGACAAGCCCCGGCCTCTGCACGTGCTCCCTCTTTTTAAGTCTCCACTTACTGCGATAACGATTCCCATTAAAAAAATCCACCATCTTAAAGAGGACATGTCAGTGGTCCTTAGCAGATTCACAAGGTGGTGCAAACATCACCATGACCTAAGTCCAGAACATTTCCACCAGCCCAAACGGAAGCCCTGTACCTACTATCAGTCAATCCCAATTCTCCCCGCCCCCAGCCCCTGGCAACCACTAGTTTACTTTCCGTGTCTACCGATGTGTCTATTCTGGAACTTTCACGCCAGGGGGGCTGTACAGCACGCGTTCTCGGCGTCTGTTTCCCTGACACACCATGACGTTTTCAAGGTTCTCCTGTGGTGGAGCATGCGTCAGTTACTTTCATGCCTGAATACTATTCTATCGTATGGCTAGACCACATTTGTTTACCCACCCACCAGCTGACGGATGGGTGTCTCCACTCCCTAGCTGCTATGGTAAACACTGCAGTGAACATCACGTCCAAGTTTTTGAGTGAACGTGTTTAAACTCTCTTGGGCATGTACCCAGGCGCGGCACCGTCGGGTCACAGGGTAATTCTCTGTTTAAGTCCTGGAGGCACTGTCAAACCGTCTTCCGCAGTGGCGGCACCATTTCACATTCGCATCAGCAAAATATGAGGGTTCCAGTGTCACCACGCCCTTGCCAACACTTCCCGATTTCCAGTTTTTAAAATATAGTCGGGGCGCCTGGGTGGCTCAGTCAGTTAAGTGCCAGCCTTTAGCTCAGGTCATGATCTCACAGTTCGTGGGTTTGAGCCCCATGTTGGGCTCTGTGCTAACAGCTTGGAGCCTGGAGCCTGCTTCGGATTCTGTGTCTCCCTTTCTCTCTGACGCTCCCCTGCTTGCACTCGGTGTGTGTCTCTCTCTCTCAAAAGTAAACATTAAAACATTTTTTAAAATTAAAATTATAGCCATTCTGGGTGTGTGAAGTGATGCTTATCACAGTTTTGACTCGCATTTCCCTGACTAATGATGCTGAACGTCCTTGCACGTGCTTGCTGTCTGTACATCCTTTCTGGAACAGTGTCTGTTCAAACCACTTGCCCCCTTTTACATGGGGCTGTCTTTCTGCTGCTGAGTTCTGAATGCTCCTCGTGCATCCCAGATACTAGACCCTTGCTAGATGCACGGTTGGCAAATAGGTTTGCATTCGGTGGGCACTACCCCCTTTAAAGGTCCTTGGGAGGCACAGAGCCCTGTGTGCTGTGCACCTGTGGGACCCGGGTCCATGAGGCCTGCATCCCTGCTCTGAACTCGGGAGATGTCACCCTGTTCCATGGCTTTAACTGCCACCTATTTGCTGATGTCACCAAAGCCTCTAGGCTAGCTCGCTCCACCACCCTCAGGCTTAAACGCCCATGGGTGACCCAGAGCCTGCACTTAGATGTCTGAGGCCATGACAAACCTAACATGGCCCTTGCCGAACTCCTAATTTGACCCCCTGTGAAAACAGAATGGAACAACGCAAAGCCTGGTCCTGCCCTTGGCTTTCCCTGTCCCAGCCAACAGCAGCAGCCACAGATCACGGTGGCTTCTGCCACAGCACCTGGTGGCCATCCTGAATCCCTCCGTTCCCTGCCCTCCACCTCTAAGCCCTTGGCAGGTGAAGTTCTCAGCTCTGCCTGCAAACCTGTCTCCCTGCTCCCTCCCCTCAGGTAGCTGGGTCCAGTGCCCCCCCTCTCTGGCCTGGATCACTACCGTGGCGTCCCAGGCTCCCTCCAACCGCCCTGGTCCCCCCCCACCTCAAGCCACCTTGGAGAGTGTCAGGCAGCTGCCCTATCCCCGGCCTGACAGTCCCAAAGGATTCCTCGCTGGCTTCGAATAAAACACAAACCCCCTTCCCTGGCTACCAAGGCCCCAGCAGACAGCTCTGTCCACACCTCCTTCCAGCCCCCTCCCTGCTTGCCCAACCGCAGCCGAGTGCGTCCCCGCTGTCCCTCGGCCCCAGCTGTCCCGTTCCCATCTGGAAGCCTTTGCACTCGCTGTTCCGCGGCCCAGAATGTTCTTCCTTGATCTTGGCCTGGTCGGTTCCTCCTTACTCAGACCTCCACGTGCCTGGCGCCTCCCCCACCAGTAACCTAGAGCAGCGAGGTTACTCCGTCACATGGCCCTGCTATCTGCTCAGCACTTCCGTCTCCAGGCTCCCCTCTGCTTGTGTTCTCTCTCCCCAGAGGATGCAGAGTCCTTGAGAAGGACTATGGCTGTGAGTGTTGCTGCACCTCAGGGTTTGACGGCGCCTGAGGCACATAATTCATGTCTGTGGGCCGAGGAACTCACTGACAACTACAGACGTGGCCGGGGGGGTGGTGGAGGGGGGGTGCTCTGGCTCAGGGGCCCTGGCTCTAGGGCCGTCCCACGAGGGCTGCCCTGTGCGGCCCTGGAGGGGCTGCCCAGTGACCCCCGGTTCCCGGATCCAGCCAAGGACACAGCTCTAGGTGGGTGAGGAGCCTGAGTGCCAGCCAGTGGGTCCAGGGGGGCAGAGGCCACGGGCCCATCAGGAGGGTGGTGCGGGACGGGCAGAGAAGAGCTGTGCTCATTTGTTCACCTGCTTCAGCCCTGCCTGGGGGTGAGCCCCACCATGGGGGTGAGATAGGGGTGGAGGAGGGGGTGGAGGGGTGCCAGTCCTCAAATGCTGGCAGCCGGGGAGCTTTGCTGCTCAGTGGACGAGTGAGACCACACGGGACTCGGCATGTCAGCCCAGCCCATGGTGTCCTTCCGCCTTGTCTGTGCCTTCATGGGGACGGGGACAAAAGTCTTCAGCTGAAGAAAAGCCGTTCTAAGCGGGCGGTGCTTTAGGAAGCGGGTGGAGAGGACAGGGCTTTGGAGACAGTGGGATGCCCTCCCGAATGATTTTTCCTTGGCCTCCGTCTACACCACCAGGGTGAGATCAGCTCTTCCTTTAAGGTCTCCAGTGCGGGCCGGAGGGGAGGGGGAAGGGGAGCCGTGTTCCCTGAGCCCCTGCCCAGGGCCAGGCATGCTCCTACCAGCCTCTCGCCCAGCCTCAACCCAAGGCAGCGGTGCTGTACAGCCAGGAGCTTCGAGGCACAAGCCGCCCGCCCCTGGTCACAGCACACGAGTGCCGGAGCCAGGACGGGAACCGGACACTTTGATCCCCGCACACTTGGGCCTCCGACAGCCAAGCTGTGAACGCAGTCCTGGCTGGACGTCGGTGGGAGGCACCAGCGTCTTAAAAAATTTCTTTTGATGGGGAGGAGAGCAGAGGACTGGGGGTGGGGGGAGGAAACCCAAGCAAACACATCACAGAACCAAAGAGAAGCTCTGAGAAAAGAAAGGGGAAATGCTCTGACAGGTTCTTTGTGAATGTGCTCAGAAATAAAACAGGCCCTGCGGGGCGTAGCTGCCCGCACAGGGCGGGCTGGGCAAATCCACTGGCTTGGGGGACACTCCCCTGAACCCGGGGACCTTCAGAGCTCCCCAGGCCGCCCGGCTGACACAGTCCTCCTGGCGGACTGCGGCCACGTCAAATGACTTACTCCGGCCTCTGTACTGCCTGGAATTCTGGACCAATTCTTCCCGATTAAACTCGCCATTCTCCTCCGCTTTCCAACGCTGTTGAGTATAAAAACCAGGCCTCTTCCTCCTTCCCAACCAGTGGCCCCCACACAAGTGTCAGCACCCCTGGGAGTTCTCTGTGAAGACGGGCTCCTGCCCCTAACCGGCCACGGGTTTGGCAGGGCTCGTTGTGGACTGGTTCGTGCCTCCCCACGCTAAGTGGTCCTTTGCTGACAGGCCCTGGGTGGGCCATGCGGCCACCACAAGACGGGAAATGGTTTTGTGCGCCCACAGTGGACACACTTAAGAAAAGGGCAGGGGGGCTGTACGGGGGCAGATGTGGAGGGGTGAGTGTGGGCACCGAGGAGTTTCGTGAAGGAGGGGCACTGAGGTTGGCTGCGAAGACCACCGGGGCTCCTGGCCACCCCCACCCTTTCTAGCCCATTTGTGGCCCTGTCCTTTCCATGGCACTTCTCCCCGCAGGACCCTAGCATGGCTCCCCATCGCTTGTCCAATAAAACCACTTTATTTCAGGATCTGAATCTACAAGGAATTCTGACAAACAGTGGGAAAATGGATCGACAGTCCCATGCTCCAGCTATAACCGTAACCATAACCACAGGCACCTATTTTCTGTCCTTCTTCACGGGCCCATTTTCTCCAAGCACAAACGGGTCTCTCTGCATGTGACCTGTCTGTTCACCCTTCGCTGAAAGCAGAGTTAGGGCATTTTCCGGGGCTCAGTCTCGGTGCCCCCCTCACCCGCTGCTTGTCTAGTCGGCAGGCGACCCCTAACCCTACTGCTTGGTGTGCTCGTCTCTGCTCGCCCCGTTAGAAAACTCCCCTGTGAGGGACACTGGGCAGGAGGAGCCCTTTCCGTTTCAGGGATTATTTTCTTCAGACGGCTTCCCAGAGGGGGAGTCCCGGCCAGAGACTGACAACTTCCCACTTCTCATCGCTCCCTGCTTGATACCCTGAGTCTGCCGGCTTGCCACTGTGGGGGGTGCCTGCCCGGGCCGCCTCTTCTGAAGGCCCTTGCTGGTGCCCACCTCCCCCCAGAGAGCTGTCCGTGATCGGCCACGTTCGTTCATTCCCTTGCTCACTCAGTAAGGGCGCCGTGAACGCCACGTCAAGGCCTGCACTCGGGGAGCTGCCAGGCAGGGAGAGGAAGTGGGAGAGTCAGTGCAGATTAACCGGGGCGGGGGGGGGGGGGGGCTGCGGGACAAAAAAGAATGTGAGAGAGGGCTTGCGAGGCCACACAGAGAGGCAGAGGGGTCTCCCTCTCTCTCTCTGCCACGTGAGGACCAGCACATGGCAAAGACGTGCTTGGTGGTGGGAAGTAGGTGTGTGCGCGTGCACGTGCGTGCATGAGGCCAGAGCAGCGGGTGGGGCCCTGGCGGCTGTGGAAGGGGGGGTGGGGGCCAGGCTGGAGTCCGTGATGCGCCCCACCTGCAGCTGAAGGTGACCCCGACATGCATGCACCTGCAGATACCAAGCCCCAGCTCTCGGGCATTTGGCGGACAGAACCCACCTTCTCACAGCTCACTGTGTACTCCAAGCCCCCTCCCACCTGCTGAGCCTCTCCCACCTTTAGGCTTTGCACCTGCTGTTCCCTCCTCCCCTCACCCCTCTCTGCTCCCCACCTGGTGCCCTGTCACTCATTCCCAGTGGGCGAGTTGCCTCCCATACTTGGTTTAGTATTAATTACAGCATGAAAATAATCTCAGGACCCCATGACCTGATACATAAGGGCACTCAGGGGGCATCTTGGGACCCAGAGGCCACAGATCCTTCCTCCCAGGCATTTCTGACCAGCCGGCCACAGCAGCGGCTCTCACTCAGCGCCCACAGGCTGCCGGCCTCCCACATCCTGGGCTCTGATGATGGTCCCATTTCTAGGCCACAGGATTACGCATCAACATGAGGAGAGTTCTGATAGAACACCGGGAAAGCCCCACACAAATACCCGGGCGCGATCATAACCATGGAAGGTCAGGGCTGCGTGTGGACGGTTCCAGCAAGAATCCCGGGACGTGAAGACCGTAGAGCCAGGCGGGCAGTGGGTTTGTGGGGTTACCTTCCGTTCGGTCTATCGATCTCCCTGAGCGGTACGCAGGTGGAAGACGGATTTGGACACAGAACTGTCCAGTGCTGCATGAAAGCACTGTGACCGGCTGCTTCGAACGCATGGTGAGAGGCAAGTCCCCCAAAGGACACGCTGGAGCACTTGGGAGGCAAGAGAGACAGCCGGCTCCCAGGCAGGGGGAGGCACAGGGGTGCGAGGCGCCCCAGCATAGGCTGGATCGCACGCAGAGCACCGGCACGGCTGGCCGGCAGGGCAGGCGGGGCCCAGACCATGAGGGGCTGGCTGCCAGGCCGAGGAGGCAACTCCCCGAAGACCCTGCTCGGGGGGACCTCTGCTAAAGCTTGTCCCAAGTGACTGCACAGGCGACTGATCCCGTGGTGGCCAGGGAGTGGCTGAGCCAGGGGAGGGAACGCCGGCCTGTGGGATGGGACCGTCTTCCCCCTGCTAAGGCAGCCCAGGAGGTCACTAAGGACCCGGCCGAGCAGCTGGGTGGCTGCCGTGGCTCCCCACGTCCCACAAACAGGCACAAGGCGTCTCTGCCAGCCGGTCTATTTCCAGCTGCGTGCGGTTGGGACGAGGTGGGCGACGGGGAGGGGTCGGGGAGCGGGCCATACACGGGGCTGGCTGGCGGCCACTGTAAACACGGGGCCAGGCCAGCTGGTGCTAGGGGGGCGGGGTCACGGTGACATCTGTCCAGATGCGGCCAGGCCCAGCAAATGTCCCGGGTGACCCCAGGCCCCAGGGAGAGCCGGGGCAGCTCCAAAGTAGGCAAGGCAGCTGGCAGAGGTGCTGCGGGTTCCGGGATGCTGGTACTTGGCTGGTGCCCCTTTTTAGGCACGCGGCTCACCTCTGGTTTGGGACGTCTGTTTTGGTCGGTAGAGTATTTTTAAAGAGCCTTCACAAGACACGTACTTTTTTGTTTACTTCTCAAGAGTCCTGGCCGAGCCCTGGGCGCACAGACCGCAAACAAGATGGAGGAAAGTGCCCTGGCCCGGCCCCCGCAGCTGCGTTTTCTTCACTGTTTACGGGCTCAGCGTGCTCTGCCCTGGGACAGAACGGGGCTTCCTCCCCAAGCCACCAAATCAAGACTTGGTCACTGGTGGGGCTGGCCTGGGGGCGGGCGGCTGACAACAGAGCTCTGCCCAGTCCCACCGGTGGGAAGGATGGCCTCGCACAGCGACGCGGCGTCTGCCCTGACCCCCAGCCGGACAGAGCGCGGGAAGGAACAGAAGGCGGCGCTGCTCTGATGCCCACCGGGTGCTGCCTGGCTGCATTCCCACAGCCCTCTCCCCGCAGCAGGAGCAGACAGCTGGCCCCCAGAACACCGCAAGGAAGGGAGCTGGGGACCGAGCTCCATGTGTCCCCATCGCCCCTCATCTGGAACAGAGACTAGCAGGGGCCAGGTGTGGGGCTGGGGACACGGGGCGCCGTCGTCCCACAGGCTGCCAGGAGACGTCCCCAGCAGATCTCCGCAGCTCTGGGTGCACTGATGCTCTGCCCTGGGGTGGGGGGCAGGCTTGCGCACCCACCACTATCAAATCGTGCTCCCCTGACTGGTCACAATCAAACGTCCTGCCCCGTCTCCAGCCACCTGCCACTCCTCCGCCCCCCAGACGAGCCTGTGCTGGGGAAAGAGCAGAGTCATGCGGGAGCCCTGCCCTACGGGGGCTCCTGAGGCACCGAGGGAGACCCCAGAGATGTCCCGTGAGAAGCGTGGGGGCTGTGGGCGCCCACGGAGGAGGGTGTAACTTCTGGAGGGCCTGAGGCCTGAGCTGAGTCCTGAGGGACAAGTGGGAGTCAGCCAAAAAGGCATCCATGAAGGGCGGGGGGAAGGGCGCTTCGGGAAGGAGGAACATGGGTTTATGGACGCGGCAGGCTCTGCCCTGGGACAAGGCGCGTCAGGTGCGAGGTGCTGCGGGCAGGCCTGCTGGGGACGCCAGTTCTGGGAAACAAGACCGAGAGAGGCGGACGGGGGCATCTGGCAGAGGCCGGGAGGACCCGGCAGAGGGCTCAACTGCTATCCCTGGGGACACGCCATGCCATCAAGTCATCGAGTGACAAGATGCTGGAGGAGAAGGGCTCTGACCCCGCGGCCAGGCTAGGGGTTCCAAGCAGTGCTCTGGCACCCCAGGGGCCCTGCAGCAGGTGCGGGGGTGCTCTGCAGAGAGCAGGGCTCTCTCTCCCGCTGGCCCTGCCTCCCATTGCAGCCAGGGCAGCGCCACCCACTGCGGGAGCCGGACTGCAGTGAAGGGGTCTGCTGCCAGAAATCTGAGAACTACCCCTCCATTTCACATATGATGGGGAAACAGAGGCACAGAGGGGTGGGGAGTTTTCCAGAGTCCCCAGACAAGTCCATGGTCTGAAGAGCCAGACCTGATACACTGCCTTTCCACCCCAGCACTTCCTGGGCCCCTCTGCTCCCCCACACTCCTCCCCATCCCCATCCTGAGCTGGTTGCAGGCTGGAGGCCACAGAAGCTCACTGCACCCGTGAAAACGCGCCTGGGTCTCAATCAATCCCCCTCCCCACGTCCCTGGTTCTATAGTGGTTTGGGGAAAGAAGGAAGCCCGTTTATACAGACGCACAAGTGTCCAGTGTTTTTCTTTTTCTCGGGCCCAGAACCTCCACCAGATGAACAGTTGTATAAAACAGGGAGGAGAAGCGGGCCTGAATCCGGCTGGTCCTAACACAGCCAGTCTCTCCAGCCAGGTGTGTTCCTATCACCTGAATGTGGGCCAGGAACGGGGAGGGGTGGGGCCCAGGTAAAGAGAACAGGAGACCTTTGGCGCTCACCTTAAGAAACACTGGTGTTTATGGAGTAGGGACTGTGCGAGACTGGTTAGTTTTACATTAAAATGGTCGGTGGTTTTTGTTTTTTTTTTCCCCCCCGTTTGGGCTGTTGAAGTATAAAGACAAATAAACAGAGGCAACTGGAGCCTTCTCCGTCAGGGGCTGGCGGGAGCAGCAGTGTCCCCAGCTGTCCTCCAGGACGAGAGGGGGGTGCCTTCAAAAGGGCCCAGGCGGCACGACCCTTTCATCCTGCCAGGGTCGGCCCGGGCACCACCGGGAGCATCTGGAGCCTGCGGTGACTTCCTCCCTGGTGCGCAGCTGGGCTCCCGGGCCCCGGCAGCCTCCAGGTTCCTCTCCTTCGCCTCCTTCGCCTCTGCTTGGCAGCCCGCAGGGTCACCTGCATGTCCGCCTGCCCATCGGATCCGAACGCACAGGTATCATGCCCATTTTGTAGGGAACAAAATTGTGCCCAAGAAAAGGGTGACATGTGTCCAAGGTCGCAAAATGGGTATGTGGCGCAGAGCTGGGATTGGATGCCCTGAGGGCACAGGGCCCCTTGTCGGCAGACAGGGACGAGCACCCGTGCAAGAGAAGGGGAGAGCTTTCTGACCCTCGGAGGGCGGTGGGCAGCGGCTTACATGGCAGAGAGCCGTGTGGAACGCTAGGCATGGCCTCCAGCCAAGGGCCTTCACGCACAGCCCAGGGCCCAGTTCAGAAAACCATCTATTCTATCTACAAAGTGTTGTGACGTCATATACCAGCAGTAAGTGAGAATTAGGTAACTCACATCTGTTGAGCCCTCAGCACATGCCAGGCACTGTGGCACGTGCCGTACAAAGCGTCATCCCTGTCCTGTAAGCACAGCTATCAGCCCCTCAGCCCCACTCTACAGATGAGGCTGCAGAGGCCCGGAGAAGTGAAGTTGCTTGCTCAAGGTCACACAGCAAGTAAATGATAGATCCAGGATTTGAAGCGAGGCAGGCTGACTGCCTGTACTCCTCGAGGACTGGGACTACGTCATCTACCTCCTAACTGTCAGCTCGGGACAAGGGCTTGTGAGATCTTTACGAAACGGACGAATGTCAAGACCCCCAGCTTTCAGTGCCATCTACGAGCTCTGAGTGTCGCAGCCCCCCAGCCCCCAGACCTGACTACTCTACCAACCTCTGAACTTGGACACCATTTTCACTTGCATGGCTGTCACTCATCCGAAACCAAACATGGCCAAACTGCCGCTCGAGTCCACCCCTCCCTGCTCCAGCGTGTCTTGCCCCCAGGCTTTGCCACCCACAGACTCCAGGCAGTTGGCGGTGGTTTCGCTCTTTCTCCTCAGCTCTTACGTTGAATCCATAAGCAATCCCTGTGGGCTCTGCTTTCAAAATATATCCTGAATTCAACCACTGCTCGTCACCTCCGCCACTGGCACCCTGCACTGAGGCACCAGCACCTCAGGCCTGGACCACCACAGGGGTCTCTGCCTCTCTCTCCCTGTAACATATTCTCTACTCAGCAGCCAGGAAGCAAATCCCTTTAAGTTAAAACGTCAATCAGATTACGTCAATCCCGAGTTAAAGTGTTCCATGGCTCCCAGCTAATTTAGAATAAATTCCCAAGTCCCTTCTCAAACCTGTAAGGCCCTGCCTACCTCCTGACCTCATCTCCAGTCCCTCTCCCTCACGCTCGGGCCTCCAGGCACACTGACATGTTCCCAAACTCACCCGGCTTCTCCCCATTTCACTTGTCCTCTCCCTTCTGCCCAGAGGGACGATCCTCCCTATAATTTCCTAACGGTGGCTTCCCGCTCCTCAATGAGGCCCCCTCTGCTCAAATGTGGGTGAACCTTTGTAAGTGCCTTGACCAGTAGAGTTTGGTGGAAGTGACCTCCTAGGCAAGACTGTCAAACTTCGATGCACTCACGTCCTGCTGTCACAGACCCAGCTGCCATGCTGGGAGGAAGCCCACACCAGCCCACGTGGAAAGACATGGAGAGGCCGCCCCAAGTGATCTGGCCGACAGCCAACATCAACCACTAGACAGCAGCGGAGAAACCTCCAGATGATCCTAGACTGGCCATCAAGTCATCCTCAGCCTTTGTGATTTCTCAGCTGACGCCGTGGAGCAAACGAGTCGCCCCGGCTGTGCCCCCTATCTGAATTCCTGACCCGTAGGATCCAAAAGCCAAATAAAATGGTATTTTGTGCCACTAAGTGTGGGGTGGGTTTTCTTTGCACGCAGCAGTAACTAGGCTTCTACGCTGACCTCCCTGAACTTACCGTACTGAGACTTACACGGTGGCCTGTTTACTGACCTCCCCCCTCTCCCCCCCCCACTACGCAAGTTCAAGTGGATGTGGGTGTTGCTGTTCTTGTTCACCACTTACTGGTTTCCTCAGCGCCTGAATCCATGTCTGGCACATGGCAGGTGCTCCAGACAGTTCTGGGGAGTAAACGGATGGGCGACCACTAGGTGGAAGGCATTGGTGTCACTGCCATCACAGCCCTCTACCTGTCATTATAGTCGAGGATGTTTCCGTCTTTCTTATGATCCTAGGAGTCCCGAGAGAGCTGGCCCCTGATCTTTGCTGTGAGCCCAGCATGGAGGTCTGCTGAGTGAGAGGGCCCAGGTTATAAGGCACTTTTACAAATGTGTTTATTTTTTCATTCCACAAATATTTTTTGCAGGCCTATGGTCTGCCAGACATTGCACCAGGCCCCGAGGAGGGCGGAGGGACAGAGGAGACGGCTTCTGCCTTCATGGGAAGAAGAGGGGACCCCAGCCCAGAGCCACGGCAGCGATGCAGGCAGCGTGGCCACAGGACTTCAGAGCAAAGGCAGAGGCGGGTGGGTGTGGAGTGACGAGAAGGACCTCACCAGGAACCCGCTGCGGGAAGGGTCGCAGGGGAGCAGCTGTGAACAGCAGGGATGTGCAGAAGGACTTTGCGGGCTGAAGGCCGGCTGGGCCAGGGGGTGTAGGTTGGCACAGGCTGGCACAGGTGGGAGGCGAGGGGCAAAGGCTGACGAGGGCCCTTATGAGGGGCCTCATGAGCCAGTGAGCAGATGCACTGGGTGCTGCTGGGGAAGCAATGGGAACCACAGGAGAGAGAGTTCTGGAAGAACAGGGCTCTGCACAGTCACTTGGGGTAAAACAACATCCCGAGGGAAGCTCAGGGTGACACGAAGCTCCTACACGGGCAGCGGAGGTGGTACAGGCTTTGGCGGGAGGGGGTGCCTTTGAAGTAAACTCTGGAGCTGCGGGTCCCTCTTGCCCTCCCTCTAGTATGCCACCCACCTGCTTGGCTTGGCAGATGCTAGGATTGCTGGATGTCCTCAGTGACCCCCTAACTCGCGAGGGGTGCATACCTAACGGCCCCTGGCAGGAAGCTTCCTCCCTGAACCCGGCCAGCCTCCCAGAGCAGTTGTTCGGGCGCCAGGGGCAGGGGGTGGCCAGCGACTTACAGGCTTGAGCTGCCAAATGGTCCCAGCTCTGCTGGGTGGCCTTGGGCAGGTCACTTTCCCTCTCTGAGCCGTGGCTTCCTCATTCATAAAAAGGGGATACTAATGGCTTCTGCCTGTGGACGCCATGAGGACTAGGTGACACACGGGAACACAAGATCCCGGACCACGCCGGGTGTGTGGCAGAGACTCACGCCAAGGTCTCTCATCTTGTCTCAGCGGGGCTGCCTGCCCACCACAGGCCAGGCGTAGAGTAGGTGCTCAATAAGCAGGAAGGGGAAAGTAGTGATCTGGTTAATGAGACTTTTCTGCGGAATCTGGCTACAGACGACTTGTCTTCAACAGGGGGAAAAAGTGCTGAGAAGCAAGTTCAAAATTCAAACTGTCAGCAACCTGAGAAACATATTTTTCAGTAGGTCAAGGTAAAGACTGGGGTCGAAGAAAACATCTGGCCAAGTGAACTAATGGCTTCAGAGAAAAAGGACCCTTGCTTTGCGGAGAAGGGAAAAAAATTATCCACTGCTGGTTTTAATTTAAGATGAAAAAAAAAACCTTATTCTATTAGCCTAAATATTGCTCTTATGTCCAATTGCATGGAGTTTGGAATAATATTTTTCAAACAGAACTACTGCTATTTCAAGTAATTACAATGCTAAAAGCAGGCATTTGGGGTTGAGCAAGGATCTCATCCTGGTTTCAAATCCCCCTGGTGTCATTTTCTGTTATATTTGAGAAATTCCTCAATAAAGATGTCAAATAGAGAAAGGGTTTTGCTCCCCAGAGGACAGATTTGGCCACCCTCCCAGGCAAGCCATCTCCACAAGAAAATAACCTCGTTTGCTCAGAAGAAAAGGTTCAACTGTGAAAACTCAGGCAAGAAAGGAACCCATAAGCCATCCGCCTCCTTTTTCCTAATGAGCTCCGAATGCTTCTCGTACTCTGCTCATCGGGATTTCATCCAGCCGTCATCCCCAAGGGGTTCAGTGGTTGTTGAGAGAGGAATGTTACAGCTGGACAAGCCTCCTGACCCAGACTCCTGGAGACCGAAAACAGGAGACGCAAACCAGCCTAACCATCCCCGATGGCTGGTGGGCTGGGAGCGGGGCTCACAGTGACTGACCGGAGACGGTAAGGACAGCACAAGGCAGGGAGAACCGAGAACCGTCCGACAGTTCTGTTGGCCTCCAGAACCACTGAGCACCCACCGGGGGCAGGCCCTGGGCTGGCAGCTTCACCAGGGACCATGAACACGATTCCCACTGAGACCAAGCAGGTAATTCAATGCCTGCTGATTGTGAGCAATAGGGCGTGGTGAGGACTGTAGCAAACAGGAAGTACACGACCCCTCCAAAGGGGGCAGCTGCAGCGCACCATCCAGGCTTCCCTTTTGGCAAATCTCGCGTGATGAAGGGGCAAATCTCGCGTGATGAAGGGGCAAATCTCGCCACACTGAGATGTGGGCAAGAGCTGCCCCTGTGCTGGGCCCCGTGCTTTGGGGGTCCCTGCTCTGCCCCTCCTGTGGCCGCAGCCCTCCCTGCAGAGTTAGGAGCCCACAGGGGGTCATGTGCACCTGCAATGCACACACACACTTCTAGACCACACTCTGGGTATTTGAGACCCTAAAATTCCCTGCTCAAGTGGCCCCTCAGAGGGACAGATGACACTTAGGACAAGCAGTGGAAAAAGGAAAGGTGGCTTGGGAGCAAATGGCCAGCACTTGCCCATGCAGGGTAGCGTGTCTTCAGGCTCCCTGCGGTGGGGGCACGAGCCAGCCACGGAGAGGTGGGAGCAGACACCACACACACTACTCTGACGTGAAGCTTCAGGGACTCCTAGATTCCAAACTCCAGTCTAGCCTTCCACGTCATTAAGAAGGAGTCCTATCGGCCAAGGCAGAAGAGACTGATTATATTCCAGCTTTGAAGCTTTGTGACTTCTACATATTTCGCCCATGTGGCACCCGGGCCTCCATTTGCATTCCCGGCTAAGTTCCCAGTGCCAGGGGCTGGGTGACTGCGGCCAAGAAGGAACAAGGTTGGAAATTATGATTTTTGTGCGACATCCCTTGATTTTTAAAAGTTATTCTTATTAGATTGATTGATTGATTTCGAAGTTTTTATTTTAATTGCCTGGTGCTCATGATGGCAAGTGCATCCCTTAACCCCTTTCACCTGTTTCACCCATCCCCCACCCCACCCCACCCCCACCCCCGCACCTCCCCTCTGGTGACCATCAATTTGTTCCCCAGAGCTAAGGGTCTGTTAGTTCATCTCTCTCATTTTTTCCCCTTCGCTTATTTGTTTTGTTTCTTAAATTGCACATATGAGTGAAATCATATGGCATTTGTCCTTCTCTGACGGGCTTATTTCACTTAGCATTATACTCCCCAGCTCCACCTGTGTTGTTGCAAATGGCAAGCTTTCATTCTTTTTTTTTTTTTTAATTTTTAATGTTTTATTTATTTCTAGGAGAGAGAGAGAGAGAGACAGCGTGAGCAGGGGAGGGTCAGAGAGAGAGGGAGTCACAGACCTGAAACAGGCTCCAGGCTCTGAGCTGGCAGTCAGCACAGAGCCCGACGCGGGGCTCGAACCCACGAACCGCGAGATCATGACCTAAGCGAAAGTCGGACGCTTAACCGACTAAGCCACCCAGACGCCCCAAGCTTTCATTGTTTTTAATGGCTGAATGATATTCCATTGTATATATATTCTACATTTTCTTTATCCATTCATCAGTTGATGGACACTTGGGCTGCTTCTGATCTTGGCTATAGTAAACAACGCTGCTATAAACACAGGAGTGCTATAAACATTAGTGCTTTTGTATTCTTTGAATATAAATAGCCAGTAGTCTGATTGCTGGATTGTAGGGGAGTTCTAAATAAAAATTTCTTTTTAATGCTTGTTTATTTTTTGAGAGACAGAGAGACAGAGCATCAGCAGGGGAGGGGCAGAGAGAGAGGGGGACACAGAATCCGAAGCAGGCTCCAGGCTCCGAGCTGTTAGCACAGAGCTCAAAACGGGGCTCGAACTCACGTACTGTGAGATCATGACCTGAGCCGAAGTCAGACGCTTAACCGACTGAGCCACCGAGGCGCCCCAGGGTAGTCCTATTTTTAACTTTTGGAACCTCCACACTGTTTTCCACAGCGGCCACTCCAGTTTGCATTCCCACCAACAGGGCATGAGCATTCCTTTCTCTCCACACCCTCATCCAGTACCTGTGGTTTCTTGTGTTTTTGATTGTAGCCATTCTGACTGGTGTGAAGCGGTATCTCATTGCAGTTTTGATTTGCATTTCCCTTATGCGATGTCGAACTTTTTTTCATGTGTCTATGGCCATCTGGATATTCTCTTAGGAAAAATGTCTATTTGTGTCTTCTGCCCATTTTTTCATTAGATTACTTGATTTTTGGGTGTTGAGCTGTATAAGTTCTTTATATATTTTGGATACTAACCCTTTATCAAATATATTATTTACAAGTATCTTCTCAGGTTCTGTAGGATGACTTTTAGGTTTTTTGATTGTTTCCTTTGTTGGGCAGAAGCTTTTTATTTTGATGTAGTCCCAATAATTTATATTTGCTTTTTTTCCTTCCCCTTGCCCCAGGGGACCTATCTAGAAAAAAGTTGCTACGGCTGATGCCAGAGAAGTTATTGCCCATGTTCTTTTCTAGGATTTTTATGGTTTCAGGTTTCACACTTAAGCCTTTAGTCCATTTTGAATTTATTTTTGTGTACGGTGTGAGAAAGTGGTCCGGTTTCATTTTTTTGCATATTGTGGTCCAGTTTTCCCAACACCGTTTGTTGAAGAGACGGTCTTTTGCCCACTGGCTATTCTTTCCTACTTTATCAAAGATTAATTGACCACGTAATTGCGGGTTTATTTCTGGGCTTTCTATTCTGTTCTATTGATCTATGTGTCTATTCTTGTACCAGTCCCACACTGTTTTGATGACTACAGCTCTGTAATAACTTGAAGTCTGGAATTGGGATGCCTCCAGTTTTACTTTACTTTTTTAAGATTGCCTTGGCTACTCGGGGTCTTTTTGGCTCCACACAAATTTTAGGATTGTTTGTTCTAACTCTGTGAAGAAGGTTGCTGGTGTTCTAATAGGGACTGCATTAACTCTGTAGGCTGCTTTGGGTAGTATAGACACTTTGGCACCATTTTTGCTTCCACTCCACGGGCAGGAATGTCTTCCCATTCTCCTGTGTTGTCTTCAATGTCTTTCATCAGTGTTTTATAGTTTTCCGAGTACAGGTCTTTCACTTCTTTGTTTAGGTTTATTCCTAGGTATCTTCTTATTTTTGGTGCAACTGTAAATGGGACTGCTTTTCTAATTTCTCTCTTTGCCGCTTCATTACTAGTGTATTGAAATGCTATAGGTTTCGGTAGGCTGATTTTATATCCTGCAACCCTACTCTACAATTCGTTTATCAGTTCTAACAGTGTTTTGGTGGAGGCTTTAGGGTTTACTGTATTTAGTACCATGTCATCTGCGAATAGTGATTTGGATTTGGAGTCCTTTTCTTGCTTTTTCCTGTCTGATTGCTGTAGCTAGGACGTGCAGGCCTATGCAGAACGAAAATGGTGAGAGTGGACACCCCTGTCTTGTTCCTGACCTTACGGGAAAGGCATTCTGTTCTTCCCCACTGGGGATGATGTTAGCTGTGGGTTTTTCATATACCGTCTTTATTGTGTGCGTGTGTGTGTGTGTGTGTGTGTGTGTTTAAGTTTGAAAGAGAGTAAGAGAGCGAGCGAGCAGGAGAGGGGCAGAGAGAGAGGGAGACACAGAATCCGAAGCAGGCTCCAGGCTCTGAGCTGTCAGCACAGAGCCCGACGCGGGACTCGAACTCACAGACTGTGAGATCATGACCTGAGCCGAAGTCAGGTGCTCAAATGACTGAGCTACTCAGGCGCCTCTGAGCTGCTGTGTTTTCATTTTCATTTGTTTCCACGTACTTTTTTCATTTCTTCTTTTATTTCCTGCTTGACCCATCCATTGTTTAGTAGCATTTTATTTAATGTCCATGTATTTGTGGTCTTTGCAGACTTTTCTCAGGTAGTTGACTCCTAGTCTCCCAGTTGTGGTCAGAAAAGATGCATGGTATGACTTTGATCTTTGAGAATCTGCTGAGGCTTGTTTTGTGGCCTAACGTGGGATCTGTTCTGTGACATCCCTTGGTTTTTAAACAGCGACAAGGCATTCACTGATGATGGCGATGGTGATGATTACAAAAACACTGGTGGGTAAACCACGCACGCTCGCAGGCTCCAGGCGGCCTGTCTGAAACCTCCACAGTGCCGTGATGTCCATGTCCCACACCTGGGCTACGTGTGACATCTGTACGCGCAGCTCTTCACATCTACCTTCGTATGTGACTGTCACAGTGACCTTCTGAGACAGGGATTACTAACCTGTGTGGTAGTTAGGGGCACAGGGCGTGGGGGGTTTGAGGAGCTGGTCCTAAACCATGGACTCATGAACGGTGATTCCAGAACTTGAACCTAAATCTTCCAGCTCCAAGCCCAGCTTCCTCCTGTGGCGTTCTGCATGTCAGCCGACAGCTACCTGACACACGCCAGGCACATGAGCCTCACAGCGTGTTACACACGAGGGATATGAGGCTCTGGGGGGTCACAAGATCAATGTGGGACTTTGCCGGTTGGAACCAAGGTCTGACTTCTCTAGAGCTGGAGTTTTGTCTTGAGAAGGAAAAAGCCCAAACAAAAACAAGTGTGTTGGGAAGGTTCTGGCCTCAGCTAAAAGCAGAGGAGCAACAGAGAGAGCCTTTTCTCGGCTGCCATATGTGTGAGTTAGAGCCGTATGGAGGTGCGAGCTCTGCTCGGAGGTGGGGGCGGGGGAGAGTCTTCCCAGTGCTTTACATCAATCAGCATGAAGAGAATATGTTGTACAAACAAAAATAAACCGGCCCAGACTTTGCCGTTAGATGGAGGCACTGGACGTGTGTGCCAGTCGTCGTCCAGAACCAGGGTATTTACAAACAGGGGGCTCTGCACAGGTACGAGCGCTATGACCAGAAGGGGAGTCCCAGCTCAGACCCGGGTCAGACACAGCCCGGGAGTGCATATGGCTGGCTCTGGCCTCCACAGGCCCGCACCCCAATGCAGCTCTTTCTCAAAGTCGATTAGCGGATCGATGCCCATGACGTTTTGAGTCCTCAGTGCCAGGCAGTCTGCTAGATGTTCTACAGCCACGATCTCATTCAATCCTTGCAAGATAGGGACCATGAATTCCATTTTACAGGCGAGGAAACTGGGGAGGCCTGGCTGGCCAAAGGGCACACAGCTGATAACAGGAAGAGCCAGGATCTGAGCCCAGAACTGGCAGTTCCCAAGGTCAGTCATCCTGGCCATGGGGTGCCGTCCCCTGCTATCTCACAGAGACACCAGCTCTGCCTTCACGGACTAGCCAACTACCCAAACATACCCTTACACCGTCATCTGAACAAGCGGCAAACGACTGGTCTAATTAAGGGCTTAGGCTTTGGGAGGACTAAACGAGGTAACACTTGGACGCTACTTAACGTGGGGTCGGGCCCGGGAAACGTCCCACGGGACAGCCCCAGGCTTTGTGATCCAACTGGTGCCCTGCCGGCCTCTGCCGCCTCTGGCAGGCCTGCTGCCCACCCTGAGCCCAGCCCCCAGGGGCCCCCACGGCCCCCTGCCCAGGCCGTGCCCTCGTCCCAGCACGTGGCCCTCTGACCTCTGCAGGACCTGCCCAATGCCACCAATGCCACCTCCTCTTTGAAGGCCCCTGACGGGTCGCCCCGCTCTCAACCCCACCCTCGCCCCATGCAGGGGCGGCTCCTCACAGGCCCCTCTGGGCTTCGGCAGCGCAGCCTGCTGTCCAGACTTCCATTTCAGCTCTGCTTTTGGGTGTAATTACATGTTCACAGATCTGTTTCCCATAACAAGTCTGTCTGAGCTCCAGCACGCGTTAAACAGAAACGGGCGGGGAGATCTACGGCTAATACACCACGGAGAGGAAAGTTCCAGAGCGCCTGGGACGCCACGCTTGCTATGCCACACGCCACCCCGCCAGCTGGCACAGGGGAAGGTCTGCCCAGCCCGTTCATCAAGCAGTGCATCGACAGCCAAAAAACATCCAAACGACCCTCTGACCCAGTAGTTCTCTTTCTGGGAAGACTTGTTAAAGGCAACAATTAAGAAAATATTTATTTACTTGTTTAGTTATTTTGAGAGAGAGCGAGAGAGAAAGAGAGCACGCATGCTAGAGTGTGCTAGTGGGGGAGGGGCAGAGAGAAGGAGAGAGAGAATCCCAAGCAGGCTTCACGCTGTCAGCACAGAGCCCAGCGGCGTGGGACTCAGCCTCACAAACCACGAGGTCATGACCTGAGCCGAGATCAAGAGTCAGACGCTTAACCAACTGAGCCACGCAGGAGCGCCAAGAACATATAAATTTAAGCCCAAAATCGTCTCTGGATTCTGATGGTAAAAACAAGCAAACAAGATACGCACACAGTCTGTGTCCAAGCATAAAGGGGAAGCTGAGTCACCCAGAGCAACAGCGACGCCTGCTCGCAGATGACTTGCACGTGCTAAGTGCCGGCCACTTCACCTCACTGTGTTATTTCGTCCTTGCACACAGCCTGGTAAAGTGGGCAGCATATTTATCCCCATTTCTCAGTGGGGAAGACTGAGGCTCAGCAGCTGTGACCACAGTGACGGCGGCCAGAATGGAGAACTCTGTGCCCGGCTTCTCAGCATCCAGACATGATCTCAGCTACTGCTCACCAGAGCCTGGGAGGAAGCTGCTCTTCACAGCCCCCTTTATCAAGCAGTGACTGAGACCCAGAGACGTTAATGTATCCACAGCCATGCTCCTGTCCAGTTCATGGTCTTACTTCCCAGCTCTAGCTCTCGTGCCCTGTGTCAATTCAGCGGCCGGAAGCAGAGGAGGGCCTGGGGGGCAGGAACACCTGCTTCGGGACCCTGTGCTTCCTGCCATGACGGTGCTCCTGCTGCAGACTGCAAGCCACCTCTGCGATGGCTTGAACCATGTCCCCAAAAGATGCTGAGGTCCTAAAGGTCAGTCTCTGTGCATCCGTAATGGAGACGGGCTCTTTGCAGATGAGGTCGCGTGAACATGACCGTGTCCGTATAAAACAGGGAGGCTTGGACACAGAGACAGACACGCATGGAGCAAAGGGAATGTGCAAACACGGGGAGACAGGAGGCCCGAAGCTACCAGAAGCGAGGACAGAGGCCCGGAGCACACTCTCCCTGGAGGCCCTCAGAAGGAGCCATCTCTGCCAACAGCCTGACTTCGGACTCCTGGCCTCCAGCCTGCGAGAGGACACATTTCTGTCGTCTGGGCCACTCAGTGTGTCACATCGTTACGTGTACCCCCAGATTATGAGGCAACTGCAGAACGGCGAGGACAGGGGCCAGGCTGAGAATACCGAGGTGCACGTGATGTGAAAGGGCCCCGCTGACTGCCACTGCCGGAAATCACAGCTGGGTGCAGAGAAGGCTGCAGGCAAGCGCGCCAGCACGACCACGCTGTTTTCCAATCCCGTTCTCCTCCACTTCCCCAATTGTATCCAGCAAGCCCGCGGTACCCTTGCAACTGGCTCAAACGTATGCATTTGAGCCAGGAGGATCTGGATATAGAGGCGAATCCTTGTAACGGGCTGAACCGTGTCCCCCAAATCCATATGTTGAAGCCCTAACCCCACCCCCCCACCTGCACCTCAACCTCAGAACGTGACCTATCTGGAGAGGTAGCCTTTCGAGTGGTAAGTGAGTTACAAATGGGTTGTTCAGATAGGCCCCACTCCGGTAAGACCGTGCCCTGAGAAGAAGAGGAGATGAGGACACACAGAAAAGAGAGACCCAGACAGACAGAAACCAGACCCGCGTACGCACAGAGAGGTGACTGTGTGAACACACGGCAAGTGGGTGGCTGTCTGCCAGCCAAGGAGAGAGGCTTCAGAAAACCCAAGCCTGCCAGCGTCTTGACCTCGGACTTCCAACCTCCCGCACGGCCAGGAAAGAAATTGCTGCTGTTGAAGCCTACCGGTCTGTACTGTTTTGTTCTGGCGGCCGCAGCAAAGGAATAGCAGGAGGCAGAGCGGGGCGAGCCTCCCCACAGCCCCCCGCGGCAGGCTGGAGCCAAGGGGCCGGCAGGGCGGGCCTCGCGCGGGGCTCGGCGGCATCACTCACCCAGACAGTTGTGTCCATCGTGGGCCAGCGTGAAGCCGTCGAAGCAGGTGCACCTGTAGTTCCCGGGGATGTTGATGCACTCGTGCACACAGCCCCCGTTGTAGTAGTCGTTCTCACACTCGTCGATGTCTGCGAAACGAGGAGAGCGATCAGAGGAAGGGCCCGGGGGTCCCCTCTCCCCACTACCACCGAAGCGCCCAGGGCATGACCGGTTCGGGGACGACCCAATAGTTACTCACTAAAATCCCTCCTGGGGGCCGGGGAGCCGCAGACGACAAAGATTAAGTCTTGGCGGTGCAGTGAGGCCCGCGACCTCCTTACGGGGTGGAGCCACGTGCCAAGGCACGTGCGGGCTGCCTTCGCCACAGCGAAGCGGGCCTGAGTCTCACCCAGTGCTCCCTGAGTCCCTCAAAAGCCTCCCAATCATAGCCGCATGCGGGGACCCTGTTTAAAAAGCCCCCCAACTTGGCTCTCTTCAGCCTATTTGAAGGCCTCGCAGAGACTGAGAGCTCATTACGTGTGAAGCAGGGAGCACTGAATACAATGAACTGCGCGTGCAGCCAAAAGCGTAGCGTCTGCAATGAGCAAAGTCTATACACTCCACCCAAACGGTTGCTTTCCCCAGCAGCGGCCGAAGCCTGAATTTCCACTGCTCCGGCTTCCTTGTTATGACAAAGGCTTCTGTCTCATACACAATGGCCAACAGCCTCTGTAAAGGTCACCTTTTTTGCTGTTTTAAGTCTTTTCCAACATTTCCCATCAGGGGTCAAAGGGCTATCAGTTCTGGAGTTCCAGAGAGATTTGAGAGACCTCGGAAAAGAATAGGAACGCGCCTCGTTATCATTCAACGGGCAGCTTCTATCCCTGAGTCCTGCCGGCAACGCCGTCTGTCATTAGCTCTTCACACCGTCCAGTAACTCGGGAAGGAGACACCGTTATCCTTGTTTCAACTTTACAAGGGCACTAAAGAAAGCAGGGCACAGGGAGGCCAGACCCCTGCCCAAGGTCACACACCCACAAGCCGATTTGAACCAGGGAGCCTGGCCCGGGAGCTCCAGGGAGCACGAACCCATCGCACCTCTGGGAGTGGTGAGCAGGGGGCACCAGGGCCCAGGCAGAGCCACCAGCATCGCCGGGGGTGGGGGGGGGGGAGGGGAGGGAGGGCGCCTGCTCTTCTCCCAGCCCTGCCTGGGCTTCGGCAACCCCTGCCCAATTACTCCCCCGGCTCGGAGTCTCAGCCCGCACCCACCCTGACCTCCACAGGCAACACAGGAAAGCCCGGAAAAGGAAGCCGGAAGTGCCCTACAGGGCAACCGGAAGTACTGCCTTCAGGGGAACCGGAAGTGCCCGAGCTAAGGAGAACCGGAAGTGTCTCGCAGGAAAAATCCGTCCCTCCCCTCCGGGGTCAAAGAGGGGGATTGGAAGCCAGGTTTTGGCTGTGAAAGCCGGCTCATTGAAGAGAGGGTTCTGAAGGCAAGCCTGGCCGCTCCCTCAAAAGCCTGGCATTGAGAGACGCCCAGATCCAGGCTCTCTCCATAGTGGTCCTGAGGGTGGAGCTGCGCACAGTGGTGGAAAGCCATGGGGGCTAATTGGAGTTCCCAGGTAGGAATGTCCATGTGGAAGACTGAGGCCCTCTTAGGAGGTGGTGAGCTCTCTAACTCAGGAGATGACCAAGCACTGTCTAGACGTCTGCCTGCCAGTGATGTTGGCAGCAGATGGGATAACTTCAGTGAAAATGGCAGCACGAAAATGCCAGAAAACAGAGCCTAGGCTGTGCAGTCCACTTCTTGTGCCCACCCATCCGGCCGTGATATGAGGGAATAACAAAGGAGCTTGGATCTCTAAAGGTGCGAGAGACAGGAGCTTGGACCCAACCCGCCTGCCGTGACCATCAGCATCAGCTGGGGAGCCGACTCAGTTCTGCAGGTCATTTGGATCGATCTTAATCATTATATTTAATGCACCAAGACATTTTAAATACCATTGAAGGAAGAGATAAGATTTTTATGTTCATGGGTTTATAAAGACTGAGATAATGATTACTTCTCATTCTCTGCAGCCCTGACCTTTTACAAGAGCCCCAGATAAACCAATCCGACTGCCTTTGCCCCTGAATCTCCCAGACACTCCAAAGGCAGCATGGCCTGATTTCAATTCATCGACCTGAACTTCCTAAGGGTTCCCTGTCCCTGTGAATATCGTTATCCTCCTACCTTTCCACCAACATCGAATCAGCTTCCAAAGCATGTTTTTTCTACATCCTTAACATGGTTGCAGTCTGCCTGTGGGTCACCCATTCCATTGCCTGCTCGGAATCGGCATCATCTCTCATCTGATCAGAACCAGCAGCTCCCAAACCATTCCCTTCCTCCTTTCCTTCAGGTACACGGTGACCCAGGAGAAGATGGCCTGGTCCCAGCAATGGGGACACAGTACCTGTAGCAGCAGCTATTGGTTCCAGGCTGGGCATGTGACTTACGTTGGAAGAGTCAGACTGAGTGGAAGGACTTCTCCCCCATGCATGGGTAAAAGAATTCCCTCTGTCTCTCAAGTTGTACCTCAGAAGGAGGTGTGCAGATTTTTACTCCTGAAACATACACTAACTCCTTTAATTTTCATAGCAACCCTCTGGAGTGGGAATTTTAACTTCATTTTAAGGTAGAGCAAATTAAGTGCAGAGAGGCTAGGTAATTGCTCAAGGTCATACAGTACATGGCAGGGCAAGGATCAGAACGAAGGTCTTTCTGTCTGAAAAACCCGTGTCCTTGCTAATAAGTTAGAATGCCCGTGACATGCAGGGCATTGGCAAATTACTTTGTACACATTATTGTGTACCTCTGCACGGTGTGCTGTGAGAATGTTATCTAATCATCTAATAGACCTATTTGTCCATCCTTCTGTTTGTCTATTCATTCTAAAATCTACTCATCTAAATATTTATTCAGCAGATCACCCTCCCATTCATCCAATTATCTATTATTCACCCATCCAATTGTGCACCCACATATCTGCCCATGTATCCAAATATGCATCCATCCATCTAAATATTAGGACGCAGATGCATCCTTAACACATAAACATCCGTCCGTCCAGCATCCATCCATTCACTCATCCATCTACCCAAGTGTCTAACCAACTATCCATCTGTTCATTGATCTAAAAATCCATCTCTCCGCACGTGCACACACACGCCACCCTTACCCACTCTTCCATTGTCCAGCCATTCACACACCCATCCATTTACGTATATATTCATCCACGGCCCCATAAGTTTCTTCAAACACGATCCATCTAAACAGCTGATGAAATACCTACAATAAGATTTTCAAAAAGAATAAGATGTTAGGAAGGAGGAGGAGGAGAAATAATGAGGGTTGAAGAGAAAGCTGGTGAAAGCCTGCAAAAACACGTTTGGTAATTTCTAGCACGATTTCAAACAGTTGGCCACAAATACGGCCCTGAGCATCCTGGACACCAAAGCAAAGAAGGAAACATGATCAGTTAGAGTCCCACATCCATAAAATGCAATGAAACCGGCTCTTTCAATGGTGATAAGAGCTAAAGAAAAACATATCTTACCCTGGCTACTATAATCATATGCCCCAATTTGCTTGGCATAGTCCCAGTTTATGCTGGAATTACTAAGAACCCACTTTTCACATTCAAAATAATAAACTATTTGGTCACCATACCCATAACGCATTATAAAGAGATTGTTGAATAATCAGTAGAAAAACTCCAGCCTTTCTCTTCCTGTGACACCGTATAGTGTTGACCACAGTTGATGCCACTTGGGCAGAAGAATGCAGGCATGTTCACTGCTCACCCTCTTCCCTTAATTTATCTCCAAAGGACCCCCACATCCAAGCGTCTCTTAGAACTATCAGCTCCTCCCCAATCCCCGGGCCTGAAGTGCTACCACAGACTTCTGAGGCCAGCCTGCAATCTCTGCTCACAAATGAACCATCCCCTCCCCTGAAGTCTGTGTCTGCGCGGTGAATTTTTGTTTTTTATAATCATGAGGGGCACCTGGGTGGCTCAGTTGGTTAAGCAGCTCAGGTCATGTTCTCATGGTTTATGAGTTCGAGCCCCATGTCAGGCTATGTGCTGACAGCTCAGAGCCTGGAGCCTGCTTCAGATTTTGTCTCCCTCTCCCTCTCTGCCTCTCCCCTCCTCACACTCTGTCTCTCTCTCTCAAAAACAAATATTTAAAAAAACATCATGTGACCCTCCTCTTTTAATACTTAAGAAATAAACACACAAACAAATCATCTAACCTAATCCCTGCTGAAGCAAGTGGATTTATTACTGTAAACAACATATTCCTGAGCCACCAGCCCTGGAAGGGGCCCCCCAGGCCTCCGAGATGCCCATCAGACTCTGACCACTTTTTTTTTTTTAATTTATTTCTAGGAGAGAGAGATAGACAGTGTGAGCAGGGGAGGGTCAGAGAGAGAGGGAGTCACAGACTGAAACAGGCTCCAGGCTCTGAGCTGGCAGTCAGCACAGAGCCCGACGCGGGGCTCGAACCCACAACCGCGAGATCATGACCTAAGCGAAAGTCGGACGCTTAACCGACTAAGCCACCCAGGCGCCCCATGACACTGACCACTTTTTAAGGACTGTTCAAGCCAGAGGACGAGGGCGCCTGGGGGGCAGGGGGGTCAGTCAGTTAAGCGTCTGACTCTTGGTATCGGCCCAGGTCGTGGTCTCACAGTTTGTGGGATCAAGCCCTGCATCGGGCTCTGTGCTGGCGGTGCAGAGCCAGCTTGGGACTCTCCCTCTCAAAATAAATAAATACGCTTGAAAAAGAAAAAGCCAGAGAATGAGAAAGAGGCAGACGGGGCAGGGAGAGGGCGAAGGAATGGAGGACAGAGCCAAGCTCTCTGAATGTTTATTCTGAAAGGACTACTGTGGGTTGAACTATGGCATTCCAGAAGATGTTCTGGCGCCCTAACCCCCAGTATCTGTGGATGCGGCCTGATTTGGAAATGGGATCTTTGCAGATGAGCAAGTTAAGATGAGCTCATACTGGAGTAGGACGGGCCCTAATCTAATGACTGGTGTCCTTATAAGAAGAGGGGACTTTGGATACACAGACAGGATGTTAGAACAAAGAGGAGGAGACAGAGAAACGCAGACGCGCAGAAGGAAGGCGGCCACGTGACCACCGGGCAGAGACTGGAGGGCGGAGGCTGGGCGACGCCCGTATTAGCACTACTCCCATTTTGCTGCCGTGGAGGCCGAGGCACAGCGTGGCTGCCCGCCTTGTCCCCGCGCCCCTAGCCCGTGGCTGTGTTCAAAGGCATTTGCTGTACCTGTGGGAGCCATGTCTTCAGGGCATGAGAGGAAGGCTTTTTAAAAAGTGCTTCATGCTCCAAAAAGTTACTAAGGAGAAAAGTGGGAAGGAGATGTCACACGCATCGTTGTATTTCCCAGGGGTATACCTGGCCTTGAGGCGTGGCAAGGGGGAAGGGTCACGCGAGCGGGAACAGAGGATGAAAGATCTGACCTGAGCGCTCACCCTGACTGGCCCTGCTCCTTCTCCACCTAGCATTTCCTTTAAATAAGTTTTTTTAAAAAATACTTATTTTTGAGAGAGAGACAGAATGTGAGCAGGGGAGGGGCAGAGAGAGAGGGAGACACAGAATCTGAAGCAGGCTCTAGGCTCTGAGCCGTCAGCACAGAACCCGACGCGGGGCTCGAACTCACGAACCCCGAGATCACGCCCTGAGCTGAAGTTAGACGCTTAACTGACTGAGCCACCAAAGCGCCCCGGATTTTCTTTCTTTAATGAAAATTCAATCCTCAACAGAAAACTGCTCCCAATGTCTAACAGGGCAGAGTGAAGAGGCACAGGAGCTGCTCATTATGGGATTTTTAAAAGGACACAAAGTTCCGTTTTTCCTGCATTAAAATGGCAGCGTGCACACATGGTCCCACAGCCGTGGTTCTGTGCCAGCTACACTGGTTTGGAGCTCGGATGGGAAGAGTATAGTGTTTTTCTGTTTTGTTTTTTTCATTTAATTCAAAATTGATTCTTGCTGTCCCATAAAATATAGATTTATTCGGTGGTGCCTAAAAGATTGTATTGCAATGAGTCAGGGCTCCTCATTTTATTTGAATACTATTTCAGGCCATTTTTCCTAAAGATCAGGACTGACTGGAAAGGTTCTCAAAATGAGGATTTTTAAAAGCGCCCTGCTCTCCACTCTCAGAGATCATTACTGAAAAACGCCTTCTCATTCCCCCTTGAAATTGGCTTTTTTTTTTTTTTCCTTCCCTTGACATTCCTTGCAGACAGCGGAGACCAAATGCTCTAACAAAGATCCCTTCCCTGGCGGGGTGTTAGCACGTCTTCTCCTTTGTCTGGGCGCTTTGGGAAAAGCCACGCACCCCTCCGATCAGGCAACCGTTCTGGGGGAGATGTATGGCTTAGGAAGTTGAGTCCTTATTGGTGAATAAATCTTAATCCGGTTTGTTGGCTAATTACGCTCGAGGGAAGGTAGTTTTGCAGGGCCGCCGAGCAGGAAGGATTAAGCCTCCTGTCTCCTGTGGCACCGGGTTAAGCTCCGGGCTTGTAATGATTGAGTAATGAGACCCGGCTCTCTGTGGACCCCTGGCATCCATTGATCAGGTTTCCCTGCCGTGGAGGCAATGCCAGAAGTGGGCCCAGCAGTTAATTATGGGAAAGGTCAAAGGTCATGCAAAACCAACACAGATCTATATACTTTTTCATTCCTAACTGCACACAATGACCGTGGCTCAGCTGGAGGGGTGGGAAGGCCCCCTACCTCCCCCCTCCCCGGTCCAAGACGACCGTGGGGTTCGAGCTGCTTGCCGGCCACCCCCAGCGGCTGGGGTAGCTTCAGGCCACCACCCTTTTGCTCATGCTGTTCCCTAGCCTGGGGCTCCCTCCTCTTCATGGGACACCTGTGAGCCCCGGCACCATCCCCCACCTGCAACCTCGACTGATCCCCCGGCAGACGGGACTCCTCCTCACCCTCCGGGCCCCCGAGCCCTGTGCAGGGAGTCTACGACTACTCGTGTCTGCTGTGCCTCTGTCCTTTGGGCTGAGTTCCAGGGGGCGAGAACTGGGTCCCGTTCAGTGTAAGCCTCAGAAGTAGCGCGTGCTCAACAAAAGTCTGCCGAGCACTGAGCAGGCGGACAGTCGGCCTGAGGGTAGCTTCTGTTGACGGAACCCCACGAGGTGTGAGCGGCAGGCAGAGGCCCTTCACGCATGCCCACGCTGAGGGGTGCGTACCAACATCTTTGTGTAGTAGCAGTGGAAACCCAGCTTGGGGATATCTCCCTGCCCCAGATCACACCCAGTAAGCCAGGCCACTTGACCTCAGAGCTAATGCCGTCTAAGTCACGAAGGAGCACGTTTCGTAAGATTCCATTTGTATGAAGTCTCCAGAGAAGGCAGGTCTATGGAGATAGAGAGTAGATTAGTGGTTTTCTTGGGGCGGGGGGCTGGGGAGAGATGGCTAAGGGGTGCAGGGCTCCTTTCTGGGGTGACAAGAAGGTCCTGAAGTTGACTGTGGTAATAGGTACACAATTCTGGAAAGGCACTAAAAGGCCCTGAACTGTATGTGCACTTCAAATGAATGAATTGCGCAGTATGTGAATTGTATCTCAATAAAGTTGTTTGCAATTAAAAAATTTTTTTCATGTTTATTAAAAATTTTTTAATGTTTATTTATTTTTGAGAGACAGAGTGCTAGCAGGGGAGGGGCAGAGAGAGGAGGAGACATAGAATCTGAAGCAAGCTCCAGGCTCCGAGATGTCAGCACAGAGCCCGTCGCGGGGCTCGAACCCACGAACTATGAGATCATGTCCTGAGCCAAAGTCGCATGCCTAACTGATTGAGCCCTCTGGGTGCCCCTGCTTACAATTTTTAAAACATTAATGCCGTCATTGCGGTCATCTGTTGTGCTGGCCGGGTCACTGGGGCTCTGCCTGGACACAGGGACACCGGAAGGAAGTCCTCCTGAACCAGCCTCAAATACCGCCTGCCTGGGGTGGGCTCACAGTGGGTGTGTGGCTCCCAGGCCCTAGGAGGAATTTTCCTACCAAACCGAAGGACAAGGGTCAGTGGATTATTCCCTTTCTCCTCCCAAAACAGCCCAAACCCTTTGCCGGGGGTCCTTCCCAGGCTCTGACATCAAGCCTAAAGGATACGGAACCTGCTCAAGGGAAAGCTGATCTGTCGGAATGTTCATATGGAAGTGAGGAGGGGCCCCGGTGGGCCCAGAGTTGAGGCCCCTGCCACCCCCCTTTGCCAATTATCATTATTATTTTTTAATTTTTAAGTGTTTATTTATTTTTGATAGACAGAGAGAACACAAGGTGGGGGTAAAAGGAGAGAGAGAGGGAGACACAGAATCCGAAGCAGGCTCCAGGCTCCGAGCTGTCGGCACAGAGCCCAATGCAGGGCTTGAACTTACGAACCATGAGATCATGCCCTGAGCTGAAGTTGGACGCTTAACCGACTGAGCCACCCAGGCGCCCCTCCCCTCTGCCAATTAGAAGCATGGTCGTTCTCCTGTCCCCTTAGCAAAAGGCAGAGAAGAAGCCCTAACCCCCACGCTGGCGGCTCTGCGGGGCTGCTACACGGGTCCAGCCACCTCTGAACTCAACAGGATGATAATCAGAAGCATGCAGCTGCCAGAACGCCGGAGCCGCGCTCAGGAGGGGTAAGCCAGCACCCCAGGGCCCCTCTGATGCACCCACTGGACTTCATAAAGGGCTAACGGAGCCCAGAGAGGGGAACTGAAGGGCTAATCTTATCAGCAAGTCAGGGGCTGACAGCGACTTGAACTCAAGACTCTGACCTCACAGGCTCAGGCAGCAGGCAGACCCGCACTGGCCGGGCACAGCTGGGCCAAGCCCCCGCTGGGGTTTCTCTCCAACACAAACAGCAACAGCAGCGGCAACCCCGCACCAAACACCACCTTAACTGCAAGCGGCTCACCCCTCACCATAGCCCAAGCTGGAGGCTTAACTTCCCTTATCACAGGAAAAGAAACAGGCTCAGAGGGCTTAGGTGACTTGCCTCCGATCACCCAGCTAGGAAGGGGTAAAGCCAGCGCTGGAACTCAGGCAGGCTGGCCTCCTAACCTTCACACAGTCACCTGGAGAATCTCCCAGTCTCAGTGAGCGAGGAGGTTGGGGCACGTGGTCCTGGCTGAGGATCAAGCCGCCTCCCTGCCCCCTTCTCCCTCCCCAGGCTGGCCCCCCACCCCCAACCCGGACCCTGGCACAAGTTGCCGCCAGCCTGGCTAAGGACAGTGACCCAGGCACAGAAGGGCCCATCTCGTATGAGGAGAGCCTCACCCCCACCACCACAGCGGCCAGCCCAGGCCCATCTACGGGGCTGCCAGGGGGAAGGACAGGGCACCCACAGTCCGGCTCCAGCCCATCTGCCAGCCCCAGAGACTAAGCCAGCAGTAGGTGCCTGAAGAGGCTGCTGCTGCTACGGGGGTCCGAAGGGACCTGGGCTCTCCCAGCTCTGCCCCTGAACTTTGCAGTCAGCCCACAGACCTGCCCAAGGTCACACAGGGCCGGTATCCAGTTCTGCACGGACCCATGCCCGGTTCTACTCCCCTTGACGCGAGGGGCAGGAGCCCCAGACGGAAGGATGGCGGCTCCCGGAGAACGTACACTCTGGAGGCTGGAAGGGAGCAGGAAGTGATCAATACCAGCGGCCGCTGTTGGCCAGGCCGGAGTCCAAGCCGGCTGCCTGGGGTTTTAAACTCTCTCCTGCAAGGGCTGCAGCCCTGGCCCATCTGGAGGACCCCCTCGGAGCCCCTCCGAGGCCTCGTGACCTTGCCCGCGCACACAGGAGTCCTCTGGCCTCTTTGTCTCAAGGCCTTGGGGGAAGGCCATCATCCATTTCAGTAGCATCCAAAGGCCGACAGGCTCGCAGTTTATTTTCTTAGAAATAATGGTTTTTTCTGGTTAGCATTCCTCAGATGGAAAAACAAATACAGCCACTGTAATCAGAAGCGGCCAAGAGGAGGAGAGAGAGCCCAGAGGAAGGGGCAGAGAGGGGCCTGCCGCCTGGGGGGGCCGGGCTCTGGGGGTGGGGGCGGGGGCAGAGACCCTCAAGCCCTAGGAGAAATGGGGATTTAGAGGCAGAAGAAAGCACGACACAGGGGCCCTGGGCTGCCTTCGACATACTCTCGGCCACAGCACGACGGCTCTGCCTCCTCCACCTCTGCTCAAATCCCCTGCTGGGAGGCAGGTGCCATTGCTCTGACTAGTTGGATAAGAAATGAGGCCTCTGGAAGGGTAAGTCGCCTCCTGGACTCACTGAGTCAGCCAAGACCAAAACAGGCCTCTGCATCCACGCTACAGACGCCTTCGCGGACGGTCAGAGCTGGAAGGAGTGTCCACGTTCCTAACTCCGCCCGCGGAAACACTTCTCCAGGGGAGCCTCTCTCACTTCTCCCCTCCCAAGGCGGAGATCCACACTGTCTCTTCTTAACCCCCAGAGTCCGGTCTGCATCTCCACTGCCACGCTCCCCACACCCTGTTAAGTTCACATCCCCCTCGCCGGGGACGTCAGGAAAGCATGTCCTGGCCCCAGCACCAGGCCTGGCTCAGAGTAGGCGCTCAGTGGACGAACATTCTCAGCAGCAAACTGAGTCTGGTTCAGCGGGCACATTTTACAGATGGGCACGCTGAGGCTCGCGGAGGTCAGCCTGCCTCCAGCGCCTAACTGCCGATGGCATGACATTGTCATTTCTCCCTCTGAAAACAGACACGGGCTCCAGGACACACCAGCTCTGTGGCAGAGCTGGGACCAGTCGCCAGAGCAGTGCCATCTAATTGCTAGCCGACAGCAACTTGGAATTTAAAGTCCGGTCTGTCTTCTTCCTGCCTGCTGGTCTGCTGGACCACAGCGCTTTCATCTTCAGTGGGGCACACGTTAGCACGCATAATTGCACGTTTTAAGACCTGAGGAAGAATTTCCCCTCCCCAAGCCTGCCCCCACCCGCAGCCTACCTCCTACTGCCTTTCCTGGCCTCCCAAAAAGCAGAATTTTCTCCGGAGTTCCAATAAAGTGGGCAATAATGATGGATGAAAATGATTTAATAAGGTCATAGACATTATTCCCTAAGAAGGCCAATTGGTTCTTAAGATTTTTTTTTTCTGATGTTAAACTAGATGGATCGCTGGGTGTGTCATTAGGAGTTTTGTTAAAATGCTTAATAGCACGCCCTGTAATCTACCTAACTTCAGTGACTGACAAGTAGACCCTGGGGATATAAAATTCCGGAAATGGCTATTTATATTCATCACATACATGCTAATTTTGTGATCTCTGATGCCCATAAGGTTGTCATTTTTTTTCCTTCTCATACACAAAAAAAGGGGGAGAAATAATAATATATTTGATTTTCTGTGGCCAAAACAAAAAGTTATTTCCCCTAAGAGTTTTAATTATAGCATTCTGGAAAAGGCCCGAGTTGGAACTTGCAAGTGGAATAAACGACTTGAATAAATAGTCTAAAAAATTAAGTACACATAGAAGGGGTGATGTGCACTGCTGGTTTAGACTAAACAGTGATTATCAAGAGGGGCTTAGTTATTTAAACAAGCCATTTGAGGGCGGTTTTCTCCTCGTTTGGGGTCTGGTCCTGATTATAAACGAGAGCTTTTAATTAAGATTAGTAAGACCCAATTCAAGCTATAATTTGGTCCTTTTCCTTAGCAAATGTCTATGAAAACAAAGCAATTAAGGTTAAATGAGTTGAAGCATTTAAAGGGGATGCAATGCCCCCTCCTCGCCCCTGGCCTGCCCCCTCAGCAGAACGAGCCTAAACAGGCCTGACTAATTCAGACCAGGAGGCCAGTGCACAGGGATCCGGTGAGTTGGGGAATGCGTAGGCTTAGCTAAATGAAAAGAGGCAGGGAAAATAGAATGTGCAAGGGCCCTGGGGTAGGAAGGAGCTGGCAAGCCTGAGAAGTGAAAAAAAAAAAAATGAGTGATGCCGGGACGTGGTCAGGGAGGGAAGGGCCGAGAGGGACAGTCACTCAGAGTGATGAGCTGAGTGCTGGGCTCAGCCTAAGGGATGTCTTCTCCCAGCTCTATGGATGCGTGGTGGGCTCAAGACCCTCACATCCACAGGACCTCGCTCAGATGAGCTGATGACAGCAGGGTGGGATGTGAATATCAGAAAAGGTCTCCACAGCCTCCTCTAAGACCCCATAGCTAAGGAGATCTTTCCACTTTGTTCAGAAAGTCTGCTAGGGGCCTGGCCCGCAGCTGGGACCCAGTGGCTAAGGTTGGGATTCGATCCAGGCCCTGCCGCTTCTCAGCTGGGTGACCTGCCTAGGGACTGACCTCCCTGGGTCCACCTCCCCAGCCGTACTCTTCCCTTCTCCGTCCTCGGCTTCCCCATCTGTAAAACTCTCAGAATTTGGAGGCTCTGGGAGGCCTTTCCTGGTATCCCTGGGGTTTATAACGGTCACTCGCTGTCCACTGCCACTGGCACTGGACCCAGCCCTGAATGAAGTTATGCAGGGCACTGCCACCCAGTGTCACAGGTGCTCTGAGGGGGGGATGCTCACAGGTGGCATGGCCAGCAGGGAAGGCTTCCCAGAGGAGGTGACTGCTAGAACTCACCCACCCACCCTTTTGCTCAATAGGTACCTTCCAAGGCCTGTGCTGAGCCCGGCACTGGCTTCCAGGGAATGGGGCAGAATGGGTCAGGGACACTGCCCTCGCGGAGCCCACATTCCAGAAGGAGACACAGGAAAACATGAATTCAGGGTGACACGGACCAAGGCAGAGGTGTGTATGGGTCTAGGGAGGGCGACAGAGAGAGCCGATCTTCTGCAAGGCAAAACATGAGGGCTGCCCTGCATGCCCGTTCAAGTCCCTTCCAACTGTGTGCGTCCACGAGTGTACCCTGAGTTCCCGGAGATTCTGTCCAGATGCAAATCATCAGAAAACACAGACTTAGCCTCAGCCTTGCCGAGCCATCGGAGGCACCTCAGCCTGGCCTCAGCAAGCCCCCTGCCAGGGCTCAGCTGACCACACAGGGCTTCACGGTTGCTCTGTGGCGTGACTGTGACACGGCTGAGCGTGGGGAAGCCCGCTCGCCATCACACGTGCACTGGCCACAGGGCAAGACGGCCCTGAAAGTGTGTAAGAAACTGTCCTTGGGATAGGGGAGGGCGTCAGGCTGCCCCCGGCGCTGGGTTTGCCGAAGGGGTTTCCATGGCCGGCAGCACTGAAGCAGTTAAGGGTGTAAGGGGCTCAGTCAGCCCCACACAGGGCTCCCCATAACCTGGGTCCATTTCCCTTGAAGAACTAATGGCACTGGGGAAGCCGCATTCTCCAGGCACACTGGTAGACACAGTCTACCCTCTGTGCTCATCGCCGTAAACAACGAAGTCTATCAGATCTCCCCCTCACCCATTACCGATTACCCTGCTCCAACCTCTGCATGGCCCCATCCCCGCTCAGGACCTGAGATGAAAGGGTCCAGGGAGAGAAGCGAGTTTTATCTAAAGCGGAAATGGCTCTGGAGAGATGCGTGCCTCTACGTTTCTTTGAGAATATGGCTACATGCATACGGTCGTCTGACTAGTCTGTGAGCCAGAACACCCCCTTCCCAGCCAAATCAGATCCTGGGAGCTGGAAAGAGAGAAAGCTTCACCCCTTTTCATATATTGAACAACATTATGATCATCGGCTTTATCACGAGCATCCACATCATCAACGTGATGATGATCAGTATCATTATCAACATCGTCATCATAACCACCACCATGACCAACATAGTCATCATGAACATCCTCATCCTCAGCATCACCATCACCATCATCCTCATCACCATCACCACCACCGGGACACCAGGTGAAGCTCACCTAGTGTGTCTTACGTACCAGGCTACGTTCACATGCTTCGTGTACATTCACTCATCTCTTCTCACACAATCTCTGTGCAGTAGATACTATTATCACCTCTACTATATACACAAACAAATGGAGTCTCACTGAACCCACACAGGCAGGATTTGAACCCAAAAGTCTGGCTCCAAAGTCCAGCCTTCAACCACTGGGCCCAACTGAATATTGACTGTTTATTCCCTCTTTTGAGAGCAGAGAGCTACAGGCAGCAATAACCACTTGCAGAACGCAGTGTGAGCAATGGGTCCACCAAACCTGGGCTCTGGTCCCAGCTCAGCCAAGACTCCTGCCTCCTCGGGCCTCCATTTTCCTGTCTGTAAACCAAGGAAGTGAGTGAATGACCGGATGATCTCCAAGCTCCCTCAGGCCACTGCTGCCTGTGACCTGCTAGCTCCCCTCTGCCCTCCCCCTCACCCAGATTTCAAAGCCTCCAGAAGTCTGCATGGTCCTCCTGGGGAAGCTGATGGGGGATCTGCTGGCCCTTGAGGGAATACTCCAGAAGGCTCCATCAATCCTGACTGATGACTGTCCTTGGGGATGAGAAAACAGTGCAAGGGGGGACAGCGTCCACTCAGGTCCCCAGAACCCCTGCCACCACTCACTCCCAGAGGGTTTGGGGAGTGAGTAGCCAAATGGCATCCCCTTGGTTCTGAACAGTTATTCTTCTTAGTGTTAAACTGGCAACTCAACAGGTACCGATTCACCACCCATATGACCCTGATCATTGAGAATTTCCACTGATGGAGGGGCGCCTGCCTGGCTGTTAGCAGAGCATGCGACTCTTAATCTCAGGGTCGTGAGTTCAAGCCCCACATCGGGCATGGAGCCTACTTTAAATTAAAAACAAAACATTGCCCCTGAGATGTAATTTCAGCTCATGCAGCCCAACCCAGATCAAAAGCTCCTTGAGGCGAGGGGTGAGATTGCGCTATAATTATCACCTCCGAAGCAGGCCCTCAACCATTTTCAAAGGTCTTCACCATTCAAGATGTCATTAAGTGAGTCTGCTCACACTACCTCTCACAGCCAGAACCACTGAGAGGTGCTGAAAACAGGTGATGGTGATGGTGACAATGACAGTCATGGTACCGCCATCTGCGTACCGAGCACATACTGTGCGTTGAGTGCCTACCGTGAGCCAGGCAGTGACTGGCAGGCCCGCAGAATCCCACAGTGCATTTCATTCAATCCTCAGGATGGCTTACAGTAGGGGCTGTTTGGGGCCCCTAGAACCAAAGGGGAAACTGAGGCCCAGGAGGGCAAATGACCACCTAGACGTTCACATCAGAGGGGGCTGCAAAGCTCCCATGCACAGGCTATGCCCACTCTCGCTTCCCTCTCTCATCAAACAGGGTGGAGACCACACCACGGCAAAACTGAGTTCCCACACGGACCCACACTCCACGCTTCCCAGCCACCCACGCAGCCCCTCTGTGGGCAGCTCGTCCAATGTGACCTCCAGGCTGGGCAAAAGACAGCCAACTCAGACTAAACATTTTCTGCACACCCATGTTCATGCCAGGCTTTGGCCCAGGGGCTGGGAATATGGGGACAGGCCCTAAAGGCCATCTAGGGGCTCATTGTGAGCCCAAGCTCGACAGCTTCAGTGTGGAGGCCCCAGTGCTGAGCCCACGGCCCACCCTCAGTAAATGAGCTCATAGTTCAGTGGGAGAACAAGACACTTCATTACAATCCGAAGTCAGAAGTGCTGTGATGGAGAAAATCCCAGGGGCTTCTGGGATCAGAGTAGATACTTAAAGTTGCTGTGTGTGTGCGTGCATGCGTGCATGCAATTGTGTAGAAGAGGAAGAATCAAGGAAGGCTTCTCGGAAGAGGCAAATCTAAAGCCTGCTTAGGACCTGGCCAGGACACAAAGGGTGAAAAAGGAGCTCCTCATGGGGGAAAGACTCACGCTGGGGCTCAGAAACATGGAACAGCCAGGGCACCTGGGGGGCTCAGTTGGTTAAGCGTCTGACTTCGGCTCAGGTCATAATCTCACAGTTTGTGGGTTTGAGTCCCGCATCGGGCTTTGTGCTGACAGCTAGCTCAGACCCTGGAGCTGCTTTGGATTCTGGGTCTCCCTCTCTCTCCGACCCTCTCCTGCTCACGCTCTCTCTCAGAAATAAATAAAAAACATTAAAAAAAATTTTTTTTTAAAAAAAGAGAGAAACACGGAACAGCCTGCTGTGTGGATGTGTGGTCAGGACACAGGTGCTATTCAGGGTTTCAGGAGGTGAGAGGCAGAGGCTGGAGCCAGGCTGGAGGGACAGGGAGGCCCCTGGTGATTCCAGAAGCACATTTCCAAGCCTCCTCTTTTTCCATGCTTACACTGAGCCAGCGAGTCCAACTCCCCACCTGGGCTCAAGCAGAGTGGAGAGCTAAAGCCTGACTCTGAAGGACTCCAGGGGGACAGGTGGGAGATGAGGGCGGGACCAAAGCCTGACTCTGAAGGACTCCAGGGGGACAGGTGGGAGATGAGGGCGGGCCTCTAGGTCAGGGGGGCAGCAGGAGGGGAGCCCCAGGAGCTGGGCTGGAGGAGGACCAGGTTGGGTCAGTGGCTTAAACAAGCAGAGAGGGAGGGTTGCGCTCAGCCCTCCCTTGCCGGAGCGCTGGGCCTGGAGTGGGGAACGGAGGGTCAGAAAATGGTCACGCAGAGCCTCACACGTGCCACTTGGGACTCCCAGGCCCTCCCAGCAGCAGGGGGGGCGGGGGGGGTGCCACCAGGCCTTTTGCTCATGACCTGCTCTATCTGCCTCCAGCCTGGCCTCCTTCCAGAGTCCGTGGGGAGGCGCCAGCTCCCCGCTCAGGCTTCTGGGCTCCACGCATGGCCGGAGGTCTGGCCAAACCAGGCACGATCCAGAACATCGTCATCTGCCCGGCACTCAGCCTTCAGGAGACGCCCAACAAGGGAGATGGGTGAACGGTGTCAGCACCCCAAGGAGGCGTGGCTGCATCTCAGACAAAGCCCCAGCACCCACAAAGCCTGATGCAGAAGGGATGTCTGATCCTCATGGGTTGCTTTCCTGACATGAATCTTACACTTTGCAAAAGGAAGCTGATAGGGCTTGGGGAGAAGAAAGCAAGGTGCCAGGGAGCCATGTAACGGCCACCAAGAGACCTGGGGTTTAGTACCCGCCATGCCCTGTGGGACCCGGGGACTTGTTTCTCTCTGAGCCTCAGCTTTCCTCATCTGTAAAGTGGGGACAGGCCAGGAAGATTTGGATCAATGATTCTCATCAGGGGGTGCACGTGGGTCACAGAGACTGCTGTCTCCAGCTCCCCGATGATGGGCTTCCCCAGAGCCACTGACTCAGACCCTCCCTGAAAGAAGCTCCCGTGGGGTCCACCCGGTTTGGAGAGTCCTGGCTCCAAAGACCATCAGAGCTGTGCGTCTCTCTCTGATTTTCCAGGGGAGGAAATGTCAGGGCCAGACAGTCAAGCCAGCACCCTGGGTGCAGGGCAGGAAAGGCTGGGCAGATAGACAGGCACAGCACACATGGATATCTTCGCCCAAGCTCTCGTGCCTGAGCCAGCCCACACAGGCCGAGGCGGGCTACCGGGTGGGTCTTTCGGGGGCGCTACAGGCCACACGAGGTGGTTTTGGGGGTTCTGAAGGTAGGGACCTGGAGGAGGGTTGCCCCAGGCCTTTACCCCCACTCATATCCAGTCAGGGACTGAAGGACAACTGTATCATTCAACACTTCGTCTCACTGAGAACAAAGTGGAACAAAAGTTTCAGTTCCGGGGTGAGTTCGGTCCCCCATGACTCCCAATTCCTCCCTCCAGGAAAGCAGCTCAGGTTCCCAAGAGGCCCCCAGCCTCCCTTCCCAGGCTGAGTGAGGCCCGTGCTGCTGGCACCCAGGGGGTAGGGGAGCTGAGGAATGAGCCATATCCTCACCCCCCACCCCCCGGGGCTGGCATTCCACAGGGTAGGCGGTGGCCACGGACAGCAGCCGCGGCGGCCGAGGGGACTGGGCTCACCTTCGCACTGTCTGCCTTCCCCTTTGTAGCCTGGCTTGCAGAGGCATTTGTAGGACTTGGGCGTGTTCTGGCAGATGGCATCGATGTGGCAGTCATCCGTGCCCTCCGAGCACTCGTCCACGTCGACCGCCCCTGTGGGGGAGGGGGAAACATCCGGTCAGTGTGGCCCCCGGGGGCTGGGGAAGCAGAGCGCCTTCTGCTTCCCACCTTCCAAGGATCATGGGGGTAGTTAACAGTCCTAGCCATCACACGACAATCTGGTATGACGAGCGGCAGCTGGAGCACTTGGGGGGCAGCTACCAGACAAGGTGCTACCTAAAGGCTGGACCCCAGTTATTTTCACCACAATCCCATCAGGTGAGTCTATTTCTCCCACCAGGAGTATGATGAAATCAAGCACAGGAGCACCGCCAGGAAAGTCCCTCTGGGGGCCTTGCACGGCCCCAACCCTCCTCCACTCTCCTTGTTCTAGAATTTAAAGCCAGAAGGCTCTTGGGGGAATTTAAATCCATCCCCTTTGGTGTATAGGTGAGGAAACCAATGCCAGGATCGAGCAACGAATGGCAGCCTAGCCAGGAGGCCCAGGTGGGTGACCCGCTCAGCCCCCCAACTGTGAAAGCAGAGGACTCTTCACCCAGCTTTCGCACCCCAGGCCGCATCCTCAGTGGGGCAGAGCCTGCCCCTCCATGGTTCTGACCGCCCCAGCCCCTCTCCTCTCCATCTCGGAAACCAAGGGGCGACCCTGGTTCTCAGATCCCAACTTCCAAACTCAAGTGCAGTCTAGGTTTTGAGAGCTCTTGACACTCCTCACCTCCCTCCCCAACACACAGATAAACACCTTCCGTCTGAGATAGCTGTTGGCCAAAATAATGCAAAATCGATTCTGTGTATCTGTAAATATACCCACCCAACTCCCCCACCCCCCAGCACAGATCTCAGACAGGGACACAGAGCTCAGACAGGGACACAGAGCTCAGACAGGGAAAGGACCCTCAGGACACAGGATAGCAGAGCCAGAAGAACCTTCGCTATAATGTGGGTTACAGATGAGGAAACTGAGGCCCAGAGGTCTGTTGTGGGCCAGTCGCTCATTACAAGCAGAGAGTGGAGTTCAGATCTAGATCTTTTTAGGTGCAACGTGACTTCTGGCTGGCTATGAATAAAATACAGATGGATGACAGATAGAAGGACCCAGAAGGGCAGAAAAGGAATCCTCGGCAGCTACCCCGAGGGCAGCCACCCAGGGGCAAGCCTGGGGACGTCCTGACCCCCTCCCTTTATGACTCCAGCTTTACCCTAGACAGTCTGCTTCTCAAGACTGTCCACTCTGGATTACTCCCCTGGCTGGCAGTGGGTTTCTAAATCGGGGGTGGGGGAGCTCTCTTAGAGGACAAAGCTCCTCTCCAGGTCCCTAGGGCTCCAGCCTCCCCCAGAGGAAGAGAGGCATCAACAAGAAGCACAACAGAAACATTTCCGGACACATGCACGGGACACACACAGCAGGTGGTGTCATCTGCCAGGCCCGTCCTCTGCAGCCACCCCCAGGGAGGTGGAAGGGGAGCGGGGAGCAGTCGGTGTAGGCCAGGGGCCAGCAGGAACGTCAGGCCCGCAGAACATCCCCTTCCTGGGAAGTGACAGCACAGGGACCCCCATGCAGGGAGAGCACAGCCTCTGGGGGAGGAAGCCAGAGGCCAGGGAGGGCCAGCCTGCATCGTTCCAGTGTGGAGGGCGGGGGCCGCTTCTGACTTACGACCAGCAGGGGAAATAGGGCCACGGATGCACGTCCCAAGGGTCAGATCACAGGAATGAGGGGAGGGAAACGGCCTGCGGATCTGAAGCCCCTTCTGCCCCTTCTCCCTAATCGCTGACCTAGGCAGGTACCTTGGTGGGGATGGAGATGGATGAATGTTAGCCAAGGGGCTGGGGAGGGGAGCACTCCCAACACATCTTCTAGACATGTCTTTAGGTGGGGGCTGGGGAGAGGGACCATTTGTTCCCACGGTCTGGGCCTTGCTCCGTGCCCAGGGCTGGGGACCCCCCTCCAGAGGGCAGCCCAGCCCTTCCATCACCAGCTGTTTGCTTTGACTTTGGCTTGTCTCGGGCACATGGCTTCCAGGGGTGGGACACAGAGACAGACATGGGATGGGGGGGGTCTAGACAGAGAGGGGGAGAGAGACACATACAAGCTAAACAGGGGCAGCTTCCGTGGGCCCCACCCGTGGAATAGTTGAAATGGCCTGGCATCCTTACTCAGGGTGCGACTCTCGGGAAGAGATTCCCGTGCCAGTAAACACAGAGCTCAGGGAGCCCAGCATGGCAGCCTGGGGGTGTCCGGAGAAAGCCAAGGAGAGCCGGGAGCAGAAGCAGGCAGGATACACCCCCCTCCCATCCCCCAAAGAGAGAGGGAGGAGGTTCCTCTCAGGCGGTGGGTGGAGAGACTGGCCAGGACGCTTTGGGGAGCCCCCCTTCCAGACAACAAGAGGGCAGGCGGGGAAGGGAGTGGGCACAGGGAGTTCCCGGAGGGATCCTGGGGCGCCCGTGCGCCCTGCTGGCCCCCGCTGCCTGCCCCAGCGCTCAGGAGGCCGGTTGCCTTCCTCGGTGCCTCCCGCCTCCCTCTCCAGGGCCTCCACCCCGATGTCCCAAGTCTGGTCCCCCCTTCCTCTGGTTCCTATCCATCTCCTTCCCTCTGTGTCCGCCCCTGTGTCCCCCCCATTCCCGTCCGACTGTGCGTCTGTCCATCGCTTTCCAGCCACGTCCAGCCCTCTGTACGGCCCATCCGTCTGTCTTGATCTCTCCCTCCCACCCCAGACCTCCGTCTCCTTCTCCGCTGCCCCTCCGCTCCCACTTCTCTCTCTCTTCCTTCCCATCCCTTAGTCCGTCCCTTTATCTGTCTTTTTCTTTCCGGCCGCCCGTGTGCCTCCTCCCTCCCTCGGGTTCCCTCCTTCCCCTGCGGGCTTCTGGTCGCCTCCCCGCTCTCCGCGTCCGTCTTTCTCTGGGATTCTTTCTGTGTCCTTTTGTGTGTTGCCTCTGTGCCTCTTTTTCTGTCCGTGCGTCCCTCTATCCAACCACCTCCCCCACCCCCTTCCTCTCCGGGTCGGTCCTCGGGCCCGGCTCCCCTCCTCTCCGTCGCCCCTCCGGGCCTCGCGGCTCCCGCACGCCCCCCTCCCCTGGGGGCGCGCCCGTCGGGCTCCGGGGTCCCCGTGCCTCCCCTCCGCGGGCCGTCGCGCTTTCTTTCTTCCTCCCGCCCGCGCACTCCCCTCCCCCGGGGCCCCGGCCCATCCCGCCCCTGCCGCGGCCCCCGCCGGGCTCCCGGGCTCCCCGGGGCCGCTGGGGCTTCGGGGAAGGGGGCGCCCGGCGTCCGCCCCGCAAGTTACTTTGCAAAGAGGCGGGGCGGGGCGCGGGGCCGCGCGGGCCGCAGCCCTCCCGACGGCGCGGGGCGGGGCCCAGCCGGGACCCCGCCGCGCCGCCCGCCCCGCGCCGCCCCGCCGGCTCCGGGCTTACCTGGGAGCCGCTGCCCCCGCCAGCCGCCCGCGCGCGCCCAGGGCCAGCAGCACGCACAAGTGCCAGCGCACGGCCGCCGCGCCCATGCTCGCTGCGAGCCTGGCCGGGCCGGCCGGGCGTGCGGGCGTGCGGGGCGCGGGGACCCCTGCGACCGGCCGCTCTCGGCGAGCGCTCCTCGCTGCTGGCTGCTCGGCCACCGCTCGGGCTCGCAGCCACCGAGCCGGCGCGGCGTGACGAGCTGACAGCCGCGCGCTCATTGGCCCGCGGCTGCCGGGGGCGGGGCTCTGAGCGCGGCCGGCCAATGGGCGCCGGCCGCCGGCCCGCGGGGGGGGAGGGCGGGCGCGGGGGTCGGGGGCGCCCCCTCCGCTCGCGGCGGGCGGCAGGTTGCGAGGTGGGGGCCGGGCCCGCTCGTGAGGCCGCGGAGCGCGCCGTCTGCGCCGAGCTGGGGCTCTCTCGGAGGCTGCCCCCCCCTCCCGTCCCTGTCCCCCCACCTTGCCCCGGTCGTCGGGGTGACCGCCCCTCCGGAGGCTGCACCCCCACCTCTCCGCCACGCACCCTCTAGGGAGAGGAGGGGGCCTGCCAACCGGCCCTCAGAGGGTGAGAAAGGCCCGGCTACATCCATTTGTAGTGAAAGAAACGGAACCGCTCAAAGCAGAATTGTGCATTCATCCATTGAGTAAATGTTTATTGAGCACCTATTGTGTGCCAAGCGCGGGCAATGCAGCGGCCTAGAAGCCAGAAAGGAAAAAAAATCATGAGGATACGTTCAAAACAAATGAACTTTTTTTACCACTCCCCAAAGGACAGTGGCTCGTAAGTGTGCTTGTCATACATAGGACAGCCGCCGCATCCGCGTCTGGAAGGGGCGCCCAGAAAGCTCCGTGCGGGACAATGCCACGTTGCCATCGGTTCAGGTCTGGTCGCAGCAGCAGAATTCAGGGCCTGGGGCCTCCGCGGTGACAGGAGGCAGGGATGAGCTGGGGGCAGGAGGAACGTCCCCGTTTTCCAACCCAAGTGTGATCTACACCTGACACTTGTCGGCCTTTGGGCCTCGACAGAGACCCCCGCCCAGGAGTCGCGGCTGGAAATAAATGGCCCCTCTCAGCCCCAGGCAGGACGCTTTAAGGGAAGAAAGTTCAGCAAACCCCAAGGCCCATCTCCTTGACAACCACCAATAAGAGCTCCTTTTTTCTTCTCCTGCTCTCCAGGCCGGACTCAAAGACAAGACTTTCCTCTTTTTGTCCACTCTGCCCGTCTCAGTCTGCGCGTAGCTTCTCTCTCCATATCGGCTCCCTTCCCTGCCCCCAACACACACACACACACACACACACACACACACACCCCTCCCCACACACTACCCTCAGACACACAGACACGTGCTCCTTCTCTGTCTCTCACACACACCATGCATCCTCACACACCCCTGCACACACACTCACACGGCCTCCTGTGGATAATTACTGCAGTTCTGGAAACTTAAAATCTGTGTCCAGGCAACCTTACTCCCAGTCTGACTTCATATCACAAATAGCACATGGCACTGGCCCTGGTCCCCCTGCGTGGGGGGCCAGAAGGGGTCAGCTATGTCTCTCCAGGAATGTTCTCTGCCTCCTCTAAGCCTCAGCCCTATGACTCCAGACGTTTCCTTCTGCATACTTACTCCTGGCTGGTGGATTAATTTGGGTGACCCCATTATCTCTGTAGGCTTTATTTTGTCCTCCTCCAACTGTGGGGTTTGGGGCTTCTGGGAGCGGGGAGAAAGCACCCTCAGAAATGTACATGGTTTTGTCAGTCAGGAACAAAGCAAGAGTTTGAGGAGAAGGTCCTTTGCGGGGGACGGTAACTGACCAGAAACAATGTCTTTTAAAGGGTCAGTTCATCAGGGGCCCCTCGCTCTGGGCCAGGTACCTCCCAAGCTTGAAGGCAGCAGAGAAATTTTCTTCCAGGCTTTGTTCCCCCCCACCCCCACCCAGATCAAGGCAGGGTGACAACTTTTTAGACCGTGACCCTACAACCCGGGGGGCAACTGTCACTCTCACCAAGTTCTAGTCCCCAGCATGTCCTGGGTAAGGTGTGCAGATGGAGAAAACGGGGTTCTTTGCAGGAGGAGACCGTGATCTGTGCAGAGGAGCAGGGAGCGGGGGGGGAAGACACGCTTGTCAGCCCCCACCAATGCACTAAAGGCGGTGGCAAAAACAGGCGGTCACTTCTGCTCCTGGGTTGGTCCGGGAGGCATGTGAGTCCCTGGAGTTGGTTACAAAACAGAAGAAGGATATTTTCCTGATGGTCAAGAGAATGTGCCAAGGTCCAGTGAAGAAGGTGGGGATGGAGGAGTGAATGTTCTCGAAGTGCCTCGAAAACTGTAGAAGCATGGCACACATGTGATGGTGACACGGTGGAGAGCTGCCCACAGAGACAGCGGCAACTGGGGGGGCTGGGGTGGTCTTGGGGGGCTGGGGTGGTTGGCCGGGGTGAGAACACATGCCTGGGCTCCAACAAGGGGCATCTCGCAGCCTCTGCAAACTGAGCTAGGAGAGTGGAGGTCCAGGGGCGAACCCAAGTCACTTTGGGAGGGAACACCGCATAGCTCCCCATCACCTTCCAAGCAAGCCCTGACACTTTGCGCAGCTAACAAGGCACCCGCAGCAGTGCCAGCCTCGCCGAACCACAGGCCAAGAGGGACCCGCAGACGTCCCGCTCTCACACCCCTGCACCCTTGCCTGGAAATACCCTCTATGCCCTTCTTCACAAAGCTCACTCTTCTCTGCCCATGCCCTCAATTCCTGTTCGCTAGCAGGGTGTAGGGCCTCCTCGGGGCTCCCACACACCTGGGGCCTGCTGTCCCCATCAGAGTCTGGCTCACCTTGGCTGTCACATCTCCCTCTTCCCAAACTGGGGGTTCCTGAAGACGGAGCTTTCACCCCATCTGCATCTGGGAGCTCCCTGCACCCGTCTAAGAAATGACTGTTGAGTGAATGAACAAAGAAATCAGACATGCATCCCTTAACCGAGAATTCACATTGCTCCGGGGAGTGGATAAAGATTCTTTGGCTATTGGACGGGGTTTTGAGGAGTGAATCCCACTGACCCCTCTCCTGGCCACCCCCATTCCCTCTGCCCTGCGGGAAGCTGGGCTGGCTGGCAGGACCCCTTCCCTTTGGGGCCCTTTGGCTCCCCCTGGTGGTGCCTCGCAGAAGTTTGAGGAAGAGAGGAGGCAGAGGAGGCTTCCAGCACAGGTGGGCGGCGCGCACACGCACACGCACACACACACGCACACACACACACACACACACACACACACACACACACACACACACACACACAGAGCCTCTGCCACAGCGGCTGTCCCCGCTGACCCCAATCCTCAACAAAAAAAATACCTTACTTTAAAAAGAAAAACTTCCTCAAGAAGAAGTCTCTTGATTAATAACAGTTGCGAAAGTTCTTTGAGAAAACAAAGTTCTCTTAAGATGCCATTGCATGAGTTTGAGGCTTTGTTGTTCTTTCCTATTAAAAATGGGGTTTATAATAATCCCCTTCATGCCACACACCTCTTTAGACCTTCAAGGGGAATCTCTCTTGAAATCCCTCCATGACCCTGGGCCCCACAAGTTGGGTTTCTTGGCTTGAGCCCTAGCTGTCAAATGGGGGTCTCAGTCCCCAGGACCTTGGGAACCTCCAGCTCACATTCCAGAGACTTCTCTGAAATGACCCACCTGTGTTTGGGCACACAGCATATCCTGACCTCCTAATTCATTGCTCCCCTGTGATTACAAGGGTTACCATGGTCTAGTGCCCCTGTGTGCCTACCTTGCACATGTACACAGCTTCATTCCATCGCGTGGGGCTGAAACTCCCCCCGCCTCCCACTAACCACCAGAGAAAACAGAGACTCGGGCCACTTGTCTGGGACCACAGAGCTAGCAAACGGCAGCGGCGAATCTGAACCGAGGCCTGCGCGACTCCCAATGACACACTCTTAACCATTACCTGCTAATAAATCTCCCTCAAAGACTCAAAGGGCACAACAGGGCTCCTCTCTGTAAGGCACAAGGTTTTCCTTTTTTCGGCTTTGCTATTGAGAAAAGTAGTTTTCACAGACTGTAACGGTTCATAATTCATGGGGCTGATTTTAGGTACCACCCAATGTTATGTTCTCTCATCTTTCCAACAGGTGCAAAAAATTGTTTTTCCCCGTATGGGATGGTGGTACCTCACTTTTGGGAAGGGACTGTATAGAAGTGAAAGCAAGGGGTCATATGACTCACATGCGTACCCCATACCCTGTGCAAATGAATCCTAGGGGTGGCCCAGCCCATGCTCCCATTTTATAGACGAGGAAACTGAGGCCCAGCCTCACAGATCTGCTGCCCCCTCTCAGGCACCTCTAACTGCACCGCCCAGGTGACAACACCAGCTCTCACCCGAGTGACTCTGCAGAGGCTCAAAGTCGTCCCTCCAGGCTGGCTGGAGTCGGCTCCCCAAAGGCTGACCTGAACTCTCCACTCCCTGCTGCCTGCAGGGCAAAGTCCACCCGAGACCCCGGGAGACGGGACCCTGCGGCCCTGTCCATCCAACCCCCTGACTGGTGGACTTCCACGCAGCCCCACACCCCTGAGCCACAGAACACTCCCTTCCCTCCTCTCTCAATACCCTTCCATCCCGTATGTCCGGCACACTCGGACTCAATGCTCGGCTCAGATACCCTGCCCTCAGAGATGCCCTGTTCTACTCAGCGCATTGGGGAGTGAATCCAACTGCCCACTTTCTCCGGTCATCTCTGTCCTCTGTGCCCCATGGGGAAGTGCGACTGGCCAGTCGGACCACTGTCCTCAGGGGCTCAGAGTGGGTGATCTGGGGCCCTTTGGCCCTGTGTGACCCCCCACCATAGGCACTGGTTCAGCTTTGAAACCTGGAATTTATTGGTTAATAGATTTGTCTCCTCCTCAGGTCAAGATGAGCGGATTAGTTAGGCTTCCTGGTCACCTAGTGTCCTTTCCAGACCCAAGACCCAGTGGTGAATAGGTGGCTCTGGATGGGCCATTTCTTGTACCCCATGCCCTCCCCCCCTCCCCCCCAGCCACATAACTGGTCTGGGCAAGGATTTGTGACTAAGCCGGGCCAATCAGATGCCTTCCCTGAGAATCTCTACATGGCTGCTGGGCGTGTCTACTACCTATGTGGACATGGAGCAGTGAGGACGGGTGTCCAGATCTGCTGGGCACTGTGGTGTGTAGACAGCTGGCCTGAGAGAGTGGGTCCACCAGTCCAAGAGCAGCAGAGGAGAGAGCTGGAGGGGGAAGGAGAGACAGAGCAGGAGAGGGGAGGGGAGAGGAGGGGCCTGACAGAGTTCGAGGCCCTGGTTAAGCCATCCCTTCTGTCCTTAACACAGTGAGCTGGTTTCCATCTCTTGAAGCCAAGAGTCTCCTGCTGAATTGACGCATAGGGCTGGGGATATTTCCATGAAATGACAGCACCAACAAATGACACTTTCCAGGCCTTGTTCTAACACTCAGTCTCTATTAATTCATGTAATTCCAAAACCACCAGAGGAGGTGGGCACTAATATCCTCATTTACAGGTGCGCAGTGTAGCCCAGAGAGGTTAAGTGGCTTGCCCAAGGTCACACAGGAATGATGAATGAATAAATGAATGAATGAATGAATGAATGGGAAATGTTGCCCTTGGCCAACCCAGCCAGTCAGAGTCAGGATGAGAAGGAGCTGGGGGGCTCTTGATTCCCTGTCCAGGTCCCTTGACCCTCCCTCTGCCCCCCACCAAGTCTGAAATGTTCAGTGGTGGAGTAGAGGGAAAGAGCAGGGGGGTGGCAGATCAACCCTTGAATCCATGCTCTGTTGCTTGCTTGCTGTGTGTCCTTGGGCAAGCCGCAGCACCTCTCTGTGACTCAGTGTCTTCGCTGCTAAAAGCAAGAATGCCTACCTCACAGAGTAAGCCTGAGCCTCTCCTGAGATCGCCTTTGTGATGCACCGGACACAGGAGTGAGCCCACGGAAGCCGGGTAGTCTAGTGAGTCAAAGGATCTTTATCGGCCACCTCCTTTGTGCCAGATGCTGTGGGGTCTCGGGGACATAGCCGTGAGCCGGCCAGGCTGGATCCCTACCCTCATGGAGGGGCAGACAACGAGAAACTAGGAAGAAGAAAAGCCTGAGATAGTGATGAGGGCCGTGCAGAGAACTGAGACAGGGCGGTGGGGTCCAGCTGGCTGGGGGGGCGGGGCCACCTTCGCTGGAGGGGCGGGCAGCGCAGCTCTTTCCCAGGAGCCGATACTTGTGCCAGGACCAAATCTCTAAAGGAGCCACGATGCCAGGATGGGAGGTCTGTCGCAGAGCGTCATGGACTGGCCTTGATCTTCAGGTTCTCTTTAAACCTGTTCTCTGCTCCTGGTCCCCTGCACCACGATGGCCCGCGCTGCCAGCACTATTGAAACAGCCTTGTGGGAGGTGCAGGGTGGAGTGTGTCTCGGATGCAGGCACCAGCGTGTCCTCACCACATGCCCTGCAACTGCTGATTTGTGCAAGAACACCTTTACCTAAAATGAACACTTTTCTGAATTTTAAAAATTACATGTGCTCCATGTAGATAAGACACAGAGAGGGTGACAATGAGCCTTTTGCTACATTCCTTCCAGTCTTTTTTCTATGAGCGTTTACATTGAACAAATGAATTTAAGGGGCACCTGTGGGGGCTCAGTAGGTTAAGCATCTGACTTGGGCTCAGGTCACGATCTCACAGTTCATGGGTTTGAGCCCTGCGTTGGGCTCTGTGCTGATGGCTCAGAGCCTGGAGCCTGCTTTGGATTCTGTGTCTCCCTCTCTCTTCTGCCCCTCCCGCATTCATGCTCTCTCTCAAAAATAAATAAACATTAAAAAATTAAAAACTGAAATTAAGATCACATTACACATACAGCATATTTTCTGACCTCCATGTTTATTTGTGTTAAATTTTTCATAAATTCTTTTTATACAGGTATATGTAACAGAAAACAAAGTGTCCCAGTTTAAGGGCATGGTTTGTTAAGAAAGTTTTTTTGCAGCAAAACATACATAACATAAAATTAAACGTCTCAACCATTTTCAAGTATGCAGATCAGTGGCATTAAGTACAATTTACATAGTTGTGTGGCCATCACCGCCTTCCATCTCCTGAATGACTTCATCTTCCCAAGCTCCGTCCCCATGAAACACTGACTCCCCTGGGGCGTCTGGGTGGCTTAGCTTGTTAAGCATCCGACTCTTGATTTCAGCTTAGGTCATGATCTCACAGTTTGTGAGATCAAGCCCCGCATCAGGCTCTGTGCTCACTGTGTGGAGCCTGCTTAGGATTCTCTCTCTCTCTCCCCACCCCCTGCCTCTCACCTCCACTCATGCTCACTCTCTCTCTCTCTCAAATAAAAATAAAAAGTTAAAAAAAGATTCATCTGTGTTGTATTATGATCAGAATTGTATTCCTTTTTAAGGCTGAATGATTTCTGTGTGTGTATAGAGCACATTTTATTTATCTGTTCATCTGTGGTTGGACATTTGGGTTGTTTCCACCTTTAGCTACTGTGAGTAATGCTGCTAAGAACATGGGTGTGCAAATATTGGTTTGAGTCCCTGTTTTTGGTACTTTTGGGGAAATTCCTACTTGTGGAATTGCTGGCTCATATTGTAATTCTATGTTTAATTTTGAGAAACGGCCACACAGATGCCACGCCATTCAGTGAGTTTTGATGAATGCGCGTACCTGCGTGATTTCCACCACAATCAAAATAAAGAACATTTACCGCATCCCCCAAATCTCCACTTGCCCTTCCCATCAACTGCCTAACTCCTCGACTCAGGCAACCACTCATCTGGTGTCCTTGATTATGGATTAGTTGCCTGTTCTAGAACCTTGCAGAAATGGAATCCTGCACAATGAGGTATTCTCTTGCCTGACTTCTTTTGCTCAGCGTGTTTTTTGCTTTTCGTTCTGCACATACAACTTTGCAACCTGTTTTCTCTCATTTCAGTCCAGACCATAATCATTAGGTATTTTTTAAAAATATAATTTAAAAGGCACCTGGGTGGCTCAACCAGTTAAGCGTTTGACTTCAGCTCAGGTCATGATCTCACAGTTTGTGGGCTCGAACCCCATGTTGGGCTCTGTGCTGATAGCTCAGAGCCTGGAACCTGCTTCGGATTCTGTGTCTCCCTCCCTCTCTGTCCCTCTCCCCCACTTGTGCTCTCTCTTTCTCCCTCAAAAATAAATAAATAAACTTTAAAATGTCATTTAAAAATTTGGCTATGTAGTATCTCATTGCAAGGATGCACCACAACTTACCTAACCAGCCTAAGCTGATTCTAATTTTCTGCTGTCATAAACCACACTGAGTGGAACATCTTCATCCCTCAATCTTTGCCTACATCCGATCATCACTTTGAAATAAATCTGTGGAGGTGGAATGACTGGGTTGAAGGGAATCAACAGCGTTTGCCAAATCGCTTCTATACCTGTTGCTACGTTGCTTCTCAGAAAGGTGTTCCCATTGCCTGTCAATTTTACAGGTAATGTCTAAGTGTCTCTCGAACCTGTGGACCCCTCTCCGTAGCCTCAACTTCTTCTGCCCTTTGGGGTCGCTCCCTGGCATGCAAGATGCTACCTGCTTGAGTTGCAAGCAACCCTCAAAACCCGACCACACAGTCCTCCAAGGAGGCATAACTATCAGGAAGGCAGGCAAGGGCCTCAAGGCTGCAGACAGGGCAGAGGGAGGATCCTGCGAATGAATTAGGGGCCACTCGTCCCTGTCCATGCCCTCTGTCACCAGTGCCAGTGAGGGGTCTAGCAGAGGAGGCACAGAGAGTAGGCGTGGCTCTGGAATCCCTCAGACGAGGTCTTCGGGCTAATTGGTGGCAGCGCTTTATACAATCAGGAGATGCTGGTGCTGGTCAGCGACATCCCAGGGTGGGTCTCCCAGGGTCCAAAAAGAAGTCAAGGGCTCTCGGCCCAGAAACCCCACGGCTTTCTCACCCTCGGGGCATTGCCCAGGTTGGCCATTTAATGGAAGGTGCCAGCCCTTCTCTGGCCCCAGGCCTGGACTCGTTCAACTTCAAGAATGCCCCTAACACCAAGGAGGAGGGGCTCATGTGACCATGATAAAGGTCTCCCACAGCCGCCCACGCCTGGCTGCAGATGGACGTGGCTTCCGCGCACAATGAGCCATTATGGCTTTCTTGCCTGGCAGCCTTATCTCCCAGGAATGTTGGGGGAGTGAAGAAAAGTGGCCTGAGGGGGCCTGACCAGGGGACCTGGGCTGTCTGGCTCTGCCTCCAAGGTCAGCTGAACTCTTTGGTAACTCGTCTCGCAGGGCAGGTCATGCTGATAGTGACAATGGGTGTTTGTGCGGGACTTTACAGCTTACTGTTCACGCCCATCATCTTGTTTGATCCTCATAGTCGAAGACTGAGGTCAGGCATTTCAAATCCTCCATTTTACAGACAGAGAAACTGAGTCCCAGAAAATTAAGTACCCCTCTCACTACTACCCCTTAGCTGTGCTCGTCCCATTTACATTGTTGAAGGAAAAAAAAAGAGCTACTCATTTGTACTGGTGCCCAGCAGGGATGGAGGAAGAGTCCTTTCATTTGGAAAGAGAGGATGCCGGACGCCTGGGACATAGGAAGATACCGGGCCCCGGCTCGTGACGAATGAGCTAAGGCTGGAGAGGGAGGCTCTGGCACGTGGATTTTGCAGGGAGACCCAAAATCCAGCCGGAGGGCCCAGTTTCCCAACACACCCTTGTTTCTCTTTGCTATGTTGCGGGTCTCCCGCAATGGGTGGCACAAACCGGTCTTAGCCCTGGGTGGGCGCAACTGTGTACCCGGCGATGTGCCCTCAAGGAAATTCCATAGCGTCCCTGAGCTTTTAGCGTCGCCATATGTGAAAGGAGAATAAATTTGCTCTCATCACGGGGGCTCAGTGCGGGAGAGATGAGATGACACACACAAAGTTCCTGGCATGGTTGTGGGCATACAGCTGGCATTCAATAAATACTGGTATAAAATTTGGACAAGATAAAGTGCCAAGAAACATATGCAAACAAGAGTGCAGAGGATGTCAACCTGGGTGGGACAGGGAGCACCACTTGCAGATGAGGAGCATCATTTGCAGGCGAGGAGCACCACTTGCAGACGAGGAGCACGACTTGCAGACGAGGAGCACGACTTGCAGGCGAGGAGCACGACTTGCAGGCGAGGAGCACCCCTGCAGGCGAGGAGCACCACTTGCAGACGAGGAGCATCATTTGCTGATGAGGAGCACTCCTTGCAGGCGAGGAGCACCATTTGCAGGCGAGGAGCACCCCTTGCAGAGGAGGAGCATCATTTGCTCATGAGGAGCACCACTTGCAGGTGAGGAGCACCATTGGCTGATGAGGAGCACGGTTGCAAGTGACAGAATGTGAGTCTGAATAATCTAAACTCCACGGATCTTTTGCCAGGAGCTGGGTTCCTTTGCAAGGAAAAAGGGCAACATAATTCAGGAAGGACAGAAACCAAGGCAGCTCACGAGCTCAGGCTGCAGGAGCTGGGGCCGTGCTCCCCGGGCCCAGGATGGATCAGCTCCAAAGAGTCTCTGTCCTTCAGACAAGATTCAAGTTCCCAGCAATGAGTCTAGTGGCTCAAGGAGGGGTCACGTGCCCACCTTGGTCACGGTGCTTTGAACGCCTTGTCCGGTGAACCCACCAGGATGCAGGCCGTGTGAGGCTGGGGAGTTTCCAAAGGAGGCGCCAGGGCAGGAAGGGGCACGGCAGATACCTGCCCCAGGAGAGAAGCAAGAAAGGAAAAACCCCTCGGCTGAGACCCTGTAACTTCCTTTTTGAGGCTTTGGTGCTAGATAATCGATCCACAATGCTCAGTGAGAACAAAGTCACATCCTCAAACGACTACTACAAACCACTGTGCTTTTGTTTGGGTGACGTGCTGTTAGAGCGACAGGCGATCAGTCATTCAACAAACGTTTACCAAGCGCTCACTGTTCTTGCAGAGCTGAGCGATGCTGGGCGCTGTTCTGGCAGTTTCCGCCCTGCGGGAGTTTCAAGTCCAGCCAGGGATGGAAATCAGCAGATGGTTACCTCTGAGAGACATACTGGAGGCCTGTACAAGGTGCGGCTTTAGGGTGAAGGGAGGAGGCATCAAAGCAGCAGGCATGGCAGCATGTGTGAGGGTAGAATTTCACAGGACAGGTAAGTCGGGTTTTGTTGACTGAATTGGAGTTTGGCAGCTGGTTGGTGGATGAAGAGCATAAAGCCTCCTGGGAGGCAGAGACAACTGCACACAGTTTCGTGGGCCCGGAGGCAAAGGCATAGACGAGGGAGGCTGGCCCCGTTCCTCTGGATTCCAGCTTTATCCTGAAGGTGGTGGGGGACCGTGGGAGGCTTCCAGCCACGGGAAGCCCCTGGCAGGTATGTGATCCCTCCGGCTCGGGTGGGGCGCTGTGAATCGGGTGAAGGCATTCTTTTAACCCTTCCCTGAGGCTTCTTCGCAGGTGGCTCCAACGCCTGCTACTCTGGGAGTCCAAGGTCAAATGCACTTGGGGACCACCTCACTTTACTACTCTCTCTCAGAGAGTCTCCCCGGCTATTGGCCTGTGAGGGTTCTAGAGGTCCTGTGTGTTTGCCTGGCCCAGCGTGCGTCATATTGATTTGACCACACTCCCTTACCGCCTTTTGTTTGTTTGCTGATTTATTTATTTCAAAGTTTATTTATTTCGAGAGAGACAGAGAGAGTGTGCGTGAATGGGGGAGGGACAGAGAATGGGAGAGAGAGAATCCCAACTAGCTAACTGAGCCACCCAGGTGCCCTGTCTCCTTTATTGAAAATTTGTTTTTATGGTTATTTATTTTCTTTTTTTTTAATGTTTTATTTATTTCTAGGAGAGAGAGAGAGAGAGAGAGAGAGACAGCGTGAGCAGGGGACGGTCAGAGAGAGAGGGAGTCACAGACTGAAACAGGCTCCAGGCTCCGAGCTGGCAGTCAGCACAGAGCCCGACGCGTCGAACCCACAACCGTGAGATCATGACCCAAGCGAAAGTCGGACGCTTAACCGACTAAGCCACCCAGGCGCCCCAATGGTTATTTATTTTCGACAGAGAGAGAGTCAAGTGCGAAGTGGAGAGGGGCAGAGAGAGAGAGGGAGACACAGAATCTGAAGCAGGCTCCAGGCTCTGAGCTGTCAGCACAGAGCCCAACACGGGGCTTGAACCCATGAACTGAGATCGTGACCCGAGCTGGAGTCAGATGGTTAACTGACTGAGCCACCCAGGTGCCCCTCTGCTTCCTTTATTTCAATCATGCAGCACCTACTAAGGTTCTTTGGGACATTCTTTGAAGAACACCCTAGACCCTTTTTGACCACAAGGGTTTGAGAAATTTCAAGTAAACTCTGGGGTCCTCACCCTGTGGACCTTGGAGTCTCTAAATCCCCAGTCATTCCATGCCTTTTGGCACCAGGACTCCAGTTCCAGGGGCTCCATTTTGAAACCAGAGAAAGGGCTGGGAGAATCAGGAAAGGCTGGGCCAGTCACCCTTCCCACTGCTGCCACTCCCTAACTACATTCTTTTTTTTTTTTTTTTAAATGTTTTATTTATTTCTAGGAGAGAGAGACAGCGTGAGCAGGAGGGTCAGAGAGAGGGAGTCACAGAGAAACAGGCTCCAGGCTCTGAGCTGGCAGTCAGCACAGAGCCCGACGCGGGGCTCGAACCCACGAACCGCGAGATCATGACCTAAGCGAAAGTCGGACGCTTAACCGACTAAGCCACCCAGGCGCCCCAACTAACTACATTCTTAATACACGCCGGCTGGCCACGATCTCCCTTTGTTCATAAAATACCCCGGCCACGGAGGTGTGACTATCCCCGTTTCTTAGATGGTGACACCGAGGCTCAGATAGATCTAAGCGACATGTCCAAGGTGTTTCAGGGTAAAACCACCAGCAAGGTAGGCACGCAGAAGTAAACACAGCAGAGCACTTGAACTCTTCTTTAACTTACAGGGTAAAAAATTTGGAAATGTGAGGCTGAGTCCGGGGAAGGGAAGGAGCTCAGACCCCTCCCAAGCTCCCAGATGACCAAGAGAATGAATTCTTGAGGAACCTGAGTAAATTCAATTTACAGAGAAAGAGTCTCTAAAGCAGAGGGTGCTGCTGGAGGAAAAGCGGTCTGGCTCCACTCCCAGCAGCGGGGTCGCCTAGGTCAAGGGGACTGGCCAGAAAGACAAAGGTCAATGGCACCCAGGGCTGACCAGTGCGGGGCACTATGGCGGGAGGTAAATTGGAGCGGTATTTAGGGAGCACTTCCCTGGCAAAATGTGAAATTCTCCTTCCTTCCCTCTAGAGTCCAGGATTGCCTGGGAGGGCGCACAAGGCACGTGTGCATCTTAGTCTGGGGGGTGGGGGAGGGGCGGATAACACAGATATATATACCTGTGTCAAGCGTATCGAGCTGGATAGTTACGATTAGCATGCATTAGGCAACTTCATCCACGTGTTGTAGAAGAAGGAAAAATTAACTAAAATGTAACAACCTTGGAGACAATAGTTGCCCATCCTGGACTCTGTACAGAAATCCGCGCCCTAAACAAAGAGAAGTCGAAAACCATCTAAAGAGCTTTCCATAGGGGAATGGCTGAGTCAATTACGACACAAACACAATAGAATATTAACAGGCAGCCATGAAGGAGCATCGGGAAGATATGTTCTGGCTATGCTGTGACGAAAGCAAATTTAAAAACAGGATCCGGGGGCACCTGGGTGGCTCAGTTAGGTAAGCGTCCCACTTTGGCTCAGGTCATGATCTCATGATTCGTGGGTTTGAGCCCCGCGTCGGGCTCTGAGCTGACAGCTCCGAGCCTGGAGCCTGCTTCCGATTCTGGGTCTCCAGCTCTTCCTGCCCCTCCCCCGCTTATGCGCTGTCTCTCTTTCAAAAATAAACGTTAAAAAAAATTAAAAACAGGATCCATATGTGAACCTGTTTGTAAAAGCACAGCTGAAAATGCTCTCTACTTGTGTGCATTTGTACACAGAAGTCTCGGAAAGCAACCTCCGAATGTGAATGCCACCTTCCTTCCTGGAGGACCCCGATGGGAACTTTCGCTTTCTACTGTCCCACAGCGGGACATGCACAAGTTTTGCAATTGGCATTCGCTGCTTTTGCAGTTTAAAAAAAATCCGTAAAAATAAAATTAATTAGTAGAAACGCCTGGCACATAGTAGGTGCTCACCGAGTCTTTGTTGAGGACGGGGAATCAACCGTCAGTGTGCTCTGGTAACTTGTCCCTTAGATGGGGCCCACGGAGGGCAGCGAGGGGCAGGGGGTGGCCACACAGGATCCTGAATGGGTCCCCTGTGTCCCCCGGGGAGGCTCTCAGGAGCCTCGGGTCTTTCTGGAATGGATGCTGAGGAAGCTGGAATCTGGCCACCGCATTTCTTCGGGGGGACTCCTGTAAGGCCAGAGCGCTGTTGGGTTGGCCCCAAGTTTTATTTGCGGAGAGATTAAGAAAAAAGAAAATGAAACACTTAAGGCAACGGAGCCCCCCCTTTCTTGTCTGCTGAGGGTGAATGTGAGCAGCGCCTGCGGAATCGCGCCCCAGGGGACAGTCCCCCGTGGTGTCCGCGCCCTCCCCTCCCTGGCCTGCCGGAGACCACCCCGCCCCGCCCCCCCCATGAAGACTTTTTGAAGTTGATCAATGAAACATGTTTTATTTAAGGACCCATTGGTGCGCGGGGGGCTCTATGAGGCCAGGGCTTCATTGGAGCCGCATAAAGGAAGAGTGGGCGGACTCAGGGCCAGGAGAGAAAGGAGGGAAAATCAGAGTTCCGTCTGCTCTGGGGAACATAAAGGAAGGCAGAGGAGAAGGTGGAGGAGGGTAGAAATTGTGGATTTGCTCAATAAAGAGGCGGCCGGGGAGAGGTCCGCTCAATCCTCTTAGTCCAGACAATGTAGGGCCCCGGCCAGCGGATTCCACCTCGGGATGGAAGGGCCATGGGCTGTTTAAATTGCTACTTAGGTTTCCAGCTGTTTTATCAGTGATTTGCCCAACTTAATAGCTCTTTAAGGCTTTAAACAAGAAAATAGCTCTTCTCACGACTCAAAGGAGCGGCCCTGGTTAGTTCAGACGGCCTCCATTGTCTGAGGCTTAACCTTTCCCTGCGCCCAATCCCCTCCCCCTCGGTCCCAGACTTTGTCCGGCGCTCTGGGACTATTTATCCTTTTAACATGCTGGGCCTCTGGGCCTCTGTCCAGAGGACTTCTGAATAAGCACTTATCTCAAGGGACTGTCTGTCTGCGGCCTTTGAGCATCCCCAACATATTTATAACAACGAGTTAATAATTATTATTATGTAAGGCCATAGCGCCCATTTAGTGAGCACCTACTGTGTGTTAGGCCTCGGGCTCAACGTTTTTCTTTATGCATCCCTTTCCATTCTCATACTTGTCTGCGAAGGAGGTGGGGACTCTACTATCACGACTATCTGAAGGATGGGGAAACCGAGGCACAGAGGAAGGAAATATTTAGCTGAGTTCACACAGGGGCATAGGGCAGGGTCAGGGCTGGTCTGATCTCCAGGGTCCAAACTCTTAACCCCCGCCTGCTGCGGGTTAGCTGTGGAAGCCTTGACTGGGCAGGGGAAGGGGCGCCTTCTACGTGGGGGGGCGGGGTCCAGCTCGGTGCCTCTGACCATGGGCACTTAGAGGCAGCTCTTGGGCCCAGTTTTGCTGGGGTCTGGACGTCGGTGGGGGGGCATGCAGAATGGGGGGCAGGGGCCTGACCTCAGGCATCTGCATCCAGAACTTGCCTTTAACTGCATGACACCAATTCTCCATCTATGACGATTTGACTCTAATGAGCTAAACACAGCAGTTGTTTCTTTCATCCTGAAAGCCAAGATGGAAATTGTAAATGTGAGCCACCGTCATCATCCTCATCGGGTTATCACGATGGAGATGCTTGCAGATAAGAGCATTTTGGCGAAGTGTTTTTCCTACCAGTCTTGTTTTTCATACATATGAACATACTCAACCTTGACTGTAATTACACTATGTCCTATCTTGGACATGTATGCATTTTTAAGAAAATTAACGTTTATTTATTCTTGAGAGAGAGAGCGACCACAAGTGTCGGGAAGAGGGGGGCAGAGAGAGAGGGAGACACCATCTGAAACAGGCTCCAGGCTCTGAGCTGTCAGCACAGAGCCCGACGCAGGGCTGGAACTCACAAACCTTGAGATCATGACTTAAGCCAAAGTCAGACTAGGCGCCCCCTGGGCATGTATCTTTTATCTTTTCTCGGAGCTTCACCAAGCCAGAAAGCTTTGATAACGGCTTGTCGCTTTCCTTATTGATGCTGTGCCGTTTGATTCTTAACACCAGATTACACACTGTAGATTATGTGCAAGGGATTATAATTGTGCAAAGGAAGTCATTAGAGGTGGACGAGAGAGCTTTGCGGAACAAAATTCAGAAGGAAAGCGCCCACCTAAGGCGCATGCTCAAGACTCAGGTTTTCAGAAGTGGAGATTGTGTGTCTGGCCAGACCATAGGAGGAGGTGGGGCTGGAACCTGAAGCGTCAAGGCCAGGATCAGTCCATGGGTTTAGCTTTACTCCTGCAGGCAATGGGGAGCCATGGATGGTTTCTGAGCAAGAGCAGTGACCAGATCAATGCTGGGTGACACCCACCTAAGACACGAAGAAAGCCTGGGGCTCAGGCTGCCTCCTGGCAGAAAAGCATCCACTTCTCCAGCAGAGTGGAAACTGGCTTGGCCACAGCTGGGGAATGAGACCTACCCTGATGTAACAATGTCTCCCACACAGGACAGCTGGCGTCTCATCTATCCCTGCCACTCCAGACACTCACAGGTAAGGGCAATTCACTCACTTGGTGAGTAGGTTTGAAAGGGGTCAATCTATTTCATTCCTCTAATTTTACAGATGGGGAAACTGAGGCCCAAAGTGGGGAGGGGGCCTGCCAAGTATCTCATGGTAGGTAAATAGCAAAGGCAGACCTGAGAAACATTTTTTTCCTTTGTACCACACTTTGTTGTTTTTTTTTTTTAATATTTTTTATTTATTTCTAGGAGAGAGAGAGAGACAGCGTGAGCAGGGGAGGGTCAGAGAGAGAGGGAGACACCAACTCTGAAACAGGCTCCAGGCTCTGAGCTGGCAGTCAGCACAGAGCCCGACGCGGGGCTCGCACCCACAAACCGCGAGATCATGACCTAAGCGAAAGTCGGACACCTAACCGACTAAGACACCCAGGCGCCCCATTGTACCACACTTTGTAATACCCATCCATTCCTATCTGGTTCCTTGTCTTTTTTTTTTTTTTTTTAATGCTTATTTACTTATTTTTGAGAGAGAGAGAGAGGAAGGGGCAGAGAGAGAGGGAGAGAGAGAATCCCAAGCAGACTCAGTGCTGTCAGGATACAGCCTGACATGGGGCTCAACCGATGAACCTCAAGATCATGATCTGAGCGGAAATCAAGAGTCGGATGTTTAAATGACTGAGCCATTCAGTCACACACACACACACACACACACACACACACACACACACACACACACCGCTTCTTTTTTAATAACACAATGTCAATGTTATATTTGCTGCTGCTGGAGAAGGTGCAGGACACAGGAATTCTCACACACAACTGGTCAGAGTATATATAAACTGCTGTAACCTTGTCGGAAAGCAACATTGGCAATGTATGCCAACATTGTCTCGCAAAGATCCACTCATGGCGCAATTCTGTTGCCAAGAATAGCTCCCACAAATATATTCACATAAGGATGCAAAGATCTGTGTACAAGGAGGTTCACCACAGTGCCGCTTTTTATACCTAAAACTTTAGGGAAAAAAAAAGACCAGCAACTCTAAATGTATATCAGTGAGCACTGGTTAAAGAATTTTGCTACATCCAACCATGAAGTTACTATTATACAGACATTAAAAGCAGGACTAGGGGTGCCTGGTAGCTCGGTCATTAAGCGTCTGACTCTTGATTTTGGCTCAGGTCGTGATCTCATGGTTCGTGGAATCAGCCCTGCATTGGGCTCTGTGCTGACAGCTCGGAGCCTGCTTGCAATTCTTTCCCTCCCTCTCTCGGCCCTTCTCCTGTGCTCATATGCTCTCTCTCCCTTTCTCTCACTAAACATTAAAAATAATAATAATAATAAAAAGAAAAAAGGCTGGACCAGACCAGTATGTACCTCCACTAACAGTGTTTGAGAATGAGTATTTCTCTAGAAGTTTGGACATTTTGAAATTTAAAATCTTGGGTAAATTGACAAGTTAAAAAAAAAAAGAGCATCCTATTATGTTTGCCTACAATTTATTAATTCTGAGTGAGGTGGAACATTTTTCATGTAACTGTTGCTCATTTTTAAATCCTTTTTCTGGGGCAGTTCCTTTTCAGAGACTGCTTTTGCTCCTTTTCGTGTTAGGTTTTAAGTCTTCTCACGGGCGTGAGCATTTTCTAGATTAAAGCAATTAATCCCATGAAATGTCACTCCCTTTTTACTTTGCGTCATGGTTTTGTTTATACCTTTTTTTAAAAAATGGTTTTACATTTATTTAGTTTTTGAGAGACAGAGTGAGACAGAGCACAAGTGGGGGACGGCAGAGAGAGAAGGAGACACAGAATCGAAGCCGACTCCAGGCTCCGAGCTGTCAGCACAGAGCCCGACACGGGGCTCGAACCCATGAACTGTGAGATCATGACCTGAGCTGAAGTCGGATGCTTAACCAATTGAGCCACCCAGGCGCCCTTGTTTATAACTTTGTTCCCCCCACTCAGAAACTTCAAGTTTTATGCGGTATTCTCTTCTAACTGATATTTGGGGATATGGAAGATATTTTTTAAAAATAATTGCATCAGTTCTCCTTTTTTTTTAAATTTTCTCAACTCATTTTGAAGCCCGGAAGGGTTTTATCCCTCTAGAGAGCTGGTCAATATTCCCTTATATTTTTGGCCAGTCTTTTTTAGGATTTGATTTGCTTTATAGATCATTTATTTGTCAGCATATGTGAAAATCGGTTTAAGCTTATATATTTTCCTTATGTGATGTTCCAACTACCTTTAGCCAAATTTCCTTTGATTGGCCATTAGCTGGAGAAGACACTGGTATCATGTGTGAGCTATTTTTATGTAGGAAAGGTGGTCTTTCTGCTCTCCATTAATCATGATTTTAATATTAGAGAGGGCGTGTGCTCATCGTTTTGAAAACAATCTTTGGAATTCTCCCTCAGTTCCTCCAATCAATTTCATTATGGCCTCTGGGGTCCTGCATAGAGAGATCTTTTTTTCCCCTAAGATTATAAATAACTTCACCTATGTTTTCTTTTAGAGTTTGTTGTTGTTTGGTTTTGGGGTGTGTGTATGTGTGTGTGTGTTTAAATCTTGGACCCATTAGGAATTTGTTTTGGTATAGGGGGTGAGGTAGGGATTCGACTTAATTTTTTCCAGGTGGCTGGCTACAGTTACCTCAGTGCCCTGCTTTGGCCACTGCACCTCTTCTCTCTGATACGTGCTGACTCCCCACATGTTTCCATAGATTCCTGTACTTCGGGCAGAATGGAGTGTCTCGTTCTTTTCCTGTACTAGACTTTAAAAAATTATTGTACTTTCATAATATGTTTTAACATCTGGTAAAGCCAGTCCTGCCTCATTACTTTTGTTTTTCCTTAGAATTTCCCTGGCTAGTCTCGGGTGTTTATTTTTCCAGATGAAATGTGGTATCATTTTGTCAGGTTCCACAAAAATAAAAGATAATAAAAAACCCAGTTGGCTTAAGGGTCTTATTAATGAGCATAGTTTTTATCCTGGACTCTGCTTATTAACCCTTTGTCATTTTGTTGGTTTTCAGTCGCTTTTTCTCTGTGTCATTTTTTTTTTTTTAACGTGGTGCAGGAAATTTTGTTTTGTTTTGTTTTTATATGGTCCACCCTGTTCTCCTCTCCCTTAAAAAAATGTCCTTAATAATTTTAAAGCTTGGAAACATCCCATTTCTCCAGAGATGTGGTCAATATTCACTTGTAATTTTGGCTGGTCTTCCTATGATTTGATTTGCTTTATAAACCATTTCTATTTTCAGTGCCTGTGAAAGGAGAGAAGCATGAGTCTAAACTGATCTTTTCCTGTGCCGTTCCTTCACGGCTCCTTGTCCCCCACAGATAACGTTATCGAATACTAAACCCTTTCACGTGAGAAGGCTTCTCCGCTCTGCGCTCTGTTCCAGCCGTGCCTGCTCCACTATTTAATCCAGGGCTTAATCATCGATTCTAACATCTGAGAGGGCTGATTGCTCGTGTTTCTCAAAATACTCTTTGGATTTCTCACCCTCTAGTTCCCAAAATACCCCAGCCTGCGTGATTCATTTGGCCCCACAAGAACCCTGTGAAATAAGCAAGAAGCATTAATTCCGCCGGCCTTGCGGTCGCTTGGGCTGAGGGGCTGACAGGCTGAGGGACCACACAGTTGTCGTAGCTCTTGGGGGTGCGGGCAGGGAAGTGGTCCTTTAGGATCTGACATTCCCCCCAGGAAGGGACTTGTCTGGTCGGCTGCAACTTTGGTTGTTGAGTTTGGCACAAACGGGAAGAGAGTGGGATATGCTTGCAGCCAGCATCCTGTCCTCAGCCTTGCATGATCAGGGGCCATCACCTGGGGTGTCAGAGAAGGTGTCCGGGAGCCCCATCTGGGCTGGACTGGGGTGCGAGATGGGATGAGGGCCCCCCACATGCCTGAGGCGGTCCCCTGGATGGATTCTACTTTGTCTCTGTGACCTCAGGTGCTTGGAGTGTCTCCTGAGGACTAGAAGCGTCAGCCTGTGCCCATGTCATTAGCATGTGTGGTGACAGCCCTTGGCTGCAGGGTGTAGGGAGCTTGGTTCTGAGATGAGGGGCCAGGCCGACCATCCCTGGGAGGATCCCTCATTAGCAGTTGACATCGATCTGTCAATACCAGCAGCCCCTGAATGAGCTGGGAGCCTGGTGCAGATGGGGTCTCCGCAGGCCGTTCCCTGCCAGGATCTTCAAAACGGCCCATAACTCAGCGGAGGGAGATGGCCCCATGATGCTGGAGGGCCAGAGAGGCATCTGCCAGGTCAAGGGCAGAGTCACAGAGGAAACGAAATAAAGGGAGTACGTGCAAGTCCTGCCCCTGGCCCGGCCCAGGCAGCCCTGCCTTGCTGCTCTGTGTAGGATCAGGGAGACGTTGTTTATTTCTGTTCTTTATTTTTAGCTTTTATTTTGCTCAAACTTCTACAGGCAAGTTGTTCTACGAGGTTCGTTAAGAAAAAGAGCGGTTTCCTGCCTCTATTCCCCCCACTCTCGGGGGCAGCTACATCCCCTCCTTTAATTATGTTGGTGTTTACCTCTGTGGCTCTGGGGCTGCAGGTTCATTTCATTAAGGTTTATTTATTTATTTTAAGAGAGAGAGAGTGGGGGATGGGGAGAGGGAGAGGTTGGGAGAGAGAGAGAGAGAAAATCCAAGCAGGCTTCCCACTGTCAGCCACGCAGGGCTCAATCCCACGAAGAACCGTGAGATGGGGACCTGAGCCGAAATCAAGAGTGTGACCCCGAACGGACTGAGCCACCCAGGCGCCCCTGCAGGTTGATTTTTGTAGCTGTCAGCCTTTTCGGCTGGCTTCTCCCTCTGGAAGGTGAGGATTTTGCTGCCGCCTGCCTTACCCGTCACCACACACCCCTTCCTGTGTCCTCACACCTCCACGGAGTCACAAACTCCGCTCCCTTCCGTGGCTGCTAAGAGCCACCTTCCCAGGTCCCAGTCCTCCTCCGGCCACTTACTAGCTGTGTGACCCGGGACAAGTTACTCAGCCTCTGTGCTGACGGCTGTCCACCCAACCTTCCCGGGCTGTACCTTTCCATGCGTGAGGTCACCCAAAACGCTGGCTGCACAGAGTCTGATAGACCAGGCGCTCGACGGCCTGAGGATGAAAAGGCTGCACCTGTAACAAGCAAGCTCTCTGCACAGGGGTCCCCCCACCCCGCCGTCCCCCCCACCAGCTAGTAATTGTCTGTTTTCTCCTTTGCTTTGTCTTCCGTGTCGTTAATTCAGTCCTGAACTTCCCTTGCAGGACTTAGGGATGCTCAAGGCTTTCACTCCTGGGGTTCCCAGGCCGGGAGCCCGGCCGCTGTGCTGGGGTCTCCCTCCCCTAACAGCAGGCTCATCCCTTTACCTTTTCCTGTTTCCTGTATCCGATGCTTTCCTCTTCCTTGATTTCCCCCCTCATTCTGGTGAAGTATCTTCTTAGTAATCTCCTGAGGAAGAGTATAAGGTAAGTACACTTGGTTCTCATTATTCGGAGTAGTTATGTTCTCTAGAACATAATTTCTGGACCGTAGCTACTCCGACTTGCAGACAAGGAATCTGTGAGCAATGAGGACGAACTGGGAATGGCTCGAGACCCCCACGTGCTAAAGAGAGCTTCCTTCCGTCCTCACCTGGGGCTGATAGCGTGTCTGCGGAAAGCAATCTAGCTTGGAAACACGGATCTCCCAGCCCCGGGCAGGCACACCGGTGCCTATTAGCAGCCTGGTTTGTCAGCAAGTCCAGGGCTATCCCTGGCCCTCGTGGGCGGCCCCTTCCCACTCCCTGGAAGCTTGTGGGACTTTCCGTTTGCCCCAGCATCTCAAGCTTCGTGATGATGTGCCCTGGTACAAGTCTTTTCTTATGCTTTGCCTCAAGAAGTACTTGATGGGGGGCGCCTGGGTGGCTTAGTCGGTTAAGCATCCGACTTTCGCTTAGGTCATGATCTCGCGGTTCGTGGTTCGAGCCCCGCGTCGGGCTCTGTGCTGACTGCCAGCTCAGAGCTTGGAGCCTATTTCAGAGTCTGTGTCTCCCTCTCTCTCTGACCCTCCCCTGCTCACGCTGTCTCTCTCTGTCTCCTAGAAATAAATAAAATATTTAGAAAAAAAAAAAAAAGAAGTACTTGATGGGTCCTCCTGATCTAGAAATTTAGGTACTTTTGTTTTTGAAAAATTCCCCAAATTGTGAATGAATTCGTTCCCTCCATTTTAGCTGGTCTGTCTTTCTGTAACTTATTTTAATCGGATGTCTTGCTACCTCTTGCTCCATTTTTTTCCTCCTTTATTATTGGCTGGGATTCTCTGGAGCCGTCTAGATCTCTAATTGTACCTATACTTGGTTCTATCTACATCATCTACATCTATCTATATCCTACTGGTTATTTATCTATCTGTCATCTATCTATCTGGTCTATCTTTGCTCACAAAATCATGGAGGCCAAGAAGTCCCACAATCTGCCACCCACCAGCTGGAGACCCAGGGAAGCCCAAACACTGTTAGTTCCAGAGGCTGATGGTGTAATTCTAGTCTGAATGTGGGAGGTGGGTGTCTCAGGGTAAGCAGTGAGGCAGAGAGAGTGTCTTCAGCCTTCCTCCACCTTTCTGCTCCATTCAGGCCCTCCCAAGATTGGAGAGCCCCACCCACATTGGGGAGGGCAATCTGCTTTACTCTGTCCGCCGATTCCAATGCTAATTGTATCTGGAAACACCCTCAGGGACACAGAAATAATATTTAGTGGAATATAGGGTATCCTCCAGGCAAGGTGACATAAAGTTAACTCTTAGACCTCCTATATTCCACCCCTGTACTTTTGCTCTACTTTCTGGAATATTTCTTCAAATTTATAATCCAAGTCTTCTACCAAGTGTTTAAATCTCTGCTATTTTTTTTTTAATTTCCAAGAGTTCTTTTTCTTTATCTTTTAACTGAACTAAAATGTTCGATGTTACATGAGTTTCAGATGCACAACATAGTGATTTGACAAGTCTGTACGTTGCGTTGTACTCCCCACAGGTCACCAGGAGCTCTTTTTAAATTCTCAGGATTTTTTTTTTCATAGCATCCTGTTCTTGTGTCATGGCTACCAGATCTTCTTTCTCCAAGAACGTCCCTGGTAGCTTCTTTTTGTTTGTTTTTCAAGTTTTCCTCCCTCAAATAGTCTCTGTTTTTCCCAAGTTGCTTTTCTCTGATTATTGTCTGTTTGGTCTTTATGGCCCATGTGCCTTGCTCTCCTCCCGTGTCGGTCACCTATGGTTGTGTGCTCCCGGGAACTAAGAGCTGATCAGTCTTTCCGAGTGCGTGTGTGGGGCCTGGTGATGTGAGCTTCTCTGAATCATTTGGCCGGGCTGTTTAGTTTGGGAAATGTTAATACATCCGTATCTGAAGATCTTTCCCCTTGGGCTGGTCAGATTCGTCAGAGAAAACTCTTCTAATTTCTTGCATGGTGGGTGGGGACTAGACTGCTGGTATTCTAGGACATTTGTGAGGAAATACCAGGATTCTCAATATCTTGAATATACGTGTCCAGAGGGATTCTGCTGTACCCTCCCCAATGTGTAACCTCCAGGCTTGCCTCTTGGTTGCCTGGGCTTTTAACTATTCCGTGGATGGACGACCAGCCAGTTCCCCCCTTATGTTAGACAAGCCTAGCATTCACTTCCTGGTCCAGCCTGTCCTCAAGCCTTTTGGGGATTTGCAATCAACTCCAGCTGGTCTTCGCTTTCCTCACCATAGTGTGAAGAAGTCCCTCTACCACTCTATTCATAGGGCTTTGGGAGAGAAAAAGTAGATTAGGTATTGTTGAATCTGCCACCTCTACTGAAAGCCTGTTTATTTCTTTAAATGTCCATCTGGCCTGTTTGCCCATGAGTTTCCTCAGGATAAGGAGTGGGTCTAGCTCATTTCCAGGTCCTCTCAGGGAGCACAGGACCTAGCCTCAGTAAACACTAGTTTGATGTTTTAGAAGAGAAAAGCAGTGTTGACCTTCCCATAAAATCTCAAGCCAGGAGATCTGCATTCAAATCCCAGTTCTGCTACTGACCTGCTGGGATTGGACAAGTCCTTTTCTTTCTCTGTGCCGCAGTTTCTCCATCAGCAAGATGGGTAGACCTAGATTACCTCATGAAGTTGATACAAAAAAAGAAGAATGTATGTATGTGAGCCCTGGGTGAGCATCAAACCACCTTAGAGGTTTGGTTGATGGTAATCCGGAAAGCAGGGAGACAGCATTAGAAATGACCGATAGTGAGGGAATATAGGAAGTCAGGAGAACTGGGCTATAATTCTTCTTCTGTCGTTGCTTTAAAAAAAATTTATTTTTGCATTTATTACTTTTTGAGAGACATAGAGAGACAGAGCACAAATGGGGGAGGGGCAGAGAGAGAAGGAGACACAGAACCTGAAGGAGGCTCCAGGCTCCGAGCTGTCAGCACAGAGCCTGACGTGGGGCTCGAACTCACGAACCGTGAGATCATGACCTGAGCCAAAGTCACACGCCTAACCAGCTCAGCCACCCAGGTGCCCCTGCCGCTTTTTTGGTAAATGACTTTAATCATGTCTCCTTTTTTCTTACATTCGATTTCTTCTCCATCATCATCACCATCATCATCTCGTAACTATTGATGTAACAATAGAAGTACAGCTTCTGTGAGGCTCCTGGCTGGCTCAGTCGGTAGAATGTGTGGCTCTTGATCTCAGGGTTGTGAGTTCGAGCCCCACGTTGGGTGTAGACATTACTTAAACATTCAATCTTTAAGGATACGTAGCTTCTGGGGAGCCTGGGTGGCTCATCTGTTAAGCATCCGGCTCTTGAATTCTGCTCAGGTCATGATCTCACGGTGTGTGAGTTTGGATCCATCACTGGGCTCCATACTGACAGTGTGGAGCCTGCTTGGGATTCTCTCTCTCCTGCTCTCTCTCTCTCTGCCCCTCTCTCCCTCTCTTTCAAAGTAAATAAATAAACATTTAAAAAATATAGCTTCTATCATCCAAGGAGTACTTAGTGTGCTCTAAGAACTTGCTAAACACTGTGATTATATATAATGATGTATAATTTTATTTGATTGTTATGATAACCTTATGAGACAGGTTTATTAGAATCACCTCTTTTATGTTCAGAAAACCGAGATCCCGGGTGAGGACTGGCTCCGGTCACAGAGCTGGGCAGGGGTGGGGAACGCCTCAGCCTCACTGTTGTCTCGCCCGCAAACTTGCCTTTCTCCTGTGAGCCTGGCCACCCCAGGGGGCCCTTGGGGCCTTGCTCAGCTCCAGTGATCCGTGATTCTTCGCGAGCTCCGAGGCCGCATGTTCTGGGACTAAGAAGCTGCCTCTCCGATGATGAGAGTTTCCTTGCTGACCCTCATTTTCACTGGTTTCACATCACAAGTGTTTTAAGGTGTTTTTTGTAAAGTTAAAATACACTTTCACAAGGTTGGCGGATCTGATGCAGACTTTTAGACACTGTTTGGCTTGGCATAGCTTCCACATGTCTCCCAGCCACTGTTGCTCTATATTTCTTTTTGCCAGGACCGAGATCAGAAATAACTCAACTGTGAAAAACATATAGAAGCTTGCCAACAGCCCCTGAAGAAGATGAATTGCTGGTGGGTTATTTTTCCCCCTTGAGTCAGAAGTGTGAAGGTAGGTAGGGGAAGGAGGAAGGTTCTGAAAGACCCGAGTATATTTAGGCCCCAGGATTTGTTCCATTTTAAGAAAGATGAGCCCATCAGACAGTCCGGCTTATTCTCTGCCAGGCTCTTGACGCCCGTCGGTCGGGCCTTCTGGTTAAGGCTGCTGTAACCCACAGGCCCCAGATTTGGTTGGTGTGGTTTCAACTGGCAAGAAGTATTTTCATTTTGTGGCATTAAGACTTATTTTCTTACTGGTCAGTCTTGAGGCTTTCTGTGACCATATCCTGCTCGAGACGTGGCCCTCAGCACCGAGGTGGAGCTGTGACTAGCAGTGAGTGATGTGCAGTTACCCTGCATGGATGCCATCTTTTGTCCCGGCACTCTGGGAGAGTAAGACCAGGCTAGGGCATGGGTTGTACTTGAAATTCAGAGTGTGCAGCTGAAGCAGGTTAGATGCTAGAATGAGGATTCATTCATTCATTCATTCATTCATTCATTCATTCAGCTGTCTGCATACATTTCTCAGAAGACTTCATTGCTTTGTGTTCGCATCAGGATGGAGAACTCTGAACTTCCCTTCCTCCTGGCCCTCCTGTGCACTCGTTTGAAAGAGAAGAGCAGACTAAAGGGAAGTTCTGGAAAGTTCTCAGAGAGAACTTTTGCTTCTGGCACTCTGCCAGATTAGATACCTTTTATAACTCCCCTGATTATAATGAACATTCTGGATTAAATATTTTTTAACTTTCTTTTCTCTCTCTTTTTTTTTTAAGCACTGCTGAGTTGATATGAAAGCAAGTAAATGATAAATCTCTGAAATGAAGTAAGCCTGGGAGCCTTTACTTCCTGCCTCTGTAGCTGTGTGAGATGCAAGGAACGGGAGATAAACGCCGGACTTCACTCAAGGGGAGGATCCACTAAGAGACCCCTTCAGAGCTGGAGTCCAGAGGGGAGACATCCAGAGCGTAGGAATGAGTGACAAGCAAACCTCACCCTGCAGACCAGACCAGAAAGGAAACCTGCCTCTTCTGAACTTGACGTTAAGAGAAAAAATAAGTCCCTTGAGAATTTGTAATCACAAGCTGGCCCTCCTACGATTTTCAGTTTGAATTCATGCTCCTTGTGTGGTTCAAACAAACCCAAGCAGACAATGTAGTTTAAGGTGGCCCTGCTTGGAGGTACCTCCAGTCAAGAGTGGAGGAGAGCCCTAAAATCTCTGGAGGAATTCCACAACATGTCGGCCCTAGAGAATGTCCACAAATAAAGCTCCAGTGAAAAGGAAGAGGTCGCAATGAAGAACAGTAGACTCCCCAAGGAGACGAAGAAACCAGAGACAGCGGAAACAGTTGCGTAAAGCATTTAGATTTGAAATGATCATATGTAACCTACAAACAAGTTTCAAAGAACTATTTTTGTGTTCCTAAAGACATCAAAAAGAGGCTTGAAAATAGGAGCAGGGAGTAAGAGACTGTGGTGAACAGCCAGATTTGGGAAAACAGCAACGACAAAGAAAACTTACAGAGATGAGAAATAGAACACTTGGAATTTGAAACTCAATGGACAGATTGAAGAGCAGATGAGATACGGCCAAAAAGAGGCTTCGTAGACTAGTAGAGCCAAGGGAATTACCCAGAAGAATAGAGGGGGCCTGATGTACATCTATTCAGAGTTCTGGAAGGAGGATTATTGAGTAGGGAAGTAGGCAGTGTGTGGAGACAAGGCCTGATTACTCTGTAGAATCCCCAGGTCCTGGAAGCCCACTGATTCCAAGTCAGGTAAATAAAAAGAAACTCACATGTAGATAAACAACCGTAAACCTGTGGAACATCAAGGGAAAAGGGAATATGTTAAAAGCATCAGAGAAAACAAGATTCTCTCCAAAGGATTGAGAATTAGATTTACAGTTGATTTCTCACTCTCCATAATGGAATCCAGGAGACAGTGGAACTATATCTCTGATGCACTCAGAGAAAAAAATAACTGTCAAGTTAGAGCTTTGTCCTATCCTTCAGGAATGGCAGGACAATAAAGATATACTCAGACAAATGAGAACTGGGAGATTTTACTGTCGAGAGATCCTTCTGAAAGAACATTCTAAATGTACTGTACTTCGGGCAGAATAAAAACCATTCCAGAGAAAAGGCCAAATACATAAGGAAAAATGGGCAAAGATATTAGCAAATATTCGGAGAGAAACTAAAAAAAATATGGATGGTTTGACTCCACAATAATAATGTCTAATTTAGGGGCGTCTAGGTGGCTCAGTGGGTTATGTGTCTGACTTCAGCTCATGTTATGAACTCATGGTTCATGGGTTCAAGCCCCGCATCAGGCTCCATGCTGACAGCTCAGAGCCTGGAGCTGCTTCAGTTTCTGTGTCTCCCTCTCTCTCTCTGTCCCTTTCCCGCTCATGCTCTGTCTCTCCCCAAAATAAATAAACATTAAAAAAATAATGTCTAATTTATGAGTGGAAAAAACAGGCTAGTACTAAAATACTGGATGATACCATATAATTTGGATAATTTGGGAGGAAGTGGTCAAAATTAAAGTTTTCAAGTTCCTCCCATTATTTGGGAGGAGGGCAACTATATTGATTAAATTTAGACTTTGTTAGGGAACTGCTCAGTGTTAAAATAGCACAAATAACTAGTTACTGGATGTATAATTTCTAAAGAGAATAAAAGAAAAGATAAAAATCTCAAATGGTTGAAAAGAAGGCAAAGAAGGGGGTTGGGGATAGAAAGCATTAGAATGAATAGAAAATACATTATGGAGGGCACCTGGGTTGCTCAGTTGGTTGAGTGTCCTATTTGATTCTAACTCAGGTTATGATCCCAGCATTATGGGATCGAGCCCCGCATCAGGCTCCATGCTGAATTCTCTCTCTCTCTCTCCCTGAAAATAAAAAATTAAAAGAAAGAAAATGTATTATGAGACTATAGAAATTAATCTAGGTTTATATTATCAGCAATACACATCAAAGGACTATACTCTTCCATTAAGAGATGAGTGTCAGACTGGATTTCTAAAATATCTAGGTTATGTTCTGTTTATAAGAGGCATATCTCAACCATGAGGACCCAGAACTGTTGAAGGTCCAAGTTCTGAAGAAAGACGCTAAGCAAATAAATACTAAGTCAAAGAAAGTTGCCGTGGCTGTGGCTGTGTTCACACAGGATAAAAGTGGACTCCAAGAGAGAAGAGCGTTATTAGAGATAAAATGTCCACTTAATGGAAGGTTCAGATCTGCCTGGCACTTGTAAGAGTCCTTGATTTACACAGGACTAATACCATGGCTGCAAAAAATAGAAACAGAGATGGAAAGAATAAGTATAGACATCTCCACCTTTGTGATGGGGTATTTTTAGACCGTCTCAATGAAGACACAGAAAATTTGAGGAACACAGTTGCAAGCTTAATATAAACGTAGGCAGATTACGGAATCCCAAGCACTCTCTCCGGGCTTGTGTAGAACACAGAAAATATGCCAGACTATACGGCTAACCTGAATGAATTTCAAAGATTAGGGTCACAGACCGGATCTCCTGGGAACTGAGATGGAGATTGGGGAGTAGGAGGTTTATTGGGGGGACTGTCCAAGGCTTGGCAGCAGTGGGGGAGGGGAGGATGCAGGCTGGGTAGCAGGAAGCCTCAGCCAGCGCTGTGGAGAGCTCTGTGGCTGGGTGGTCCTTCGGCGTGGTCCCGGGCTGGGGTGAGGGCCCAGGCCTTTGTCTTCCCACACTGATTGGATGCAGGCTGCCACTTTGGACACCCTGGAGACCCCGGGGAACATGCAGATTATGGGGGCGCTTGGGGGGCTCAGTCAGTTGAGCAGCTGACCCTTGACTTTGGCTCAGGTCATGATCTCACGGTTCATGAGTTCGATCCCCACATCGGGCTCTGAGCTGGCCACACAGAGCCTTCTTGGGATTCTGCCTCTCTCTCTCTCTCTCTGCCCCCTCCCCTGCTTGCTCTCTCTCAAAAATAAATTTTATTTTATTTTATTATTTTTTTAATGTTTTATTTATTTCTAGGAGAGAGAGACAGCGTGAGCAGGGGAGGGTCAGAGAGAGAGGGAGACACAGACTGAAACAGGCTCCAGGCTCTGAGCTGGCAGTCAGCACAGAGCCCGACGCGGGGCTCGAACCCACGAACCGCGAGATCATGACCTAAGCGAAAGTCGGACGCTTAACCGACTAAGTCACCCAGGCGCCCCTCAAAAATAAATTTTAAAAAACATTAAAAAATAAATACTTTTTTAAAGTTTATTTATTTATATATTTATTTAGAACCAGTGAGGGAGGGGCAGAGGTGGGGGTGGGCAGAGGATCCAAAGCAGGCTCTGCATTGACAGCACAGAGCCCTATGTGGGGCTCGAACTCATGAATCGTGAGATTATGACCTGAGCTGAAATCAGATACTTTTTTTTTTTTACAAGGTTTATTCTCAAGTTGGTTTCCATACAACACCCAGTGTTCATCCCCACAAGTGCCCTCCTCCATGCCCATCACCCCCCTCCCCCCCACACCCATCAGTCCTCAGTTTGTTCTCAGCATTCAAGAGTCCCTCATGGTTTGCCTCTCTCCCTTTCCCCCACCATTTTCCCCCTTCTTCTCCCCCACAATCCTCCGTTAAGTTCCTCCTAATCCTCCTATACGTGCAAACATATGGTATTTGTCCTTCTCTGCCTGACTTATTTCGTTCAGCATAACACCCTCAAGGTCCATCCATGCTGCTACACATGGCCAGACGAAATCAGATACTTAACCAACTGAGCCACCCAGGCATAATAAATAAACACATTCATCCATCCATCCATCCATACACAAATCCCCCAAAAAGCAAGATGGGAACTTTGGCCGGAATCCTAAGCCCCAGTCCTTATGTGCATGTCCGGACTCTGGGTGAGGGCAGGGTTGTCACACGGTCAAATGCCTGGGCAGCAACTCAGATTGGCTATTTTGTCATCACAGCCGCCGTCACACTGAGGCATGGCCCTGGTTGGGCGAGGCCATTTCTTCAGCCCGGGCAACCCCCAGAGGCTGACTGTGAAGGGCCACCTTCCGGCCGTTCCTGGGCAGCAGGGAGAGTGAGTCCCTCCTTCCTGCAGGGGCACCTCGGCATCCAGCATGGTTTGTACACAGACTCAATTCTCTGATTACAATCCAAAAACATCTGAAAGGGACAACCAAAAAGATGACTCAAAAAAAAAAAAAAAAAAGCTCAGACTTCTGGGAACTTGAAAAGAGACACCTGAAACAGACTCAGGGGCCAGAAAAGAACTCATGACTCAAGTTAGAAAATACTTAATACTGACCAATAACAAAAATGTATCAAACCTTGTGAGATGCGACCAGGGCCATGTACTTAGAGGAGACTGTAATACCTTAAATAGTCGTATTAGTGAATAAGAAATTCCCAAAATTAATATGCAAAGCAGCCAACTCATAAAGTTAGAGAGGGAACAAATAAACCCAAAGGAGTCAAGTGATTTTGATAAAAACAGAATTAATGCAATGGAAAGCAAAGATGGAGAGGAGAGTGGCTGGAAACAAAGTACGATTCTTTGAGAGGACTAAAATATCAGACAGGTGTCTTAAAAGATTAATTAAGATAAAAGAGGGTATGAATCAATAACACTAGGAATGAAAGAAGAGACATAATAATAGATGCGGCATAAATCAAATGGATGATATAAGGATATTGTCAATTACCTTTATGCCATCAATGTGAAGTTTTAAAAGAAATGGTCAGATTCCTAGAAAAATACTATGTATCAAAATTTACTCAAGAAGTAATAGAAACCTGAATGGTCCCAAAATTATTTTTTTAAAGTTTATTTCTTTTGAGAGAGAGAGAGAGAGAGAGAGAGAGAATGAGCAGGGGAGGGGCAGAGCTCTGAGAGAGAGAGAGGGAATCCCAAGCAGAGCCTAACATGGGGATCGAACTCACAAACTATGAGATCATGACCTGAGCTGAAACCAAGAGTCGGATGCTTAACCAACTGAGCCACCCAGGTGCTCCAGCCCTAGTTGTTAAATAAATTAAGTAAGTAAGCTAAAATCTTCCTTTAAAGACAATTTCAGTGCCAGATGGGTTCCTAGGTAAATTCTGCTAACCATTCAAAGCACTAACCATGTCAAGCTTATCCAATTTCTCTCCCAGGGTAGAGATACGTAGTCAGTCAACTTACTTTATCTTGATAAATAGGTCAAGACCGTACACTAAAGAATAATTTTGGGGTGCCTGGGTGGCTCAGTCAGTTGAGCATCTGACTTTGGCTCAGGTCATGATCTCACGGTTCATGGGTTTGAGCCCCGCGTCGGGCTCTGTGCTGACAGCTCAGAGCCTGGAGCCTGTTTTAGATTCTGTGTCTCCCTCTCTCTCCCTGACCCTCCCCTGCTCACACTGTCTCTGTCTCTCTCTCAAAAATAAATAAAACATTAAAAAAAAAAGAACAATTTCAAGTTAATTTCAGTCATGAACATAGATTGAAAATTTGTTTTAAAATATTAGCATAATGAACCAAGATACAGACTGTCAGCTAAGGAGAACAAACTGATGGTTACTGGAGGGGGGGTGGGGGTGGGGGATGGGGATGAAGGAGCGCACTTGACATGGTGAGCGCCGGGTGAGGAAGTGTCGGACCACCACATCGCACACCTGAAACTAATATTATACTATATGGTAACTAACTGGAATTGAAAGAAACCTAAAAAGAGAGGTGCCTGGGTGGCTCCGTTGGTTAAATGTCTGACTCTTGGTTTCCGCTCAGGTCATGATCTCACGGTTTGTGGGTTTGAGCCCCACATTGGGCTCTGAGCTGACAGTGCAGGGCCTGCTTGGGGTTCTCTGTCCCTTTCTCTCTCTGCCCCTCCCACTGTTCACTCTCTCTCTCTCTCTCTCAAAATAAATAAATAAACATTAAGAAAAACTAAAGAGAATAATAGCATGGAAAATTCAACAACAATAATTGAAAAAATTTGGTACATCATGATTAAGTTGTGTTTATCTTATGAATGCAAGGTTGACTAATTATTAGGGAATCATTTAACATAATTTATGACATTAACAGCTTTAAGAGAAAAGCACGATCATTTCATTAGATGAAAAAGCTCAATAAAATTCAACATTCATTCATTATAAAAATTCCATACAAGCCAGAAATTGAAAGGAATGTCCTTAACTTGATAAAGAGGAATATCTATCTAAGTATCTAGATATAGATATATAGTTAGGTAGAGATGCTATTATTTATAATAATAAAATATTAAAAGTAATATTTTTAAGATCAGAAATAGACCAATGATGCCAATTCTTTTCAACATTGTGGTTAGATTCTAACCAGGGTTTTAATACAAGAAAAATGAATAAAAGGCACAAACATTGAAAGGAAGCAATAAACTAATGAATACAATGAATAAATGATAGGATCATCTACAAAGAAAACCCAAAGGAATCTACCAATAAATTATTAGAATTAAATGTCTAACAATTTAGTTCAATATATAAAAACACAAAGAGTCAATTGTGTTTCTGTATGTCATTAACAATTAGGTAAAAATGTAATTAAAAAATACTATTTAGCAATAGTAAAAAGTACCTAGGAATTAATCAACCAAAGAATGTGGTAACTCCTTATAGAAAAAATTATAAACTAAATAGATTTTGAAGAAAATCTACACAAATGCAGAAATACCCCGTATTTTTGGATAAAAGGACTCAGTGTTTTAAAAACTCAGTTCTCCCCTGGGGCACCTGGGTGAATCAGTCGGTTAAATGGCTGACTTTGGCTCAGATCATGATCTCATAGTTTGTGAGTTTGAGTCCCGTGTCGGGCTCTGTGCTAATAGCTGAGTCTGGATCCTGCTTTGGATTCTGTGTCTCCCTCTCTCTGACCCTCCCCTGCTCATACTGTGTGTATGCGTGTCTCTGTCTCTCAAAAATAAACAAAAACACTAAAAAAATAAAAGAAAAAAAGAAAAATTCAATTCTCCCTAAATTATTATGTGCAATCTCAATGGAAATCCCAAGAGAATTTTTTTATGGTATTGAAAAGCTGAGTTTAAAATGTATGTAGAAGAGAAAAGGCCAAGGGATAGCCAAGTTCATCTTCTTTCCTGAAGAAGATGAAAAAGGGAAAGATTTGCTCTGTGAGATACTGTAATATAGAGGTATAAACATGAAGAGAGTTAAGGTGTTGTTTAGACAGAAAAAAAAAAGAAAAGAAGAGAAAAGAAAAAAAAAGAAAAGAAAGGGAATGATTAACTTGAAGTTCAGGAAAGCAATAGCTTCTGGGGAAAATACTCTGTTTCTTGATCCAAGCGGTGAGTGTGTGTGTGAGTGTTTTATTATCATGCCTTAACAGTTATGCACACTCCTTTTTATCTATAATAAAGTCACAATTTTAAACATAGAAAAATAATAAATGCAAACCCAGGATCATCCTCATTTCTTTCAGGGGAAAAAAATTACCAGGATCATCCTCATTTCTTTCAGGGGAAGAATGCAGAGGGGAGTCCCGGCTGGGGCTCCATCTAGGCAGGGGGGAAGGGACAAAATAAGATTGAGCTTTATTATTTTTTAAAAAAATTTTTAAGGTTTTTATTTATATCTAGGAGAGAGAAAGAGAGACAGCGTGAGCAGGGGAGGGTCAGAGAGAGAGGGAGTCACAGACTGAAACAGGCTCCAGGCTCTGAGCTGGCAGTCAGCACAGAGCCCGACGCGGGGCTCGAACCCACGAACCGCGAGATCATGACCTAAGTGAAAGTCGGACGCTTAACCGACTAAGCCACCCAGGCGCCCCAAGATTGAGCTTTAAATGTTAGTGATGCCTCCATCGCAAGAGGAGCATGGAATCGAAGGACTTACTCTAGATCGAGGCTCCCACCCTCCATGGTTAACACAGAGAAGTGGTATTAAAAGCTGAAGCAGCTCTTTGTGATTCTGAGAGGCCCCCCAGCAGAGAAGGCGGGGGCTCACCCAGTCCTTGTACAACCATGGGCACGAATCCACAGTCTTGGCACTTTCTTTCTTCGTGAGAGTTTAGACCCAGCGACAAAGGGCATCCACCCTGTAGAGTGCTAGCTCCAGATGTAGGAGCGGGAAGGCCCACATTTGGATGCCATGGTCTCCAAAACGGAAGCAGGTGCTAGAGGACCATGTCCTCCCTGGGACTTGTCCCTGTGGCTGCGGCTGACCCCAGCAGTTAGCAGACCTGGGCCGCCCCGGCTGCCCACCGCCTAGCTGGCTGAAGTAGAGGGACCCGGGCAGTGGGAACTGGATGGGGAAATGGAGAAGGGGGTGGCATGGAAGTGGCCATGACCATGAATCAGATCGGGGATAGAACCAGGCCCCGCCCCCCACCATGGGGGACCCGAGAGGAAGCCCAAGTTCGCCAAACAGCTGGCCTCTTGGTCTCCTGCCCTCCGCAGCCCCGATAACCCTCCCCTGTGATTTCTCCACCCCAAGGGTAGCCAAGTCCAAAGACTGTAGTGGGCAGACGGGTGCCAGCAAAGGGTTATGTGAGCTGAGTGTGAGAAATGTACAAGCACATGTTGGTTGCACACTAACCCTTAGAGATCGTCTTTTCTCCCATGAAGAAAACCCCCTCTGATGTTTTTGTTCTGCGGCCTTCTCTGCCCAGCCGTCTTCCTGCACTGTCAGGAACACACAGCGCAACCCAGTGCTGGATCAAAGCCGAGGCGGGGGGTCCCAGAGTCAGAGGTGTCGCAGGACATGGCGTGGCCTGCGTCTGTTCCAAGGGACAGCTTTCACCAGGCTCCAGCCGGTTTTGTCTTCCTAAAAGGTGGGCCTGGGGAGAACTGACCGCGCGTGGTGACCGTCTGGGTGTGGGATGTGGGGTTGGGGTGGGGGGTGGAGCTCACAAAAGTTGAGTTTCAGGCTTGAGGGACTCTGTGCAGTGATGCCCGTCACAGGGCGGGAGGCAGGGGAGGGGCTGTGGACGTCCGTGTCTATGCTTAGCTGTGGGCTTCCTGCAGGCGGTGGCTGTGGGTCGGGGTCAGCAGGCAGCTCGGCTCTCCCTGAACCATGGTGGGACTTTGGACACGAGGGACGCTCTGCCTCTGCCTCACACTGGACATGTGACCTCAGACAAGTCACGTCAGCCTTTTGCAGTCTCCTCATCCCCACGGAGGCAGTGACACCCATCAGGCTTCTACTTACTTCACAGAATGGAAGGTCTGTGGGGTCTAAACGCCTGGAGAAGCCGGCGAGGTCGGGAGCCGGGGCGCCTCCCTGGGGTCGAGCACAGACAGACGCCATGAAAAGGTCAGACTGACGTGAGCACCCCTGCAGGGGTTCCCTTCCGGGCTCGCATCTCATCTCGGGGGACCTGGGGACCAGAGGGTCAGACCCTGGGCTGCTGTCCCGGAGTCCGTGTTCTTGCGCCTGGGTTTGCTGCCGGGCAACCTTCAATGTGAAGGACGGCCCCCAGTGATCTGACCCAAACTGTCAATAGTGAGGCTGAGGGGTGCCACCTGATGGGACGTCCCCAACGCTGATGCCCCCTGAAGCCCAAGGGCTACCGGAACGAGTGTGCGTGGGGGACAGTGGCGTCCGGGGTGGGCACCCACTGTTGCCAAATTTCTTTGTTTTCCAAAAAGCCTCGAAATCTCAATTTGGGCATGAAACCTGAGTATAAATATGCTGGCAAACAATTATATATATATATATATATATATATATATATATATATATATATATATATATATGTATTATTATTATTATTTTTTGGAAAACCCTGTAGAGGTTGAACAAAACCGGAGACTTCTCCCTATGGGCCTGGCTCTGCCACCACCTGGGCCTCCCTTCCAGGGGGCCTCCCTGTCCCTGGCGGAGCCCAGAGAGGCCCGCGATGGCCGCGATGCTGCTGCCCCCCTGTGGCCACGGTGGGGAGGTGCCGGCTGGGATGGGGATGAAGGGGTCCCGCCCAGACCCCAGCTGCCCCGTCATCGTCATCGTGGGCGCTGACGTAGCCCTAGACCGGGCTCTGATTCCAGAGCCGCCCGCTTGAATCCAGCGCTCAATGACGCTGGGGATGTCACTCCTCTCTGGGCCTGATTCCTCACCTAAAAAAGGCGGGTGGAAGCGCGGGTTTTGTGAGGGCGAAGTGGACGTCCAAGTGCCAAGTACTGTGCAGGGTGAGTGGTGTGTGCGCAGTCCGTCCGGTCTTCATTCCGCATTTGGGGAGGCGCAGTCCCCAGCGGGGCTGACTCGTGCTGAGCGCTAATGCCCGGGCGCCCGGCCCTCTGTGCAGAGGGTCATTTCATCTGCCCCATCCACCCCCTGGGAGGCCGGTGCCACCATCGTCTTCATCTCGCTGGATGATGAGACGGGACACCAGCGGACAGGTTAGGTGACCTGCCCCGTGGCTGCTGGCTACAAAACAGCAGAGGGCTTCGGATTCTAGCTCAGGGAGCGTTTGTGGATACAGCGAGGGGCCAAAACGCAGGGAGGGAGGGGACCCGGCCTGTGGGTCTGGCCTCCTGAGCCCTCCTGGTGGCCTGGGGCTGCATCCCCGTCCCCAAGGGAGGTAGAGGTGTCCTGGCTGCTGTATCCTGAGCCGCCCTGGGGACAGGGAGCCTGATTTGCCTTCGCAATCTGAATCATTTTGGCTCTTGGCTTTCAGACATGGGTCACCTTGGGGAAACTGAGGACGCCCAGCACTGCTGAGGGGTCTGTGCACCTCTGCATGTGCTGATGAAGGTGGGTGAAGAGGACTCTAACCCTCAGATCGACCTACATCTTGATAGCGTCCACTCTGACCTCGCACTAGACAGGGGAAACTGAGGCTGGGGAGATGGCAATTCCCAGTGGCTCAGGGACCGACACATCTTAGTGCAGGATCCTTTTCCCTCATCAAGGATGGTGGGTTCATTCGACGAAAACGGGATGCCAGTGGGAGACCAGAAGGTGGCCTTGGGCGGATGGTCTTTGAGGACTCGGTGTCGTGTCTGCTCCTCCCTTTAGACGGGACAGGAGCGCATTTCCTGCAAGAGGTTTGGTCTAACCCCTAGGAACGGCAGAAACCCACTGAAACCAGCCTTTGGAGAAACAGTTGCTTCCTAGGCCTTTGAGGGGAGGGGTTGGGGGCTATTGGTGGGTCTGGCAGGGATCCTGAACCCTCCTGCCTCCAGGGGACTGGCACACCTTGATGCCCATCTGAGCCCCGCCCCCTCGGCCTTCCTGGGCTTCCTCTGTAATATAGCAATCACCTCCTACCTTGCGGAACTGCTAGGGAGTTCGATGGAAACAATGTATGCCCTCCCCTTTCCCATTGTGCAGGATTAAGTCTGTGGTTAGATGGGTCGTGTGTAACAAGTTGTTTAATCACGGCTTCCTGCCTTCAGGGCCTACCAGGCGTGGCCGTCTCGTTGGTCACCATGTCATCAGCTTGGAGGCTGGTACTTGGTACACATTTGGGGAGTTACCTATTGACACACCCATACAGCAACACACTTCTGACATGTAAAAGCGTCACCGCTGTGAAAGGCATGTGAAACAGCTGTTGGGAGAAACTTCTGGGGAAGAGAATGCTGCAATCCGCCCTCCCTCCGCCGCCTACCCCATCCCCCCGCTCCCCCAACCCCCCTCCGCCCCCTCCCGCGGGAGCTCCGCACACACCTGCCTGAGGCTGCGGTCCTGAGCACAGCCTCAGTCCCGAAGGACCAAAGCCTACAGTGGCATCAGATGCACATCTCGCCTGCTCCCAGCAGGTGGCGCCCGTCCCTGCCCGCAGCCCGGCGGGCGCCTGGCTGTAGCGGTGGGTCCTGGTTGGGGCACATCCGATCCCAGTGTATTCGTCGTGCAGGGCGTGTCTACGCATGGCTCCCGGAGGGCACGGAACGATTTTTGCTCCTCCTTCAAGGCCTAGCTCAGAGGCAGCTCCAGGTGGAAGGGACCTTTTTACCCAGTGCCCGGACTGGGCTTTGTCTGGGGAAGGTGCTCAAACATTGTGACCTGAATGATGGAATGAGGCTAGAGACGTCAGAAAGGAGAACTCTGGTTGTGGGAAGGAGGGAGGCCCCCTGAGTCTCATGTTTCATTTGTTAGAAGTGAATAGATGCATAAATATATAAAATCATGTTTTTGAATAGGTAATGAGTCCACAAGGATGGAGGGAGGGGAGGGGGGAGGGAAGGAAGGGAGGGAAGAAATCCAAGCAGTATAAAAGGGTGTAAAGTAAAAACTAGGTCTCTCTTTCCCCCTCCCCCGCTGGCTCCCTCCCCCAGCTCCCCACCTAGAGGCCCCCTGTGGTTCTGGCTTCCTGAACATTCTTCCAGAGGCATCTTTCTGCCCAGATCTGTGTGTTTGTGTATGTGTGTGTGCACGGGGGCGTGCACAGAGCCACAACTGTGTGGAAGAAATGGTCTTATCTCAAGAAACCCCTTAGCCAGAAAGATTTGGGTCCGACTAGAGAGAGACCTTCTTGGCAGCTTGTAGGGGTGGGGAGGAGGGTGGAAAGCAGCCCTCAAGTGGGAGCTTCAGAGCCTGACTCCCAAAGCTTTGTGGTTTGCAAAGCCCCCCTTTTTTGTTTCATGCTCAGTATTGGGTCTGAGGCTCCTCACAGGTCATTTGGGGGGTTTACAGTTCCCTCATTTTACAAATGGGGAGAAGGGCAAAGGGACCACTCCCTGCCACATAGCTGGTGACAGAGGACGTGGATTGCATCGTTGGGTGTCCTGACTGCCTCTCCCTCCCATGATTTTCCACCTACCTGGTGGTGAGGGAAGGGACAGAGGACCCGGGGGCTCTGACCTCTGTGACAGCGGCCCAGTGATGGGTGGGCAGGTGGGCACCACAGCGGCTGACCACCCCCAGGCCCTTCCAATTCGCAGGTTCCTAAAGCCACTTAGAGACCAACCTTCAAAATATTTTCCTGTTCTTCCTCCTCCGTCTCCCTCCTCCCTCTTCCCCGCCTTGTCAGGAATCTATAAGAAGAGTGGAGAGCGGATGATAATTGCCCCCCGCGGAACTCACCTGCCATGAAAGGGTGTTAAATAACACGTAATTTACATGTCTTCCCTGTAGGAAATTATAGAATCAGAGCTTTCAAATTAGCAATAGATTTTTCTAATTGAATCTATTTCCCGTACGGCAGGTGAAGTGAGAAATGATCAGGTAGTTCAGTTTCCCCTGCAAATGGACCACCAGACAATTGAAGGAATTAAATGCTTATTAAAAGTGCAGGTAAAATTGATATTATATTTCTGGGGAATGTGTCTGCAGCACGATATTGCAGGTGCATTTGTATCCATATGATCACTTTGTGACAAGACATGAGACAAAGTGTGTCTGTGCTTCGTGGGAGGAAGAAGGGGAATCGGCTGGGTTTGCCCCTGGGCTAATTCTCCTTTCTCTGACCAGTTCTTAGCACACAGCGAGGCTCTGGGATTTGGACCTTGCTCGGGTGCGTCTTTCTGAGTTTGTTTTTTTGTCAGTAAATGATAATCACAGATGGTTATGGTGAGCGTCAGGAATAAGTGAAACAATGCGCGTGAAGCACTTAAAATGGTGCTTGGCACGCGCTGGGTGCTCAGTAATGTAAATACATCTGACTACTATTACTACTTACCTTTTTTATTTCACTATCGCTACTTATCATTATGGTGTTTGCCATACGTGTTTCTTGTTTGTTGGTGCATAATCATCACCATGACATTAGTGGCTTAGAGCAACACACATTTATCTCACGGTTTCCGCGGGTCAGGAGGTTGGGTATGGCTTGGCTGGATCCTTTCAGCTTCTGGGGCTCCCACAGGTCAAAATCGAGGTGTGGCTCAGCGTCTACGGTCTCACCTCAAGGCTCAACCAGAGGAGGATATAGTTCCGGACGCTCATGGTTGTTGGTTGGGACCTAGTTCCTTGCTGGCTGTTGACTCCTTGCCATTGGGCATTTCCAAGATGGCAGCTCCAATATGGCAGCTCCAACATGGCAGCATGCTTCTCAAGGCCGGCGAAGGAGGGACCCTGCCAGCAGGACAGAAGTCACCATCTTGTATAGCGTCGTCGTGGAAGTGACATCTCGCCCCCTTTGCCATATTCCGTGGGTTAGAATCAAGTCACAGGTTCCCGCCCACGCTGTAAGGAATCAGCGGTGGGTGGCCTCCGCAGCAGCTGTCCACCTCAGCAACATTCCGCCAGGCAGAGGTTTGGACAGGCACCTCAGCTGGCCGTGGGTCCTTGCCTGTGGGATGACCCTAACCCACATTCTTTTTTAAATTAAAAAAATTATTTTCGTAATGTTTATTGATTTTTTAATGCTTATTTTTGAGAGACAGAGAGACAGAGCGTGAGTCGGGGAGGGGCAGAGAGAAAGGGAGACATAGAATCCGAAGCAGGATCCAGGCTTCGAGCTGTCAGCACAGAGCCCGATGTGGGGCTCGAACTTATAGAGCACGAGCACAGAGCATGGGGCCAACGTTGGACACTTAACCGACTGAGCCACCCAGGAGCTCCCAGTTTTTTAAAGTTAATTAATTTATTTTGAGAGAGAGAGAGACAGATAGAAAGAGAACAGGCAGGGGAGGGGCAGAGAGAAGGAGAGAGGATCCTAAGAAGGCTCCACACTGTCAGCGCAGAGCCTGATGTGGGGCTCGAACTCACGAACGGTGAGATCATGACCTGAGCCAAAATCAAGAGTTGGGTGCTTAACTGACTGAGCCACCCAGACACCCTGATCTCTACCCAGACACCCTGTATTGACCAGGAGTCAATACAACCCTTGAGTGTTTTACCCGGTCCAGGAGAAACTCACTGGGGGAATCCCCAACCCCAAATGAGACTCCCACACCTTATTTGTTTAAGGCTTGAAAGAAGAATCAAACCTTTTCAACCCGATTTAGAGCCTAAAGCAGCAGTCCTTGAAACACTGGCCTTGGCAGGAAAGAATTAGCTGCCGAAGGAAACCTATGTGGCAAAAGCCGGGCCGGACGAGGGGCAGCGTGGCTGAAAAAACCATTTGAAGGATGAAACCCTCAGTGAACATACCATAGGGGGAAATATTGATCCCCTTGAAAATAAGCTCAGTAAAATGAAAGTGAAAACAAAACCCATAAAGCAGAAACAGGTTAACCACACTCAAACGACCAACCAAGAAATGAAATGAACGTTGTTAGGAGTTAACCTGGAAAATCGGAGTCTTGAAACTTACATGGTGGCGATGAAGTTCTGAAAATCAGCCAGGGCTCCGAGGGCTGGGCCAGGCATCCTGCTGTCTCTCGTGGCTCACGCTGTGTCCCCACCGAGCCTCGTGCTGACCCCAGTGCCCGGGGCTCCCGGAGCTGTGCACAAGCTCTTTCCTCCTTCCCGCAGCGGCACGGACCCAGGCACTGTCCGCCTTCCCAGATAGAGGGACCTGACGGCAAAGAGAGGCGTGGCCCTCCTCAGGGGCCCCCTGGTCGGGGGCTGGGGGCGCCGGGGGGTGGGACTCAGCGCCGGTCCTCTTCGGCCCACCTGGCCCTGAGGTTAGGAGCCCAGACAGAGCAGGAGGCATGCTGGTGACCGGGCCCAGGGGACACTGGGGAGGGGGCCCTGCCAAACTCTGGGCTCCCGGTGTCAGCCCTGGAGGGCTGCCAGCTGAGGCTGGGAGACTGGACGGTAAGGAGTGACTATTTACTGAGCACTTACTGTGTGCATGACACAGACACCTATTATCTGATGCGGGCTCATAACAATCCACGGGGAAGGCATGGTTATTTGTCCGTTTTACACAGGCTCAGCGTAAGGAAGCCTCGGGTCTAAGGCTGCACACAGAACTCGTTTCAGGCCCACCGTCTGTCTGTCTGTCTTCTGTGCCTCTCAGGTCCCCCTCAGGCACGTGGCCTCCTGGTCCGGTCTTCCCTTGGGATCCTTTCTTGTGGCTTAATCCCCTCACCCCCGCACCCCCCAATTTTCCCTCTGATGAAAAGCACCCTTGTCTTTCTTTCCCCCGGAAATTCTCCTTCTCAGGAAGGGCTTCGCTCCCCTCTGGCCCTTTGTCCTAGACCCCAGCCTGCAGGCTTTTCCCAACCTGGGCCTGGCCAATCCCGCCCCCCCTCCCCTCCTGGGCCCCCTCTCAGGAGGCCCCGGTGAGGTCATCCCTGCACAATAGAGTCTGCTTTCTGCTGAAGAGGGAGACTGAGAGAGGCAGGAGGCTGCAATTACAGGTCCCACAATGGGGCGCTCTCAGGGGGGCCTCCACCAATTAAAGCTGCTGCAGGGGGCTGGGGGAGGGCGAGGGTGCAGGGGGCCAGGCAGGCCTCCAGGATCAGGTCAGGTAGGCTCCGGCGCTCATTGTCTGCTCATGCATTCATTCATCCACACAGACAGGCACGCATTCATTCATTCCGTCAATATTGTGCTGGGCACTGTGCTGTAAACAACGGGGACACAGCAGATGAGGCGGGGCCTCCACTGGAGCGGACCCTGGGGCAGACAAGACAAGCAGCAAACAGATAAATGTGTGTCACGTTCACGAGTCAAGTGATGGAAATAAGACCGCATGAAACCGCAGAAAGCAGCGGGGTGGGTGGGGGAGGGGCAGTATTCCCGAGGTGGTCAGGGCAGGCTTCTCAGAGGAGGTGATGTTTGAGCTGAGACTTGGAAAGCAAGACATGGTCAGCTGTGCCACAACCCGAGGAGGGATGTTCCAGGCAGAGGACACCGTGAGTACCTGAGTCGGGAGCGTGCCTGGCTGCGTGGGGACCAGAAATGTGGCCTGTGTGGTGGGAGGGCGGTGGGGAGGGAGGAGGGAGGCTGTGGGAGCCGTAGGGTATTGGAGCTGATTCTCATCGGCTCCCAGGAGCCATTGCACACAGCTGTTCCCAGCTCCATGTGTAGGCTGCGAGCTTGAAATGGACCACAGTGGGAGGGTTTACACCCTGGAAATCAGCAAATGCTGTGAATCAGGGCTTTTCCCCAGGAAACTCACCATTAAAAGTTCACCAGCACAGGATTGTGTCCCTGTGTATTTAATCTGACAGCCACCCTGGGCAGCTAGGGGGCTCCTCCCCTTTGCGCATAAAGAATGAAGCCCAGGGGTGCCTGGGTGGCTCAGTCGGTTGAGCATCTGACTTCAGCTCAGGTCATGATCTCTCGGTCCATGAGTTCAAGCCCTGCGTCGGGTTCTGTGCTGACAGCTCGGAGCCTGGAACCTGCTTCAGATTCTGTCTCCCTCTCTCTCTCGGCCCCTCCCCCACTCACATTCTGTCTCTCAAAAATAAATAAACATTAAAAGAAAAAAAAAAAGACTGAGGTCCAGAGGGGGGAAGATGTAGCTATGGTTACCCACTGCGCTGACCTCCTGGCCTCTGGTTGTAGGATACCCCTGGGGGCCCGGGCTTTTCTCTTCCAAGATTTGAGCCCCCCACCCTCCTCCCTTCTGAATTCAGACTCTCCAGGGGCTCACAGGGCAGGGGTGTCCCGGCCCCTGGCCCCTGGTTGGGCGGATCCAGGCAGGTGTGGCCTCACAGGTCTCAGGCTCTTGGTGATGGAAGCCACTTACTGGCCACTGACCCTCGGTCTTCCCCAGCAGTAGAGGGACTATGTGTGTATGTGTGTGTGTGTGTGTGTGTGCGTGTGTGTGTGTGTACCTGCGTGCACATGCATGTGTGAGAGAGAGAGAATCCCCAAGCATGCGAACGAGTGAGCATCTTTTCCAAACTATTCACAGGTTCAAGGAGTAGTCTTAATAAGATTGACATTAATTTAGCTCCTGCTGTTTGCAGACACCCCCTAGACCTCTTCATATACCTTTGCTCATCTAATCCGTGCAAAGAGGTCTAGCGAGGTTAAATGGCATGGCCAAGGTCGCCCAGCTCCTACATGACAGAAGCATGTCTACCTGACCCCTCACTTGGGCTCCTCCTACTTTGCCAGGCCTCTGTCCCCCATGTCCCCCATCTTTGTGACCCCTGTATACACTGCCCCGTGACAATCGCACTCTACAAATCATCTTCCCAGGAGCCGGATGACAGCAAGCACAGCGCATTTCAGCTGAGCACTTACCATGTGCTGTGTGCCTGTGAGGGGCCTGATGTCACCAGCCCTGTTTGATGGAAGAGGCTCCTGGCGGTTTGTCGGGACCCTGGGTCTCCCGTAGATGCCGTGGCTCTTAGGGGGCTGAGTCCCAGCTGCTCCTAGGCTGTGGGCTTCTGCCAGTGGGCTGCCTCCTTGTTTCTGCTTATTCTGATCTATCACCTGCCAGGTCCTGGGGCTCAAGACATTCAAGGGGACATGAGACAGGCCTAAAGGGGCCTCTGAGAGAGGCCTCATGGCTTCTTCCCACCCCACCTGCTGGAAGGAAGTGACCTGGAAAGGGCAGGGGCCGGGTCCATGGGAAGCTCGGAGGCCCCTGCGAGAGGGAGGGGACGGTTAGGCCGGCATCCACAGCCCAGCGGGAGGGCTGGTTGCCCCGGCCCCACCTGAGATGTGGCCACAGGGCTGCTGGCTTCCTGGGATGCACGGACACTGGGGGCTCTTGGGGAACCCCCTGGAGAGCCCCTCTGACAAGGCACTTTACACATCCCTCCCACCCCCGCCTCGCCCAGTTTGATTTCAGCTGTTGGGAGGCTTTGGGGGTGACCTGTTTCCTCTTCTCTTCTATGGGTCTGACAAAGGCCGGCTAGCAGGGCTTACGAGGGCTGAGGACCCACAGTTGCCAGCGCTGATGATGACAGTGACGGTACCCACAGTGACAGCTGCTAAGCTCACGCGCTGCACCAGGCACTTTTTAAACACTTTACCTGCCCCGGGTTATTTAATACCCGTGATGGCCCTACGAGGTGAAGCATGTGACTAGCATCGTTCCATTTTACCGACGGGGAAATGAGGCCTGGGGCCGGGTGGCGACTTGCGGAAGCTCGCCCAGCCGGTGGGAGGCAGGTCTGGGAGCCCAGATCCTGGGTCAGTGAGCTCCTGGCTTTTTCTTACAGCTTCTGTTTCTCCCGTGGGCAGGAGCCCGGCTCCTTCACTTCACCCATGGGCTGGAGCCCAGGCCCTGGGATGAGAGCAGGGGTGAAGGATGGAAATGAGTCACTGGGGCACAGTGTTGACAGTGGGTAAGGGCGGGGAGGGGTGCGTAGCACGGGAGACAGGGAGTTGGGGCTGACGAGGCCAGGCAGGGTGGGGAACAGGGGGCTGGCCCGCCCGCCCTGCGTTACTGCTTCCCTGCTCTCCAGGGCCGGGCTGCTCAGCTGGGGGAGAGCCAGCTCCCTGGGGCTCGGTGCACGCAGGCCGCTGCCCTGACCATGCAGGGGTAAGGCGCAGCCCTCCACCCCTCCACGGCACCCGCCGCACACCGGGCCAGCAGATGGAGCTAATCAAGCTCTGGGGCCCGGGAGGCAGCAGAACCCCCTGGGACCCCGACAAACATGCCACCAGGCACCTGGGCATCTGCACCTCCCTGCCGCTGAATCCGCAGTGCAATCCCCCCAAAGTCTCTGTTTGCAGTGTAAACAGCCGCCTTCCTGTGTGCGGCTGCCCGGTCCTGCCTGCCCTCCCGCGGTGCCAGGCAAGAGCCGTGGGGGGTCCACTTGGCTTCCTCGGGCCTCCTGGGCCCATGGGAGGCTAGGTGTTTTGAACATGAGCTTCAAAGGGGCCATCAGTGTGACGCCAGTGACTGCTGTCAAAGAGAGGGGCTCAGCCCGGACTCATCGGGGACAATGGGACCCGCTTCATGTTAAGACAGCTGAGCCCAGAGGCCTCAAAGGATGGGTGTGAGGCAGGTGCACTGAGTGGGGGCACAGCACGGGTAAAGGGACGGGGGTGGGAAGTACTGGATCACATTCATGGGAAGTACTGGGACTCGCAGGTCCCACAGCACTGCGAGGCTGAGTCCTCTGCTGCTCCGTCCCGTCGGCCACCTGAGGGCAGATCCTTCATCTTCATGGCCCTTCTGATTCTTGTTGATCAGCACCCAGCATGAACAGGGCCCCTCCCTCTCCGAGCCAGATAACCGTTCAAAGGGAAGCCTACGTAGCCCTTATACTAGCCCCGGGACACAGGCGCATAAGCCCTATGTCACACATGAAGAAGCTAAGGCTGTGACAGGTGGTCCAGGCTTGTCCAAAGGCATTCGGGTAGCAAATGGCAGAGTCAGGATTTGAGCCTGGTGTCATCAGGCCTCAAAGCTTGTGCTGGAAGCCACGGCCCCCACCTGAGAGCTCGTCTGGGCTCGTACTTCCTTCCTGAAATGACCAATGTGCGTGTCAGCTGTTCCCTGGAATCCAGACACTGGTGACTGACCAGAGTGGACATCCACTGGGGACATCCCGGGCCTCACAGGTGCCAGCTCACTCCTGGCTTCCCAGTGAGAGCTGGGAGACCTGAAGGATGGGGCTCTTCCTGGCCTCATCTGGTGAGTCTAGAAAGGGTGTTGGGGCCCCGGAGAGGCCCAGTTCAGGCTCCTGGATGGTAGGGCTGAGGACTGTGGAGAGGAGGTCTAACCAAGGTCTCCAGCTCCCACCCCCATTTCATGGCCATGAACTGGACTCACATCTCTTGGAGCATGGACAGGGGCAGGAGGGGACACGCTGGGTTGGGCACCAGGGTCTCTGGTCCTGGTCACAGGTCTGCCTCTGACTTAGTGTCCTCAGATGGGCTGCTTCCATTTGTTTTCCATCTGTAAAATGGGGACAACCTTGGCTTGGCTAGGAGGCCCTGGGAATGGAATGCTGCTATTTCTCAGCGTGTTTTGGACGCTGGGCCCTTCTAGCCAAAGAAATCTCTGCCCCTGATGGACATTGTGGTCATCGTTCTCAACGCAATGGAGAATTGCACCTGAATGTGAAGAATTGGGGGCAGAGAGAAGTGTGTTCTGTTCGGAGGGAGGGCCTCTCTTCTCACTTCCGCCCTCCGGCCCCCTTGGGGACCCTCTCCTCAAGGTCTGCTATGACCTTCGGGTTGTGAAGTCCAAGTTCTCTCGCTGAGGCTCTCCGGGGTTGGGTCTCCTCCTTCCCATTCTCTTTCAGCTTCCTTGCCTTCTCTCCATTCTTTCCTGTGAGCCTCTTTAGAATGTTGGGCTCCTCAGACTCTGGCCTGATGTCCCTCCTTTTCTAGGCATCCCCCAGGTGATCTGGACCACTCTCCTGACCGTTCAGCCTACGTCTGTCCATGACACTCACCCCCAAATCCTGGATGGCCGCCCGGGCCCCCTCCCCTGTGGCCACCACCCTCTCACCTTCTCTCCCTCAGGCTCAGGATGCTTCAGGCTGACCTCTCCGTCTTCCCCCGAGGGGGCTTCCCCCCTCTCACCCAGCAGGTCCACCATGCACCCTGCAACCCTGGCCGGCAGCTGCTCTCCCTCCACCTGCCCTGAGTAGCTTGGGTCACAGTGTACTCTCCCCTTCCTGTCTGCATCCACTCCTCTCTTCCTGGATCACCTCCTGGCCTCTCATTACCAGCGTCATTGCTTAAAACAGGGACCTCTTGCTGCTCGGTGCCCGGAAGTCCCCGGCCTGCCGTCAGGGTCCTTCCTCTCTGCTGGGCCCTCGCTCTACCTCTTCCCCCTCCTCTTCATCTGATGCATATCTGGCTCCCTCCCATCTCAAGGCTTTTGGGTTGGTCCAAAAATGCCACGCTACCGAGAGGCCTTTGAACGCGGGGAGGCCGGCCAACCTCCCACCGGTGCGATGAGAAGACACCTGCCTGGGGCGCCTGCGGGGCTCAGTCGGTTAAGCCTCCGACTTCAGCTCAGGTCATGATCTCACGGTTCATGGGTTCGAGTCCCGCGTCGGGCTCTGTGCTGACAGCCCAGAGCCTGGAGCTGCTTCAGATTCTGTCTCCCTCTCTCTCTGCCCCTCCCCTGCTCATGCTGTCTCTGTCTCTCAGAAATAAATAAAACATTTTTTAAAAATTAAAAAAAAAAAAGACACCTGCCTGCGGCTGCCCCGCCCACAGATTTTCCTCTCTCTGAGATTGGCCAGACTCACCCTGTAGTATGTGGCCCCGCCCTCCCCACCACAGCCGATTGGTCCAGGCTGGACACCTGACCCAAGAGCGGCCCAATGGGGTTTTTGCCCATGGTGAGTCGGAAGGCGGAAGGAGCCCACCGGGGCCTGGAGTGGGCAGGTGGGTGGGCGCTGAGGCGCGGCGGCCGGGGCCTCAGAGCGGTGGGAGCCCCCGGCCGGGGCAGTCGGAGGCCCCAGACAGGGCCTCCATCTCCAGGGGCCCCCACCGCTCACAGCTGCCTCACCGAAGGGAAGGCGGGAAGACGGCGGGCCGGCGGCGCCTCTCTGCCCTCCCGCCTGTCACCGGCCTGACCAGGAAGAGTCCAAGTGTCAGAGAAGCGGCAGGGATTTGAAGGAGCTGGTCCTGGAGCCAGAGCCGGGCTCTCGTCCAAAGCTCACTGCCAAAGACGTGGGACAGAGTTCCCAAGGCCACCGGCGCCTCCGTGGGGTCCCAGCTCTCAGCTGCGCCTTGGGGGCTCCGAGTCAGGATGCGACAGGGGTCCGACCTGCGGGAGCCAAGCCCGGCTGTCCTGAAAGTCCGGCCAGGTGCCCGCACACCTGGACGGTGGAGCCCTGGGAGCTTCCTTAGCCACCCAGGACCCCTGGGGCTGACCATCGGCCAGGTGTCCGGAGTGGGTGCTGTGAACACTGAGAGGGCGCTTTTACCTGGGTGAAGGGCAGGGCCCTCTGAGGAAGTGCCCACCCTTGCTGAGCTCTGAGGGGCCCACGGCGGGTTGAATGGAGAGCACCCAGCAGAGGGACATGCCTTCCACAGATGGTCACTCAGAGGGTTGACTTGACCATCAGACGATTTCAAAAGAGGCAGACCGATCCCCACCCAGCCTCAGTTTCCTGCTTTGTACATGGGGAGGGCTGGGCCCCCCGGCGCTGACCCCCTTCTCCTTCTGCAGCCGCGCCCGGGGCCGGGTGCCCGCCCCTCTGGCCTGACGTCTGTGCCTGTGAACCCGCAGTGAGCAGCCGGAGGCGGGTGTGTGCCACTGCCTCGGGGTGATGAAAGGAGCTGATGGCTTGGCAGTGTCTCCTGGGGTGGTAGCAGCCAGGCTGGTGGTCAGGCGGTGGGGATGGCGGGAGGGGGCCCCCCAGGGAGGAGAACGAAGAGCCGAGGGTGCTGGACTCCAGGGGCAAATGGGGGCATCAGGGCTCTGGGTCCAACTTGGGTGGGAGGCAGTGGCATGGGGGGGATGAGTGGGTGTCAGGTGCCAGTCTATCTCATGGCCGTGTGAGTCCGGACAGCCCTGTTAGCCTCTCTGAGACTCAGTTTCCCCACCTGCACAATCGGAGCAATATTATCTACATCACAGCTCACTGCCCCATCCTAGTGCTTACCAAAGGCTGTGGCACATAGTAGGTGTTCAGTCAAATGTTTTTGGAGTCAGCGAATAAAATAGACCTGATGGAGGACGGGGTTAGCTAATCTGTTTCCGCACAATGCCAGGCGCAGGGTAGTTCTAAATAAGCGAGAGCTCTGTTACTGCTGCTGTGATTATTTGCCGCGGGGGCAGAGGATGGAGCCAGAGTGGGGTCCCAGAGCCCACAGGAAGGAAGTTGGTTGGCGTGTCTGGGGAAGAAGGTGGGCACAGGGTGAGACTGGAGACATCCCCAGGACCAGGACATGCCTGCGCTGAGGGCCACGGCCAGGAAACTGGCCTCTGTCCCAACTGCAGAGCAGGGAAGGGGAGATGGCGCGTGTGGAGGCCTTTCTTAGGAAAGTTGGTTCAGAAGTGGGAAGAGATGGATAGTAGCTGCAGGGTGATGTGGGAGGAACAAGAATCTTACTTCTTGGTCGGGAGACATGAGCATGTATAAAGGCAGGTGGAGAGGAACCAATCTGGGAGCGCTCAAAGGTGTGGAGAAGGACATATTGACCTATTGGCTATAGGGGTCTCGGAGGCTGAAGGGGAATTCTGAGGGGGCCTCAAAAGGGCTACAGCCTTGGGTTTAGGCTGGGGAGTCTCGTGGCTCAATGGTGTGAAAGAATGGCCATCCTCAAGGTGGGGTGGTTAGAGGCCCCGGAGAGCGATGCGGAAGGGGCAGGTCTGTGGGGAGAGAGGGTGTTGTGCTGGGCTGGGGAGCTCCTATGGGTCCCGGGCAGCTCCAGACCCGACCCAGCAGGGAAGGGGTGGCCTCTGTTACACGTGGCAGGGCGTGCTGAGGCCCCACAGGCAGCTAGGAGATCAGCAGGTCCTTTGGTGGCAGCAAGTAGATGTTTCTACGGCGGATTCTTCACAGAGGCTGCCTGGAGCCGTGTGCAAGGAGCCTGCGGCTGCATCCCAGGGAACACAAGAGCACTGTAATTGATTAGCACTGTAATTGACTAGCGATGTCTGCTCTGGGCACACGCTGGAACGGGTAGGGTTTGAGCTGTTCCGGTGCTGCCCCTCGGGCCCAGTTAGCAGCAGAGAGGCAGGGATGGAATGGGGCCAGAACTGGGTGTCACTGCAGCCCTCCCAGGCGTTCAAGGTGTGACCTGGGGCACGTCCATTCCCTCAGCCCCAGCTCGTCATCTGTAACTTGGAAATAATAATGCCACCTTTCCAGGTGGTCATGAGGGTTAAAAGCATAATATGTCTGAGTGTGCTGCAGTGGGCAGGGCATGCAGGGGGGTGTGAGAATGGGAGTCAGGAAGGAGGCTCACTGGGTGATGTTCCATGGCGGGGGGAGGGTGGTCGGGGAATGGCCCAGGCACACACATCTTCCCTTTCCCCTCGGCTGCCTGCAGAGCATCATCACCTGGTAGCATGAGGTCTGGAAGATCTGGGCAGTTACAATGCACCTTTTGGCGAGTCACTCAAAGGCTCTGATCTCACTTTCCCCATCTGTAGAATGGGTGACTATCTTGATGAATTAGAGCGGTAAGGTTTACCAACAGCCCCTATGGCCTCAGGCATCACAATCCCAGATGGGGAGATCACAAGTCTGTCTTCAGCCCCCGCCTCCCTGCCTTGACCCTCCTCTTCAGGAGCTGTTTATTCTTCCTTCTAAGCTGGAGACAGAGTATTCCCTCTCCTATGTTTCTTTTGTAATCTGGACCTCAGTTTCCTATTTGTAGAGTGGCGGAGTTAAGATGAGTTTGGAATGGAAGGGAAATGAGAACTCTCCCTACCCACCTTTGATGATTCTGACTCAACTATGCTGTTAGAAAAGGGCTGGAAACATTCAGACTAGGGTGTGAATGACTGCTACAGTGCTCATCTGGATGTCACACCTCGAGGTGAGAGAGAGCCTGGGGCTCATCTGGAGAAGAAGACCAAGATGGGCAGGGGGTGTGTGGCCAGGTTAGCTGAGGGACAATTACAGGATGGGGCTGTGAGTCTGGGGAGGAGCAGATTCAGGCCCCTCTTGGCTCCTGGAGGGAGCCAAGGGTGCTGTCCAGCCCTGGAAGTTGGGAGGGGAAGGAACTACAAGCTCAACAGAAGAAAGAACTTCTGGTAGGAAACCTGGGGAAGCAGTGGTTATGGGAGACGTGCCAGACAGCGGCGTGAGAGGCTGCAGGAGTGGCGGGGGCTTCCTTTCCAAGGTGGGGGCTGCAGACCATCTGCTCGAGGAGGCTGGTTTGGCCCCCCCGCCCCAGCTCCCCACCTACTGAAATGTGGCCCCGGGATTTTTCTCTTCCACCAAGGATAACGGCTCCCCAGTGGGGAGATTTCAGGCATCAGCCAAAGTGGGGGTGCTCCCTGGGGCTCCTCTGTCTAGCACAGCTGGTGCATTTGGTGTTTGCTGGGAGTCTGCTGGGTGGTTGGAATGGAGTTGGGGGCCAGCAGTGAATGGTGCGGGGACTCCAGTATCTAGGAGGGGCTCGGGCAGGGGCCTGCTGGGTCCCCTGGGCACTGGCACTGATTTGTACTTGCCAAGAGTCACGGCCGGCACGCGGCAGCCCGTTACCTTTACCCCGCGTGATCCGCACAACCCAACAAGGCAGGTGGCTTTACCCTCGTCTCACAAGTGAGGTAACAGGTCAAGCACCCTGCCTGGGACCCCAGCCCGTGCCCAGGCCTGTCGACACCTCACACTGTTCCTCCCCTCCCCGCTGCCCCTCTCAGGTGAAGGGTGCTGGGAGAGGGGTGGCTCAGGAGCTGGGTGGCAGCAGGTCCTGCCTCACCCGCTGTGGACCCCAGGCCTGTCGGCTGCCCCTGCGGCTCTTGATCCCACCCGAGGGTCACAGGCTCAGGGCCTCTCTGCTTGTGGGCCATGGGTGGGGGCAGAGCTAGGGCAGTTCCATTCCTGCGGGGGGTGCAGGAGGGGGAGGTTGCCTGGGCAGGTGTTTCCTGGGTGGGATGGGCAGGATGCAGAGTTAGGAGCAGTGGGGAGACGCTGAGGGTTTCCGTGCAAGGGAGGGGCGCCATGGGTGCAGTGGGAGGCAGGGAGCCCAGGGAGGGACGTGACGATGTGAGGGGCTGGGTTTGTGGGGCAGGTGGACAGGACTTGGGGTGCTGCGCGATGCAGGAGTGACAGACATGAGGTGGGGCGCAGGGCTGTCCAGCTTTCAGCTCTCATTGCCTTTGAAGGAGGTGCCCGCTCTGAACGGGTGCCCAGTGCCTCCACCTCCCCGGGGTGTTCGCCCACCCTGGGGGCCCTGCTGTCTGCTGGGTCCTGGTCGGGTGCCTGTGCGGGGACCCAGGCCTGTGTCCCAGGCATCTTACCTGAGCCTGTCGCAGGCCTCCAGTGTAGGTGGGGCAGCAGCGGCCTGGGTTTGGGCTTCCACCAAGGCCCCCCACTCATCCCTTTCCTGGGTCTCAGAGACAAGCCCAAATTTCCTCCCTTCTTCTCTGTGTTTGGCTCCAGCACCAACCTTGACCCGGTTTCAGGGTCAGATAGTCTGACTCAAACCTCTTGCTACTGGTGGTGGCACCGGGGTCCTCTGTGAGGTCCTTGTGGGACGGGGTCACCTGTGTCCTGGTGCCCACAACCCCAGGCTGGTTTTGGACAGAATTATTGGTGCAGGGCAGCTCTCGGGTGACTGTCACAGACAAAGACACAGAGGATCCAGCAGACGTTGGAGCCACCCTGGGAGAATTCTAGTACTTGCAGCAGTGAAGCGGAGGACAGTCAGCCCGATTTTTGGGTCTGGCTGACAGTGGACTTGATCCTCACCAGGACTGGGTCAGGCGGCACTTTCTCTTATTCAGATGGGGACACACAGCTCAGGGATGTTGAGGAAATCATAAGCTCAGCTGGAGGGGAAGGTAGCAGCCTGCGGACCCTACTGTGTCCCAGTCCGTGCCCACCACTTCACACTGAGCTGGTGCAAGGTCATGAAGACTGAAGGAGACCGTGTAAAGGGACTGCGGCTAGCTACTGCGACTCTATCTGCAAGTCACAGAGCCCCGCACTTCCCACCTCTTCACTGTCCCTTGGTCACCACTTCACACCATCATCAACTGCCCAAGGGATCCGACCAGGCTTGCCAGGCCTGCCCTTCCCTGGGGCTCTGCCCTGGACTCTGGAGATGCTGGGACAGGTGCCATCCCTTTCCGGGCCCCTCCCTCCTCTAGCCCAGGCTCCCCTTTGACTCCTGCCCCCGGGTCTTGGCTTATTCCATCCCTACCCCAGAATGTTCTCTTGTATTTGACCTTGTCACGAGGCACTCCCCCAGCACCTCCCCTTTCTGCCCCCGGGAGGGGTAGGAGGTCCCTTGTGCTCCCCCAGCCTGCGTTCCTCTCTGCTCATCAGCGTGTGGTCGCTGTTGGTTTCCGGGCCCCACATTTGCTCAAGGGCAAGGCCAGGTCCAGTCTGGCTGCAGCTCTGGTTTTGCTTGGCCCCGGGAAGGTGGCTATTATATCTATGGAAGTGTGTTGAATATGAATCGCCTCCTGGTCTGCCCCACGTTGCACCCATTCTTCAGAAGAGGAAAACAGCTGCGAGTTGTGTGTGGTATCCCAGGGCTCACAGGGAGAACCGGCAGGGCTGGGCCTGGCCAGGACCCTGGACAGCTCAGCAGAGCCCAGCAGCCTCTGCCTGTGCTGGGATGGTACCTGAGATGCGTAGGGGCCTCTATGGAGGCTGGAGGGAGCCTGCCTGGCACCCGAGGGGGGTAAGCGGGGGAGCAGAATGGGAGGAGGGGAGAGCAGGTGTCCTGAAGTCTGAAGATGGGCCTTGCAGTCCCAACTTTAACAGATATTTGCTGGACAGGTCTCAAAATCTCTTGGGTCTCAGTCTTCTTCATCTGTAAAATGGGCTTTTTTAGTCTTCCTTCACAGGACAGGTTGCCCCCAGCCAGGCTGTTGTGAGAAAGAAACCAGCTACAGGGCAACTAAAAATGAAAAAGGGTTCCCAGCCCAGGGCGCCCACAGGGGGACGCTTAGGAGTGGGGACCAGAGAGTTGGCGGTGGTGCCAGGAGGTGACACCCAGTGCTTCCCCCCCACCCTTTCTGCCCCAGGAGAGCTGTGAGCTGCAGCCTGCAGAGCGTAGTTGGCTCTTCCTGGGTGTGGCCTCTGTCCAGCTCCTGGGGACTCCAAACTTAGAGCAGCATCACCTGGGGCAGAGGCCATCATTCCTGAAGCATATCTTGGGGCCAGGTTTCTAGTGACAAATGCCTCCCCTTCCAGGCTGGTCTCCCTGGAGCTGCCTCCTCTGGCATGATCAGCTAACTAGCGTCCTGAAGCTCACTTTTACAAGGCTCCTGCCTGAACAGGGCTGTCTGGTGGATGGTCCTAGAGTCATATGGGGCATGTCCTGGAATGAATGGGGTGGGGGGACTCATTTGGACAGCAGCCTGGCTGGCCCCTCAGTCAGGGGCAAGAAGAGGGGACTCTTGGGGGGGTCTTTCCGCACCTTATCGCTTCATCTTTGATCAAGGGTGGGACTGACTACCTCATTTCCCCTCTCGAGTATAGGAAGTTGAGGCTCAGGGAAGCATGAGAATGTGCCACGGTCCCAAGCACGTTGGCAGAACTGGGTTAGAATCCAGATCCCTCGGCTAGGGGTCTGGAACCCTGAGAGCATTAGCAAACACCACTAGCTGAGTGCTAGTCGTATACCAGGCTCTCCATGGGCACTGCCCCCCACCTGGGGTTGAGATTATAGGATCAACTTCACAACAAGAGAGGTCAAGAGGCTGAGTTTCCAAGTCTCAGGCTGTCAGGTGGCAGAGGCAGGATTTGAACCAATGGTCAGGGCCTGGTTCAGGGGTTGGGGCAGTCACTGGAGTCTGACCAGAGGTGGGTAGGGCCTGGGGTCCCTGACAGGGCATGGCTTTCCCACCCTGCGCCTGGAGGAAGGTCCTGGAGGAGACCTGTGTCTGACAGCTGCGTTGAAACTGACCTGCCTCTGGGCTGTGTCGGGGTTCAGACAGACCTGGGCTAGCAAATGGAGAGACCCTGGAGGCTATAATGGGGTACCGGTTGGGGTGCAAAGCCAGAGAGCTCCCAACCCCAGAGAGCTTCTCCCAACGCCTCCAGCACATACTGATGTCCCCTCCCCAAAATGCCCTGGCCTCCCCTGCCAGGGTGATTGCTGGGGCCTCACACAGCTCTGGCACGTCGTGGGAGCCCAGTGACCATCGGCCAAAAGGTTCACCGTAGCCTGCACGTTGTGCCAGGCACCATGGAGGACCTAAGGAGGTCGTGAAACCTAAGCTCCTTTGTCACCGGGGCATGAGAGGTCGTCTGTGGCACTGGCCTGGCCCAAGCCGCCATGCCCTACGTGCACCTTCCACGGTGCTCACACGCCTCCCTGAATGCCCCCCACTCTACATTCGTCATGATAGTCTGATGACCACACGCAAGTTGGAGACTGCAAAGGGTCCAATCAATAAAAGCAAAAAAAGTAAGTCACCCATAATCTTACCCCCAGGATCATTTTGCTGTACTTACTCCCTATGTTCTCTCGGCCCCTCCCCCACCTTTTTTTTTTTCACAACACAGACTCAGGTGCATTCTTGTGTGACCTACTTCACTGGCTCATGGATGTGTGCAGAGCACGGACGTCATTTTCCTGCCATGTCACATGTCAGCAGAACGACTTGGTTGCTTGAAATTCTCTGGACGTACCACAAGGTTTTAAACCGATCCCCTCTTGCTGGGCACTTAGCTTGCTTCCGATGTGGGTCTATCACAAACGACGGCAGCTGCTGCCTCAGGACACCTCCCTGGAAGGTGAAATTCTTGGCCATTGGATGTCATACCATGCTTTTTTGAGACTCCGTGACTTTGTATAGGCTGGTCCAGCCACTGGGCCATCCCTCTGCCACTTAGTGTCATCCTGAAATCTTATTCCTCTGATGCGCACACATAGTCTTCTTCTGAAGTGTCCCTGGGCTGCTGAATCTGCTGCTCTTCTTCCCCCGTCCACAGCTGTCCTTTAGGTCCCTGGTGTCACGAGCGCCTGCCAACCTCCTGCCTCTCTGGGGTCAGACAGCCTGGCATCTTCTCCTTCTCTCTCCAACACATAGTAGGCTCCTGGGAAATGCTTCCCAGATGAACAAGCCATCCCCTGGCTGGTTTAGCAGTGCGGGATTGTGTGGTGTTTCTATTAGTCTCCATAAACAAGTGCCACTGTGTTATTAAATTTTTCCGAAAGCAGAATGTCTGCTGTGTTTGCCAGTTGGTTGCTCTTTTAGGAGTGGGTCTACCCTGCCCGTCCTGTGCTCCTCGATCCATCTTTCAGAGCCCATTCCCCGGACACCCGCTGAGCTACAGGCATCTGTGGGGTGCCGTGCTGGGGACCGAGGGGAAGCGAGAAGCAACCTGGACCAGGGTAGGTGCGGGTCAAGCTCAGAGCTCAGTGCCTGCGACTGGGTGGTGCAGGGAATGGCCGACCCTTTCGGTGGGGAGCTCACGCTTTGCTCCAAAAGAAGGGGCTGAGTGTCAGGCATACAGTAAGTGCTCAATAAATGCATGTCACAGGAAGATTAAGAGATGGTGTCTGGGAGCTGGAGGGAGGGCTGGTGGGATTGGAGGTGGTGAGGAAGCCAGCTTTAGAGAATGAGTGTCACAGGGACTTCCCTGCTCTCTCTCCCCCCCACCCCCAGGGACCAAGACTGACAGTTCTCCACTATCTCAGACCATATTTCCTCCGGGGTCTCCTGAGGTCATTACCGCGCTGTGGCTCTGTCTCTGGCAGGCGGCTGTTGAGCCCAAGCCCTGTCTCTCAGGCAAGCATGATCGTCTCCCTTGGAGACGCTGTGCTGGAGAAGCCTGAGGCCCCAGGGCAAGAAGGATGCTCCCTGCTAGTTTGCGATGCCCCTTCATGCTCCACAGGGCCCGGCGGCCTGGCTGGAGGAGCTGGGAGGCTCCGTGTGCCAAGAGGAGTTGAGGTCAGTGGCTCTCATCCTTCACCTGCTCACTCACTCACTCAGTAGACACTGGTCTTGCCCTGGGCTCCTGTCACAAGACACCATAGGGCATTTGGCCTCCTGTGGCCTGCTGAGGGTGGCACTCAAGGCCCTGCATGGCCTGCCTTAGGGAGTCCTCACCTTCCTGATCTTCCTGCACGTCTCCTCCTGGGCATCGGCAGTCCCCGCCGTCAGGAGTGCCCATCAAGCCATCTCCCCTGTCCACCTTCTGTACTTTCTTCCAGGCCCAGTCCCCATGGCCTCCTCCGGGAAGCCTCGCTCCCTCCCCCAGGGTGGGCGTCTCTCCTTCCCCAGCCCACACTCGCTCCTGGCTGGCCTCCGGGCATGCCTGCCCTGTGGCTTTTCACTGGCCTTGGCTGGATGGCAGAGGCCGCATCTGGGTGCCCCCTGCGTCCTCAGCCACCCAGCACCGCCTGGCACACACAGGTTCCCAGGATGACCCAGGTGGCAAATGGATGTCACGGCCACCTGAGCAGTGGAGGTGATGGCAGCTTTGGGCCACCGAACAAACCACCTCCTTGGCAGCAGGCCTGTGTGCTTATCCGGGGTTTCTTCCCTGAATTTCCGGGCGACTGCTCCCACACTCCTCTCTTCCTGGCTTGGGAAGAGCGTGTCTTGCGGTTCTGACCTTCACTAGGCAGGCAGACCTGAGCTGGGCCTCTGCAAAGGGCCATGTGGCCCCGAGGGACAGAGCGGGTAATCATGGTGGGGGCACCTGTCTGGTGGCTCAAGGGCACTGGGGATCCCGTGTCCCAGAACGGACCCTGCGGGGAGACCATGTGGCATCGACCTGGTCCCCAGGAGAGTGTGGGGGCTGCTGGCACTGTGCTCGCCACCCGGAGGGTTTTACCCGCTGCCCGGGAGACTGTAATTCTAGCCTGGCCTCTTCACTGCCCCGGGATCGCTCCAGGCCAGGGTGGGAGAATTCAGGTCCACAGACAAGGAAGAGGAGGCAGGTGCCCGCCTGCGGCCCCCTCGGCCAGTCCCTGCCCCCCCTCTTTGGCCTCAGGGCCCCAGCCAGGCCTCCATCGTCTCCCGGAGCAGCCCCTTCTTGCTCCTCTGTCAGGGCTGCCAGAGCAAACTCTGAAAAGATAAAGGCACGCCCCTGCTCAGAACCTTCTATGGCTCCCCACTGATCTCGATAAAGTCCACCCAGGATAAAGTTAGGCAGGCATCCAAGGGTCTTCCTCCTCCAGCTCCTGTCTCTCCTCCTCCCCCACCTCATCTCCCCCCACCCCCCTTCCTCTTTCACTAGCCCCATAGGAGCTGCCATTCCAAACATGCCAAGGCCTTTGCATGCACTGTTCCCTCTGCCTGGAAGGCCTTTTCCTACCTTCTCTCCTGGGCATACACTTTTTCAGCCGGGGTGTGTCCGCCTCCAAAAAGCCACACCAGGTAGTCGGTGCGCTTCTGCTCCAGCACTTGTGCGGGGAATTTTTCTGGGTCCCTGTCTGCCTCCCTACCAGCCCGGGCTGTCCCCAAGGGCAGGCCAGGCCTGAGGCGCCTACACTGAGTGTCTTCCTTCGGAGTCTGAAGTCGCGGAGAATGGAGGCGCGGGAGCCACCGGGCCAAGTGAGTGTGGTGGGGGAGGGGACCCACAAACATTGTTGAGGTGCCGTCCACGGGCCTCTGAGGGGCCACACCCCCTTGCCACCTGGCTCTCAGGCTGGGAGGCCCAGGCCGGAGCCGTGCCCTGGCTACAGGCCCTATGGACACGGCCCTCCACCCGGGCCGGAGGGGCTGGGGGTCCTAAGGAGCCTCTCAAATTCCCCAGGCTGGGACCACCGCCTCTGGGGGTGTTGCTCTCCAGACACGGCAGGACTTCCTTCAAACCAGGGGCCAGGTTCTCTGTGGCCCTGACCTGCTTACCTGCCCCACTCCGGCTCAGGCCTCCGCTGGCCGCCCTCTGGACCCTGGGACTGGGGGCCTGGGCCCCCGGGGAGGAAGAAATGGGGGCGCAGGAGGCGGACCCGGGCCTAGGCAACCTCGAAGCTGGGGTCCGTGTCTCCCCGGAAGACGCGGGGGGGCGGGGGGAGGAACGGGGTACGGAGCGGGGTGCCCTCGCGGCCCCGGGAGGGGGTCCGGGCGGGAGGCGGGGGCCGCAGCGCCCCGGAAGGAGCCGCGCACGCCCCAGGACGCGGCAGCCGCGGATCCGGAGGTGAGAGCGCCCCCGCCCCGCTCCCCGCCCACCCCGCGCGCGGCCAGGCCCGGGGCCGGGGGCGGGTCGGAGAGGGGCGCGGGGCGCGGCGGGGCGGCCGCCGGCTCTTTTCCGCAGCGCGGGCCCGCTCCGCCTCCCCGGGTCCGGCCCGCTCCCCACTCCCTCGCTCGCGGCGGCAGGATGCGGGCTCCGGGCCCGGGCGGGGGCCGAGGGCCGAGGCCTGGCCGGCGCGGCAGGGGCCCCGGCGGGCGGGCGCGCGGGGCTGGGGACCCAGGGCGCGAGCGCGGCCCTCCTGGCGCCGGGGCGGGGGAGGCGGGCGGGCGGGAGCGAGCGAGGGAGGAGGGCGGCGGCGGGAGGGGGAGCCGGGGAGGTTCGGAGCCGCGCGGCGGGCGAGGGAGGGGGCGGCGGGGAGCCCCCCGCCCCCGAAGGAGGAGTCTGGCTCCCACTTGCTGCCTCGGACGCGCGGCGAGGCGGCCGCCGCCGGAGGAGCCCCGCCCCTGCGCGCCTCCCTCCCCGGAGCCGGGCCCCTGCCTCCTCCGTGCGCGCTGCTGCGCGGCCGCCGCGGCCGCCGAAGAGGAGCCCGGGGCCAGGTAGGGCCGGGGGCGGCCGGGGCGCGGGCCGGGGCGCGGCGGGCGAGGGAGGGGGGCGCGGCCGGGACCTCCGCGGGCGCCGGATGACGCCCGCGGCGCGGCGCAGGGGCGCCCGCAAAGTTACTTTGGCCTCCTTTGCCGGGTGCCGGCGCCCCGGCCGGGTACCCCCGCCGCCCAGCCAGCCGAGCGGGTGACGCCGAGAGGGGCCTCGGCCGGGGCGCTGGACTCTGACTGGGGCCGAGGGGTCAGCGAAACTTTTCCCCGGCTCGCCGGTCTTTGCTGGCTGCTGGCGGAGTTGCTGGTTGGAGGAAGCGGACTGGCCGGGCACTAGTGGTGATGACGGTGATAACAATAGCAGCCCCTGGTCGCTGAGAGCCTACTGTGCGCAGCGAAGCCCCTGCTGGTACTTGGGGGGCGAGGGAGGGGGCTACTGATGCTGGTCTAGTGGCCACTTTTGCAAGGCATTGCTGGAAACTTCATCCATCCATCCATCCATCCATCCATCCATCCATCCATCCGCTCACTCATTCCACCCATTTATTACTATCCGCTCTGTGCCCGGTCCAGAGGATTCAGTGGCTAATCAGGCAGGTCCCAGCCCTCACAGGTTATATTTCCATGCTAAGGAGCAGTTCTGTCTCTTGTGTGTTTATCCTGGGACTTGTTACAGGCGAGTGAATTCACACACAGCCTCCCCTGATCCAGGTGGAGACAGAGGAGGGTCCGTGTGAGAGCTGATGTGTCCAGGAGCCGGTGTGCAGACCGTGGCTCCGGGTCCTCGACTCACCATCCTCCCTTCCCTCCCATCCTTGGCTGCATTCAGGCCAGATGGCCAGAGGTGGGATGGGGAAGCCCCAGGCGGACCAGGCCCCCAAGTCTGCCCCGCTGACCTCTCTCAGATGCATTTCCCCCAGCACTGGGTCAGACCTCTCCAGTTCCCCTCCAGAAGCTTGGTTCCTTCCCTCCCCATTGCCAAGGCCCCAGAGGAGAGCTTGTTAAGTGGCAGACAATTATGATATTAAACTGGGGAACAAAAGTGGCTGGTGGATGTTTGACTTGAATGGCTGGACAAGACTTGAATGGTGGTGGGAGAGACTTGTTAGCACGGACCAGCCACATAGGAGTGAAGGGGGGTGGCTCAGGCTCGGCCTCAATACCCTGGCGGGTCTTTGCAAAAAAAAAAAAAAAAAAAAAAATTACACCAACTTCATACATAATTTGTCACGTTGGCTAAAATGCTCTGGGGAATGTTGGTGAGGCCACCAGCGGACTGCCATATCCAAGTTGGAAGCCAGGCCTTGGTCAATGGGAGCCAAGGCACTAGGAGACCATTTGGGGCGGAGGTGGTGGAGGTGGCTGGAATGAAGCAGGCTTCTGGCCGTGGGGAGCACACCCGGGCTTTAGAGCGAGCCAGTGGCGATCGGGAGGGATTCTGGAGCTGGGCTCCGTGTATAGGGGCCCGTGGGGCGGGAGCCGTGCTTCACGAGGCTCCTCTCCTAGCAGATTGGCTTTCCAAGTGGCAGGCCCCACAACACGTGTAAAATCTTTTTTCTCAGGATGGGTTTCTGTGAAATGGTGACATCTATTTGAATACTCAGTCGGCTGGAGGTACATTAATTGGCTCATGGCTAGTCAGGAGGTGATAACCCATTCACAGAGGTTGCATCCTGTATTTGGAAGCGGTTCAACACAGGGCTGCCTTTCTATTTATTTCTCCACCCTAGAAATTTCAAAAGACCTGGCTTGGGGTAAATCCATTTAATGTTGATGCAGGGAGGCTCCGAGTGTCCTCTGCGTGTGAGAGGCCATATCTCTGATGTACCTGCTGTGTGTGGCCCTTAGCGTCACCTGCACACACCCTAGCTAATGCCCCATGGGCTCTATTTATGGACAGAACATGTCTAAGTTTAGGAAAAGACCCAGACTTTGGGGTCTTTGTACCAGTGTCTGAACTGTGTCAAGAATGCATAGACCAACACATAGAATAAGCTTTCAAGAAAAGCCTGCTTTGGAAACATTTTCCCATCTACCCCTGAGACTATGAAATCTTCATCCGATGAAAGTAATTTAAGTTCATTAGTTTTCCTTGAACTTGCTACATTCCCTGGCAGCGACGGCCCCTCGTGTGCTCACAGAACACAGGACACAGGAGAGAGAATTTGCTCTCGCCTGAGGAATTAAGGATGGCAGCAGGATTTCACTCAAGGAAAAAAAACCGCATTCCGGGTCCGGACTGGTGGAAGAAGGAAAACCCTCCCCCGAATGCCATCATCTTTTCATCTATCGAAATGATTTTGTTTTTCTAGTTTCAGGCCTGTGAACTGATCCTGAATAGCAGGGCAGAGGAACATAATCGGCCAGGCAGAGACTTTTAACAAGTAAATATTACGCACAGAAAACCATGCAATTAGTGGAGGTTAGTTAATGCCTTTCAAGTTGAGGCCGAGCTGCAGTTAAGGGCGGAATTTCTGCGTTATCCCTGAATTGTCTGTCAAAATCTTTAATGTGACAATGTGACATGTCTCTCCCATCGCCCCTCCCTCGCCGCGAACAGAAAAAGGGTCTTTTCAAGCTCCCCCCCACCCCATTCTTCTTCTCCCTGAGATCTCTCTGTTCGGCAACCGGTACCTTTGTCTGCCTGCCCCTCTGGGACGAGGGACCCTGGGGGAAGGGGCTCCCCAGGTGCAGGGGTGGGGGAATGGGTTCTCAAGCTCACTCTGTGCCCACGGATCATGGTTAATGGCCTCTCAGAGGAGACAGGCCGCTTGTGGGGTCTTCCGTGTGGCCAAACGCCTCGCCCTCTGGGATCAGATGTGCCAAACACTCGGGGGGCAGGTTTCACACAGGAAGAGCCGTTTAGACTCTGCTGGGTCACTCTGAAAGCCGTTCCCTGTCGCTGTGGTTCCTGGGGTGTGGATGTCCCGTGGAATGAGACCACCAGCCCACATCCTCTCCAGACTGCCGCTGAAAGTGTTTGCCTTGAGTCTGGAGAAGTGAAGAAAATGTAAAAAGCAGAAGCCACCCCAAGGAAAAGGAAAAAAAAAAAAAAAAAAAAGAGAGAGAGAGAGAGAGATCGCGTTTTTGGGGGTGGTGTTGGAGGGAAGGTATGAATAGTTCCTTGGTGGGGCGCCTGGGTGGCTTAGTCGGTTAAGCATCCGACTTTCGCTTGGGTCATGATCTCGCGGCTCGTGGGTTCGAGCCCCGCGTCGGGCTCTGTGCTGACTGCCAGCTCCGAACCTGGAGCCTGTTTCAGTCTGTGACTCCCTCTCTCTCTGACCCTCCCCTGCTCACGCTGTCTCTCTCTCTCTCTCTCGTAGAAATAAATAAAAAACATTTAAAAAAAATGCTTATGAATAGTTCCTTGGTTAATTTGATTCACTGTGGCTCTCCCTGGTGATCTGGCCATTCTGTTGCCAACTTTATTTTGACTTTTTTTTTTTTTTGGCCCCAATGAGACAAGATTTAGTTCTATTTTATTTCCATTTAAAATATCTATGGCAGAGGAGGACAGCTGAATCTCATGAAGAAAAATCGTAACAAATTGAGATTATATGGTTTTTTTTTTGTTTTTTAATTTTTCTTTATTTTTGAAAGAGAGAGAGGCAGAGAGCGAGGGAGACACAGAATCTGAAGCAGGCTGCAGGCTCCGAGCTGTCAGCACAGAGCCTGACGCGGGGCTTGAACCCATGGACCGTGAGATCATGACCTGAGCCAAAGTCGGACGCTTAACTGACTGAGCCCCCCAGGCGCCCCTGTATGTTTCAGTTTTGAACTCAGATACAGACTTGAGATAGTCTTTGGTTTTTCCATGCCCTTCTGTCCATTACCCTTTGGGGGTTTTCTTGGATGTGAACTTGGCCAGCTTGATGTCACAGCCTGGTCGCACGTGGTAGATAGAAGCAGCTATGGTGAAAAAAAGAAGTCTGCCCTCTGGCTGATGGTGATAGTCCTTGAGTCCAGGGCCAAAGATGCAGTGAGGTCCCTCTCTCCACCCCCGCCCCCCCAATCCATACCTGAGAGATTCTGCTTCTATTGAATGCCTTCAGTTCCATCCGCTCCTTCAGAGAAGGACTTGAGCCTCAGCATTGATGCACACCAAAAGGCTTTTGGCATGGCCCCTGCTAATTTCATCACTTTAGGGAGCAAATGATGCCTACTTCCAATTTCTAACACACCCGTTGCTTCCCCTTCATTTCATTCCTTTGCGTTTTCCGACAGTGCTGCAGCCTGGAAGCCTGCAAAATATATATTGCACTGGCTACCTGAGAAGAGTGAGCCCTTCCTGGCGTCTTGTCTTTCCCCCTTCGCTACGAAGTGCTTTTTGCACTGCAGCGTTCAAGGAAAAGGCAAATGTTCCCTCCCCCAACCTAGGCTCCCTGCACAAAGGGGGTGTGGGGGGAGGAGAATTGAGTTTGGCTGTGTGGTTTTTTTTGTTTGTTTGTTTTTTTGGTCATTCAGACACATTAGTTAATTGATCATACTTCGGAGGCTTAATCTTTAGTTGCAAATTCCCGCATGATCGCAAAAAAAAAGAAAAAACCCTCAAAAAAACCACGGCACACTGAAACTGATCATAAAAATGGCAAAATCTTGATCTCAGACTTAAGTGTAGCATTACCATAGTGCCGATTTGATTACGCTTCAGCGACATCTGCTTAATAGATTTCCGTGAGAACTGTAAATCCACGTTTACTTTCTTTGCAAATTGTATTTCAATGGTGAGCGAGGAAGACCCTCTCGCTTCCCCCCTCCCCAACCGTGTGTGTCCCAGACCCCCACGACTGTTGAGTGGGACCCGACAAGCCCCAGAATGCTGGCTTTTACACATTTGCCTCTCGTTTCCTTTTGTGTGTGGGTATGTCTGTGTGCACGTTGGACACGGATCTGAGCAGCTTTTCCCGTTCAACTCCTCGGCTACGTGAATCTCCAAATGCTTTATTTTGAAAACTAGGACATAGCACTTTGCAGAAGAAAAATCATTCCATTCACTATTATTTATGTGATTGCTGATCTGCTAGATGGAGAGAGGAAGGCACCAAGAATTATAATAATTTATGGAGCGGAGCGCGGGTTTACAAACATGTTTCCCAGCCTGAGCTTTGTGGTGTTCTTCACGTCCTGGGCCTCGCTGGGTGGCGTGGGGCTAGAGAATATTCAGAATTTGAAGACCCGCCGGAGGAGCGGACTGCGTTCGTGCCTAAAAGGAATAAGTGAGCAGCTATTTGTGGCAGACAGGACATGATCCAGTAAGCAGCACTCTCGATCATTCTGAAATAAAAGTACATAATTGGAAAATGAAGCGGCAGCCACAGTTTGGGGGTGGGCGGCGAGGAATTAGAAAGTGTAATTTAAAATCATGTAGTCATAATTCAAAATGGGCCCAGCTAAAAGGTTTTTAAGTGGTGAATGCTTTAAAGGCACTCGTGGTTGATCCTTTTTTCAAGGAATGTGTGTAATTTTCACGATGTTCGCACACTCCCTCCTCGGCTCGGCCCATCACTCATTCATCATTCGGCGTGGCTGCGGGTACCGGCTGTGGGCCGGCGCTCTCTGTCCTGGACCCTCGGCTGATCGCGGGGAGGTCAGATGCGAGGGCTGGCGTTTTCGGGACGTGGTGGATGAGGTCTGATTCCCGCTCCGCCTGCTCAACTCCCTCCGCTGGGCTGTTTGTTCTTTTTCCTTTGAGTCTCTCTGTTTATTTTCATTTTATTTTTTTACCCTTTCTGACATTTTCAACTATTGACTGATCAATTGCATATTTTCAGGCACGAGCAAAACAAGGAAAGGCAGAACCACTTACAAGTGATTTTGAGCTCGGGTGGGAGCGTGGCTTGTGAAAGAGTTCTCCCCACCCCTCCCCATAACCTGGGTATTTTTCTGTTAAATATCATTTCTCCTGCATTTTGCTTACGGAGGACGACTTAGGTGTTCGCGTGGTTTCTCTGACATTTCCCCACGTGGCAGTAAGTTTTGCACACAAGCCTCAGTGAGCAGTGACTTCCGCTGCGCCGGCTTTCTCCCAGCACTGCGGTGGCGGGGCGGGGGGGCGGGGAGGGTCGCCGGCACGCTGGGCTGACCTGTGGGGTGCCCCCCACTCGTCGTTGAAGACGATGAGCTGTGCGGTAACGATGCCCTGAGAACCCCGGAGAAGGCTTTCTAGGTGTCGGGCTTCATCACAATACCGCCTCGGGAGCCTGGTGGTGGCAGGTGTGTCTCTGGGCTTTCTTCTGTCCCCGAGTGGTCACTGCCATCCGAGTTTCTGACCTGGGACAACATGGTATTGTCCTCGCCTCACCCTTTTAGCTGCAGACACGCCAGTGTTTGAGAAACATGCGTGCCTTTGGGGATGGTTACCTTAACAGGCTGGCTTTGACGGTAGATACCTTGACCCTTTGTGACATTTCTAAATTCGAAATGGGGATGCTTTTGACAGCCAGAGGAGGTGCTGGAAATAACGACTGGCATGAACCAGGACTGTCCTGGGCCCACCCTGGCTTTAAGGAGCCTGTGTCGGGTGGAAGGGAAATCTATCTCTGATCTTCACATCACCCCTGGCAGTGCAGATGCTCGTGGGTGCCCCCCACCCCCCACCCCCCGATCTGGTGGACATACTCTGGCTGCTGGAATGACCCAAGTGTCTCCCTTGCAAAAGCCACCTGCTGTAAGGATGCTCCATGTCGGCCAAGGTGCTCCTCAGTCTGTCCATTCCGGCCTTTGGCACGTGCCGGCTGGTCTCACGGTGTGGTGGGAGGGGCCCCATTCCCTCTGCCTCATCCTAACCGGGTTCCAAGCTGCTCTTTTGATCTGTCTGGCTGCCCCCTGGGCCCCAAGCCCTTAGGTGATTGCACATCTGAGTTCTTTGGGTCTCGGCCCAGGGTCTGCCCTGGAGTGGGGGCAGTGGGTGTTTCAGGGCTGACCTGTGTCCCTGGTCACTGGCCACCCAGAGGGCGGTGTGAGGTTCCCCCGAGGAGACCTAGTCAAGGGCAGGCTGTTTTCGACGCGTCGGATCACAACATCCTAGGCGGCGAAATGACCAGGGACTCAGCCAGTAGTGGGACGAGAGGGCAGGGGCCAGGAGCCCGGCTTCCCAGACGGGGCAGGAGGGTGCCTCGATTATCCGAAAATCTCTGCTGGGTTCTCAGAGGTTCTCTGCGGAGCTCCTGGGTTTCACCAGAAATTTCTAACCACGGTGGAAGAAACATTTAGTGAGCACCTACTGTGTGCCAGGCGCTCTGGCAGGGACCACGTCCTGTATCCCTCCCAGTGCTTCTGGGAAGGAGGTTTTAGGGCCCACGTGGTTGCAGGGTGGCACCGGAGCTTTGGGAGGCGAGAGCTGCTCCTGAATCCCGGTCGTGAGTTGTGAGGGCCTCTCCCGTTCCTGGGATCATCTATTGTTTTATTCTTTGGCTTCTCATTCAATTCGGGGTGGGGAGGCTTTGGTGAGAGATGTCTTGGGGAGTTGTGGGTGGTGGCGCCTGGCCCAGCCTGGGGGGATCGGGGACACGCGTGAGAAACAGGTGTGTGTGCACAGAGGCAGGGTAGCGTGCAGAGCCTTTCAGCAGAGGAACAGCATGTGTGAAGGCTCAGAGGCGGGACTGCCGGTGCACCGGGGGGAACCCGGAGTGGCGAGCCTGGCCTGAGGGGTGGGAGGGCGGCCGGGACCCAGTGTGGCCTCCTGAGCTCATCTAAGGAGCTGGGGCTGTAGCCCAGAGCAGCCGGACATTTGGTGAGCGGGAGGGAATGGCTTGGTCCAAAGTGTGTTTTAGGACATTCATTCTGGAGGCTGGCTTGGCAGTGGCCTTGGCCGTTCGGCAGGAGAAGGCCAGACAGGGTTGTGCGGGCAGAGAGCGCAGGGCCCGGAGCTGGCCTCGTTCCTACCCATGACCTTGCCATACAGCTGGCGCCTAGTAGCTACTTGCTACTTGGTGCCTCGGCTGATGTCGATTCCTCTTCGAGAACCCTGGCTTGACTCGACTCGTGGCATCTGAGGACCAACGAGTAAATGTCTTTGAGAGGGAAACAGAAAGATCACTTTGTGCAAGAAGAAGTCTGGAGAAGTGAGCCCTGTGAAATGGAGGCATGTTTTCAGCAAGTTTTCAACCCAGAAATTTCAAGAAATTTTAGCTCTCCTAACTGGGCTGGTTGGGCCTTTCTGGAGAGGCAGGCACAAGGCTTACTTCATCTCCTCGGTTATCCTGAGAGGGGACTAATGAGGCAGTGGACGCTCAGAGAGGTTAAGTGACTTACCTGGGGTCCCACAGCTAAGCAGCACTGGAGACTGAATTTGAACCCACTGCCTCTGACTTCAAAGTGCAGGCTCTCCTCTGTTGCAGAAGCACACCGGTGGTCGAGAACAAAAACAATAAGAGAGCATTTCTTAAAGCTTCCCCTGCCTCAGGACCTTTGCACTTGCTCTTCCTGCATTTCGTAGGGCTCGCTTTGGTTCTCTTTCCCCGGGCCTGGGTGTGGCTGGCTCGCTCTCAGCCCTCGCATTTGAGGAGACGTCACCTCTTCAGACAGACCCTTCTTGATCACCCAAGTTTAAGTAACAATCCCCTTTTCCCCATTACTCATTATTGTGTCGCTCTGTTCTAGCTCCTTCTGGGCATGAGATTATCTGAAAGTATCTTTTCTATTTACTTGTGGATTTACTCCGTTGCCCACCCCCCTCCCATCCCTTAAGGGCAATGACCTGTTGGCTTTCTCCTTGCTCTTTCTGGTGCCTGAAACAGTGACGGTGGTGGTAAATGTTTATTGAACAAATAAAGGCATTAATGAATTCATCCCCATCCCTTCCCCCTCCTCCTGGTTGCGTCTTCTTCCCACTCACTGGCACAGAGGAGGCACCTGCCGCCTGGCCAGGGTGTGTGTGCTGCTCAAGGTCACTCTGCTGGATGGAGAGTCAGGGCACCAGCCACACAGCAGTCCCCGGCGGGGTCCCGGCGGGGTCCCGGCGGGCCCGTTGCGCTGCCCACATGCTGTGCTGTTTTGTGGACCAGGTGTAAACGCTTCTCAGCTAAAAGCTGTTTGTTTGGGAAACGCTGCTCCCCTCCGCGGATCGGCTGTGTTCTCCACACGGTGGCTGACGCGTTGCTGCGGCTCCATAAATATTAAATGGGTATTAAAAGAAGGCTCTGCGTTCCCAGTTTCCCTGATTTCTTCAAGCAGGGCCCATTGCGAACCCCCTTTATGTGAAATGCAGCATTTCACTGCGGAGCGCCTCCCGGGATGTGCTGCTGCCTGCTTTTCTGGCTGAGTCCCCTGGTGCAGAGCCAGCCTCCCCTGCTGCAGGCCTGAAGGCAGGCCACGTAGGCTCCTGCCCTCAGATGGAAGTGCCCGAGACCTCCCCTTTCAGAAGGTTGTGGCCGGCCTGGCCCAGCCTCCTAGCGGGGTTGTGCAGTGGGGCCATGAGTCTTCAACCTTGAGCTGAGGCCTCTTGGCACCCACCTTCTGCCAGGCCTGTGCTGGGCACTAGGGAAAGAGAGTGGCACGACATGAACTCTTGCTTCTCCATCCATCCATCCATCCATCCATCCATCCATCCATCCATCCACCCATCCATCCATCCATCCATCCACCCACCCATCCATCCACCCATCCACCCATCCATCCACCCATCCATCCATCCATCCATCCATCCATCCATCCATCCATCCATCCGTGTATCCATCCATCCATCCCCCCATCCCCCCAATACTCCTTCCCTCCGTCCATCTGCTCATCCATCCACCCATCTACACATCCATCTATCCATCCATTCATGTATCCATCCATCCATCTATACATCCCCCAACACTCCCTCTATCCCTCCCTCCCTCCCCCCATCTGGCCATGCAGTCACTAATCCAGTGTGTATGAACTGTCTGTGATGGCCCTGGGGTGACGTTAATAATAACGTCATTACAATAGCTGACATTTGTTGGGCACTTATTATGTGCTGGGTCCTGTGACAAGCACTGTACGCGTGTCACCTCAATGAATCTTCATGCCCGAATGAGGTAGGTACTGTTTTTCTCTCCATGTCATGGAGGAGCAAATGGAAGCCTCCTGGAAGTGAAGCCCATGGCTCAGGACTGCGGCGCTGCTGAGGGTTGGAGCTGACGCCCGGGGGTGGGCAGTGAGTGAGACCCAGGCGCCGCCTCCAGGAGACGTCTGGCCCTTCATGGCGCCCTGGAATGAGGGCCCCCATCTCTGGAGAAATGCTGGCTTTGTCGAGGGGTAACGGGCAAGTCGGCTTTTGCCAGCTAGAGAGGAAGGCAAAGAGGTCCGGGAGGAAGGAACCAGAGCCCTGGAGTCAGGCTGCTTCCCGCTAGCGCTCAGTGGCGCCCTCTGTCTGTGCTGTGCTGGGCAAGAGACTTCCCCTCCTTGAGACAGGCCTCCCTCCTCCGTGTAGGAATGGTCGGCAACGAGCCTGAGGGAGAAGACCCCTGTGAAGTGTTGGCTGGGGCAGCTCTGAACACGAGCACAGCACCCCGTGGCTGAGGGCCTCTGGGCGCTGGAGCCCGCTGGGCACGGGGCGGCGTGGCTGGAGCATGGGCAGGGCCAGGCCGTGCAGGGCCTTGAAGCACGGACCCTCGTTAGAGGAACCGTGCAAAGATGTGACAGGGATTTCAGGTAGGGATGTGATAGGTAGGCTTGGCTTTGAGAAAATTCGGGTTCTCCAGGGCTCCCGGAGCTCACCCTTGACAGCCACGTTCCCCGGATGCCCTGGTGTCTGGGCCGCACCTGCTCGCAGCAGGCCCTCCGTGGGCACGTGCCACATTGAAGGGAAGAGTGATTATCATAGTGACACGGAGTATTGGTACCTGCCAGGCACTGTGCTCAGGTTCCCCATTCATTTCCCCTGCACAGCTGCCCCGAGAGGTGGTGGTTGTTATCATACTGATTTTCCAGAAGAGGAAGCTGAGGCTCAGGCAGGTTAGGACATTGGCCTAAGGTCACACAGTGAGTCAGTGCAGTGATGGGGCTCAAACCCTTGTCCAGATCTGGGCCCTTGGAGGACTGGTCCACAGTGTCTGGTGTCTCCAGGCCTCTCCCAGGGTCGGCTGGACACGGGTGGGCACGGGCCGCCTCCCACAGGGACTGTGTGAGTCCCACGGCCAGGACACCCCCACTGGCCACCTCCGAGGCCGGCCTGGCCAGATCTGCCGGGAGAACCGAATCAGCAGGACAAAGAACAGCAGCAAGTGTGTCTTGGGGGAAAGCAGAATTTTTTTTCTTGTTTTCCCAAGTGGAGAAGAGGGAGGGATTTGTGTCGTGAATCAGGATGCGTTTTTTTGCGGGGGGGAGGAGGAGGGTATTGCTGTTTATTACACCTTGTATGGGCATGATTGTTGAGATTTTTAAAAAATTAATAATCCATTTCTCCTTCGCACGTAATTAAAATGTTCTCCAGTCTCTAATTTTTGTCATTTTCCTAATCTAATTTGTTTTCTGACGGCGTCGATTCTTCCTCCCCGTGCAAAGCGAAGGGGATTTTTCTTCCTTTAACGTGACTGGGATATGACTGACCAAGAAGAGTTTCAATTATGTTATTTTCTCCTTGGTTCAGCGCCGCGGTCACGGAATCCTCGGAGGGTCTCCGTGACCCCACGTTGAAACAAAACACGACAAACTATCTTCAAGACCTTATCTATTTACACAGTTTAAAAGGATAATCACGGCAAGGGATGGGGATGCTAGCCGGTGTTGGGAAAGGAGGCACTGGCCATTCCGGGAAGGGTGTGAGCGTGTAGCTGTAGGATGAAGGCTTAGCCGCCCCCGCCCCCCAAGTCTGTTCCCAGGATTCCACCAAGCCACGTTGGAATCAGTCAAAAGGACATTAAAACCTAGTAGCTGCAGATGCAAACCGCACTTTCTGAGGATGGCATTTGCAAGCTGCGTTTCTGTGTGGATTCGAGGTTTGCCTGGGGAACATCAGAATTCCTGAGATCCTTATAAGGCTTTCGGGAAGGGTTTTTTCTTTTTTTTTTAAGCAGATCCTCCCTTGCCCGCCCCCCCCCTCCTCCCCAGGCCACCTCCTGAGCTGAGTTGGTGTACTGCAGTCTGTCTGGGAAAATCCCTTCTCCAGGGCCCTGCTCAGAGATATCTTTAGGCGACATTGATGTTGAGGAAGGAATTTTCACACCCTGCTCTGCACCTGCTCGGGCTTGCAGGGGGGTGTGGGTGCGGTGTGTTCTGCGTGGGGGGGGGGGGTCTGTGGGGAGGGGGTGGGGTTGGAGGGGAATCCTCCCGATTCCCCAACTCCCAAAAGTACAACTTCCCTTACCTGTGTACAGAGGACCTGCCATTGTCTCCCTCCATCTCAGGTCACCCTGTGGGTTCTGGAGGATTTTGTCAAAGAAACAAAAAAGTCTTAAGTATTTAAACATATCGGACCCCGCACGCATCCGTTCCCCGCGCCGCGGGCTTTTATTTATTTATTTATTTTTGGTCCCTTCCCTCCCTTTTCCTTTTCTTTTTACCCGAGTATATTCATCAAACTGCTGAGTTGGAAAGATCTGTAATGAGTTTTTGAGCTGTATGACTGTGTTTTTTTCTCTCCCCCCCTTCCTCTTTCTAAATCTTCATCTGACATTAAATAAAGCAAAATCCCAAACAGATTCACTGTCGTGCGGTTCTGCTCCGTCTCCTCAGTCTGTTCCCAGGTCTGGCTCGGGGCCGGGCGGCGGCGGTGGCGGCGGCGGCGGCGGCGGGAGATGCCCGGGCGGCCCGCGGGGGCCCATGTGGCGCGCTAGGTGGGACCCCGGTGTCCTGAAGGCCGAGGCCCTGGCCCTGCTGCCCTGCGGCCTGGGCATGGCGTTCTCCCAGTCCCACGTGATGGCCGCTCGGAGGCACCAGCACAGCCGGCTCATCATCGAGGTGGACGAGTACAGCTCCAACCCCACGCAGGCCTTCACCTTCTACAACATCAACCAGGGCCGCTTCCAGCCCCCGCACGTGCAGATGTAAGTGGGCGGGGCTTGGGCGGGGCGGGGCTCGGGCTGGGCGGGGCCGGGTCGGGGGAGGGGCCTCAGCCCCACGGTGGTTTATTCTTGTTGACGGAAACGGTTCTGGAGTGGCAGGATCACGGAGGCTCCGAGTCGGGAGGGATGTGTGAGAAGTTGCTGGGAGGGCCTGTGGGCCGATTCTGGCTCCGAGTCCTGTTTCAGTTGGCCAGGAGATGTTTTACAAATATTTAAAAATGAGGTGATGGCACATAAAATTCCAGACTTCTCTGGCTTTGCTTTACAAACCCACGAGGCCTGGCAGTTGCTGGCCTGCGTGGCCTCCTGGCGATGTCAGGGGTGGGGGCGGGGGCTGAGTTCTAGCCCCCCCGCCCTCTTGGTATTTGGGTTGGTGACTCCTGGTCTCATTCTTGTTCCTCATTGTACAGATTGGGAGACTGAGGCCCAGAGGGGGAAGGGGCTTGCTACAGGCTCCAGACAGGCTAGGGCCCTAGTTTCAGGCTGTCTTCCTTGACCTCCATCCCTCCCTCCCTTTTGTCCAGACCCCTTTTGCCTCTGCTGAGACAGCAGAGATGCTTTCCAGAAGGACTGGGAAGTCCTGCTCCCTTCCCCTTGGGGCTGATGGAAAATACCATTGGTGTCCCAGCAGTAAGGCCAGGGCGAGGGCACAGGCTCATGATCCCCTGCGACTGGTGGCAGGAAACTTTCCCCTCCCTGGGTTGTTTTCTGAAGTCTGGAGAGACGAAGGGGCCCAGGGAGGAAGCTGCTAAACTCCCTCCACTCCAGCCTCCTTGCGTTCCTAGGAGACCCTCCTCCTCCTGTATCTGCTGCTTCCTCTGGGGCTGCGAGCACCATCTCTAGGGAGAACTGGTTATGTGGGGCCCGGCGGCTGTTCCTTTGGGGACACTGGAGATTCCGGCACGTGGACCACTTTGGAGAAGGAGCCCCAGGGGTGGGGGGTGGGGCTGGGTTTCCAATCCAGGAGGTGGGGGGAGGGAGCCATCCTCTGCTGTGAAGGTGGATGCGGAGAGGTTCTTCATGGGAGGAAGGGCTGAGGGAGGCAGACGGGCACTGGCCTGGGGTGGGCTCCAGCACTGGGATCCCAGCTTCGCCCAGTGCCTGCTTGGAAAAGTGCTCTTTCCTGTGGGGACTGAGGCCTGGCATTCTCAGTAGCTCTCTGCTTTATATTTTGGCACGTTTCTACTTGGGAGACGGCCTCCTATTTCCATTTTGGGGCCACATGGGCAGATCGGGGCAGGAGGGTCTCAGCATTCTGTTTCTTAGTGTCTGGGACCTTGAGGCCCAGCAGGGCTGCTGCAGGGAGGGGGCCCATCTCCAGGTGGGGTCTTCTCTTTTATTTATGGGGTTGGTTTTCCTGGGCTGGATGGGACCCGGCCTGAGGTCCCTGGATACTGGGCTCCTGCCCCAGTGGGAATGACGTGGCACATGGCCCTCAGGCACAGCAGGTGGTGTTCATGTGGCCTGTGCCCCTGTGCACCCCCACTTAGAAGGGCCCCCAGGATGGAGCACCTGAGTGGCTCTGTTGGTTATCTGACTCTTGGTTTTGTCTCAGGTCACGATCTCATGGTTCTTGTGGGTTCGAGCCCCGCATCAGGCTCTGCACTTGGATTGGGATTCTCTGTCTCCCTCTCCATCTGTCCCTTCCCTGCTCTCTGTCTCTCAAAATAAGTAAACATTTAAAAAAAAAAAAAAAAGGAAGAAGGGTCCCTGGGTACCAGAGCTAATGCCACATGGCACCATGCTGTTGCTTACAGTGCCCCTGTCTGGGCCCGGCAGACACCCAGGCAGGCCTCTCCCCCCGAACAGAGCTCGGGAAACAGGAGGTCGGAGGGCAGGAGGGCCGGCGGGGGAGGAAGGACCCTCTGGAGAAGATGACTTCTAGGTTGAGACCCCGAGGAAGATGAGTGAGGGCAGCAAGCTGGGAGAGGGTCAGGGCAAGGGGATGGGTGAGAAATGCAGAAACGGGGCAGGGCGGGGAGGGGAGGCTTTCCAGTGCAGACCCCTGCAGCGCGGGCTGTGTCCTGAGGAAGGGCGGTGAGTGACCACACGGGAGAGGGGTCCTCTCCCCCGTTTAACCCATGAGCAGCCGCGGGTTCAGGATGTTTGTAACAGGTGTGTAGCATGCCCTTAGAAACACGCGCCCCGAGCCCCCTGCCTGGCTCTGAACCCTGGCTCTACCACTGACTTGCAAAGTGGATCTTGGTGCCTCAGTCTCCCTGTCCGTCAAATGAAGAGGATTAGGTAGGTAGATCCACACAGAGCAGGGCCACATAGTACATGTTTCGTATTTAGTCTACACTGGGCTGGACAAGATGCTTGGAATACGGCAGCGATCAAAGATACTTGCCTGCCGTGCCCGCTGACATTCCCTCGGGCAGCAGGCAGCACACATATCCCGGAAGCGTGTCACAGTGTACACCGCTGGTGCTACGGACAAAATGCCTCCTGGCTTTCCTGTGGTCACCCAGCCAGAGCAGACAGAGCAGCCTGTCTGCCCGTTCCCGTCCCTCCCTGCCTGCTCTGACCTGGGGTTCCAGGTTTCTGCTGGCAGCGGGGCTCAGGGGTTAGGCCCTGCCCCCGGGGAGAGCATGCACTGAGCCCTGGTGCTGGGCTCCCCATCAAGTGCTCCCTCAGACGAGGCGGGCTCTGAAACAGAGCTCTGCATAAAGCTGGGTGAAGCCAGAGCCATGCAGGGGCCCGGGGGCTGGGGTGGGGGGCGCTGCTGCGTCCCGCCCCCTCCTCTCAGACCCCTGAGCCCGAGGGAAGCATCCGGGCTGCTGGAGGCGGCTGTTGGGGTTTCCATGGCGAGTTTCCATCGAGGGAGAGGCAGGGAGGATGGATGCTGGATCCCCGCACCTGATTTATCGCCGCCCTGGGCTTTGTCTCCCGGGTGAGGGAGTGAGGGGGCCTTATTTAATAAATCCACAATTTATGTTTAATAACAACAGTGACAACCCAAACATGGCCTCCGATTGAGCCGCGTGATTTATGTGATTGCCCCCAGAGACCCTGGTGGTGACAAGGCAGCCTCGGCCTCGGTAATGAATGTCTGGATGTGGGCTTCCGGGTTCAGGGTCCCTGATGAGGAACCTAGGAACCCTGCAGTGGCCTAGAGAGTGCCCCTCCAGGCACCAGCCCTTCTGACCTGGGTGGGCTGGTGGGCATGGGGCCTGGTGGCCAGGGAGGAGGCTTGACGGCCAGGCCAGGGTCACTGGGGGGAGGGGGGTGGTCTGCCCTAGAGGTGCCCTGGGGATTGGTGCCAAGTGTAGGGACTCGTTTCTCTGCCTTTAATAGGAGTCCAGTTAGCAGGGACTCGAGTCTTCCTGTTAAGAGACCCTTCTAGCATGTCTTGAAGAATGGAGCAGAGTCAGGGGAGGGGGGCTGTGTGTCAGGCCTGGGGAGGCCCCCCCATGCCTGGCTCCTGGCCCTCCCACTGCAGCGGGTCATCGCACTGATCCCTCTTCGATGGGCTGCGGCTTCAGAAGGGGTCCTGTGGCTCCAGCCCATCCATCCAGTGAGAGGCCCCCAGGAGACAGTGAGCGTCAGCCGTGAGCCCAGGAAGCGGGTGAAGGGGCAAGGCAGGAGGCGAGGACTAAGCCTGGAACATTCCGTGCCTCCTTCTGCCTCAGGTCTCTGCACATGCTATTCATTGTGCTTCCTCCACGCTCTGCCCTGCTAACATGGACTCATTCTTTAGATCCCACCCAGATGTCACCTCCACAGGAAGGCCCTCTGACTGCTCCCCCGGCCAGATCTCCCCTTCCCTTGACCCCTACCCCCCAGCTCTAGGGTCTGTCCCTGCCACCAGCATGGGGCTGGTCCCTCGAGCCTAGCATAGCAGAGAGATGGAAAGAAGAGAGAATAGGGAGTGAGGATAAGGCGGGGAGTATGGCCCTGGAAGAGTGGGGGAGATCACGGAGGGCTTCCTGGGGGCAGTGGCATAATCCCTGGGGTTGGAGGACCAGCAAAAGCAAAGGCTGAGAGGTGGGGCAGCACAGGACTCAGAACGAGGGTCTCGCGAAAAGGGCACAGGACAGTGGTGTGACACTGAGCCAACCAGTCATTGCCCCTCCTCTGGGCCTCAGTTTCCCCACGGTAGAATGGGGGGAGGGAATTGGCAGACTCTCCCATTGGGAAACACCACGGCTGCTGCCCAGGCACATGTCTGGAGCCTCACTGAAGGGAGGAGTCCTCTGTCCCCCAGCCCCCTGGCCTTCAGAGCTCCCCATTTCCCCAGAAGGAGAGATGAGGGGGAAGATGGCCTTTGCTTCTGACGTCCGGGGGAGTGATTGGCCCAGGAGCTGTGCTTCCAGGGAGCCAGTGGCTGATGGAAGAGGGAGGCCCCAGGAGGGGGCCTGGGAAATGGCTGCAGGGGGCACTCACATCCAGGTTTCCAGCTGTGAAAGTCCATGAGCTCTCCTGCCTTGTCCAAGAGTGAGTGGGTGGCCCCCACCTTTGAGAGCTGGCCTGGATGGAGGCTGGGAGGGTCCAGGGCACGGCCAGGGGGTGCCGTGGTCTGGCCGCTGGAGGCCGTGTTCTCTATTCTGCACCCTTCCTGCTGCCGTGACGCTTGTGGGACTATCCCTTGTTAGGCTGGGGAGAGGTGGCGACAGGTTTCAGGTCTCAGAGAGAGGGCTGCGGCCATCACCTGTTCTCTGGCGCCCGCAGCGTGTCCCTGGAAAATAGCTGTTTTGCTTTGTTAACCTCAGCAGGTTAGATGCCCAGATTCCTGTCGTGAAGACCCTGGTTCCAATCTAGCCCGTAACTTAGGCGCCAGGGCCTTGGGTATGGGACTGACTTCTCCCGCCTCAGGGACTCCGCAGTGTGGCTGTGACAGGTGTTAGCCGGGGTGTGGCATTACAAGGGTCAGACACTCCATGTAAATCGCCTGAAGGATAAACGAGTTTATTTACTGGCTTACTTAATTAATGAGGAAGTCTGTGTTTGGACCCGACTTCAGGATCTAGGGATCAACTTAGGCTGTTAAGTTCACCCACCTTATTGTATGTGCTCGCTCGCTCTCTCTCTCTCTCTCTCTCCCTTTCTTTCTCCATATTTTGACTCTTCTTTTCCTCCCTTCCAAACACTTCCAGCCTGAGTTTCTGGGAACTCCATGAGGCAGCCTCAGTGGGTATCCTGTCCATAGGTATATCCGTTGTGCCTGGCAGGTGCCTGGCCTCTAGGGGTCACTCCGGAAGCGTTTGTCCGTAGACTGAATGACATGAGATGGGCTTGGAAATAGTCTAGTCCGCTGGGAGTTCTGTAACTAAAGACTGGCTTCAAATTGCAGACTCACCGGCCGGCATAGTTGAAATCCTGGGCAAGGCTTTCCTGAGCCTCAGTTTCCTCATCTGTAATATGGGCATACCCACAGTACCCTGCCCAGACGGTCACGGTGAGCGTGAAGACGGTGGGTGCAGGTAACGTGCTTAGCGCACGATGACCTTCCGTCTGTGGGAAGCGCCTAGCGTCGCCCTCATCACTGTTGTCATGATTTCAGGGTTGAGCATCTGTTACAATCCACACAGCAGGAGGACCGTGCAGAGAAGCAAGAGTCTTTATTTTTTCCTCTGGGGATTATTAGGTTTGCACGCTCACTGAGCTCAGTAGCCTCGGGGTGGAGGGAAGTAAGAACAGAGTTAATTAAAGCGCCCGGGCTCAGCAGCAGGCCCAGCCCGAAGGAGCCCTGGCTGCTGGTGGGCGGGGCTGAGGCCTGCCCAGGCTCCACCCTGAGGGGTTCACAGGAGAGGCTGTTGGGACCAGAGGGGCTCTGGAGTGGCATCTCGCTTCCTGTCTCTCCCTTCATCAGCTCTTTCTATCTCTTTGATTTGGTCTCTGTCACCTTCGGCAAGCTCACAACCTCGGTGTGTGTAGGGGTGAAGGCGGGAAGGAAGGAAGGGAGGAGGGAAGGAGGGACGGGAGGAATTTGATCGGCCTACCCGTGTCCCTGTGCCATGACAAGGCCGCCCTTTGTCCAGTTGGCTGTGCTGGGGGCAGGCTGGCCGCACAGGTGATCTGCCACCTGCAGACTGTCTGTCAAAGGGCAGGGAGCAGGGGAGGAGGGCAGGGACTCCGAGGACAGAGGAATGGCAGGGGGTTTTTAGCCCCCAGACCAGCTCAGGTGTCACCTCCTCCTAGAAGCTTCTAGGGAGCCCCTTGCTAGGTAGGGGCCTTCTCTGGCCCCCAGCTTCTCTCTGTTGCTCCGTCAAAGCTGGTGGCCTCTTGTCACTGCCTGGCCAAGTCTGCCTCCGCCATCAGTCTGTGGTCTCCTGGCCTGGGATCAGGCCCGGTTCATCCCTGGGGCCCCAGCATTGAGCCCGGGGTGGCCCATGGTGGGTGGACACAATGTGCTTGGCTGAATGAATGAGTGACTGAATGAATGGAGGGGTGGAGGCAAAAGGAAGAGGGGTAGCCCCAGGGCCTTCTTGTTGGTCATCTCTGGGGAGGTTTCCTCTTCTCCCCGGTCAAGGCCATGCCCCGCCTGACCCGCCGGGAGTCTAACTCGGCCTCCGGGGGACGAGGGGACGGCTTGGCGCCGCCCATGGTGGTGGCTGGAGCGTTCTCGTGCTCCCGGCACATTAGCATGCCGAACCCACGTCTCTCGTAAGGTGTTAATTAAATTTCTTCGAAGTATATTGTCTGAAAAAAAAAAAAGGATAATTAGAAAGATGTCTTTAAAAGTATTTATGTAACTGATACGGTACCGCTTTTGGTTTGCCGCATAATTAGATTTAAACACAACTCCTGGAGTGGCATACTCATTTGGAGAGAGCTGCTCATTGAAATGTCATCGCGTTGTTTTTAAGAGTTTTGAGCCTGGCAGAGTCGTTCGGCTGAGGACGCTGATCGTGGTGTGGGGAGCACCGGTCTGGGAGCCACAATCTAGCTTCATTCCCCGGGACACGCGGGCCCGCTTACTCCGTGGCGGCGTCTTCGAAACCAGAGGGGCTGTGATGGGCTTCCCGGAGCAAGAACTTGCCCTTCTGCAGCTCTTTTTAATTTTCTGATACTGTTTTGCTCCGTGAGGTGGCCCCATATTACAGACGGGTGAAACGAGGCCAAGCGTTTTGCTGAAGGTCACACGTTAGTGATAAACGGCAGAGCTGGGACTTGAAGCCTGGTCCGATTCAGGGACCTGTTGTCTACACAACCCTGGGAAGCCCTTGCTTTAAAGATGATGGGACCAGCTCACAGTTTTGAAAAATTGCTGCGTCTCTTTCGCGCCTCGATTTTCTGAGCTCTTAAGAAATCCTACCACCCCCCACTTTTGCACACGTCTCTTCCTGGATGTTGTGTGCACCCGGCACGGCGCTGGGGGCCTAGTTCTTTCCCTTGGACCAACGACTATTTTTCGATGTGGCTGATGGCGTCTCTGAGGGGGTGAAACTTGTTAGGGGGTGAAAAAAGCTTATTTTTCTTATAAAGCCCAGATATGCATATAGGACATGGACAGTTATCTATGGGTTTAAAATCTCTTGGGGCGCCTGGGTGGCTTAGTCAGTTAAGCGTCTGACTTTCACTTAGGTCATGATCTCGCGGCTTGTGGGTTCGAGCCCCGCGTCGGGCTCTGTGCTGACTGCCAGCTCAGAGCCTGGAGCCTGTTTCAGAGTCTGTGACTCCCTCTCTCTCTGACCCTCCCCTGCTCACGCTGTCTCTCTCCCTCTCCTAGAAATAAATTTAAAAGAAAAAAAAATTAAAATCTCATGGGAGGGGAGGGCGTAGGGGAAAAAAGCGTCTAACAAGGGTTGGTGACATAAAGAGGGTCGCGGCGGCCAAACAGCAGGTCAGCTGTTGTCATCACACTGTGCCCACAGGTGCTCTCCACTTGTTAGTTACCTCCTCCAACTGCTGCGGGCCCCATTTTATGAAGGGGAAACTGAGGCTCAGGGGGACATACGTCTTGCACGGCCAGTGAGTGGGAGAGTCAGGACTCGGAGCCCCCGGGGCCCCCTGGGAAGTCTGTGTCCGGGGCTGGCCGGGCTGTGAGCTGCGGCTTGGGCCACGTGCTGGCCACGCACACCTGCCGTGTCTTCTCTTCCTGCAGGGTGGACCCTGTGCCTCATGATGCCCCCAAGCCGCCTGGCTACACCCGCTTTGTCTGTGTGTCTGACACCCATTCGAGGACCGACCCCGTCCAGATGCCTTACGGCGACGTGCTCATCCATGCCGGGGACTTCACGGAGCTGGGGCTCCCGAGCGAGGTGAAGAAGTTCAACGAGTGGCTCGGTAGGTGCCGGGCGGGAGGTGGCCTTCCTGCTCTGCCTGGGGCCCCCCTCTCCGGCCTCGCTCTGCCTGCCCACCTCCCCTGGGAAGCCTTCCCGGACTCCCCACTCTCGGTCATACCTCGACGTCTCCTACCCCAGCACACGCCTCAGCCCTGACTTGGTTTGTGAGCTTCCCTTGGCCTGGGAGATGCCCCCCGAAGGGCTTTTGCCCAGGTTTGTTTATGGCTACTTGCGTGTCCAGCCCCCAGCGCCTGGGACAGGTAGGTGCTTAATAAATAATTGGTGAATGAATGAATGGGTGAATGAATGAATTCCTCTCTACGAGCGGTGATACCGCAGCAGGCACTCAGCTGGCCTGTACCCGCTCAGCCGCCCACCGCTGTCGTGAAGGCTTCCCCAGGCAGGGGACCCCCAGGCAGGGGACCCGTGCAGGCCCCTCCGGGTTGGGAGAAGCAGTGTAGCTCGATGGTGGGCGATGGTGGACAATGATTTATAAGCGAACCCCCCAGGGATTTGTCTTTAGCTTTTTGCTTTCCCCCCAAAACCCATAAATGTGGAGTGCCTCCTGGGAAAAGCGCTCGCTCGGAATCCAGAGAAACCACATGGCGAGTCTTCTCTGCTGTGGCCCGGGGGCCGCCCGGCGTGCGAGTGTGCTGTCTTGGAGGTGTGAGTGCAGAGCTGTCCCACCTCCGTGCCCAGCGCCGCTCGGCCGCCAGACGGTCCCCCCCACCCCCACCCCTAGGGCCCTCCCGGGGCGCAGTTGGCTAGGAGCGCAGCAAGCAGAGGGCCAGGAGCGAGGCGGGGGAGCCGCAGCGAGCGAGAGGCCCGGCTCTGCCAGTCAAGACAAATATTTACAAGCAAGGTCTTCCCCTCCGCTTGGCAGGCTTGGAGCTTTAAATATTGATTTTCCAAACGGGAGACTCTGATCAGGTGCCCCGTTTGGGCTGACGTGTTTGGAGGCCGGGATGGGAGAGGGCGGGGGCTGCTTACCTTGCCGTGTGCTGCCTCCTGGCCCCCTGCCCCCTAGGCGGGGGTCCCCGCTGGCTTCTCGTCCCCCTTGATGCAGGGTCTGCAAAGATGAGGGGCTGCGCTCAGCTGAGCCAAGAGGTGGTGCCCGAGGCCGATGCCAGGCTCCACCGGGGGCCGGGCTCCTTTCCACCACTGCCTAGTGGACTTTCGGGAACTGGGTGAATTTGAGGATAGGTGCTGTTTTCATCCCGGTTAGAGTAAGAGGGGTCGGCCTGAGGTTCTCAAGGGTGAGGACTGCTTCCGACGAGGTCCCACCACTGCAGGGGGGGTGGGGAGGAGTGAACCAAACAGCTGCCCGTGCTGAGGGGATGATGCTGTGTGCTCCGGGAGCACAGGTCAGGGGCCGCTGGTGGCCCTTCTCCTGGCGGGGGAGGCCTCTGGGCCAGGCCCTGACTTAGTAGTTGGGAGTTGGTACAGGGAAGGGGACTATTTCAGGCCGACGGGGCAGTTGAGGTCAGGTGTGCTTTGCGGCCGGTGTGAGGAGGTTTGGGGCATGGAGGGTGAGGGCCCAGAAAGGAGGGCTGGGCTGACTGCGACTCTGAACGTGAGGGGAATTGGGGGTCCCGAGGAGCCAGCATGGTGAGGTGGGCATTTTAGAAAGGTCGTCCTAGCTGCCTCTTCACCGAAGTCAGAAAAACGTGCCATGGGGATTGTGTGTGTGTGTGTGTGCGTGTGTGTGTGTGTGTGTGTGTGTGGTGTCCTCCGTAATCTGTACCTGGAGCTGGCTGGATTTATCTGCCTGGGTTGTGGCAGGTGAGCTTACACAGGGGACCAAGTTCCTTCCCCCCAGGCTTCTCCCCTTTGCTGCCTTGGGGTGTTTGCCGATGTCAGTGGCCGTCATTCAAGTGGGATAGGGTGGGGTCGGGGGCTCCGGACTCCGGAATGAGGAGCCCCTCCCTCTGTTTGACTGAGTGTCGGGAGTTTGCACGTGACCGAGAATTTATATAGGAGCAGCTCCTAGGAGCCGTTTTGCAGCTGGCTTTTAGAGAGCTTGCCTGTTGCCCAAAGTGAGAAGTGAGACTCCGCCTCTGTGGGCTGGCAGTTTGGGGCCCTGGGAGGTGGCGATCAGGGCTGAGAGCCTGGCTGTGCGCTCATTAGGTCCAACTCCCTCAGGGCAGGTGCACGGTCTTGGACAGTGAAGGTTCCGTGAACGTAATCCGAGCGGGGCGCTGGTCTCTGCCCTTGGTGTGTATTAGCAAATCCTCCCCTCCTGACAATGGAATGAGGCAGGAGCTTGTCACCCCCATTTTACAGAGGGGAAAACCGAGACCCGTAGCAGTGAAGGAAGTTGCCCAAGGGCATTCAGGTAGCACGTGGCAGAGCTACTTGGATTCAAACCCTGGTGGCGGGACTCTGGAGCTGAGCTCTTGCTCCGCCGTATCTCCTTTCTTGTATCTTCTTACGGCGAAACCTCTCTGATTCAATGTCACTGTGTGGACTGGGCCATTTGGGGCCAAATGTCCTCGGTCTGCTTCCTGCCCCAGGTAATTACAGCAGCCACGTGACCTCTCTGAGCATTGGTGGCCTCATTTTATTTATTTATTTATTATTTATTATTTTTTAATTTTTAAAATACATTTATTTATTTTTGAGAGAGAGAGAGAGAGAGAGAGAGAGAGAGAGACAGAGCACAAGTGGAGGAGGGACAGAGAGAGAGGGAGACACGGAATCCGAAGCAGGTTCCAGGCTCTGAGCTGTCAGCACAGAGCCCGATGCGGGGCTCAAACTCACAAACCATGAGATCGTGACCTGAGCCGAAGTTGACACTTAACCGGCTGAGCCCCCCAGGTGCCCCGAGTGGCCTCATCTTAGAGGCAGGTGGTCAGGCACCCCTTGCCCTGCCTACCTCTTTGGAAGTAGGTTGTTCTGAGGCCCCCTTAGGATGGAGGAGTGATCTGGTTTTGTCAACCTGGTATTATTGTCTCCATGAGCTGACGTTTTGCCAGATCAGGTCTCGTCTCGGGGTAGAGGTGGGTGTCGTGGGTGCATCCCACAGGAGGGGGGAGCATCTGATCCGAGCCCTGAGGGTGAGTAGCCGGAGGAAGTGGTAGAACAATGTGTGCGCAAAAGTGTGTGGAGTTTCTGAGAAGTGTCGACGTATGATCTTAGCTGTGTCTGCAGTTTACACACACACACACACACACACACACACGGAGAAAAGACTGGAAGGAAGTATTCATTCATCCATTTGGCCTGTCTCACTGGGAACCTCCCGCGTGCCATGCATGTCCCAGGCACCGGGATGACAGTGAGGTGGGAGGGACAGGGTATGATTGCCTTCTGGTGATGGGGACACAGAACATCTGGGCAGGGGCGGTCTTGTTCACATCGGCCTGTGGGCCAAGGACAGGATTTTGGGGTTGATTCCAAGTGCAGAGGGGATTTGGGGGACGTTTGTGTAGGAGTGTGACCTTTAAAAAGATATTTGAAAGACTGAATTACAGAGTTAGATTGAGGGGAAAGTCTCTGGAATGTTCCAGAATTGACGTCTGGGTGGTGGGGTCATGGCGTATTTTCTTCTTTATGGTTTTCTCTCTCCTCTACCTCGATTTTCTGTAGGGAGAATCTGGAAGCATCATATAAAGGCAACAGCACAATCTTATTGTTTTTAAAGAAATCTTGGCCTCTGCGGTGTCTGGAGCAGAAGGTGTCCCAGGAAGGGGGTGAGGGCAGCTCGGGCCTTAGGTCAGTCCTGCTGTCATCCAGGCACTCAGGACGTCACCTGGAGCCCTTCCCTAGGACAGCAGGCCTGCCCGCACACCCCACCCCTGGAAGGGCCAGGCTCTTCTCGGATAAGAAAGTTACAGATTTGAAATCTACAGCCTGCTTCTTCCCCATTCCAACCATCTCACAGAAAGCATTTAAAATCATATTCCGGGAGTCACCTCCAGGCAGACAAGAGGGGATTTAAGAGATTAATAAAGGCCTTCTTTGCAAGTCAAGACTGGGCACCGAACTGGGGGTGTGTGGCTCGATTCGAGCTGCCTCTGATTTGCTGGCAGGTGCGCTGCTCCGGGCTTGGCTCTGCGTGGTGGCCGCGTGTTGCCCGCTTGCAGGGTTCTGTCTGGGTCTGTCGGTTGGAGGGAGCAGGTTTGGGGGTGACAGGGTTCTCCCGAGAAGACCATCAATGCCTTTCCTGTTGCCCATTAATATCCCAAGTATATTCATGACATAGAAATGCCAGCGTGGTGTGTAAATGCTCGAGGGAACAGCTAAAAAATCACTAAGGGCAGGCTTTTCAGCTGTAAAGAGTGAAAGGAACAGCAAAACTTGCTGAAAATGGAAAAGAATGTGCTGGAAGCTCCTTGTTCTTCCACAGCTACGACCTCAGTGTCACCCGAACCACAGTGGCCGACACTGTCCTCCTCCGTCCCCACGCTGGGCCGCGGCTCACGCGCTCCCCGCCCTCCCGTCGCTGCGTGTGAAGCCTGATCCCCACCCCCCACCAGTCGGGCAGCATTGGCTTCTCTTCCCCCTGCACCCAGGGCTCCCCGTTCCGACTCTGGTGGCGGCAGGGACTTGTCTGTGGCTTCATGCCCGTTTCCCGCTTAGACCGTCAGCGCCTGGAGGGTCGGAGGCTGACTTGGGGTCTCCACGCTGAGGCCAGGAGCCGAGGCCAGCAGGGATCTGGCCCCAGCCAAGGGGGGCCAGGTGTTTCAGGTGGGCGTTTGGGGTCCCCCTTGGAGGCCGGGGGTGCTGAGAGCAGAAGGAGATGCTGAGCGCCAGCAGCACCCTCCTCCCAAGGTGCTGCTGCCGAGGCAGCCGCTGACCCGAGGCCTCGACCCCACGCGCACCCCACCCCAGGCGCGAACACCAGGCTGCTGGCTGAGTGGCGGCCATGCCTTGAAGGACTGATTCGCTTAGTGTCACCAGGTTCTCTCTCTGTGACCAGCAGGTGCCAGGCTGGCCTCCTCAGCCCCGGCCCGGAGAAGCCTGCAGCCCTCACTCCCACCCCTCAGCTTTGGCGGCCTCAGACCCCTGCATGGGCCCCAGTGGCCACAGGCCTGTTGTTCTCACCCCTCCCCTCCCCTCCCCTTCCCTCCTCTCCCCTCCCCTCTCCCTCCCCTTCTCTCCTCTTCCCACCTGTCCCCTCTCCTCCCCTCCCCTTCCCTTCCCTCCTCCTCCCCTTCCATTCCCTCCTCTCCCCTCCCCTTCCCTCATCTCTCCTCTCCTCCCCTCCCCTCCCCCTCCCCTCTCCCCCTCCCCTCCCCTCTCCTCCCCTCTCCCTGCCCCTCCTCTCCCTGCCCCTCCTGGCTACTCCCACCCCACTCTGGGCTGGACCCCACCCCATCTAACTTGGCTTCTCCCACGGCTGTCTGCACACCGCCGTCCTCTCCGCACAGCCCCGCGTCCATCTCCTTTCATTGCTTGTTCTGTGCCCAGCCCGCAGAAGCCTTCGTTCTTTCCGGATGCCAGTCACTCAGGCCTCGGCTCTTGCTCCCGCCCAGACACCCGCCCCTCTCTCCGCAGTTAGCTTTCTCTTCGAGATCCAGCTGGTGTATTGTTCACGCTTCTCAGAAGACACTTCCTCCTGGCTGTCCACCAGACTTTCAGACTCGTTCCGTCCCAAACCTGCCTGCATCCCTCCGGTGTGACCCCCTCCCTTCCCTCTGAGGCCGGCATCAGCTGTCTCTTACGGTTATTCTGACCCTCCTGCTGTCTGCCTGTCCCCTCCACCTGCTTATAGTACCTGCTGAGCCGCTCTGGGCACCCAGGAGGGCCGGGCCGCCAGGCTCGCCTTCCGCCTGCAGGATCCTGTGAACCTCTTGAGGGTGGAGACGGTGCCCGGGTCGGCCCCCGCTGGCCCTGAGGGGTGCTGGGCAGGTGTTGGTTGAGTAAAGCGTGGAGACGTCTCTAAGCACAAGATTCGCCAGTTAATGAAGAGGCCTTACCCTTAGCGGAAGCAGGCAGGGGAGGAGGATGAGGGCCTGGTAATGGAGTATTCGGAAGTTATAATTAACTTTTTACTGGGGCCCTAGCATGAAGCGAGATAGAAGACAATATAAAAAGGGTCTAAGGATTTAGTTAAATAGAGCTGGGTCTTCTGCAAGTAAACCCTTAATTAAAATCTGGGAGGGAGGAAGGGAGAGGCAGGGAGATAGAGAAATCTCTCCAGGGCGGTAGTTTTGGTTCTTGGCTCATCTGCCAGGGGTGCAGGGGTTCGGCCGCAGAGCTGGGCTGCCCGCAGCCGTGTGCCTCTTTGTGATGTTGCCCAGGAGCCCGTGGAATGGGCTGCAGGGGGAGGTGAGGGGTCCCGGAAAGGAGAGGGCGCTGGACCCCCCCCCCCCCGCCACTTCTCTTCCGGCAACAGCCACGTCCCAGGTTCTGACTGTTGCCTGCTCTCTGGTCCGCTCCTCCTGTGGGGGCAGCCGCCCTCTGCGTGGAAGGCTGAGCTGTCCCCTTCCACCGGCCTCAGCTCTGTCCCCAGCAGCGTGTGCGAGGATAAGACCCTGCTTTTCTCTTATCCCTTTAGCTTTTTGACCTCCTCCCTTCCCGCCTCTTCCCACTGCACAGTTCTTACCTGTGGGCCTGTCGCCTGCTTGCCACACCGGGGCCGCGACTGTGGAGGGTCCCATAGTTTATGTACCAGACAGAGCCTCTTGCACTGTCCCGGTCACAGTGCGCCCCGCTGTGGAGCAGGACCCCTCTGGGCCCCCACATTGGCAGCATGCTCTCCAGGCAACAGAGCCGTTCCACTGTCCGGGCGAATGGGCGGGGCGGGGCGGAGTTCTCCCGAAGCCCCGGGACGGAGGGGAGCAGCTCAGCTCTTTGGGGACAGGCCTCACACTGATCCCTGCGGACCCACAGCCTCTTCCACCACAGCAGGGGGTGGAGACCAGAAGTCAGGGCTCCTGGGGCCCGCTTCTGGCTCTGCCCCGCACCAATCAGGTCGCCTGGCTTCCCCCCACCCCCCGAGTGTGCTACCTCCATAAAATATGACACGTCCACGTGTTAACCAAGCCCGCCCCAGTGCTCTCGCTCGGCTGTGCAGGTGCTGCCCAGGAAGCCGTGCCCCAGGCCCACGTTCCTCCTGGCCTCTGGGTCCTGGGGGGGGATGGGGGGCTTGGGTGAGGGTCTGCCTCTCCTGCTGGGCTGTGACCGTGGGAGTAAGGAGGGGGGCACACTCACCGGTCTATACAGGTGTTAGGAGCCCACTACATTTGCTGGCTTGGTTTTGGGGGTTCAGGGATGTCCACCGTGGGTGTGGTTCTTGCCCGAGGGGCCCGAGGCAGGGACAGGTTATAAAGATTAAACAGAGTAAATAGGGGCGCCTGGATGGCTCAGTCGGTTAAGCGTCCGACTTTGGCTCAGGTCACGATCTCACAGTTTGTGGGTTCGAGCCTTGCATCCAGCTCTGTGCTGACAGCTCAGAGCCTAGAGTCTGCTTCGGATTCTGTGTCTTCCTCTCTCTCTGACCCTCCCCTGCTCACACTGTCTCTCTCTCTCTCTCTCTCTCTCTCTCTCTCTCTCTCAGAAATAAATAAAACATTAAAAAACCCCAGTAAATAGACAAGATCATTTTGATGATTAGATCAGCAAATGAGGTCAGTAAACAGGGTGAGGTGACAGCGACTTGGGTGGGGTTTTATCTGACATAAGGGGGTCCGGGAAGCCCCCTCTGAGAGGGTCCTGAGCTGAGCAGAACCCAGCTCTGAATTGTCCGGAGGGTGGCCAGAGGCCCCCAGGGCTGAGCACAGCGGCCCCGGAGGCCAGGGAGGAGCCCAGGCCTGCTGACCGGCAGCCGGGGCGAGGACGTGGGTTTTTATTCTAAGTGTTGATTGAAGTGGCCACCTGGGCTTAGGCAGGGGAGGGACCTGGTCTGACTCAGTGTTTTGAAAGACTCCCTTGGCTTCTGGGTGGAGCTGGGCCGCGGCCGCTGGGGCACCAGGAGAAACTCCCTCCACAGGTGTCCTTGAGAGGCGAGGGCTGCCGACACTGGTTCTGGGGGCAGCGAGGGCACAGCGCGCAGTGCAGGCTTCAGCCACAGTTCGGAGGTGACATCAACAGGATTTGCTGATGGGAGGTCGGGTGCAGAGGGGGGTTACTGCCCGGGCGTCCACAGAGCCCCGTGGGCCTAGCTTGAGGCGGGTGCTCAACAAGTATTTGTTGAGCAAAGGAAGAAAAAAAAAAGAGAAATTTTGTATTATGGCCACATCAATCAAAATGTCCAGGGACGCCTGGGTGGCTCAGTCCGTTGAGCGTCCGACTTCGGCTCAGGTCATGATCTTGTGGTTTGTGAGTTCAAGCCCCACGTCGGGCTCTGTGCTGACAGCTAGGAGCCTGGAGCCTGCTTCCGATTCTGTGTCTCCCTCTCTCTCTGACCCTTTCCTGCTCACGCTCTGTCTTTCTCTTTCACTCTCTCCTTCAAAAATAAATAAACATTAGAAAAAAGAGTCCAATCAACTTTTTTTTTTTTTTTAAGATCTTACAGTGATTGTCACTGAATGCGTATGGACTCTGGTTCATTTGCACCTTAGTTGGATATAAAGGCCTGATTGAGACGTTTCCAGAAATCTGTTATTCTTTCAAAGACTCAAGATTAAATATTTAATACAAAAATTTTCTTTGACGTCGGTCCCTCCGTCATTTCTGGCAGCTCCCTGCTCGGGAGCTGGGTGGTGTCTGAGGATTTGGGCAGGAGCTAGCGTAGTGGCCAGAATGAGTGATGAGCAGGTGCTTGCCCAGGGGAAGCTCAGATAAAAAAGGTGAACAGGTGAACAGCACAGATTTGGTGTTCATTTAAACAATTAATTTCTTATACTCATCAAAAGGAAAAACTCCTCACAAAGCCAAAGCATGTTTTAGAGGCTAAAAGAGAGAAAAATTAACTTCTAATAAAGATGAAAGAATCTAAAATTCTTTGCTATGCTCAAATGATTTTGGATAGGCATAATTACAGTATTTTCATATTAACATATAAACCCCTTAAAAAGTGTGGTTAAGTGCGAATTATCTATTTACAACAGAATGGCTTTGGAAATGAATGAGACCCACTGGTGCGTGTGTGTGTATTCTTCTTTTTTTAAAAGTTTGCTTATTTATTTTGAGAGAGAGAGAGAGAGAGAGAGAGAGAGAGAAAGAGCACGTGCCTGGGAAAGAGGCAGAGAGAGAGGGGAAGAGAGAATCCCAAGCAGGCTCTGCACTGTTAGCATGGAATCCAATTTGGGGTTCGAGCTCATGAACTGAAGTTCATGACCTGAACTGAAGTCAGACGCTTAACTGACTGAGCCACCCAGATGCCCCAACGTGTGTGTATTTCAAACATGTTTTGCAAGACCATCATCCTAAAACTTTCTGACTTAAGTTAAAAGCAACAACAAAAAATTTATGTTTAAACAAGGTATAGATGCACATCTCTGAAAGGCCTGGGGTCTCTGAGATTTCTTCCTTCATTTTATTTTGTTATTTTGGGGGACTATTTGCTTGCTAATTTATATCCCATGTCAAAAGATTTGAGATGATTTATAAAAGCAGTAAGGTTAGTAAAATGGTAGCATATTACTAATATATTAAAAGCCAAGATTTTTTAAAAAAGAAGAAATTAGAGTAATTCAGAAGGAGAGTCTAGAATATCAACACTCAGGGCTAGATGGACCTTGTGAGGTGGAAATAGGAGCCTGAGCTTCCTGAGGGCCAAAGTGAAAAGGGAGATGCATTTGGTAAACGGCTTTGATAATTGTAAGGAAGAAATATACAAGCCGCTCTGATTGACCCATACCCTGTAATCATGTTGGGTGTCCATCTCATTGAGCTGTGAGTGTCTTGAAGGTCAGACTTATGTCCCTGTCATTTCTGTGTAGGGGGATCTTGGTAAAGATATTTGTATTTGAATAATAGCAATGAATATTTGTTTCGTGTTTCCCAATATATTAAACGTGTCCATTCTGCCATTCATTGTGTGCCCCACCCCCCGCTTAGGATTGATTGAAGTTTCTTTTTTCCCCCTCTACTGGTTTGGAAATTCCATATTCTTTTTCAATTTGTTCAGTGGTTTCTCATAAATTTTTAATATGCATATCTGACTTAACTCAATCTAAAATTAATCAATGTCTCCATTCTTCCCTGAAGATCCCTGGAACACACCCACTCCATCCCTCTATCTGCTGTCTTATGTCTCTTTGCTGTCTGGTGTCTCACTTCTAATTTGTTTATAAGCCTGCCTTGAAGTATGCATCATCATGATTTTTAATAATAACTTTTTCCAGTTTACATTTGATTGTTTACTCAACGTGTGTTTGCTCAATCTAAAATTAATCAATGACACTCACAGCTCAATGAGATGGACACCCAACACGATACAGGGTATGGATCAATCAGAGTGGCTTGTATATTTCCTCCTTCCAATTATCAATGCGGTTTACCAAACGCATCTCCCTTTTCACTTTGGCCCCCAGGAGGCTCGGGCTCCTATTTCCAGCTCACAGGGCTATCTATCTAGCCCTGAGTGTTGATATTCTAGACCCTCCTTCTGAACTATTCTAATTTCTTCTTTTTTTAAATCTTGGCTTTTAAGAGCCAAACACTGAGCACTTGTTATGTGCCAGGCATGATTCTGGGCACTGGGGATGCACTGTGAACAAACAGAAGACGGGCCATGGATAAAGAGAACTGTAGTGTGTTGGAGAGTGAGGATAAGGGGTTAGGGTGGACCTTCTGATGAGGTGACATTTGAGCAAAGTGCCGAATGGAGGGAAGCCAGTGGGGGAGAGCGTTCTGGGCCCAGACAGCAGCTCCAAGTCAGCAGTGCTGGTGGCACCTTCGAGGACCACCGGGCAGGCACACGGCTGGATTGCCCCGGAGGGACTGAGGGAGGGAGTGAGTGGGAGAAGCAGAGGCTGGTTAGGGGATGGGAGCCAAGTGGGGAAGGTCAGGTGGCTTCATGTAGGAAGTGGCAATTGAGGGAGACCTTGGCATTTGGGTGATGTTTGGTCAAGTGAAGGGTGGGTTCAAGCCTTCTGGCTTGAAGGGGCAGGGTAACCAAGGGTCTGAGGCTGGAGCTCTGACTTGCCATTGGTGTGCAATCATTCACTCACTCAAGAATCATTTGTTGAGCACCTGTGTGGTCCCAGACCCCGTGTTAGGTGCCGAGGATATAGTGGGTAGCAAAGCAAACGAGACTTCTGCTAAAGAGACATATGAATGAGAAAACAGCATAGCATGATGGAGACAGGGTGAAAGGGTGTCCTGTGATCAAGTGAGACCCATCTGGGTTTAACCCACAGCTCACCCGCCTGCTAGGTGTGAGACCATGGGCACTGACTTACCTGGGTCTCGGGGCCCCATCTATACGATGGATCCTCCCAGGCTAGAGGAAGTGCGGAGGAAGGTGATGTGTTTATAACCACATAGGCTCAGAGGCTTTGCTGGGTCTCCCTCCATGTCCCTTCATGTCACCCTGTAGTGCATCTTCACTTGTTAGTGCTCCTTCGTGGCTGCAGACCCACTGGGGGAAATTATCGGTTAGTAGAGAAATGGCGGCTTGGCCATTCAAGAGTTGAGGAAGCAAGATTTTCTTACTGGTATGCTTCTTTTTTTTTCTACTGACTTGGAGCGATGTGTTTGGATGTGAAAAAAGCCTGTGGGCTTTTTAAAATGTCATTTTCATGCTGGACTTCATTCCAAAACAGGAATAGTCCGCAGCTAGAACATCCTGGCTAGCACAGAAATGAAATATTCTGTCCCCGTGTGCACACAAACTTCTGAAATGTCTGGAAGATCCTACCATTTCCCTGTCCACACCTTCCCCCGCATGCCACTTGCACCTGGGCTCAGCATAGACTTTGTCAGAAGCTCTGTGTCTGGTCTGGTGTGGAATGTGATCAGCGCTTAGAGAGGGTGTGGAGACCGGCCTGCTCCACTGTTGCTGTTATTACAGAGCTGCGCCTTCTCATGGGGCGTCTGCCTCCCTGATCTCTCACATAATCCTGACAGCCAGCCCTTCTCAGACTTCAGGTGCATGAAAAGCTTCTGGAGGCAGAGACTGTGTAAAGTGTGGGTCCCAACTTGGCAGATGTGGATGGGCTGGAGATTCCACATTTCTTACAAGCTCCCAGGTGGTGAGTAGTGAGACCCTAGACCAGTGCATACCAATATGGTAGCCACTTGCCTCATGTGGTTATTGAGCGCTTGAAATGTGGCTAGTGTGACCGAGAGCTGACTGTTGTGTTTTATTTCATTGTAATTAATTAGAAATCAAATAGCTATGAGGGTTAATCACTATCATATGGAACAACACAGCTTGACAACCCCTTGAGGTGTCTGCTGTTAGTGTTTCTGCAGATGGAGAAACTGAGCTTGGAGAAGGGCTTGCCCAAGATCTTACAGCAAATAAGAGTGGAATCAGGATTCTAACCTAACGTCTGTTTCCTTTCTTTAAAAAAATTTTTTTAAAAATGTTTTATTTATTTTTGAGAGAGAGAGAGAGAGAGAGAGAGAGAGACAGCATGAGCAGGGGAGGGTCAGACAGAGAGGGAGTCACAGAATCCGAAGACAGGTTCCAGGCTCTGAGCTAGCTGTCAGCACAGAGCCCGACGCGGGGCTCGAACCCACGAACCATGAGATCATGACCTGAGCTGAAGTCGGACGCTTACCCAACTGAGTCACCCAGGCGCCCCCTGTTCTCTTTCTTAAATTTGTATTTTTTAATACCTACGGTGACCTTTTTTTTTTTTTTTAAATGTGGGGACTTCTATGTATCCAGAAAATCCTAGCCTTTTCAATTAGCAAATCACTCCTTTTCAAGACTGTTTTGATATCCGTGGTCACGAGCAACACTTTATAGCATCAGGGCCAACCAAATAAAGTCATGTTTAAGTTGCTGACAGGATGTGAGAATTTGTCCAACACCCTACATGTCATGTTCAAAAAACACATTTTTCTACAAAGACTCATTTCCAAGTCTCATGGGGACTTAGCAATAATGACTTCCTCTGGATAGCACTTTACAGTTCAAAGACACTTTACAGTCTACCGGTGTTTTCATGTTGTTTGCTCACTTCTCCCTTGCAACAAGCAGCCCACGTTCTTTGTAATGTTGTCCCCACTTTACAGATGGGGAGACAGAGACCCAGGGCAGGGATGTGGTTTCCTGGAGGCCACCCCAGGTCCTGGCTTTCAGAGGTCACCTTCTCAGACCTTCCCTGGATTGGGCCGCTTCCCCACCCTGATGCTTCCTGTCCAGCTCACCTGGCTTTATATTTTTTCCATATCAATTATCTCCACCTGACCTGGTACTTAATCGTTTATAACTTTGTTGCCAGCATCCCACTGGGTCCACTACTCAAAGGCAGGAATCTGGTAGGTCTCATGCATGCCTGCACTTCAGCACCACAGACAGCACCCCTAGTTGGCACTCCATAGTTCTTATTTACAAATTAAATCAAATTCCTTACATGAGAGAGGAGCCAGTGTCAAGGATGCTGCCTTTGGAGCAGGCAGATCCCTTCCTCAGCCCTGACCAGCCACATGCCTGCTGGGCAACCTTGAGGTAGTTATTACTCTTATGCCTCAGTGCATTCGTCTATATGTGGGGTACCAAGTGGAATGATACATTTTCTTTGTAGAGCTATTGTGAGGATCGAGTAAGGCATTGAAGCTGGGGTCCCGCTTAAGTAAGCATGTAGGTCTGGAGAGATCTCTTGGATTTAGATCCTGGCTCCATTCTTCCCAGTCATCTGGGCTTGGGCATGTTATGGCTTCTCTCTGAGCCTCAGTTTGCTCATCTGTAAAAGGGGTCGAATATTGACAGAGCTCAATAAGGCAGGGGGTGACCTAGGCTCAGCATAGGGCCTGGTATAGGATAGTCACATAATAAATTCAGCTACTTTTTTTTTTGTTTGTTTTTTACTTAGAGAGAGAGAGAGAGAGAAAGCATGAGTTGACTAGGGGAGAGAGGTGGGGGGGGAGGGAGAGAGAGAGAGAGAGAGAGAGAGAGAGAGAGAGAGAGAGAGAGAGAGAGAGAGAACCTTAAGCAGCTGCACGCTCAGCGCAGAGCCCGACTCAAGACTCAATCTGATGACCCTGGGACCGTGACCTGAGCCAAAATCAAGAGTCAGACGCTCAACCGACTGAGCCACCCAAGTACCCTTCAGGTACTATTTTTGTTGTAGCTATTTTATGAATGCATCTAAAGTGCCTGACATAAAGTAGATACTAAAGCTGATGGCAGCTTTAATTGTTATTATTAATATCTCCAAGGATGCTGCTTTTTTTTTTTTTTTTAACAATCAGATGTTTAAGAGTTAGGATTTAGTTCTTTGAAATTTGTTTTAAAAGGAAAGCAGATTTTTTAAAGTATATAGGTTTTTTTTTTTTTATTTCTCTTAAGAAGAAGACGAATTTCACACCTTTCTGAGTGTGCACGATGCAGATGAAACTCCGAGACTCACCGATGGCCGTTTGGAGCTAATTTTGGGCTGGTTTGACAGCCACGACACTGAAGGGGAAGCATTGAGCTGACAAAACGGGGTTTTCTTTGGTAGTGTCCCAACCTCTCCAAATAGTCACTTTTCAGACTAACACTTGTCATGTTGGTGTTCTAAAGAGTATTTTGTGTTAACTGATCCTTCGTGCTTAGCACTCCTCATGGCTTCCCTGCTGTGTCCTGGGTAAAGTCCAGACCCTTGCCTTGTAGGTGAGGCCCCCTGCGCGCGTGGTATCTGTTGTCCTTACCAGGCCAGCTGCTACTGCTTGGCCTGCCCTGGGCTTCTAAGCAATTGACAGACACCTACCAGGTGGATTTTCTCACCTGCAAGCCTTTGCTTGTGTGAGGGGCTCATCCTAGGATGCCCTTCTACCTGGGGAGCTGCTCTTCCTCTGTGATACCCATTTCTATGATTATCTGTCTCACCCGCCGTTTCAGAGCCCCTCCCTAACTCCGGGTCAGGGAAAGGAAAGTTTCATTCCGTGTGACTTGGTATCACCCTTCCTACAGACCCCAAATTGCTTGGCTGTGTCCTTCCCACACAGGAGGGCAGGAGAAGGGGCTGAATCGGGATCTCTCTGTTCCCAGCCCCCAGCACTTATTAGGGCCAAGGCAAAGGATTGTGGGATACAGGAGTGAATACACAGAGGTGGCAGGCGGATTTTACTTTAGTGCATCCTAACACCCAAAATGTCCGTTTAGCTTTAAAAGGCTTGGTTTTATGAAGAAGTATTTTAAAAAGAGGAACCTTTAGTCCTCATCATTTTTGAATACCTATTTCAGTGGCTACAGCAAAGAACATTGCTTTGGGCCATATTTCCCCCTCCTTAAAAGGGTTGTTTGTAGCCAGAAGGCACCCGTGAAACCTTTTGGAAAGGACCAGGTATCTGACCCTGTGGCCATGCCCTTAATCCAGGGCTGCCAAACTCTAGGTGAAATCCATGCTGGGGAATTTTCTAATAAGGTAGAAGCAGGCATGGGCTTCCTGTCCCGAAGCTTCTCAGCTAGGACTTTTTGATGTGGGGGGTGATGGTGAGGGGGTCAAGGTTCTAGATAGCCACTTAGCCCCTTTTCACCTCTAAACCGTGATGACCTCTGAAATTCTAAAATTGTTTGTGTCCAAGATTAGAATGATTGGGCCCTAAAGTTCTGAAAACAGCATCTCTAGGATTCTAAGGTCCCAAGACCCTATGGTTCTACCCGATCATCATTCTACTTGTTTGGGATTCAGGGTCCTTAGTGTTTTTCTTCTGAGATTTAAAAAAAAAAGTTAAGTTGTGGTAAAATATACATAACATTTATCATTTTAACTTGAAAAAAAAAGTGTACGGTTCAGTGGTATTAAGGACATTCACACTGCTGTGCATCCGTCACCACCATCTGTTTCCAGAACTTTCTCATTTTGTAAAACCGAAACTCCATACCTAGTAAACTGTAAATCCCTAGATGCCCTTCCCTCCCCCAGCCTCAGGCAGTGACCACTCTACTTTCCGTCTCTATGAATTCGTTTGCTCTAGGTACCTCGTATGAGTAGAATCCTTCAGTGTTTGCTCTTTGGTGACTGGCTTATTTCACTGGGCATGTCTTCAAGGTTCACGCGTGTGTCAGCCTTTTTAAGGCTGAACGGTATTCCATTGTATGGGTATACCACATTGTATTTATTTGTTCATCTATCGGTGGACACTTGAGTTGTATCCACCTTCTGGCTACTGTGAATAATGCTGGTATGAACATGGGAATGCAAATATCTTTTTGAGATCCTGATTTCAGTTTGGGGGGGCATATACCCAGCAGTGGAATTGCTAGATCATATGCTAGTTCTATTTTTAATTTTTCAGGGAATTGCCCTCCGATTTTCCATAGCAGCTGCTCCATTTTATATTCCCGCCAACAGTGCCCAGTGGTTCCCATTTCTCCACATCTTTACCCACACTTGTCATGTTTTTTTGGTTTGTTTTATAATAGCCATCCTAACAGATGTGAGGCGGTAGCTCACTGTGTTTTGATTTGCATTTCTCTGATGATGAAGGAGATTTGCATTTCCCCTATGTGCTCATTGGCCATTTGTATGTCTTCCTTGGAGAAGTGTTTTTTCAAGTCCTTTGATTATGTTTTTCTTGCTGTTGAGTTCTAGAATTCTTCATATGTTCTAGATATCAATTCCTTATCAGAAATATAATTTTCTTGGTGACTGGCTCAGTCGGTTAAGCATCCTACTTTAGCTCAGGTCATGATCTCACAGCTTGTGGGTTCGAACCCCACATCAGGCTCTGGGCTGACAGCCCAGAGCCTGGAGCCTGTTTCGGATTCTGTGTCTCCCTCTCCCTCTCTGCCCCTCCCCCGTCACACTCTGTCTCTCTCTCAAAAATAAATAAACATTAAAAAAATTTAGAAATATAATTTTCAAATATTTCTCCCATTTTGTGGGTTGCCTTTTCACTCTGCTGATGGTGTCCTTTGATATACAGAAGTTTTAATTTTAGAAGTATTTTTTCTTGTTGCTTGTACTTCCGGTGTCATATTCAAGAAATCAATTGCCAAATCTAATATCATGAAGTGTTGCCCCTGTTTTCTTTTAAGAATTTTGTAATTTTAGCTCTTTTAGGTCTTTGTTCCATTTTGAATTAGTTCCTGTATGTAGTGTAAGGTAAGGGGCCAACTTTGTTCTTTCACATGCAGATAGCGAGTTTTCCCAGAACCCCATGTTGAGAAGAGTGTCATTTCCCCCCATTGAGTGGCCTTGGCATGTTTGTTGAAAATCATTTGACCATATATGTGAAGATTTATCTATGGGCTCTCTATTCTATTCCATTGATAAATGTCTGTATTTATGCTGGTACCATACTGTTTAATTACCGTAGCTTTTTAGTCAGTTTTGAGATCAGGAAGTGTTTGACTTCCAACTTTGTTTTTCCTTTTCAAGAGTGTTTTGGCTACTCAGGGTCCCTTGAGATTCCATATGAATTTTAGGATAGGTTTTCTATTTCTGCAAGAAACATCATGGGGATTTTGGTAGGAATGCATTCAATCTGTAGATTATTTTATATGGTATCTTATATGGTATCTTTATATGATATCTTAACAACATGAAGCTTTCCAATCCATGAACATGGGATGCCTTTTTATCTACTGGTGACTTCTTTAATGTCTTTCACCAAATGTTTGTAGTTTTCAATATACAAATGTTTTCGCTCTGGTTAAGCTTATTTCTAAGTATTTTGGGTTTTTTTTGATGCTATTGCAAATGGGATTATTTTTGGATTATTAGTGTATAGAAAGACAACTGAGATTTTTTGCATTGTTTTTGTATCCCACATCTTTGCTGAGTTTGTTTAATTTGTTCTAACATCTATACTCCTTTTTAAAAATGGTCTTCAAAGGCTGTTTACCATGGCCACAAGATCTTCCCCAAAGTATTATGCTATTTAAAATAAAGTCATTCACAGCTCCTCATAACAGGAGTGACCTTGTAAGGACTTAAATATATGGCAACAGTCTTTTTTTCTTTTTTTTTTTTTGGAAGAATATTTGATTAAAAAAACTCCAGCACATGTAATATGTGTTGGTTGTAACAGAGAGGGGGACGTTCACTTCTCTGCTTATCAATTGTGTAGTTTTGTAACCTCACTGAGCCCCAATTTATATATCTGTCAAACATGGTGCCCATTTTGTGAGGCTGTTATTGTGAGTTAGAAACAGAGCAGGAGGGAGCTTGTCTCAGACCCTCAGCAGGTGACATCTGTGATGTCATTAATGGCTGCCTGACCTGCCCAGGTGAGGAGCCGCTTGGCCAGATCACCTGCCTTTGAACCTGCTGCCAGAGGAATCCTAGTACTTAGATGCTCAGAATATCAGAGGAATCAACCAGTTAAGGTTTTCTGCCTGCTTTGTCTTTCACTTGATCTTAACATTGTCTTGATTTGATTTGGTTCTAGGTTTTGAGCAGCAGGCAGGGCAGGTGAGAGGTCACGCTGCCCCTGGGGAGGATTAGGGAGTGGTCGAGGGGGCCCTGGCCTCCTGCTGCCTTCTTATTTAATTAAAGTTTTATTTGCATTAAAGTCATATCCTATACACAGTTAGTCACAATGTGCTATGAGCCTTACCAGCAGTCTCGATTTCCATTTCCCATCTAATTCTGGTGCTTTTAGTACCCAATGTCTCTAAGTAACAGCCTTCGATTGCTATGTTTTATTTTTCAATTTTGATGTTACTTTTAAATTTCTGAAAAATAAAGATTTAGACTTAGTCTCTCCACCCATAGATACACCTCTTTTCTGTCCTTTTTAAAAAGTTTATTTATTTATTTTGAGAGAGAGAGAACATGAGTGGGGGAGGAGCAGAGAGAGAGAGGGAGAGAGAGAATCCCAAGCAGGCTCTGTACCATCAGCACAGGGGCCGGACTTGGGGCTTGAACTCACGAACTGTGAGATCACAACTTGAGCTGAAATCAAGAGTCAGACACTTAACTGACTGAGCCCCCCAGACGCCCCTCCCCTGTCCTTTTAATATCATTTTAAGACAGTTTTCGGTTCAATGTTTGTTGCGCAGCTTACTGTTTTTCCTAAAGGAGTTAATTGTTTCGTTTTGTTTCCTTGCCTGGTTTCCTGTGTACCCATCGTGGTTCATCCCTGTGTCCTGCAGTTTTAAATGCCCCTCAGCTGGGGAGTGGGCCATGCTAAGCCATCTTCGGGCTCTCTTTTCCCCACTTTCCCTTGAGCCTCTGACCCCTGCCCCCGTCTGGACAGCTGGGTGTGCAAACTGCCATCATTCTGGAGTCTCCCTCCCCCTTTCTTCTGTCCCGGAGCCCCTAGTTACAGCGTCCCATGGCTTTCCTTTTCTTGGTTTACTGCCTCATTTAGGTGGAACACACCCTCCAGTAGAGTTCTGAGAAAGAATGCAGTAGACATAAATGTTTGGCAAAGTTGCATGTGGGAAAAAGTTCTTATTCTGTCTTCAGTCTTAACTGATAGTTTGCCTCACTGTAGAATTACATGCAGCACATTATTTTCCATCAGAATTTGGAAAGCATGGCTCCAAAAATTGTTCTGTAGCTTCCTGGATCGCCAGTGAGCACCCCATTCTTGTTTGGACACCCCATCCTTAGTGTATGTGGTCTTGTTTCTGGGCAGTGTGCCTTGGGTGTGGGTATTTTCTCATTTATTTTTTCTGGGCACTCAGGCAGCCTTTTAAAACTAAAAAAAACTTTGAGGGAACCTGGGTAGCTCAGTCGGTTAAGTGTCTGACTTTGGCTCAGGTCATGATCTCGCGGTTCATGGGTTTGAGCCTCATGTTGGGCTCTGTGCTAATAGCTCAGAGCCTGGAGCCTGCTTCCGACTCTGTCTCCCTCTCTCTCTCTGACCCTCCCCCACTCATGCTCTCTCTCTCTCTCTCTCAAAAATAAATAAACATTAAAAAGTTGTTTTAGGGGTGCCTGGGTGGCTTAGTTGGTTAAGCGTCTGACTTTCACTTAGGTCATGATCTCGCAGTTCGTGGGTTCGAGCCCCACGTCGGGCTCTGTGCTGACTGCCAACTCAGAGCCTGGAGCCTGTTTCAGTCTGTGACTCCCTCTCTCTCTGACCCTCCCCTACTCACGCTGTCTCTCTCTCTGTCTCCTAGAAATAAATAAACATTAAAAAAAAAGTTGTTTTAAATCTTATTATTTCTTGAAATTTTTGAGAGAGAGGGAGACATAGAGTATGAAGCAGGCTCCAGGCTCTGAGCTGTCAGCACAGATCCCAAACCTCATGATCATGACCTACACCAAAGTCAGGTGCTTATCCCACTGAGCCCCCCAGACACCCCTCAGGCAGCCTTTTTAATGGAACAAACTTTGTCTTTTAATTGCAGGACATTTTCTCGTATTAATATAATTTCAAAAATTTTCCTCTTATATCTCTGATGCCTCCTTCTACAACTCAGACAACTGATTTTTGTATCTTCTCTCACCTGGTGCTCAGGTCCCAATCTTTTTGTTTCAGTCTCTGGGAGATTTCCTCAAATTTATCTTCCCACTCCTTGACCAAATTTTAAAAAATCTACTAAGGTTTTCTTCCTTTTGTGAAGAACAGTCATCCCTGCTAGAATTTCATGGGTGCAGTATCTTCTATGATCTCACCAAGGGTGTTAATTACATAGTAAGTTATTTCTCCCACGTCAGCCCCATTTCCCCCCGTTTCTTTCCCCGGGTTGCTTTGGTCTCTGTGTTCGGCGTGAAGGTTTTCCTCCGAGGTCTGGCGTCCTGTGTGTTTGGGCATCCGTGCAGGGATGACTGGACCCGGCCGTCTCTTTGGTGGAACCCCCTACGCCCTGTCTTTCTCCCCAGAGAACGGTTCCCTCTTTGCAAGCCTGGCTCCCTGAATGTGAGAGCTGAGTGGGGAAGGGGCCCGGGCTCTCCAAAGTCCCCACGTTTATGCTTTTACTGTGTCTTCTTCTGGTTCAGCCCCTGCCTTGCTGCCAATCTTCCCTGGGGCCTGATGGTCCCTAAATGAGATTCTTCCCAGCTCTTATTTTCCCTTGAGACTAAACTCCCTTTTACTGCGGAGACTGGGAGGGAAGGGCGTGGTTGGCTGAGTGAGTGTGTTGAAGGAGGGTCCCAGACTCACCTGCTCCTCCAGGTTCTAGGTCAGACCACATACCTGGGTCTGCATCCTTGAGCCACCTGGGGCTTTGGCCACAGCTGGGTCTGCTTCCTGGAGCCCCCTCCCCTCCCCAGCCCCTCCGCACTCCTTCCCAACACTTTGGTTTCAGTGTTCTCTGCTCAGCCAAGCCAGTGCACTCATCCATCCCTCCAACTCGTAAGCCTTTGGAGGGTCGTGCTTTTTTGATTCCTTTACCGTGGATTTCGTGGGATGTCAGCAACAGGGAGAGAAACGCGGGCCTTCAGAATGCCCATCCTGTGAAAGTGCCCATTTGGTCCTGTGATGCCCCCCCTGGGGACCTCCCACCCCAGCGCCAGTCACACGCCCGCCTGGAGGGTCTCAGAGGCCAAGACCCGCATGCCGCCTCCTCTTGGAAGAGATGGGCCTGGGCCTGGTGAGGTAGAGGCAGAGCTGAGGCCGAACCGAAGCCTCCTGGCCTCCAGTCCAGCGCCCCCCCCGTGGCCTCACGGTGCCCGCGCCCTGCCCTGGGCCTAGGTGCCCCCGGGACTCCTGAGGTCTGTTGAGTGAAAACCATGACTTGTGGAAGCTGCCACTCGGCAGGCTGGTCTGCGTCTGAACGATCATTGGTCCCGTTCACGCTGCTTAGCTTGGCCTTCCAGAACGTCCTTAGAGCATTGGTTGGGAGGCCTTAGGGGAGTCATTGACCCCTCTGACCCTCATCGTCGGCCCTACGTGGATGACGACACCTTGTGGGTTCAGTGAATGTGTGTGTCCCGTGCCAGGCGGGTCCCCGCAGGGTGGCCCAGGCTGGTGGGGGATGTGAGAGCACTGGCTGGACAGGGCTGGGAGCCCTGGGTGTTGGGGGACACCCATCCCCCTGCCCTGATTGGGAGAAGGAGGGTGTTCCTGGCAGGCATCTCGGAGGAAGTGGCACTTGGGCTGCCGTGTAGGGTGAGTGGAACTGGAGTGGCCTCAGCAGGAAGGGCAGGGAGGGGGTTCCGGGTGGATGGAACTGCAGTCGCAAATGTCAGGAGGCCTTCAGCAGCCAGGGGGCGCGTGGGCAGGGCCCGGCGGGGCTGGGGGTGTGTGTGAGGTGAGGTCAGAGCACTGACAGCGCCTGGCCTGGAGGGGGCGCCATAGCCTCAAGTGCCAGATTTACAGCTTGGTCCCCAAATGAGGCCGGGCGTTTCCTGAACACCCTTGTGCAAGCGAACTCGTCCAGGCTGTGACTTCGGGGAGGTTCCTGTGAGATCCTTTTAGCCACATCCGGCCTCATTCTGGGGAGGAAAAACAAGAAACTTTTTGGTTGTCCTTTCCAGCCTGAAGTCATCTCTGCTCTGCAGCAGCAGTGGAAACAAGCATTTAAAGATGATTAGGACGGAATGTTCCTGTGTTTAAAACATTTCCCAGGAAAAACAAATGTTTGAAAGTTAAACATTTTGGCTATTAGGATGGAACAGAAGAAAAATTGCATTTGCCTTTTAAATATGGGCACCAGTGCGGAGTTGTGAATCCAGAAACCTCACACGCTGGGCCATGACAGTGGGGCGGGGCGGGGCGGGGTGGGGCTGGCCACAGGGGCTGGGACGTGTCCTGCCCGCCCTGGGTGCCTCCACGCTCAGCTCCCGGCAGGCCAACCTGCCCGCGTGACCCCAGGCGGGTGACCTGATCTCCCTAGCCCCCTTTTCTCATCCTGATCTTCCCGGCGAACATTTCTGGACTGCGTCGGAGAACTCAGTGTTTGCTCGCCTAACAGCCCCGGAAGGCGGTGGTCCTGGCCGTCATCTGGGTCGTTGTAACGTGCCTGTAAGTTTCTGTGTCCTGATGCTTTGGCATCTGGGGGCCTTGCTGAGCCCGGAGGGATGACCCTCCCAGAGGTAACCGATTCTAGAGATAGTAAAGGACCCACCTTTGAGTATGCCTTTCTTTTTCTGTTAAAAGAAAGTTTTTTTTAATGTGTATTCATTTTTGACAGAGAGTACGAGACAGAGCATGAGTGGGGGAGGGGCAGAGAGAGAGGGAGACACAGAATCTGAAGCAGCTCCACGCTCTGAGCTGTCAGCACAGAGCCTGAAGTGGGGCTTGAACCCACGATCCGAGAGATCATGACCTGAGCCAAGGTTGGATGCTTAGCTGACTGAGCCATCCGGGTGCTCCTGAACGTGCCTTTCATATACAAACCAACCAACCCAGAGCCCCTGCTCACCCCCCACTGCCTTTATTATAGGCTGTCACCCCTCAGCTCTTACCCCCTGGCCCAGCCGCCCCAGGGCCAGGCACCCTACAAGGAGGGGCAGCCCCTGTCTCCCAGGGCCTTGTTCAAACTAGCCAACCCTAAACTTGCTCACCCTGTTTCCCTCTCTTTTCCTTTGGAAACCACAACAAAGCCTCCTGTCCAGGTTTTTTCTTTACTTCCTCTGCCTCCTGACCGGCCTTGGCTTCCCCATGTGGCCGGGTGTGGCCCTGAATGCCGCCTGTGTCTAAGGATCTGTGAGTATAAACTTCCCTCTTCACGACAGCCATTTCCATGTGTGCGTGTCTTACTATACCTGATCGAAACAAATCCCGAGGTGAGTAGAACACACGTTTATGTGTCTTCCTTGTCTCCCTAGTGTGATTGTTGTGAGAATCCTACACATTCTTCTTCTAGATGAGGACACTGAAGCTTCAAGAAGTAAGAGTTTTCACCGCAGGCCAGACAGCCAGTAGGTGGAAAAGGGATTCAGGCTTTTTTGGCTCCATGGTGTACACCGCTAACCACTGCGCTCTGCTGCCTCTCACCTGGGGAGGTAGGGGAGCCTAGAAGCATTGAATGTGAACTGCCTGTTACACCGCCTAGCACCGGGAAGCTCTCACAGCAGGGCAGCAAGAAACACATCTTGCAGGCATGGCCCATGTGTGCGTTTTGGCCACCGGCCCAGGCACACGTCTTCAGACCTCTCCAGCCCTGTTCTGGCGACGCGTAAAATCCCCCGTCTCCTCGAACGGCCAGCCCACACCCACCTCCGTGTGTGCCTGGCTGTGTGATTCCATCACGAGCGTTAATGCACCCGAGCTGTGTCGTCCAGACCCACTGGGGCCTCAGAGCTGAGCTGGGGAGCCTGCTTCTTCCCAGTGTTATTCTCGACCACGCTCCATACCGAGGAGCCTGCTAATGCGAGTCTCCCAGACATTGGCAACTGTTTAAACACAGAACTGTCAAAGATGCAGTAAAAATGCAATCAGAGATCGTTAGGCTGTCTCTTTATTCCATCCCCCTCTGCTGTGTGCTGTGAGACAGGAATGGGGGGGAAAAGCCATAAGTGGGCTTTTTCCTGATTGTCGCCGCATTTAGAGAACACTAAACTCTGCCGGGCTCAATGCGCCACTCCGGGGAAGGCATAGATTACAGAGAGGCGTGCGCATATCTTGTTGAATTTAACAGATTACGCAGTTTGGAGGCAGCATTTTCTGTTCCACAGGATGGGTAAGTGTTAGCGATAAAGAATCGTAACCTTTTGGAAGGAGCTTTAAATCTTGGAAGCACAAGAAGAAGAGGTTTTGATTGGCGTCTCTCTGCGAGCCCCAAACACCACGCTCACTTGCTCCATGTGGCTTCCGTATGCGGGTGCGTTTCTATTTGTGTATATACGGCCGTTGGAAGGTTAAAACAACACGGTCATCCGCTGGTGCTTGGCTGATTCATACCTAATGGTCCTTTTACCACCAACAAATCCATGGCTAGTGCATGCCAGGATCTCAAAGAATCTGGCATTTGGGGAAGATGGTCTGAACCCCGTCGTGCTGAATGTAAAGGCATGGGGGACTTGGGGCTTCTCAGAGATGGGGTTGGGAGACCGCTGATCTGGCCCCCGATCAACCCTGCCCCTCACATCCACATCCAGCCCCTCTCAGAGTCCATGGCATACCAGGCATGTCGCTCTAGAGGCTGGTTTGGCATCTGATCAGCACCCTCGAGGTTCAAACCCCGGCTGTCCACTGTCTTGCTGTGTGACCTCAGACGATTCCCTTCCCCTCTCTGAGCTTCAGTTGCCTCCTCTGTCCACTAAGAGGTGTGGACCGGGAACGTCTGTGTGTCACTTCCGGGACTGACCTCAGGACTGAGGCTTGTTCCCCAGAGTGTCCCCGACCGTGTGTCTCACCAGGGTCGAGAAGAGGGCTCCCACTGGGTCAGAGCTTGTGGACAGCTGGCCCGGGTGGGGGGTGCTATTACGGCAGCCCCAGGGGAGGAAGCGAGTGTGTGGCCTGATGGGCTTTTGGGATAGGCCGACTGGATTCTTTGCTTCTGTTGGGCTGATGAGGGGAGTGGGGTAAGAAAAAGCACTTGGACCCGTCTGTCTCCTTTCCTCGCCAGGCCAGCACGGCTGCCCAGACACCTGCCTGGAGGACCCCCCCCCCACCTCTTCTGGGGCTCAGGCTCCCCTGGGACCTTGTCAGGTGCTGGAGAGGCTCCCTTGTATGCCAGCCCGCATCTCAGCTGCCCGGAAGGACGGCACCAAGAAGGGACAAAGGGAAGAGCATTAATTTCCCCAGTGTGCCGAAGAGTTTGTATTCATCTCATCCTGTTACCCGCACAGTCCGTGCAAATTAATCCATCCCCAAACACTCCCCTCCATCACTGCCCAGATGAGGGAGGGGGAGCTGATGCCAGGCAAGAAAGCCTGTCATGATTGGTCATTGTGCATTTTATCCAGTCAGGTCGTAAGAGCTGCAGATGATGCGAGCACCTGAAAACTAATGCAGCCTTAGGCTGTAACCACAGAGGTAGCAATTCTAGAACAGAGGAGGGGACTTCGCCACACTACTCCAGGATGGTCAGGCTGTCCCAGAGCCTTAGTTCTGGCTCCCCAATGCCCACTGTCGAGAGTGCAGGTCCAAATGGAGAAGGTTCAAAGATGGACACTCAGGGTCGTCGGGGAGGGACGGGGGTCTGGAACATACCTTGCTGGGCTAGTTGGCGGAAAAGCCTGGAGGAAAGGAAAGGGCATCTAGGGAGTCAGAGGTCAGTTGGTGTAAAGAAGACAGAACAGAATTATCTCAGGATGGATGGATGGAGTGGCTGATAAATGTATTCATCCCTCTCTCCCCGTCCATCCATTCACCCATAGTCCATCCGTCTCTGTCTATCCGTCCGTCCATCCATTCTCCACCACCCCCCGCTCACTGGGAGGCAGTGCGCAGGATAGTTTGGGGCACCACGTCAGGATGAGTTTTAATGAGGCTGAGCCACAAGGTCTGTCACGTGTTCAGTGTCCTCTGTGGTTACCAGTCACTTTATTACTGATTTGTGTTAACGTAGCAACCTCTCGGAGCCTTGCTTTTCCCAGATGCAAAATGGGGATACTTATACTTAGGCATCTGTGAGCGCCCTACACTGCTGGTGAGTTGCCAAGTTCAGGTGGCCATCCAGACAGGTGTCTGTGGCTGGACCTCCAGCTCAGAGGGTCACGGTGCTGGGCCACTTACGTGTTTACCGATGCACATGCGCCCCCACCCCCACCCCCCGCCGCCACTTCCAAGCCAGGTGGCACCCACTTTGCAGGGCAGGGAGAGCCCAGACAGGATTTGAGGGTATCGTCAGCCTCTTGCGGCTCCTTTCCCCTCCTGACTTTGTGCACAGGAGGCTTGTCCCTCCGCCTCCCATCCACGCTTCCCTGGGAGGGAAGAAGCCTCAGTTCCGCCCTCGCCCTCGGCGGCTGCGGTGGGAGGACCAGGGGACGGCCGACTTCTTCGTGCTCCCTTCCCAACCCCCGATAGTCGGGAGCTACAGAAATAAATGAAACCGCACAGTTGGGGTAATTCGTTAATTTGCTTAAGGAACACCCCCAGTCAGAGACATGACATAAATATGTGAGTGTGGCTCCAGCTCCCCCAGCCGGGGTGGCGCCGAGGGGAGCCGGTGGGCCGGACGGGGGACGGGCGTGGAAGCCTCGAGAATCCGAGCTTGAAGGTGGCGGGCAGAGTCCGCGCCTTGTCCCCCGAGTGCAGTGTGGGGAGGGGCTCGGTGAAGGCCCCCAACTGACTCTGTTGCCCGGTGGCCCTGAAGGCATCAAGAGTCGCTGAACCAGAGGTGTGGGGTCAGCTGGACCGATGCCCAGGGTCACCACCCCTGCTCACCCGCCGTGGGACCTGGGCAGATTCCTGACCTCACAGCCTCATTTTCCCATAGCTGCAGAGTGTATCTCGGAAGGTTCCGTGGGGATCAGAGGGACCAGCTGTTACCCGGGGTGGCTGGCCCGACGGTGGGGTCCGGGAGATGGTGGTCTTCCCTGCAGTGTCCTCCACGACCCTTCCCCAGCTGCTCGGCATGAGGGGAGTGAGGCAAACACTTCTGTGCCTGTGCTCCCGGGGCTCTCCGGCTTCGGGGAGCAGACACGCAGCGCCCCTGGGCCGGCGCAGCAGGGTGGGCGGTGATAAAAGTAGGTGGGGAGGCAGAGGGCCCAGAGAGCCCACCCCCCCGACTGGCGGCACTGAGGGCCAAGGGCCAAGCCTGTTCCCTGCAAGTCTCCAGGGAGGCAGCAAGGGCCAGAAGCCAGACGCTGCCGGGAGTGGGCAGGAGCCCTGGCCTGAGTGACGTGGGCTGAGTGTAGGGACAGGTGGGGACTGGGGGAAACTGACTTCCACTTCAGTCCTAAGGGAGGCACAGACCCGCAGCATTGACCCGGCAGGATCATGAAATTTGCAAATCGATTGATTGATTGTTAGAAAACAAAGAGTGGCATTTTATTGGGAATTTATATATATATATATTTTTTATGTTGGCAACAAAGTCACATAAAAAGTTTATGCCAAACAACGCGTGTCCGGGGGCGGGTCTGGCCTGCAGACTCTGGCCCGGGGGAGCTGCCACTGCCTGCGAGTCGCAACTGCACATCACGCGTTGTGCGTCTCTGCTTGGCGCCTCCGGAGATCCCAGAATGGTCTTGCGAGGCACCTGTTCTTCTGCCGTACAGGTGAGGAAACTGAGGCACGCGGCTGGCTAGTGGCAGCGCTGGGTCTGTCGCTGCCTCAGGGCCTCCCAGAGTTGGGAAACACCCAAGAGGGGAAAACACTCTTTTCTCAAACTTGGGAGGGACTCTGGGGTGGCTGGTGAGGCCGTGTGCGCAAATTAGGGGTCTCTGCCAGTTTTTCAGACAAAACTTCCATCTTCCCCTCTTCCTGCCCCCGTGGCTGGGCTGGGAACCAGGTGGCCATCCACCAGCCACGGAGCCCAAGGTTGGACGGGATAGTGTGTCCCAGTATCCGGGTGCGGGGGGGGATTGTGGATAAGGGAGTGTCTAACTGGGTTCTGGACTGTTCTGTTTCCTTGCAATGAGAATATAGTAATTGTAGTTACAGTCCCTGAAACATTGTTGTGTTGCTGTCTATTGTGATGGTGATTTATTGTTTGCTGGGAGACCCACCCTGCTCCCTAGAAGGACGAGGGGGAGTCGAGTCTGACCACATGTCGATCACATGTAATTCAACATTGCGGGCGTCAGTTCTCAAGGCAAATAGTCCTTAGAATTTGGGGCATTTTTGGAATTGGGTTCACGACAAAACACACAGCAGAGGATGTAGGGTTTCATGTCACAGTCAAGGGTGGGAAGGCCCCGGGGAGCCAGTCATGGGGAACGAGGCTCCGTGAAGCCTGGGGAGGGCACAGAAATCCTTAGCCCCCAGGAAGGGGCATTCCCCAGGCACACCTGCCTTGATCAGAGGGGAAACTGAGGCTCAGCAAGGTTAAGTGACTTGCTCAGGTGACAGAGCCAGGATTTGAACCGAGGTCAGCTGGCCCCAAAACTGAGCACTTTACCCTGTATCTGCTTGGGGGGGTGGGGGTCATGGTCACCCAGGATCAGAGAAGAAGAACTGAGGGGTGGGTCTCCACCAGCCAGTCTTCTCTGTGTGCCAGGATCTGGTGGGGGCGGGGGAGGTCGATGAGGATCCATGGGAGGCTGCTCTTTCACATCGCCTTGGGCGTCAGGACAGAAGGCCAGTGTCGGGGCGTGGCCGTGGCCTTCAGTGTGTCAGGACAGGGCTCTGCGACCTGGGCTTGTTGGGGGCACTCTCCTGTGCCTCCCCAGGCAGGTGGAAAGTGTTGGGGGTCACACAGGGCTGGCTCCGAATTCCCGCTCGGCCACCTCCAGGTCCTGTGGCCTCCAGCACGCCACCGCACCCAGCCGTGCCCCCAGCCTCAGTTTCTCCCTGGGCACCGTGGACATGCTGAGCACCTGGCTCAGGGCTCAGTGCCCGGCGCATATGCGTGCGCTCCGGCAGCCCTCTGGGATCATGTGAGCTAGTCATTCGCGCTGAAGAACTGGACACAGAAGTGACTCTCTGCTGACACAGGTGATGGTGGAGCTTAGTGGCCCTGCTCTGGCTCCTTCAGAAACCAGAATTCAGGCATTTATAAGTTCCGTCTATGGCCTCGACTGCTTCTCTGTGGAATGGCCATGGCGTGTCACCGTGAGCCCGCTGGACGCTCCTATCTGAGGCCTGGGGCCGGCTGCGGTGTTCACGAACCCCTTGGCGCTCGCCTGACCCACGGGGCCCGCCCCTGCTTGGAGGGGCTGGGAGAAGGGCTTGAGCCTCCGGGTTGGTTCACCTGCAACTTTTCATCCAAATCCAGATCACCCACAGGTGCCATCACGGCTCTTTCTCCAGGTGCTGGGAGCCCGGCAGCGGAGGCTGGTGGGAGACGGAGTCCGAGCCTGGGGTCAGGCAGGCTCCGGGGAGCAGTGGGGGCCCGGGGTGGGCGGCAGTTTACTGAGTCCGAGGGGCTGTGCTAGTGGGGGTGGCTGGGCTGGAGGCCTCCGGGAGGCAGCCCCCACCCCTGCTCCGGGCATCTGCAAGGTGGGGCCCCGGGGCAGGAGGCATGATGTGGAAGAGCTGCCCAGGCTTCTGCACAGAGCGAGGCTGGAAGGACCCCATGACTGGTTCAGTGCATGCTGTGCAGAGACAGCTTTGCTTTCATTGCACTTGGGCTTGAACTTCAAATTCCGTGGTGGGCCCTGGGATCTTCCCCAAGCGTAGGGTCTCCAGGGGCTCCGCCGAGAACTCGGCATTCCTGCTGGAGCGTGGAGGCTACTGAACTAGGCCCCCACGTGGCGAGGGACGGCGAGGCGAGGGGAGCAGGCCTGCGGGGTCCGGGTCAGGGTCTCCTTTCAGGGGAAAAGTCCCCCAGACAGAGAAAACGGAGGCAGGCAAGTCCGGCGGCTGGAGGCCAGGCACGCTGCAGCTCAGAGGCCTGGAGGCAGTTGTGCAGGCCCCTCCCGTCGGCCTGGGCTCTGGGGGCCTGTCCCCGAGCCCCGCCTGGGTGAGCTGGCCGCAGGGGGATGCTGGGGCTGGTCCGAGGGCACCCACTGGGGAGCGTGCAGCAGGAGCTGCCGTGCCGGGGACCCCAGCGGCTGTCGCCTGTCCCTCCTCGCCGCCCCCACCCCCAGGCCGTGTCGTGGCTTTCAGAAGGCCAACGGCCGTGCGTTGTCTGTGTGTCTGCGTCCACCCCTGCAGGGAGCTTGCCCTACGAGTACAAGATCGTGATTGCCGGCAACCACGAGCTGACCTTCGACCAGGAGTTCATGGCCGACCTCATCAAGCAGGACTTTTACTACTTCCCGTCTGTGTCCAAGCTGAAGCCAGAGAACTACGAGAACGTGCAGTCACTGCTGACCAACTGCATCTACCTGCAGGACTCCGAGGTCACCGTGAGGGGCTTCCGGGTCTACGGCTCACCGTGGTGAGTGCACCTGTCTTTCCCGACCTCGCGGATGCGGGGGCTGGGGGGGCGCTGGAGGAGTCGAGGCTGAACACACAGAGGGAGGTGGGGCCTGGACAAGCACCGGGGAGCTCCAGACGGCTGCTGGGAACTGCATCTCGGCTCTCCCCTCACCCGCTGTGTGACCCCGGGCAGGTCACTGCTGCTCTCTGAGCCTCGGTTTCCCCATATCTAACTGGCAAGTAGTTATATCCTCTGTGCTGTACTGTCTCACACACAGATGGGTACTGTCATCATCCCCACTCTCCAGGTGAGAGCGTGAGGCACAGAGAGGATGAGGATCTTGTCAATGTCACACAGCTTAGGGAGGGGGCAGAGGTGGGATTAAACCCAGGCTTTCTGGTTTCAGAACTCGTGCTTTCAGCCATCATTCTATATGCTAGGAATCTCCCTATTGTCACGTCCCCTGACGCACACATGAGGCACAGGTGAGGGTGACGATTGATCAGCCAGCCTGAGGAAAGGCAGCTGGAATTTTTGTGGAAGGCCCAAGACCTGGGTTTACTGTGCTGTTTTAATCACAAGTGCACATCAAACCCTTCCTCTCTGCTGGGCGTACAGAGCAATCAGGCCTCGTCCCCGTCTTGGGGATCAAGGTGAGAACGAGTCGTGACTGTTCCGTGTATGGTCAGTGTGTCCATCAGAGCCCCGGTGATGATGATGGTGATGACTGTGATGGCTGTTACAGTGGTGGTGGCGGCGGCGGTGGCGGCAGCAGATCGTTCCTGAGCAAATTCAGGAAGCTGGTCCCTGGGCTGAGGTCTCCATAACCACTGTTTCCAATTCTTTCTTGGCTCTGAGAACTGATTCTTGGCCCCATTGTACAGGTGGACAGATCGAGTGTTCTTAGAGGCCCAGCTGGCAATAGCCACAGGGTGCCCAGTGCTGACAGGGTGAGGGGGGACCGTACGCAGTGGGGAGAGACACATGTCCTGGAAAGTGAGGCATGATCCCGGAAGTCTCCTTGGAGGAGGTGAGGTGAGGTTATGAGGGAGGGGAAGGGCCTCCACACTCATGGAGGGGTAACGGGGCCCGAAGCTGCACCATCAGAGCCGAACACGCAGGGAGGCCGAGGGGACCGTATGGGTGCAGGGCCTCCAGGGAGAGCTGGGCAGCGTCTGGGAAATCGCTGGGCCGCCTGGCGGATGCCACACGGTGACACCGGGTGGCCAGAGGCTGCAGGTGGGTTCAGGACCTCGTCTCATCTTGCCAAGGCCTCCTCATGGGGCAGAGGGAGCACGCGGGCTGTGCCACTGTCCCTGAGCCCCGGGAGGTGACTGCTGTCATCTCTGTGGTCCTCACCATGTCCGGGGTCTCCGTGACCTCCCCGCAGCCTCTGAGGCCTGCTGGGCACTGGGGACTCGAGGGGCCAGTGCCGAGGACAGGAGCCGAGAGGAGGCGTCTGAGTCTGCCCTGCAGGCCGCTGGAGCCCGGCCTTGGAGGAGGAGGTCTGGCTGGGGCGGCAGAAGGGCCGGAGCGTGAGGCCCACGATGGCTTCAGGCACCAGCCCGGCCTCAGGCACCAGCCCGGCCAGCCGGGGCCGCATCTCCTTGCCCAAGGTCCTCAACAGCCCCTTGCGCCTATGCCCCCCACATACATACACAGCCCTTTGTAAAAGCGCTATGTTCTGTAGGGATTCATCGTGGGCTTTGGGACCAAACTGCCTGGGCTCAAATCCTGGCCTCGCTTCTGACGGGCTGTGTGACCCTGGGCAAGTCACTTAACCTCTCTGTGCCTCAGTTTCCTCCCCCGCAGAACGGGAGTGACGGCGCACCTCCTGCAGAGGGCGGTGGTTCTGAAGGTGTGGGGGGAGGGCGTTCAGGCCAGCCTGGTAGCAGCGCCGCCAAGTTCTTCATGAACTGAGACCCCGGTGCCACCAGTTGTCCCGGAGGCCAGCCTTCCAGCACCGCCTTGGCCAGAACCCAGTATGTGGGATGGAGGACATGCGGGGGATGGGAGTGGCAGGTGTCACTCAGCGTCCACCCACTTCCGCCCAGAGCAGCTGTGTGTACCCGGTGGCTGGGGGTGAGTGGAGGGCCGGGGCCTTGGGCCAGCCCTGCGGTCCCCTCTGCCAGCTGGAGGCTCGATGTCGGTGCCCCCGAGGCCCGAGAGACACCAGCTGTTGGTGCAACTGCTCTGTGCTCGGGCCGTCAGTGGCTCCTGTGTTTGCTTCTGTGGCTTCCAGCGTGGACAGTTCTAGACCGTTTAGTTCTGGTTCTCCGGGGGCCTTAGCACTTTCTCCTTGCTCCCCCTTACGTGTCGTCCTGGCTGGGGGCACACCGGCTGCCCGCTGCCACGAGGAGCCCAGGACTGTCTGCAGGAGAGGGAGGGGGCGCAGGACAGAGAAGGGACCCGAGGAGGCCTTGGTGAAATCCAGGAGGGCTCCCTGTGGGAGGGGGGATTTGAACTGGGGTTTCCGCAGGTGGAGAAGGCAGGAGAGGAGCCGTATTTGTGAACTCCGCTCCGTGCTAGGCTCCAGCAGACCCCTCGGGTTGCTGTTTCACAGCCCTCAGTGCTGAGGCCTAAATGGTACCTCATCTGTTCTCCGTGTGCAGGCTGGGCGCTGGCATTCCAGCAGCTTCCCTGGTTTCCCTGAGGCCCCACCCGGGGCTGGGAGCAGGTGGCAGGAGTCGCCGCAACAGCAGTGGCCCGGCAGTTCATTGGTACAGGAAGGGCTGTTCAGATCGGGGCACTGTGACCATTTAGCTGTGAGACTCTGGGCAAGTGCCTTGGCCTCTCTGGTCCTTCTGTGTAGCAGGGAAACGACACAGTGAGGTCTGTGTGGGCCCAGAGTGAGGCCCTGCAGGTTGACTGGAATTACTGTTACCGGGGAGCCCCTGGGGTGGAGGTCCCAGGATGAGGATAGCTATTCTCCAGCTGATACCTCAACGGCCCCCAAGGCAGGGCCAGAACTCTAATGATCCCATTTCACAGAAGGGCAAGTCGAGGACCTGGCTTGCCCAGCTCCACCTAATGACTGGTTGTGTAGACTCCTAGTCTGGGCTCTTCCTGTTCCAGGTTAGAGGCCACCCAGTGTCCTTGTATGAACACCTACTACGCGCCAGGCCCAGAACCGCGGGTTCTATATGTGTTCCTTGGTTCTCCCAAAAGCCTTCTTATTGGCCCCGTGAGGATAATGCGGCCAGGGGACCCAGCTGATGCCCGGGCCAGGGGGCCAGGGGCTGGGAGCTGGGAGGGGCAGGGGCTGAGGAGCACGGGTGGCCCCTGGGGGAGGGGAGCTGGGGAAGGGGGTGACAGGCGGAGGGAAGAGCTCAGGCAAAGGCTTGAGGGGCCGTGGGCGTTCTGGGCGCCGAGTGCGGCTGGGGGTGCGTTGCGGTGGGAGAGCAGAGGCCCTCCGCCCTGGGCGCTCGGCTCTCAGTGAGTCACAGCTCCCTCTGCCTGTCACCCTGTGTTATCACTCCACGGGGACCCGGCACATCACAGCTGAGGCCCAGAAGGGAGGCGGCGCTCAGAGGAGCAGGACTGGCTGTCAGCCACGTGCTCATCCTCTGGGCCCGGACACAGCAGATGCATCTCTGGGTTCTGCCTCTCGCCCCATGTCTGACCCGGGGAGTCTCGCCTCTCCGAGCCTCAGGGGCACCCGGGGAAGTGGCATGAACCCGCCCCTGGGAGGGTACTCACGGCCGTGGCTGTTCTGCCTGGCGCGGGGGTCGTACGCCACCCCCCACTGTCTGTCGAGGCTCAGCCCCCAGCGCCAGCCGCCTGGGCACACGGTAAAGTTTGTGGCAATTATTACTAAATTCAGATGTTTGGGTTTTCCTTTCTTTTCCCTGCTCTTTACATGTTGACTAACAAGGAGATGTTCTCTCCAGCTTTAGATGCACAGTTATACCCGCGGGGGGATCAGGGACTGAATAAAGCACTAGCCACGAGTGACCTCACAGCACAGGCCTCAGGAGCACATGGGCAAGGCTGACCCAGGTTGAGAGGCAGACCTATTTGGTGTGACCCTAGCAGGCACCTCAGGGGTGCAGAAGGCAGAGAAAAAGGCAGGAAGACAATCCCACAGGCAGGAGCGCAGAAGAGAGGGGGTGTGACCTTCCTGAGGGGTGAGCTGCCCATCACAAGGGGCATGCAAGCACAGATCCACTGTGTTTGGGGCTGGGAGGCCTGCGCTGCTGATCCCCAGGCAGAGGGGGGCGCTGGCGCGCTCTACACTTGGTCCTGCACTTGGAGGGAGGGTGGCATGCCCGGGCTGGCCTTGACACTGAGGTCTCTCCAGGACCAGCTGGGACGGGGACGCAAAGCAAACTCACGGTTGCCGTGATCGGCTTTTCTCTTAAGTGCTGCCGCCAGGAGATGCCGTGCTTGGGGGAGAAGGGTTCCGGCTTCCCATTGGGCCGCACACCCTGAAGGCCACAAGCCCCCTGCAGGGCTCTGGAGACCCGGAAATGGATCAGGCCTGGCGCTGCCGGGCGGGAGCTCAGGATGAGGTTGGGGGAGGGGAGGGTAGCAATCACTGCTGGCCCAGGCCAGTCCCGGCCGCACGCTTGCCTGTAGGTTCCCATCAGCCCTTGCTGTGGCCCTCCCTCCTCCCCCCTCCCCCCACGACGGGGCACCGTTCCCAGCCCTGCCCTGCAGCAGGGGTCGAGCCAGAGAGAATCATTGAGGAGCATGTCCCATGCCACCTTTGGGACACACTTACACTGAGAAACTCCCTGTGGTTTATCTGAAGTCGAGCCTGAGCAGGACGCGCCGTACTTCACCTGACCACCCTGATCCTGAGACAGTGTGGCTCTGCCTGGCTTCTCACTGCTACGCTGGGCATTGCATCGTGTCCGCTTTTACGCTCAGTATTGTGTCGTGCTGTGCTTTATTTATTTATTTAGTTAGTTTTAGGTTTGTTTATTCTGAAAGAGAGAGAGAGAGCGTGAGCACAAGTCGGGGAGGGGCAGAGAGAGAGGGAGAGAGAGAATCCCAGGCAGGCTCTTCACCGTCTGCGCAGAGCTCGACGCGGGGCTTGAACTCGGGAACTGTGAGATCGTGACCTGAGCCGCAGTCGGCCGCTGAATGGACTGAGCCTGCCACGCGCCCTGCGTTGTATCCATTCTTCTGTGCTGGCGCCTCAGGGTGGCTTCCCTTTGCATTTCCCTGCTGGCCAGTGAGGCTGAGAATCTTTTGTCAGCCACTTGGATCTCTTCTTTTGAGAAGTGCTCCTGTCTTTTGCCCATTTAAAAAAAATAATTGGCTTGTCTGTCTTTTCCTTATGGGTTCATAGAGATTTTTTATGTATTCCGAACAGGAGCCTATTGTCAGCTGCACCGTTACAAGTGGCTTTTCCTCCTCTGTGATTTTCTCTCTCTTTGCGGTGCCTTCAGAAAGCCCCAAGTTCTGAATTTTGGTGTAGTCAAGTGTATTTGCGTTTTGCTTTCTGTGTTCTATTTAAGAAATCTCTGCCTCCCTGGAATCATGAGGATATTTCCATACTGTCTCCCGGAAGCTTCGCCGGGCAGCCCTTTATGCTTGGGTGTCGGGTCCACTGGCAGTGAGTGTGTGTCGATGGTGTGCCGCAGGGGGCCCGTCTTGCGTGTGTCCACACGGACACCCACGTGGCCCAGCCCCGAGCGGAGACGGGCCTGTCCCTCCTGGCGGCTCGGCGCGGCCACTTTCGCCTTATGCGCGGGGTCTGCGTGTGGGCCTCTGCTTCTCCCTCACTCCACTTAGGGCCTCGCTGTCGTGATTACTCTCGCAATGGCTTTCTTTCCTGCCTCCTTCCTGCTAGAATGTTTGGGGCTTCCTGAGAACAGGGACCTGAATCTCTGTGTTGTGGTCCTGAGTGTAGCCCTAGCACAGTGCCTGGCTCATCAGAATAAGTGTTTGTTGGATGGATGGATGGATGGATGGATGGATGGATGGATGGATGAACAGGTGACAGACGCCAGGCCGTGGGGACTCCGTTAAAATTCAGCCTCCTTGCCTGCAGCGTCCTTCCTCTTCCCCCTCTCCTCCTCTTCCTCCTCCTTGGGGCTGGTCTCCCTAAATCAGGGCCTGACCGCACCATCTCTCAACTTCCGCGCAGGCTGGAGGCCAGACGCCTGTCCCCACCGCAGCAGCCCGTTACCTCCCCACCCCGGCAGTTTGTGCTGTGTCCCCGGGGCACCGCGACTTTCCAGGGCCCCTCGGGAGCAGACTCGGCACTGAGCCTTCCCCAGACCAGCTTAGAGGAAGGGGTGGGAACCAACCGCCAAAGAGAGGAAGAACTCAGCTGTTACAGAATCTTAAGTGTTGGGGGAAAAAAATTCCGTATACATACCGTATTCATTTATGGGTTTTGGATACATTTTTTTGTTCTCATTTAACTGAAAACGGCCTTGATTTGAAAAAAGAAAAAAAAAAAAAAGAGCGCGGGAGGGAGTGAAATTGGCATGCAGTTCGTCCATCTGGTGTAATTACTTCTGGTATTTTGAAAGAAGGAATGTAAACCTGCTGAGACATTAAACTTTGAGAAGTGGCTGCCGGCCGTCTCTGGGCGTCTGGGCACGGATCCTGGTTCTCAGCTTGGAGGCCTGGCGCTGCCTCCTCCAGGCAGGGGTGTCGGGGGGCCCTGCCCCTCTCACAGGGAGCCAGGGGCCTGGGGGACTGGCTGTCTTCACACGCCAGGCCACACTCGAACACTCGTGCCGGCGGGCAGGTCCCGGCCGGGGGGTCTTGGGTGAGAATCTAGGCTTTCTGTGAGATGACAGCAGGTGCAAGCCCCCTGTGGCAGGGTTCTCAGGGTTCTGGGAGGTCATGTGTGTAAATTGCTTGGCACAGAGTAGATGTTTCAGGACACAGTGGGCCCACCCTCACCCCCTAACCCTCTATAGCTCGCTGCCTGGATTGGCCAGAGATCAAGGTTTTCTGTACAGCCCGGGGCTGCCCACGGAGCTGCCCGTGGAACAGGGTGTGGGCAGGGGCTGAGCCCTCCGTTTCCTTCCCTCCCTGTGTGCACAGGACAGGCCACCCACGGGTGTCGGGGCAGGAACTGAGCAGCCTGGGCGTTTTAAGGAGCAAGGGTCTGCTTGTTGACGGAGAATCATGATAGTACCTGTTCTCACCACTGTCCCCCAGGCCCTGCACTTCAGCTGCTTCTAACCTTCTTAGGGGTCAGTGGGGTCTAGACCTTTGTCCCCCGCTGGAAAGCTGAGGAGGCTGAGACCCAAGAGGTGAAGGGACTTGCTTAGGGTCCCCCAGTGCCTGAGAGCCGGGCTCCACTCGGATGGTAGGATGGAGGCCCCCTCCCTGAAACTGGGTACAGAGAGGTGCGAAAAGCTTTCTTTCTTAACTTCATTAAATACGTCTTTTGGAGAAAAAAAGAATAGAGGTTCCTATAGTGAAATCCTCGCTGCTTCTCTGCACCTCAGAGGCTCTCACCAGGATGTGGTCAGGCCCTGGGACCCTGGCCGGGCCTGAGACCTGCAGCCACCCATTGCCTGCCATGCCTGGCTGCAGTCAGAGGCTGCTGGGGCCACGGGGAAGCCCCCCCTGCCCCGTGGCCATGGCCCCCCTGACTTCGGGGACACCCCCCTTCCCAGGAATCCTGCAGAGCTCACTCTCCACTGCGCTCTGGGGAGGGGAGGGCGCAGGGAAGGCGCCACTGCGGCTCAGCTCCAAGCCGCTCACCCAGAATCCTTTGCTCTTTCCATTAAGAAAACCTTTTTAATCTTTCAAAAACCATTTATTTTTTTTAGTCTCCCTCCAATAATTGTCCAAGCCATTCAGGATGTTGGACAATTGGATTGCATGCTGGTGTTCTATGAAGTTCTGTCCGAGGCGGTCCTGGGCAGCCAGGTTTTGGGGTGTAGCCTGGTTTGGGGGTGCCCATAAGACAGGCTTGTGCCTGCCTCGATCTGTGGGTGCACACGGTTTACTTTTGCTTCCTGCCTGAGGGCTTCCTGGGCCGCGTGGGCTCGCCTCCTGGAGGACAAGCCCTAGCCAGAGGTCAAGGGCATCCAACTGGTGGAGGCGTCACTGGGTAGCCTTTTCTGCTCCACCTCCCTGCCTGACCCCCCAAAGCCCTCTGGGGGCCCAGCTTTACAGAGGGAGGGGGGCAGGCCCCGCTCCCTCTCCTTAAGCTCCTGAGGCCTCCTGCTGTTACTCCTCTGCCATGCAGACCCGCCTTCCCTGGTTCAACTTAATTTTTTTTTAATTTTCTAAAATATTTTATTTATTTTTGAGAGAGAGATAGAGACAGCATGAGCAGAGGAGGGTCAGAGAGAGGGAGACACAGAATTCGAAGCAGGCTCCAAGCTCTGAACTAGCTGTCAGCACAGAGCCTGATGCGGGGCTCGAACCCACGAACCGTGAGATCATGACCTGAACCGTGAGATCAGACGCTTAACCGACTGAGCCACCCAGGCGCCCCCCGCCTTCCCTGGTTCAAAGGCTCGGCTGGTCCGTGTGCATCTAAAGCTGTGTTTCTTAGAGTTCATCTCGCGTTTCTGTGTGGTTTCAGCACGAGGCTGTGGCCTTCCTCTCCCGCTTTCTTCCTCTTCTGTAGCAAGACTTCTGGGACCCCTCACTCAGCAAGCTTCCCGGGACCTGCTCTGGCAACGGGGCAAGACAGGATTGTTTTCATCCCCATCTCGCAGATGGGGAAGGTGAGGCTTGGGTAGCCGAGGAACTGGCCCAGGATCTCGGCCCCTAGAGCTGCGTGGGGGTCCGGCCCAGGCTGGTGGGCTTGGTCAGCTTTGGGAGTGACCGGCCGGGACCGGCCAGCAGGTGCCTCGGCGGCGGCTCCTTCCCATCAGCCCTGGATCCCCGGCCCCCTGGGCCCCCGGCCCCGTCCTGCTGTGCGATGCGGAGCCCGGATGGGGCTTCCTGGCCCCTGGGCCCAGCACCGGCACGTTCTCTCTGAGCCCCGAGTCCTGCTTCCGTGAAGTCACACTCGCATTCTCCCCGCGCAGGGCCGGCCAGGGGTGGGACGAGGGCGGCGCGCAGAGCGCTCGGCGGGGGCATCGCAGCCACCTGGGTGCTGTGGCCCCGCCCGCCCTACACGGCTCCAGGACGGGCTGGGCTCAGTGGAAGCCACGGAGCCCCCCTGTCCCGGGGGGCTGGCCGCAAACCCCCCTCGAGCCTGATGCCGGCCTGTGACGGTGACAAGGGGGTTGGGAGCCAGCGGGCACAGGCGTGTCCACCACCGAGGGTCCGGCTGCTGCTCACGCCCCGTCTCCTCCTCCGCCGGATTCTGACGGTCGTCACCCCACACGCACAGGCAGCGGGCGGACTCTGATGTCGGAGGAAGTTCCTGGTCCTACGCTGTGCCGCCTCTACACACACACACACACGCACACACACACACACACACACATGCATCTACACACCCACGTGCACACCACGCACATCTATGTACACACACACCCCCACACACGCATGTAACTAAACACCCACGTGCACACCACACACATGTATGTACACAACGCAACAACACACCTACACATGCATGTAACTACACACAGACATGCACACCAACACATGTATGCACACACAACCACACACACTTACACACATGTAACTATACACATACACGCACACAACTATGCACACACCTACATGCACACACATGCAACTACACACATGCCCACACCTACACACACACCTACACAAACACCTCCATGCACACACATGCAATTACACACACGCACATACCTACATGCACACTCAACTACACGCACACAGCTACACACATACACACAACTACACACATGCACCCCTACACACATACATGCAACTACACATGTGCACCTACACTCATCCATGTGTGCAACCACACACCCATGCACACACCTATACACAACTCCTCCATATACAGACACACAGACACCACACACATGTACACACACAGCTACACACACAACCCCCATGCCACACACACGCATACACTGTGCCCATGCACACAACTACACAAACGCAGCTGGACACGCCCTCCCACTGTGCACCACACACACACACACACACACACACACACACACATGCACACCCTCTTCTCTCTCATACAGAATTTCTCCTTTGCCCCTTTTCTGTCCTTATCTTTCTTGCTTCCACGTTGTTGTTATTTTCTTTGCAGAGGCCCCTCTACACATATGCGCACGATTCTACACGAGATTAATGTTTGAAACGAATTGTCTGCCTTCTCCCCAAGCAGCGAGCGGCGTCCCAGCGAAACAAAAGATGAATGGTGCGCACCTCGGAAGGGTGGGGAAATTAATTAGCAATGACAAAGGACCCCATTCTTCGGTTCCACTTATCTTGCTGCTGACTTGCCGTAACTGTTGTGTACGGGGCAAGGTGTGTGATTGACAGTCCCTGGGGACGCGGTGCCAGCCTGCGCGGCCCTGCCCCCTCGCCGGCAGCCGCTGGCCCTGTCCCCGACGCGGCTCCCTCAGCCTCGCCCTCGCCCTCGGGGAGGGCAGAGAGGAGAAAGGCCAACCTCTCCATCAGAGCTGGACAGATGGCAGTGGCAGCCCGCACGGTGGATGTCCCCAGGGGTCGGGGGACCGCCTGTGGGGTGAGGGGTCAGCATAAACTCTCTTGGGGACCCCGGTGTGTCACTGACCTCTGAGCCTCAGTTTCCCCTGCTGCAGAATGGGAGCACAACCTCCCTGGAGGGCTGAGTGTCCCGGGCAGCACTTGGGGCCCTCATCTGAGATGCTGTCAATACTGGCCTTCTCTGAGAGAATCCAGAAGCTTCCTCTCTGTCGCGAGTGGGGCCACTGCCTTCCTCAGACCACAGCTTTCACTTCCGTAGCATGAGTGGTGGGCGCGAGAACGTGTGGTCGCATGGGGTCCACTGTGAGAGGCTGTCCCCTCTACCCTGCAGGGCGGCCGTCCTCAACCAGGACTGGGCACCCTGGGGAGGCAGGGAAGTTTCCCCAAAGGAGGTGAGTCGGACGCAGCAGAGGGTGTGAGCACACGGCGCCTGCATCACCTCTGGGGCCTCGTCTGTGAAATGGGCACATGAGCCCCCCGGGCAGGTCACGGGAGGCGGGACGCTCAGCAGATGGTGAGTGTTTGTTCCAGTGCTGGTTCCTGCTGAGGCTCCGGGGGCTCCGGGGGCTCCGGGGGGGCTCCCATCGGGAGGGTGCACAGAGGAGGGGGCTGATATTTAGTTCTTTCCGCCTGCCTGCCTTCCAGATAGAGCACCTGGTTGTTAATTCTGTCATGCATTCTTTCACTCGTGCACACTGTGAGCGAACCCTCCAGAAGGCCGCCTGGGCCCTGCCTCTGTCGGGCAGCAGGGATTTCACAGGCTCCTTCCTCCCTGTCCAGCCAGACTCAGAGGGGACCCGGCAGTGCCAGGGGCTGGGCCGGGCCCTGGCAGGGGAGACTGGGGCGCGCTCAGAGGGGCAGGCAGGCAGTTGCCGTTGAAGAGGGGGAACTTTGGGCCAGCCGCCCATTGAGCACAGGATGCAGCAGCCAGGAACCCCAAGAATCTCTCTTGCTTCCTGTGTGCCCTCAGACACACCACCTAACCTCCCTGTGCCTTCGTTCCCCTGACTTTAGAGTGAGAGCCTCCCCGGACTTTGTCCTGAGGGTTAGCCGATTTGAGATGAGGAAGTGGCTGGTAAAGTCGGGGCTTGCTGAGGAAGGGGACAGGGATTCCTGGTCACGTCTGCATAATTCTGGCCTGAAGGCAGAGAGCCCTGGCTCTGGAATCTCCTCTCTGGGTTTGAGCACCCCGTCCCCTGGTCCCCTGGTCGTGTCCCTTGGTCACCAGGTAACCCTGAGCACACAGAGGTTAACCCCTTCACAGCTTTTTGTGTGCTTGTGGTAACCTTCGAATCCAGTCCAATGAAGCCCGCTTAGTCAATGTACCTCCCCGCACCTCGGTTTCTGCATCTGTAAAATGGAGTGGTGATGGCAGCTGCCTCCCAGAGGGAGTGTGAGGCCTGGGGGCTCACGGAGAACTTCTGGAGTTGTGCTGATGTGGGTGCCCTCTCGGTGTCTCCACAGCGCCCCTTGGCATTGGCCAAGGGGACCCTGGACACCTGCCTTTGGGCATCGTGCCCTGGCCTGGGTGCGCAGCTGGGCCCCAGCCCACCCCGGGGCTCCTCTGTCCACACACCCCAGCATCCCCAGGAAATGGGTGACCACCTCCCAGGCTAACTGGATGACCCCAGGGGACACCCCCACCCAGGGGCTGCACGCCTTTCCTGGCGGAGCAGAGCGGCCCTGCTTGAGCATTCTCCCGAGACAAGCACCGTCCCCCTCCCTGCTGCCATCGGGGGCCCGGGATTCACGCTTCAGGGGGAAATCATTTAATGATTGGCCACGAGGAGGTCATTTATATTGGCTAAGCGGGCTTAATTAGACTGGATTCGAAGGTTACCACAAGTGCACAAAAAAGCTGTTAAGGGGTTAACCTCTGAGAGATTACATTGTATTCAGCGCTCTGTTAAAGTTTGAATTAATTTTTCCCATGGGTTTGTTCACATTCTAATTTTCAACTAAATGAGACATCTGTTTCAGAAAAGGAAAATTTGCTCTGGTCGTCATGGCAACTATCATTCTGTAAGAAAATTATTCCAATGGTTACTTTAGAACAGAAAGACAGAAATTCAGGACATAAAGCCGCCTCCCGTCGCTCAGCCGGATTTCTGATTCACGCGACCTCCTTGGGGTCTGTGATGTGTCCCGGAAGGTGTGCAGACATCGGGGTCCTGGCCCTCAGCGTGGCCAGGCTGGGTCTCAGGGCCGGGTCACGCTGGAGCTGGGGGATGCGCTTTCGCAGGGTCCCGGGATCCTGTCTTGGGCATTCGCAGTCTCAGACCGCTGGCTGCCCTCGACGTGGGTGGGCCAGTAGGGGGCAGGCTGGACGCTGGCTACTTAGATGGGAGGCCTTGAGCCTCTGCCTGCCCAGTCCTCTGTCTGGAAACCCGGGTGGCCTTGCACTTTACCTCTGGCCCTAAAGGGCCTTACTGGATGATGTGGAGGTCGATGGGCCATCTGGGGCTGACTTCACCTTGAACTGGCACCGCCTCTTCCCAGGGCATCATCCAGGAGGGGCCGGAGAGTTTTCTAGGCCCTATGGGCTGGTCTCAGGCCTCGGGGAGTGCGGTCACTCTGAAGAGTCTGTCCCAGTGCTCTGGTCCTGGCCACCCTGCAGAAGCCCCTGGCCCAGGGAGGGGGCTCCCCAACCCACGGGCCATCCTGGGAAACGTCTCCTTCAGATGTCTGCCTGTGTGATTTGACTTTTCCTGCTCCCCTTAAAATTTCAGTAAGAGCTAGACCATCCCCTTTGCCCATTGACAGAGCTCCTGGGTATTTAGAAAGCATTTTCATAGTGGAAGTACAGTTTCATCCTTTTAAACCTCCTCCCTCTCTTCTCCTTCGTCCCCCTTCACCCCCTGCTGTGTCAAGGCCACAGCACTGAACAAGGACACCCCCTCCCCACCCCCCCCGCCATGGGGTAAAGTCTGGGGACATAGGCATCGTTATCCTGCTGGGAGAGGTGAAGCGAGAGGCGCAGGGACCAAACCAGGAAGGATGTGTGATGCCAACTTCAGTGCCCTGAGCAAGCTCTGAGGGCACCCTGGGGGGCAAGGTGGACCCCACCCTTCCCAGGACTTGAGGCGGTGTGTGTGGCAGGTGCAGCCTCAGGGAAGCACCACCCCCAGAGGAAGGCTCGGTGGTGCTGGGCGAGGAGAGGCTGGGCCGGCGGAGGCATGCGCGGGTTGGCTTCCAGGGGTCTGTGGGGTCTCTGATATATTTCTAAGTGTCTCTTTCAAAAAGCCACCCCTTGCTGGGGCTCACAGGAACGAACAGATGCCTTCTCTCCATGCAGATGAGGCCTCGTCCCATCTTGTAAATATTTGATTAGATTTTTGAAGAATGGATCCTGTATTCGGACGCTGCTCCTTTCCCCGGAGGCTGACGGGGCCTCGGGTCCCGGCAGGACGGCAGGCTGGGCTTCCGGAGGGGCTTCCGGAATGCCGCTGCCTTCCCTGCTGCGACTGAACCCTGGTGCGGCCAGAGCAGGGCTTGGAGTTTGCTCGGGGTTCGAGGGTCTCGGAAAAGCCCAGCTTTTAGGGTGGGAGCAGCCTGGGCTGGTCGCCGGAGCGGGACTGTCACCCGTTGGGGCCAGGGACCGTGGTAGGAGAAGCATTTACATTGTGATTCAGTACATCCGTACGTGGGTGTCTATTTAAATATAAATATATTTAACTGAGGTATCCTTTCCCTGCTAGGAGGCCCCTTTTTCTGTGATGTTTTCTTTTCTTTTTTTTTTTAAAAAAATGTTGGGACTCATCAAAATGCAGTTTGAAAAACCTAGCCCTAGGTCAAAGGTTTTTCATGTCGGCTCCATGGGTGGGTTTCAGGACGGCCCACAATAATGATGGGGATGGGGATGGGGATGATGATGGGGATGATGGTGGGGACGACGGTGGACGGTGGGGATGACGGTGGGGACGACGGTGGGGACGGTGGGGATGACGATGGGGATGACGGTGGGGATGACGGTGGGGACGACGGTGGGGATGACGGTGGGGACGACGGTGGGAACGACGGTGGGGACGGTGGGGATGATGGTGGGGATGATGATGGGGATGACGGTGGGACGACGGTGGGGACGACGGTGGGGACGACGGTGGGGACGGTGGGGATGACGGTGGGGATGACACGACGGTGGGGACGGTGGGGACGTGGGGATGATGATGGGGATGGGGATGGTGGGGATGACGGTGGGGATGACGGTGGGGACGACGGTGGGGACGATGATGGGGACGGTGGGGATGATGGTGGGGATGATCATGGGGATGATGATGGCAGCTCCAATTCATTGAACTATACATTGTTTTAAGCACTTTTATGTGGATTAACCAATTTACTCCTTCCAAACTGCTCTGTTGAGATGGTATTATTATTCCCATGAACAGATGGGGAAATTAAGACATAGAGAAGAGTTGAGTCACTGTCCAAAGGTCACAGAGGTAGTAAGAGGTGGACCTATTCTCACTCAGGTCTGTCTGACCCCAGGAAATTGGGTATAAAATTGTGTACATGCAGGGGTGCATCTTCTGCGGAGAGAGCTCTCGCCTTCGTGCGGATGTGCCAGGGCAGGCCTGTGTGGATGTGCCATTGATGGGAGGTGTCTTCTGCGGGGACTGTCCCCAAGGCCAACCCACCCAGATCGATTCCCCAGCCCTGGTCTTGTCACCTGGCAGGTGCTCCCTACGGTTGGGGATCCCTCGGACACCCCAAACCTGGGGACACACACAGTCCCTTCTGCTCCCGCTTCTCACCGTCTGTTTCTCCTCAGGGTCAGAGTGCAGATCCCAGGCCCCGCCCCCCATCCAGGTGGTTCTCCTGGGGCCCATTCATATCTAGGTATGGGGGAACCCCCCCTGCTCCCACTACAAGAACAAGGCAGGAGCCATAGCCCTTTTCTTCAAGGCCGAAACTTAGGCTGACGGGAGCTTGGGGAGATGGTGGCCTGGTGTGTTCCACTGGCTTCTAGTGGGTTTTTCTGGGCAGCACCTGGGGGCTGCTGTTCGAATAGGGGGCATCATTTTCAGCTTTGAAGCTTCGGCTGCAATCCTACAGCAATAGGAAAAGCCCTATTTAACATCGATTAACAGACTGATCTCTTCCTTTGGGCCTCACTCAATGCCATTTGTTAACCTGTCCTTTATTCCCTTCCCCTGGGCTGGTCCCAGGTGTGCAGGTAAGAGGAAGGTTGGAGGAAGCAGGGCTTTGACAGGTAAGTGTGGCTCGAGGTCAGGGATGGGCAGGAGGAGAAGAGAAGGGAGCCGGAGCCCTAGGTGGGCAGGGCTGGCAGTGGAGGGCCTCCTGCATGTGCTGGAAATGCAAGAGGGACTTTGACCCCCACATGACCACTCTGCTCACCCATCTTTCACAAACCCATGTTCCAGAAGATGCCATTGGAAGCTTGAAGGCTGAGAGCAGAGAGTATCAGATCCGGCGTCGCCACTCATGAGCTGCGTGACCCCGGGCACGTCACTGCCCCTCACTGCACCTCAGTCTCCTTGTCCAGAACCTGCTGTGAACAAATCAGGGTTTTCAGACCGTGTTCCTTGAGAACCCCAGGTTCCCAACAAGTGCTTTGGGGGGTTGCCAAAAGGCAGAGCCGTTGGGTCCACCGCCAGTGGTCTCAGTCTCGCCACGGAAGGGCCTCTGCGCCGCGAGAGGGATTTTGGTGGCGGCTTTGGGCACATGAGAGATTTGGAGTTGAAAGCCCAGCTTCAACTTGTACGGTTTGTGCTGGCAGGTGAGTGGTAGTGAGGCGCCTGGCCCAGGAGTCAGCACACGCCCGGCTAGCCTGCCTCTCCAAGCCCCTGGTTTCTCATCTGTAAAATGGGGATCTAGAGTCCTTAATTCCCAGGGGTCTTGTAACAGGTAAACCATCCCTGTGATGTACTTAGATGGCACCTGGCAAAATGTAGGTATCCAGGAAGTGCAGGTGACAATTTCTATTTCCTGCTTCCTTCTTCTCAGTTTCCTCACCCATAAAACAGAAAGAGACCTATCTGCCCACCCCTGCTGCAGGCGTGAAAGTTGCTGGGGTAAAAGGTGGGGAGGTGGTGGCGGTGATGACATTGATGGTGATGATGGCTGTATCAATGTCCTGGGGCCGCAGAGCTAATCACCCCAGACTCAGGGGTGGGGCACTTTAAACAGCAGGAATTTGCTCTCTCACAGTCCGGAGGCTGGAGTCTGAGATCAAAGTGTCACCAAGGTTTGTTCGTTTTGAGGGGCCTGAGGAGGAATCTGTCCTGTGCTCCTCTCCCAGCTTCTGGGGGTGGCTTGCAGTGCTCTGCGCTCCTTAGCCTGCAGACAGCATTGTTCTAATCCCTGTGTCCCTTGTCAGTGGCCCTTTTCTCTCTGTGTCTCTGTTTTCACACGACCTTATAAGGCCACTGGTCATTAGATTTGGGGCATGCCCTAATCTGGTATCACCTCATCTTAACTTGATGATATCTGCAAGGACCCTGTTTCTGAATAAGGTCACATCCTCAGGCACTGGGGCTTAATACTTCAGTATGTATTCTTGGAGGACAGTTTGGCCCATAACTGTGGTGATAGTGATGGTGGTGATGGTGGTGGTGACAGTGATGGTGATAGTGTTGATGGCAGTGATGGTGGTGGTGGTGGTGGTGATGGTGGTGGTGGTGATGGTGGTGGTGGTGGTGGTGGTGGTGGTGGTGATGGTGATGGTGGTGGTGGTGATGGTGGTGGTGATGATGATGATGGTGGTGATGGTGGTGGTGATGATGGTGATGATGGTGGTGGTGGTGGTGGTGGTGGTGGTGACAGTGATGGTGATAGTGTTGATGGCAGTGATGGTGGCGGTGATGGTGATGGTGGTGGTGGTGGTGGTGGTGGTGGTGGTGGTGATGGTGGTGGTGGTGATGGTGGTAGTCATGGTGATGGTGGTAGTCATGGTGGTGGTGATGGTGATGGTGGTGGTGGTGGTGATGATGGTGGTGGTGATGGTGGTAGTCATGGTGATGGTGGTAGTCATGGTGGTGGTGATGGTGATGGTGGTGGTGGTGGTGATGGTGGTGGTGATGGTGGTGGTGATGGTGATGATGGTGGTGATGATATGATGGTGGTGATGATGATGGTGGTGGTGATGATGGTGGTGATGGTGGTGGTGGTGGTGATGGTGGTGATGGTGGTGGTGGTGATGGTGGTGATGGTGATGGTGGTGATGTTGATGATGGTGATGGTGGTGGTGATGATGGTGGTGGTGATGGTGGTAGTCATGGTGATGGTGATGGTCATGGTGGTGGTCATGGTGATGGTGGTGGTAGTGGTGGTGATGGTGGTGATGGTGATGATGATAACTTCGTGAACACTAAAGGACTATGTTAACGTGGGCTCTTACAAAGACTTACGCTTCAGGGATATTTCTTAGTAGGGATGCTTTTGTTAGATATAAAAGCCCAATCGAATGGCTCCCTATTGGCCCATATAATTGAGAAATGGGGCGGTTTGGTGGGTGTCTGGTGTGAATTTGACCTGGCAGACTCTCCTGGGCCCTGTGGCCCAGCCATCGCCCTTTGGGACAGCTTAATAGCTACTGACAGCTTCCGAGGCAAGAAGCTCACTGGCTGATATGCAGGGATGACCACATACTCTTCTGTCATCATTGAAAGAAATACCTGGGACTTCCTCCACAGGGAAGGATCTAGGTTAGAGTTCACCATTGAGCCAGTCAAAGGGAATGACTTGCACTGCTCAGTCTACGTGTGATGTTGAGATTCCTTTAATTGGTCGAGGTCCCTCTGGCCCCGTCCTTAGGGCTGGGATGGACTCAGCCTGGCTGGGAGCTTCAGGGGAAAGCAGGAATGGGTGTCTTCCACTCAGAACCCATTCTCTCTGGGTTGAGTCTCCCTCTGCCCCAACTGTGGGCAGGGAGACTGAGGAGCATTTTCCCCATGAGGGGTGGGTATGTGTGTTCTCTGTGAATTTCCTCAGAAGGGCTTGGAGCAAGAGAGCCCTTTGGCAAATGCTGATTCTTTTTAAACTTTCACTTTTAAAAATTGCATAAATAACATTTATTCATCATAGAAAACCAGAAACTGTTGAAAGTAGGGAAAAGGGAAGAGAATGCCCGTGATGTCCCACAGCCCATGAGCTGGTCAGGATTCTGGCTAAGTATAGGCAATCCCTACCTCACTCTGAGTTTCTAGCATCGAGCCAGCCTGGAGCCTTCCCGTGATCGCCCCACACACTCAGTGGTCCCCTCTGAACCACTTGCTTTTCTTCCATAGGCAGCCCTGGTTTTATGGCTGGGGCTTTAACCTCCCGCGAGGCCAGGCGCTGCTCGAGAAATGGAACCTCATTCCCGAAGGTGTAGACATCCTGATAACCCACGGACCGCCACTGGGTAAGAGCCAGCTGTCCCCTCCTTGGCTGGCCTGGCCAGCGGACGCAGAGTGTGTGGTTGTTGAGGGCCGGGGTGTGGTCCGGCCTGTGCACTGAGATGAGCCGGGCTGTCTAGAGGAACCCCGGGTGAGGTCTGTTCTGAGTCTGACCTGCTGTGGCACTGCACACGATTCCCCCCAATGCCCCCCTTATTTCTCAAGCACCTACTGCATGCTGGGCGTTCAACTTGTCACCTCGTGGGCTCTGCATAGCCGCTCAGGGAGGTCAGAATCGCTGTCCTGTTTACACACAGGGCTCGTTGCAGCTCAGGGAGGTCAGAAGGCAGGGCTGGGCCCTTGACTCTCCAGGCCTGCATCCTGGGGCCCGGATACCTTCAAGGTCACTCTCTAGGCTTCATCCTGTGCACCCCTCACCCCATCAGACACCTGGGGGACCTCACCCCCATCTGGCCCAATTGTCTCCAGGGCCTGAGAGTTCTACCCTCAACAGCCGCCTCCCTGGCCCCAACTGCCACCGCCCTGGTCCGAGCTGATGTCACCACTCACCTACTCTCCTGGCCCTGCGTGTGTCTGCTGACCACCTCTGGGGCCCCCTGGCTGCCCCACGAGGGGCCTTCTCAGGCCTCCGGTCCCCCCTCCTTCCTCTCCCCTCCACCACTGCTGTCCCCACCTGGGTCCAGGCCAGCATCTTCTGTCCCTTTGATGACTGCCACGGCCTCCCCGCTGGTCCCCCAGCCCCCGAGTATTGCCCCTTCGCTCCACTCGCCTCCCCACAGCAGCAGGGAGTTCTCTGAATCAGCAGCGACGCCACATCCCTGTACAACCCTTCATAGCTCCCCTCGTCCTCAGAATGCTGTCCAGACTCGCAGCAGCCCAGACCCTACCAGCCTCCTCTTCCTCCCGCAGCCTCCGCAGAACCTGCCCTCACTCCTGAGTGGGGTCGGGGCGGGGGGCCCCCGACAATGGGCCAGCCTAGGCGTGCTCGCTTCCGGGGTAGAGGGGCACGGAATGGTCAAGCCGGAGGCACCCTTCCCTCCTCCCTGTGTCTCTCTCTCTTTCTGTCTCTCTCTCCCTCCCTCCCTCCTTTCCTCTCCCTTTCTCTGTCTCTCCCTCCTCTGGCCCCTCTCTCTTCCTCCCTCCCTCCCTCCCTCTCTGTCCCTCCCCCGCTCTGTCATCCCCCAGGCAGCGTCAGGTGCCGCCTGCCTGATTCGGGACTCGGAGGATTCCCCCTTCCCCTTCCCACATGCAGAAACTTGTTTCACCCAAACCGAGAGGGGCCGAGACGAGCCCTAGCCGCTGGCTGGGAGTAATCAATTATTCTTCGTTTGTGTAGCCATGTGAGGGTACTAAGCAGCTGCCATATGGAGCGGCTCCGGGAGGCTGGCGGAGCGAGCAGACCCAGACTCCGCCGCCCGAGCCAGGCTGCGCTGCATGGAGTTCGCTTTCATGACTGTGTGCTGTTTGTTTGAAGCGTTTCCGCTCTGGTTCTGCTCTGCTGCCAGTCGGGGAGGGGAGTCCGGGGGGTGCCCTGGGGCCTCACCTGTCCCTTTCAGGCCTCAGTTTGCTTAGCTCTGTAATGGGTGCATGGCACCCTTGAGGCCGCTGTGAGCGGGAGGTGTGGCGGAAGGCTCCCTTCCCACCCTCCCTCTGTGCCTGGCCCGCTCTGGGTGGCCCCGTGGAGGAGGAAGGCGAGGCAAGGCCCCAGGTAGAGCCCACATTCCCTCCCTGAAGGTCAAGGTAGGGTGGGCTTGGGAGAGTTTGCAGGGGAGGGATGGGGGGGTTATACCTGGCTCTGAGAGTGCAGGAGCCTATGTCTGCGGGCCCGGGGTGCCTGGCCACCAGGACCCCATCATTGCCTCCTGTTGTCTCCCTGCTCAGGCTTCCTGGACTGGGTCCCCAAGAAGATGCAGCGGGTGGGCTGCGTGGAGCTGCTCAACACGGTGCAGAGGCGCGTCCAGCCGCGGCTGCACGTCTTCGGCCACATCCACGAAGGTCGGTGGGGGTGGGGTAGGGGCACCTCATCCCCCTTCAACCCCGTCACCTCCTCCCTGGTCTCAGCCCTTTCCGACATGAACGCGTCATCTGGGCGGTGGCCGGCAGCCGGCTCCTGCTGGGACGTTCAATGTGGGGAAGTCGGTTGCCCAATCGGGCGGGACTTCGGGTCATCTGCTGACTTGGACCCCCTGCGGCGCCAGTGGGCTTCCAGCCTGGGCCGTCCTGGGGACATGGGCGGGAGGCTCTGTGGAGGAGGGGACGTCGGCTTGGGCACGGAGGGCGTGTTGGGTTTGGCAGGTACGCCGCAGCCTTCTTAAGGCTGGCAGCCCGCTCTTGTCACCCACGTCCCTACAGCCTGTGGAGGGCCACTTGCTTGCCTGAGGCACTCTGGTGGCCCCTCACCTCCACCCCCTACATGTAGGGACATGGCTTTCTGGCTTTGTCCCTGGGAGGCTGGGGGCACGTGCTGTGTCCACACTGTTGGGATGGCGGGGGGGTGCGTTCACTTCACCTTAAGGGGCAGCGGGCAGGGGGGCCGTGAGGTGATGGGCGAGGTCAGCCCCAGGCCCCACTGCCCGCACGCCCGCACCCTGCACCAGGGCTTTCCTTATACCTCAGGCATCCTCAGCGGAGCCGGAGTGATCAGATTGGCTGACCCTCCCTTCTGTTCCCTTCGAGCCCTCATCCCGCCTGTCCAAGGCCACGCTGTCCATCCCGCCCGGCCAGAAAGCACGTGGACTCCCGCGGGGCGTGGGGGCTGATGTGTTCTTCCCCGGAGCCGTGTCCCAGCCTCCGGAACCTCTGTCTGTGCTAGGCCCGGGCCGCTGGGCCTCACGCGTGCCTGATGCACATCAGGGCATTTTCCAGCTCAGAAGCAAACAAGCCCCGGCCCTTTCCCTGAGCGCCACTCACTGCAGGCTGTTGTCAGGCACAGCAGAGAGCAGAGCTGCCCTGGCCCCGAGGAGCCCACAGACTTCCGGGGAGCAGATAAGCCATCACAGGCAGAATCTGAGAGGTCATGGGAGAGATGAACAACGCATGTGCTGTGGGATGACCATGATGGCTGTCATTTCCTGCAGCCCTACTGTGGGCGTGGGATGCAGCCCTACTGTGGGCACAGAATGCCATCAGGCAATTGTTGCGCATGACCCAGACCGTACCCTTGCATGACTGTATAGGCAAAATGGGGGCTCCAAAGAATGGGTAATGTACACAGGGAGGGGAAATGTCCTTTTTGGCTTGGAGGTGATCTGAGCTGAAGGATGAGGAGGAGTCTATCAGGTAGATGTGGTGGGGAAAGAATACAATGGGGGCAGAGGCTAAGAGAAGAAAGTACATGGTGGTGGTGATGGTGGTGGTGGTGGTGGTGATGGTGGTCTCTCTGAGCGCTACCCAGGTGCTTTCCAGGCACTGGGCTGACCCCCGTGTATAGATTGTCATCTCATTTGCTCCTCACAGCAGACTTGGAAGGAACGTCTGTCATCACCTCTATTTATAGGAGAAGAGGCAAAGTTGGGGGTTTTGGTAGCTTGCCCCAGACACGGCTTGCCCTCGTGGCTGAGTGCCCTCCGACGACCACCCCCACTAGACCCCCTCACTGCCCTGGGTCCTGGCCTTCCCCGTCAGCCCTGACAGGCGTTGCTTACCTTCCAGGGTACGGCGTCATGGCCGATGGGACGACCACCTACGTGAACGCGTCGGTGTGCACCGTGAACTACCAGCCTGTGAATCCGCCCATAGTCATTGACCTCCCCACCCCCCGGAACTCCTGACTGCCCCTGCTGTCTCCGCCCTTCCTGTCCACATCAGCTACACATGCCTGGCAGAGAGCACGGACCCCTAACCCCCCTTCCTTCCATGCAGACAACCTGTCTGGTCGTGGGGACCAGCCCGACAGATGGGTTGAGGCCTTGGAATGAAGAAAATCACCCCTGACTCTCCAGCCTCTGTCACCTGGAGTCAGGAGCCCGCGGGTCCCTGTCAGCCGCTCTGCGCTCATTACTATATTCTGTGTGTACATTCCCGCGTGTACCTTGTCAGAGGACCTTCCAAGCGCGTACTCCCGTCCTGCTTGGGAATTGACGGCCTCTTCATCCTTCTCAGTCGGACGCCCTCGTGGGTTTGGGAAGCTGCTGCTTCTGGAAAGTTCTAGCACAAAATCTCCCTCTAACTGAGGGTCTGTGTGGCTGCAAGCCCCGGGGTTGGGGGTGGGTGGGAGGTTTTGCAGCCAGGGTGCAAATAGCCCGCCCTCTCCTCCTGGGCTGGAGAGGGGACGGGCCTGCCTCACAGCTGAGGCCCTCGAGGGAGCCATGAGGGACGTCTCAGGAATTCGGACCGCACCCAGCCAGGCCAGTAAGCCGTCTGCCTCGCCTTGTGACCCCACTTTCTTCCTGTGGGCAACTTTGTGGACTTGAACACTGGCCTGAATGAACATCCAGGTTCTCGCTTGGAGCCTGGATCCGGGGTGGGGAGGGGGGGTTGGTTCTACAGAACGAGCCACATTGGTGCCCAGGACCAGCTGAAGGGTGTTCCTGGGTCACGGACGGGGCCCTGGTCCCGTGCTCTGCAGAGCTCAGCAGGCCGGAGGGTCCGCAGACTGAGGCAGCGCTGCCACGTGTATGCGCCCATGCGGGTGTGCGTGTACTACACACACACGCACGCACGCACGCACGCAAACGCACACGCTTCTTAACTTCATGAAGCGGATCTCATTACCGTCCTTGAATGGGGTTCCATCCCTCGGTGCGATTTCCCGAGCCGAATGGTTCCTGGTCCTTGTCGGTGTCCGTGTGTCCTGTTGACGGGAGGGTGGCTCAGTGGCAGAGCAGGGCCTGGGCTCCAGCGGCTCCCTGCAGGGGAACAACTTCTTTTTTCTTTAAATTAGGCCTGGGGTGGGGGGCGGGGTGGGCTGAGTCTCTGAGGGAGGTTAGCCAGCAGGGTCTCCTGAGGGCGAGGCAAGAGCTGCGGGGTCCCCACGTGCAGGGTCCGATTCTGTCTTTATTTCCGGTTTCGGTATTTTGCTCATCATGGATATCGTTTCTGAATCGATTCTGATTTTTAAGACATTGGACTAAAGAGCATCGCGTTTCTCTCTCCTGCTGAGCTTTCTGGGGCCCCCTCGCGCCTCTGGGAGGAGGGCCTTACTCACCTCAGCCTGGGCGCTGCCCCGGGAGCCAGCACTTCAGGAGCCCTTTGCACATACAATCTCATTTCACCCTCAGGCACTCCTGTGAGGTTAGCACTGTGGGCCCCATTTTAGAGATGAGGAGATGGAGATCAGAGAGGTGAGGTCACTTGCCTGAGGACGCCCAGCTCAAAAGGGGCAGAAGCAGGACTTGAGCCTCGGTCTCTGGCTTCATAGCCTCTGCTTTGCCAACACCCAAACCGCCACCCCTATAAGGCACTTAATTTTTAAGGGTCTGGTTCCGGACCTCTGCGGCTTGTTTAGAGAGCGAGCCCCTGGAGCCCCGAGGGGTCCCAGTCTCTGAGCCCAGTACCCCAGCTGCCTAGGAGACTGCGACTCCTTCCTTCCTCACGTGGGGCTCCCCACGGGGCGACGGGCACTGTGCACGAGGGGAGGCTGATAGCACCACCGCCGTGACCAGGACCCGCTGTGCTCGGTGGGGGGGCGGGACTTCAGGAGCCCATTCGGCCGAGTGGTTCCTGGCGGCCGAGGATGTTTACAAGGTCTCTCGGGAGCCCCAGATGCATGGTGTGTGCGCACGCGCGGGGAGAAGACCCAGGGCCCTTTCAGACACCTCTACCGGATTTCTATGCGGACCAAGCACTATAAACTTGAAAACAATTTTTTCCTAAGGTATCTTCAGAATATGGTGTATTTTTATGTGGAAAAGAAAAGTTATGAAGGCAGCTGTTACTTTGAAAGAAAATTCATTAAAAGTCCTTGAGGTATGAAAGATGATGGCGTGCTCCTCAATCATTTTGGCATAACTTGATTGTGGCTGTAATTTTTTTTGTCAAGCATGTCAG